>AP025385.1:1236462-2436462 GCA_030295005.1 Cephonodes hylas
ACGCGGACGACGTGCTGCTCATTGTCTCCGCTGGAAACGTGAGCGCACTTGCGGAAACCGCTAATAAAGTCCTGGGAGAGATCGCGGACTGGGGGAGGAGCGTCAAACTCACGTTTGGCGCTGCCAAAACCCAGGCCATCGCGTTCACTCCCGGGGCTAAGCTTGCAAGGCTTGCCATGGACGGGCATCCGATCGCCTTCGCCAGGAACATCAAGCTCCTAGGGGTAGTATTGGACGAGAGACTGACTTTTCGCGACCACTTGCTCCACGCCATCGGCAAGGCTCAACGCGTGTTTAAGAAGCTGTCTCTGTATGCAAAACCCACCTGGGGGATGCATACAGAGAACATCAGCACAATCTATAAGCACGTGATTGAGCCGACCATCACCTACGCCGCTGGTGTATGGGGGCAAGTGGTCGAGAAAAAGTACGCGAGGAAACTCCTCGCTAGCGTACAACGCGGATTTGCCATCAAGGCCATAAGGGCCTTCCGCACAGTCTCCACCAATGCTGCCCTCGCTCTGGCCCAGTTCACCCCCTTGGATCTTAGGATCCAGGAGGTTCGTCAAGCCGAGAGCACACGACTTTCCGGGACCACCCAATTCCTTCCCGAGGACATCCGCCTCGAGATCCCCACACCCATCCATCACTTATTACACCCTGCGGACCGCATCACTTTTCAGTTGAAAACCTCCTGTAACCAGGAGGAGGTCAACGGTGCGGTCTGCACTAACACTTATCAAATATTCACCGACGGGAGTAAGCAGGATGACGACAAGGTGGGGGCCGCTTTTGTGTGCTTCGACCCTGGCGGGAAGATCACAACCACCAAGAAGTTTAAGTTACACGACTGCTGTACGGTATTCCAGGCGGAGCTACTTGCCATCCTCCGTGCATGCCAATGGGCTCTTGACCACAGGTACACTGACGTTGTCATTTTTAGCGACTCTATGTCGTCAATTATGGCAATCCAGAACAGGAGCAACACCCACCCCCTGGTGTCCCAGATACATCGCGTATTATGGGACTATCGGGAGGTGGGATCGTTGCGACTGTCATGGGTCAAGAGTCACATTGGCATTCACGGCAATGAACTTGCTGACAGTGCAGCCAATTTGGCCTGCAATTTGCACAAAAAACCGGACTATTCCAACTTCCCAATTAGCTTTGTTAAATTTAAAGTACGTAGCTCCTCCATGGACGCCTGGCAGTCGCGTTACAGTACTGCTGAACAAGGCCAACATACTCGGTCGCTCTTCCCGAGTCTCGGAGACATCCGTAGGCTTTGGAAGGCGACCGAACCCAGCTTCCACCTCACTCAGGTCCTCACCGGTCATGGTTACCACAAGGCATACCTCCATCGGTTCCACATCACTCCGGATGACCACTGCCCTTGCGACGACAGGACCAGCCAAAGCCTGGACCACCTCTTCGAGGATTGCCCGCGGTTCGCCACGGCGCGGTACTCGCATGAGATGGTCTGCGGACGCTGGGGTGTCGAACCGTATAAAATCAGTGATCTCCTAGCGAAAGGGAAGGAGAAGGCTTTTGCCTCTTATCTAGAGCTAGTCGACTCCATCCTGAGTTCGTTGAAGGATTTTAACGCCACCAACGACAACCCGGCTGGACCCTGAGGTAGATTAGACACATTTTGTTATTGTTTTTCTTTGCCTCATACCTTCTTTTATTTTATTATTTCACTTCTTTTACACTATAATTATTGTTATTTCAAAATCAGTGCTTTAATTGTATCATCATTTTGTAAATTCTGTAAATTTTAGTATCATGTTTAGTATAGATGCAAAATTGTTTTATGTTATCACTTTTATTTTGTTTTCATTTATTATCTTAAATTTAAGCTAATGTAACTTTTGTTTTGTTTTGTTTCATCTTAAATTTTAATTTTAATTCGTATTAAGTTAAACCTTTCTCGGCTAGTGCGGGTCGTGCGGACACCGCGAGGGGAAGCGGTGGCCTGCGCGCCCGCAAACCCCGAACTTAATTTTGTAAAATTTTTTGCTTTGTGTAATTTAATCGATCTCTATTTCTGTTTGTTATCATATACAATTGTGTTTTAACCTTTATTATTTGTAGTAGTTTTAGTTTTCTTTTGTTAATAACTGTTTAAATGACTGCGACTGTCATCACTTTTATCACCTTGTTTTGTTTTATATCCACTTTTTCTTTTATTTTGTATGTCTAGTCCTAAGTTTACCATTATTTTATTCAAAATTTTAATTGTCTACATTCATTTCAACCCTGTGTAAAATTTATTATAGTAATTAAGAAAACCAAATTGTACACCACCAGACTGGACTCACCACACATACACACACACTCTCACACACCACATTACCCTAACGTATGATACACAAACTGGCAAGGGACAGGCTATCGTATCCAATAGCGAGGCCTTGTCTCCTTGCCAGCACACAGTCACATATACCACGACACTCCACAGTGAAACATACATTACCCCGACAGAGTAACACTGGAAAAAAAAAAAAAAAAAAAAAAAAAAAACCTAACCTAACCTAACCTAACCTAACCTAACCTAACCTAACCTAACCTAACCTAACCTAACCTAACCTAACCTAACCTAACCTAACCTAACCTAACCTAACCTAACCTAACCTAACCTAACCTAACCTAACTAACCTAACCTAACCTAACCTAACCTAACCTAAAAACCTAACCTAACCTAACCTAACCTAACCTAACCTAACCTAACCTAACCTAACCTAACCTAACCTAACCTAACCTAACCTAACCTAACCTAACCTAACCTAACCTAACCTAACCTAACCTAACCTAACCTAACCTAACCTAACCTAACCTAACCTAACCTAACCTAACCTAACCTAACCTAACCTAACCTAACCTAACCTAACCTAACCTAACCTAACCTAACCTAACCTAACCTAACCTAACCTAACCTAACCTAACCTAACCTAACCTAACCTAACCTAACCCAAACCTAACCTAACCCAAACCTAACCTAACCCAAACCTAACCTAACCCAAACCTAACCTAACCCAAACCTAACCTAACCCAAACCTAACCTAACCCAAACCTAACCTAACCCAAACCTAACCTAACCCAAACCTAACCTAACCCAAACCTAACCTAACCCAAACCTAACCTAACCCAAACCTAACCTAACCCAAACCTAACCTAACCCAAACCTAACCTAACCCAAACCTAACCTAACCCAAACCTAACCTAACCCAAACCTAACCTAACCCAAACCTAACCTAACCCAAACCTAACCTAACCCAAACCTAACCTAACCCAAACCTAACCTAACCCAAACCTAACCTAACCCAAACCTAACCTAACCCAAACCTAACCTAACCCAAACCTAACCTAACCCAAACCTAACCTAACCCAAACCTAACCTAACCCAAACCTAACCTAACCCAAACCTAACCTAACCCAAACCTAACCTAACCCAAACCTAACCTAACCCAAACCTAACCTAACCCAAACCTAACCTAACCCAAACCTAACCTAACCCAAACCTAACCTAACCCAAACCTAACCTAACCCAAACCTAACCTAACCCAAACCTAACCTAACCCAAACCTAACCTAACCCAAACCTAACCTAACCCAAACCTAACCTAACCCAAACCTAACCTAACCCAAACCTAACCTAACCCAAACCTAACCTAACCCAAACCTAACCTAACCCAAACCTAACCTAACCCAAACCTAACCTAACCCAAACCTAACCTAACCCAAACCTAACCTAACCCAAACCTAACCTAACCCTAAGTAGGGGAAACTGGGGACATTTTATCAACCCTTTTGCTTTTCAACTCTCATTTTCTTAATATTAATCGGATTTTAAATTTGATACTGAAACACGTGGAATTTATTTTGCTTAACTATGTGTGATGCCCAACGATCACAGGGTATTCATTTAGTTATAATTACACTACGTACGAATAACGAAATGTATCTAGTGTCCCTTATATATGTACGACTTGATCTTCCCCCTCTGTCTCTCTCCTCCTCTATCTCTTCTTTGGCCTTCTTCGGTTCGCCCATCCATCTACTTTCATATTCATTAATTTTTCTCCTACATACAGGGTGTATTTAGACCATGATCGAAAACTGACGCAGGTAATAGCGATAGTGATTTCAAACCCCTGGCATTAACGAAAATCCCGACAAACAATAAAATTTTTGAGGTTTTCCATACAAACCACATACTTTTAACACCGATGGTTGTATGGAAAACGTCAAAATTTTTATTTTTTGTCGCGATTTTTAATATTGCCACTGGGTTTGTGATCACCCTCGCTATTACCTGCCTCAGTTTTCGATCACGGCCTAAATACAGGGTATAATTCATTCCTTCTCATAGTGTGCCCATACCACGACAGACGGTTTCCTTTCATCTTTTCTATCACAGGAGCTACTTTCAGGCTTACCCTAACGTATTCATTCCTCACTCTGTCACTCCGTGTTATAATACCACACATCCATCGCAATCGTTATCGCAATCGGGTCGGTTATTTTTTGACATTCGGTAACGGTACGGTAATCATGCTATTGAATTGTAGCTTATATGACACGTTTGTCGATTTACCATAGCAGCGCCATCTATTGATCACTTACTCAATCCAGTCGAAAAGTATCGACATCTGTTAGAATCTTTTGGAATTAACAGATAATTGTGACTGTCAATTAATTATAAAATAAATAAAAATCTTTTTCGGCGGTAGGTGTAAATAAAAATCGGACGTGTTCAAAAATTCGTATATTCAATATTTATAGTTATATAAATATATAACTTCCTTATCATCCAAATATTAGTGAATATTGTGCAATTCTCTCTAATGAATTTAAAAGTATTTCAAGATTAACGCTTTCCTTTGTTACAAAAGTCAAGAAATATAGATAAATATTGTATTAAAGCCGTACAGCTTCGTAAACATCCTTTCTAAATATTTTAAAGTTAAAAATCGTCCGCTACCTGGAAGTGTCAAATCTAACAGGTGTACCACTACTAAAAAGTACTATTAAAAACCAGTTTAGCCACTCTAAACCTTTTAATGGCACTTGGTTGCTTTGTAAATTTAGTGTACCTAATCTCCACTCTCCCGTAAGGATCAAGTGTCCCCAGTTTCCCCTAAATGTACTTCATTTATAAATATTAGGGATGTTATGGATATACTATTTCGGAGCTGGATTCAGATATGGATATCGGACAAAATTATATCGGTTTCGAATTCGGTTATGGATATGTATTTATTTCGGATTATCCGTCAGTTTCGGTTATGGTTGAGGAGCTCCATAACAATTCTGATGAATATCTGTACTCATATTATAAAGAGGTACCGTTTGTGAATTTGTATGTTGTGACGTTGTAGCAAGTAATCCCTCGATCTACTGAAGCGATTTTGTAAATTATTTTACGAATAGAAATATACACTGTAGCGAAGTAATTCGGAGAAAAAAAAACGGTCGAACGAAAAGTTTTTTACAAACGCTACCTTAACCCAATGGTTATATATCTTCAATAATATATACATATATAATTGTGTCCTAGAGAAAAGTTGTAGAGCTTGACAATGCCTAGAAAAAAGTCAGCGATAGGCTATGTCTATCTTTTAGAATAGGTTCATTTTAACCTCTTTTATGCGCCGACTTTCTTTCTGTCTCTCACTTGCGTTGAAATATTTGACTCTCTTGTTGCTATCGCACGCGCTGGCGCTTCGAGTGCCACACTCTCTGTCTCTTTCTAGCGTTAAACGTTTAACGCAACCTTGGTGCCATCTAAATTATGTCATTTTTAGACCCTTCCCCCGTCATTTGACTTTGACTTTGACTTGTCACAGCTGGTCAAAGTTGTAGGCCCTTTTCCCTCTCCTCATTGTGATGTCACATATTTTGCATTAACATTTTTTGTTAACAGTTAAACGAAAAGAAACTCCGAGTAATAACAAGATTTTGAAATGTGACGTCACGATGTTTAGGTCCCCTCCCATCCCCTTGTCACACAATGTCACACTCAGTCGACCCCTATGCTGTGAGATTACGCTTCAGAATGAATTCATGAGGGTAATTATCCCATGTGGGTGTTGGGGAGCGGCCGCCCCGAGACCGCGTACTGTGCGGCGACAAATGAAACATCAGTGTACATGTTTATCTGAATATATTGATATATTTACAGGAAACAACCATTATTGTCAGCGGGCCCAGTGGCCGGCGCGGACACGACACGACCACGACACGATTCTCACTAGAGTCTCTCTCTCACGGCGCCGGAGCCGCGGCAGGCGCTGGCCGCCGGCGTCCTGTCGCGCGGCGGCGAGGCGTGCGGGGCGCGGCGCGGGGGCGCGGGGGGGGGGGCGCGGTCGCTCAGTGCGCGCGCGGCGTGACGTCACGCGGCGCGCTACGAGCAAGGCGCCTGTCCCCGGGGCGGCGGCGGCGCGGCCACTAGGTGGCGCACTTGGTCTTGCCGTCGAGCAGCTTGCGCCACAGGTCGAACTGCTCGTGGTAGCGCACCATGTGGATGGCGAGCCCGCGCTGGACGGCGCACGGGTGCGCGGCCACCTTCTTGTTGTAGAACTCGGGCGCGTGCTTGCGCGAGATGTTGAGTTTCTGCGCGAGCACGCCGGTGACGAACACGTCCTCGAGGCGCAGGTAGGGCTCCGCGGGCGCGGCGGCCAGCAGCTCGCGCACGCAGTCGGCCGTCATGAGGTAGGCGGGCCCGGTGGCGAAGTCCGGGAACACGCGCCCCGGGAACTGCGCCGGCGACACGTAGTACTTGGACTTGGTGGTGCGTTTGGGCAGTGACTTGCGCACCACCTTGCCCCAGATGGTGCGCGTGGCGTTGGCGCGCGCCGGCGCCGCCGCGAACTGCAGCAGCCGTGGCACGTTGATGAACATGTCGTCGTCCGTCTTGAGCAGGCGCGGTGCGCGCGGGCAGTACGTGTCCACCCACTCGAGCATGGACAGCGTCTTGAGCGTGAGGTTGGAGTACGAGTCGACGGAACGGCCCACGATGACGTCGCCGTACAACGCGTCCTCCTGCTCGATGGCGGGGCGCAGCGCGGCGGGCGGCGCGCCCAGCACGAACGCCAGCGCCACGTCGGCGCGCGCCGCGTAGTGTCCCCACGTGAGCCGCACGGCCGCGCGCGCCTCCGCGTGCGACGGCGCCGACGTCACCAGCACCACGAGCCGCAGCCGCGCGCCCAGCGCCGGGCACAGCTCGGGGTGCGGCCGCTCGTGCCCCGCCACGTACACGTCGCGCGTCAGCACGGCGCCGGCGCGCGCGGGGGACGCGGGGGGCGCGGCGGGGGCGGCGGGCGCGGGGTGTGCGGCGGGCGCGGGGGGCGGCGCGGCGCGCGGCGTGGAGTCGGGCGGGGAGGGGGACGCGGAGGGTGCGGCGGGCGCGGTGGTGCGGTTAGTGGGCGCCGCGGCGGTGGAAGGGGTGTGCGCGCGGGCGGGCGCGGGCAGGTCCGCGAGAGGCAGCGGGCGGGGCGGCGGTGCGCGCGGGGGGGGCGGCAGGCGCGCCAGCAGCAGCAGCAGCAGCGCCGCCAGCGCCGCCAGCGCCACGCCGTGCGAGCGCCGCAGCGCGCCCATGCCGACGCACACTCACCGGTGACACATCTGCAAAGGGAATGGCGACCTCATCAGTGTGAATACATTAGCGATCGACCGGCGAGTGCCGCGCCTCGCCGCCATTACGTGTGGCTAATGAACATGTCGTCTCTGGGGAGGAGGTGCGATCATCGCGTCACGTCATAATGAAACAGTGAAGGGAATAACTGTGTGAGGAGGGTGCGGGGCAGGGCGGGGGGTGAGTGACTACTTCTTCACCAGTGCGTTGTGTTGCATCACAGAGACGTGTTGGGAGGCGCGGGCCCCTCGGCGCGCACACGCAATCCGAATGAAACTGCAAACAACATACATCCGCACTACTGTAGGTATCGTGCGTGATGACGTCGCTAAGTATGTGCGCAAGTACAGATGAACGGCATGCTAGCCGGTGTGAGCGCTGAACACGTTGCGTCGTGCGGCGCGTGTGTGGCGCGACCTCCCGCGCACGCACTGCCAGGGCCGACGGCGCCTCCGGGGAGCCTCTGTGAGGGCTCTCGCAGTACCGTGCTGTCTAATAGCTTCAGTCCATTACTTACATTAACGAACAAGGTAAAAAGTAGAAGACTTGCTAATTGACTTCAACTGCCTGCGAGGGATGCTCGTTTTGGGAATTCATATACAATGGTACTTCAGAACTTCAAGTAATGGTATCAGCTAAGTACCTCTCACGTTAAATATAAACACAGCAGACTGTGGTTTACGGGCCCGATGTATATGTGCGGACGAGGCGCAATGTATGGCGGCTGGAGCAATGACAACGTTAGATGTATTGTTGATGGCGCGAACAATCTGTACGAGTCAGTGAGTGTGCCCGGCGGGTGAGGTGGTGTTGGAGTGACCCGGCGGTGTCGCGGTCACGCTGCTTACGTGATAATTGCTCCCGCGACCATTGCCCCCCCCCCCCTGCACACCGCGCGGCGCGGGGTACGAGGCGACGGGCGGGCGGGGCGGGGGTTAGCACACGGTCGCCTGAGCCACGAGGTGAAACTAATTGATTGACACACAGTGTGTGGTGATGAGGCGATTGTTGACTTATGTAAAGACAGCGGATAGATCGCGGCGGCGCTCGCTTGCAACACGCGGAAGGTCGCGGCGACGACATGCGGCGGCGAACGGTCGCTGGTGGTTACCGGCGGTGGCCGCGCTCGAGCAGGCGACACTAACACATTGAGTCCGCATGCACGAGACCGCGACACCTTTCTACAAGGGACTTTAAATAGGTGCTCAACTGCGGCGGCGAATACAACTGTTGTATGAAATACACACGTGTCACTCGTTACTAAATACGTAATGAGTAAATGACTAATAAGTATTGGGTGCAGCGCGCCGAGCTGTAAATATAAATTGGCATGCGGGGCCACTCGAACCAACGCAAAAATATAAATATTAAAAACCACAAACAGTTGAAGAGTAAGTGGGTCACATCACGTACACGATGCCCAAATATAGCGCTACGAACAGACGCCACCGTTAGTAAGTTAACACGGTGCACATGAATTCTACAAAGATTCCCATTCCATTGGAATAGTATGGATAACGCTCGCGGACCGTCGCGGTACCCGACGGCCTCCAGAGTGCGACATCATGGATGTTACACACGAAAAGATGCCTTGTTAATACGTATTATTTTCGATAATTCTTAAATCTGTGATAATTTAATAAAGTGTCCCGTAAAATTGCGGCACAAGTATGCGCTGTGTGGTCTAGAAGCCTACAATGCGGTTTTCGGTTCGGGCCGTGTCTTTGGTATCTCAATAGCAGCGCGGAGTCTGGTAATGGGCTCGTCTTCAAAATAAAAACACAATTCACAAAGTGTGGGTGCAGTAATGTATCTCTGCATACCCATCTGTTGAATACAGGCGGGAGTATGTGTAACTATACGACTAGATGAAGCTACAGATTTGTACTTGAAGTGTAAGTGAGCTGGCGCTACGACGGCGACTCGGTACAGCGCGGCGCCCGCGGGGATCACGCGCGCTAAACGAATTGTTTGGTGAATATTAATTGATTCCACGCTAATTGTAAAGTAAACAGCATGCGATGGAGCAAGGTGTGGCTTCAACACAATATTTGTACTAATTAGATTTCATAATGACGACGGTTCGTGGTCCCAAGTATATATGACTATGTAAAATCTTATTGCTAAAAAATGTACATGCTAACTCTCCTGATTAATAAAATAGTTATATTAGCGGCATCGCGTTGACACAGATTTTTGTTGACAGACCATTCGCTGCAGCTATCAACCGTCGTCGTTATCATCATTCACATGAATCATTAAATATTTTTTTAACCGTATCAATACAAATTCTTGTTAATCTAATATAAATAATACCTTACTTCCTTGATCGAAAGATGTATGGAAGTGACATATGGATATATTTTAGTTGGTGCAGCTATTGATAAGTGGTAATTCCCAAATGGTAATCCCGGAGTAGTTACGTAGAGCGCCGAGCCACGCCGCCGGCAGCTGACAGTGTCGGTGCGGCGGCTGCATGTCCGGACAATGTACTTGTATTCGGGCGCAGATGATAAGCTATCGATCGTCCCGAGAGCGCCGCCACTCTACACAACGGACAGATCGCCGGGACATCGCAACGCCACGTTGGACGACACGCTGACAGCTGTGGGTCGGTGTTAAGAACCAACTACGTCTACACAATATACAAGTATATGCCATACTTTCCCTTATTGTTTATCGACAATACATTTACTTCGGCGAAGAACCAAAAATATGAGTGAAATGAATGAATAGTTTGAATATAGCGCTGTTATTGATAAGGTGTTGGTAATGAAGCCGATAGCGGCGCGGCGATGGCGAGTGTGCGCGGAGTGATAACCCGGGCCGCAGAACTCGCAGCGAATCTGCACAGTATTATATTATGTACTAGTACACAATATAATTTTACCAAACTAAAACACTTCAGTGTTTACTTGAACCCGCGATAGAACCACTACGAACGGAGCATCATTGACAATCATTAAAAGATATCCAATGATACCTAGAGGTATGATCCTTTCGTAGAGGCAGGTTTTGCCATCTCTTGTCGAGTTCGGTGTCACATGAGGCGGGCTTACCGAGTTTATTAAAGCTTCTTGTAATGGGAACCAGTGGCACTTTATACAGCCCGACAAGAGCGCCAGAAACCAAGGAATGCTGCCAATGGTTCACAATTAGGGCCGATATGTTGGAATATGTATGCTAAGATTCAGCACACAGAGGGACCAAGCGGTCTAGGACAGTGACAAGTTTTGTCAAGCTTCCTCTGACGTCACAACTCACTCAACAGGACGGGATTAAACATTTGTTAGATGAAAATGATGTTTAAAAGATTTTTCCGCGACACTCGCCTAGCATGCCGATCGTTGTGAAAAATGTTATCAAAATCTAACAAAACTGTCGGCTATACATGGAATATCATGCTAAGTAAATGTTACACCTAAATGGCATAATATTTGTGAAAGGCTGTGCAAGTTAATGCTCCCTGCATTAGCATTTCCCGCCGATTGATAAGCTGTAATCACCGGATACAGAAACATGTCTTATGCACGAAATGACAACCGAACTGCTTCGTCATACTTCACCCTTGACAACTACAACGAACGAAACAAAAACGTTTATTAACCACGGTGAGCGACGGCCTCGAGGTTAGAGCGCGGGACTCGACGGTCACCGGTACAAGACCTACGCACCAACACACCGCTGTCTTTTGCGAAATTATGCGTTTATTTACAATTCATTATCTTCAAAGTTTAATAACACCTGTACATAAAAAATGTCTTATTGAGTAGACTAGACGTAGAGAGACGGCAGATTTGACACGTGCTTTATAGCCGCACAGACAAACTGCAAGTAATAGATTGTGAAATAGGGTATGACATGCACAGGCAACTGTGTAAATGCGGATATTAGTATCCGGCCGGACACGTACACAGCACGCGCTGCCCGTGTAGATCACCACCACCACTCGGTCAATCAGTGATGGTGCGTAGAGGCTGGCGCGTGAGTTGCGCGGCATTGCGCGGGACCTCGCGGGCGGATGTGAGATGTGCTGTGACGTCATACGTGTATCATTTACCATCCCAACGGTGTAACAGTCCTCATTAACATTAATCACGATGGATACATTACGCTTTACATAAACACAATAAGAGAACGCACCAACAGAACTTAGTTGAATTTTACTAGGGAAACTTGTCAACTGTAAACGCATCAAAAGCTCCAGACAATCGCTGTTCGTGGAGGAGCGCGCGGTCGACAGAAAACTACATTGGCGCAGGAACCTGCACTGCTAATAGTTCTGTACGAGTTATTCCTTAGTTAGATGTATCGACCGTAATTCTACACTAGGCAGAGTGTAGAGAAGGCCCACAGCTAGTAGAGGTATGTATACATACATATGATGGTGATGACGACAGTGCGGAGGACGTGTGCAGGCCGAGTGTCGAGGAGGGCACTCTCGGCGCGTCGAGAGTCGCCGTGGAACTGGACCGGCACTATCGGCGCACGCAATTACAATGTGTCACACCCAATCATATGGTTATTAATGATACAATTACATCAAATCAGTGCAATTTGCAGCGCAACGTGATTAAAGGGAAATTAAAACGGACATTAGTAATTATGCACGTTTCGTAAATAAGTAGGTACAATCACGCCCGAAAATGTCCTACAGAGGTTCACTACTACACCCACGTTTTACCCTAAGAGACCAGTAATAGGAGGCGACCGTGTTGCCGCTTGTCAGGCACATTTACACGCTCTGGGAATCGAGCTCAGATCGAGCAGTACACACACGTGCCGCTAAACCGCGAGGTATTATGATTATTTAATACACATATTTGCTGTATAAATAGTTGGTTGACTCGTAGCTCGGCTCTTGTATCGTAGTGATCACATCATTCTACTGACGAATATTTCCTCGTCGGGAAACAGGTTTTCTCTCGCTCCACACGAGCGATCCCGCGACCTTTACCTCGACGCGCGGCGTGCTCGGCGCACATCACTTGCGGTCACAAACACAGGTGTCCATATGAAGTATTGCAGTGGTCCGCACCTCCGACGTGGTGCGCGAGTCGAGTGTCGGAACATGACGCATATCGCAGTTGATACTTCAAGGGAATTCCAACACGAGAAACGTGTTTTGTTCATAGTTGTTTTTGCTTTACGACTTTACGCACAAACCGGTCACACGCATACAAGTTTCTAAACAGGAATATAGTTTTGTTTTTCGTTCTATCTGGGTACAGCGACCGCACTCACACGGTGGTGCAGCGCGGACCCAATAGCACGCCGCCAGCACACACCCGCCCCGTACGGCCCGGGGCTAGCCACCTTAACACTACTGGTTTCAGCGTTGTACTATAATACAAGTCTACAACACTGCCTGAGCCTGGACTCTATACCAAACGCCGCGCACCTGTGCTTTCCTAAACCGAAACACTGTATGTCCGTTAGTGAGGCGTCAATTATATGTATGATGTAATTTATCTTTTTTGTCACATTTAAATGAATAGCAGGTTATAAACCCGTCTCTTCTAAATGTATCTCGATCCAATGTTGTTAGTACATGTCGCAGTACAGGTCTTCGCAATGCTTTGACCGAGCCTCGAGTCCGTAATACAGTCTTACCTGCACTGTCCAGGGAGCTCGCTCTACTTGCAGGTCACACTAACTCACTTGAAACACAACTCGCACAGCGAACTGTCTACTCGAGTTCTTATGTTTTGAACTGGTGTAGTATGATGTAGTATGAATGACAGGCGCGGTGGGTGCGCGGTGGGTGCGCTGTACGTGGCCAGTGTCGGCGGGCGATAACTTGCGCACCGGATACTGCGGCCGGCGACACTATCACATCAGATGGACGCGCGGTTGTATCTCGGTATCTGCACAGATATCTCGTAGGATACGGTGCCGCTATCGGCGACATCGGCGCGGTATCAAAGCGAGCGGAAGATCGGCGGGCAGTTACAACAAATGTACATTAATGATTACGTAATGTACACACACTGGCGGCTCGCGGTGGCGCGGCGCAAGAGTGTGACGAGCGAGGCGTCCTGCGTTTGATTCCCGGTGTGCGAATATTGTTACTGGGTTATCAAGTTATCTTGGTGTCTGTCGGTTCCCGGGATGTGGCGGGACACACGTGGCACGGTCGGCGACTTCGAACACGTCCACCGATTATCTCGTTCGAGTGATGCATATTAAAACTTTTCCAGTAGCATGAATTTAGCGATGCTCATTAAATTGAGAAACATTTGCGTTTCCCAGCCCCGCCTGCATACTTAGTTATAGGAAGGGAGGCGAACTCATCACAGCCCCATATGAAGTGGAATCATCGGTGCGGTGCGTTCCACTGTCGCGGGATCAACGAGTCGACTTGACAACTATACAAACAGTCACATCACCATAACATGGAGATAATTTGTTGCTACAAGTGTTATGCGACAGTGAGTGCATGAGATGACGCACTGTATTGATATAATAGTTTCGGACATAATATAGCGAGTCGGAGTAGGTTGCGTGCGTGTGAGTATGCAACGAGTTGCGTGCGGTGTTGTGCCGCTCCACAACACCGTTGCGTTGCCAACATCATGCGATGTGACGTCCGCAGTGAGCATCTCCAACTCATTCCATTGGGAACTCGACGTCCAGGAGAGCGCTCCGGGGAAGAAATATTGTAGGCAATACTATAAAAGACAGAAAGCAAAAAGCGCAAGTGATGTATTGTAAATTCACTGGCGACCTTATTGCTGTGTCTCAATCTGAGAATCAACTCCTCGCTATTTTTTTTTGTGTACTTGTGCTACGACAGATGTCATAATGGGATTTAAGGGTCTTAGGATTAATTAAGTGACGTGGAATGCCGTTAAGAGTGGTTAAGTGCCATAAGGTGATGTTAAGTGAAATCACCCGATGGCGCTGTGTGCACGGCAGCCCGACCTCCCCTGTTCAAATGTGTGCATTGTGCATTTCACTGTTACCAATTTCCTCCTACTATCAGCATTCGAGTGTTGATAAAATATTACATTACTAATAATGTACAATCACATTCATTTTACTTTTAATTAACACGAGCGAAATGAAAAAAAAAAAGTTGTTTGTGGGACGGTGCGATCTACATCAAGTAATTAACTGATCCCAGGTTTGATACAGGAGTGAGGAAGTATTACTGGGATTAAGTTAGTAACATAAAACATTTTAATAGCAGCACGAACTTTAAAACCGTTACCGGTAAACACTTATAAGGTCGGGCCCTATTACGATGTCCAATATGTTGCGACACTCGGTTGAGGCAGCCCCCGTGGGCCGCCGGCGTGGAGACACGTCCGTACGCCGGGCGCTTGGCGACACGCGTGCTGATCACTTTCCAATGACGACAGTGTCACCAATATCGACGAATGCGCAAGTGTTCATATGCCGACGATATTGTACAACATAACGTTGTGTTATACTAATTGGACGTATATGTATATCTGCTTGGAGGCGATTGGCGACGTCAGACGACGCCCACTCAACTGCACGCGGTGCGGATTCACCAAACATTGAAGGACCTTGTACAAGTTTGCGATATGGTTGTGTATGAAAAGTTGAGGAATAGTCGCGTAAGGATGGAGCGTGGGCGCGTGCGAGCGAGATGTCCAGGCGGCCTTTACAGCATCGCCGGACAAGTAGGTGAGCGCGCAGGATACAGTTTCAGCGCAACTAGATCAAGGGCGCCTCTCGGACGGTCGGCCTCACCTGTTGCTAAGAAAGTGCGGCCAAGAGTTCCGCGGCACGGGTCGGCGGCGGCGGGGGCGGCGTGACGTCATACGACACTAGCACGCCGCGTGGACACCACGCTGGACAGAGCAGCGGAGGGCAGGAAGCAGCAGCGCCGGGTATCGCACCGACTATAGCTATCGGGCGCACGAGCAGACGCGTCTGGGCGGCCAGCTGATAGCGCACTCGGTGACGCGACATGTTGCGGCAGTTTATCGGCACCGACACCGCGCCGACACCGGGCCACTGTTCCGCTAGACTGCACTCGGCACGCCGCGGAGGAAACAACAGGCTATTGTCTAAGATACTGAGGGACAGGGTGTGCCGCTGTATTACATTTGAGATATCTACTGCAACGATGTTGAACCTTATATATCCGTGACGGCAACTAAACCATTTTAGTACTTTTACAGAGGCTGATATTTGATGCCCCAACCCGACTATCAACATGTACATAATGTGCCGGGATACGTCAGTTGATACGTACGCCAGACCATCAAGTTGTGGAGCACGTGTTCATCCTCCCGGTAGTTCTGTGGGATAATGGTAGGTAAGGAAGTATCTCGGCGGGCGGCGTGTTAGCGCAACGAGAACGGCGACTCTATTGTAGTAGTGACAGAGAGCTGTGTGTTCACTGCGCGCCGGCGGGTCGCGTGACTGCACGACACAATGCAAGTGCTGATTAGCACGAGGGCGCAGCAACAGGTGACTCAACACAACACAAACTGCACTCAACACGTTGCACCAGACGCACTCGCGAGCCTCGCATACCGAATGACATCTGTTCTTTATTGAATAAACGGTTAAATGTTTCTATTTGTGACCGTTGACGAACACCTCGTCAGTCGACGTCAATTGGTGCGGGCGATCGAGAGGTCTCGAGCTCCATTCCCATGTGGGGCAGTCTTATTCATAGTTTTTTTCTTAGGAATAGCATTGATACTCTTAATTTGCTGGTATTTTAAGCTCACTCTTATTATGAGCCAAATTATAGATATGTATAGATGTAAAACCACATCTTTATATACTGATTCAGGGATCTAGGCGTCAGCTAGTAAGTATTTATGTATATCATTTAAATTTTAAGTATGATCAATGTTTTATTTATCAGATATTTCCAACATTAGTATATTCATGAGTTCACGTAAAAAACGGGACATTGAAGTGCAACTGTTACTGGAATTCGTACATTTGCAATTGTAATTGCAATTGCACATTGGAACAAAGGTGAGTCAGGATTAGTGATCAGGTGGACCGAGAGATGGCGCTGCTTGTCAACAATTTGGATGTAAGCTGTTGCAGAAATATGTATACATTGTCAAGTAGCTCTGTCTTATTAATACATACAATTATGAAATCCATTTCTTCTACAAACTATGCAATAATTAGAAGCATAAGTTCTAAATACATACGAAGGTAATATTTATTACATTGAGAGGCATTAGAGGTTGTGTAAACAAGAACATTACTAAAATATTTTTGCATCAGTCAAATTGTGATAGTACAGTGCCTTACAAACTTGTACAAAACTTAGGACTCTACATCCATAATGTGACATTAGCCTACAAGAAACCAACTGGATTGAATAACATTTTTGCAATTGTAGGATTTCTGTTTAGCATATATCCTGTTGCAGATCATCATCCACATAGGTGGGCGAAATTAATTCCTATTAGAATATTGCCTATGTTTAAAAATTGTCTTACTATTTTCATGCTAGAAAATGTTATATTTCTGTTTGTATATCAGATGCCTAAACATAAATTTTTGCCTCCAAATAATTCCACTCAATTCCTAGTTTACATTCTCTTAAGAAAATTGATTGTAAAAAGCAAACCCTCTGTATCTTTTTGGCCAATATTAATACATAATGTTTTGAATTATTAAACCTCACAAAATTGAAAAAAAGTTGCAGGCACTGTGTTTGTACATTAAGTCCAGTGTTGATATAGATGGCGATATGATTGCCAACATTATAAATGTCATGACCACCACTACTAAACTCAAATGTAAGTATTATTCGTTAATGTGATAGCTCTATCCTTATAGTTGAGCATAAGTACTTATTTATTTATTTATTAATCTTTATGGATTTTAAAACCAATTTCTTTTAATCCTTATGAGGAAGAATATTTTTAAGCAAGTAAGTAAAGCTCCTAAACTTTTTGGTATCTATACTATTATTATAAAGAGGAAAGGTTTGTATTTTTGTATTTTTGTATTTTTGTATGTTTGTTATGAATAAACTCAAAAAGTACTGAACCGATTTGGATGATTTTTGGTATGGAGATAGATGGGACTCACCGAAGTAACATAGGATACTTTTCATCCCGGAAAATGTTGTATTCCCGTGGGATTGGGTATAAAACGCTATATTTATTTTACGCTTTCACGCCTAAACCATTTAACCGATTTTTATGATTTTTGGTTTGAACTTAAGTAAGATCCTATGAAGTAACATGAACAACATTTTATCCCGGGAATATGTAGGGTTCCTGTGGGATTAGCATGTATTCTAACGCGAAAATGACACTGCCTATGTAATGCTTTCACGCCTAAACCTTTTAACCGATTTGAATGATTTTTGGTATGGAGATAGGTAGGGCCCACCGAAGTAACACAGGATCCTTATTATCCCGGAAAATGTAGTATTCCCGTGGGAACGGGTATTTCTGGACCTACTGAACCGATTTGAATGATTTTTGGTATGGAGATAGGTAGGGCCAACTAAAGTAACGTAGGATACATTTTATCCCGGAAAATGTAGTATTCCCGTGGGAATAGGTATTTCTAGATCTACTGAACAGATTTGAATGATTTTTGGTATGGAGATAGGTAAGGCTCACAGAAGTAGCATAGGATACATTTTATCCCGGAAAATGTAGTATTCCCGTGGGAATCGGTATTTCTTGATCTGCTGAACCGATTTGAATGATATTTGGCATAGAGATAGGTAGGGCCAACTGAAGTAACATAGGATACATTTTATCCCGGAAAATGTAGTATTCCCGTGGGAATAGGTATTTCTAGATCTACTGAACAGATTTGAATGATTTTTGGTATGGAGATAGGTAAGGCTCACAGAAGTAGCATAGGATACATTTTATCCCGGAAAATGTAGTATTCCCGTGGGAATCGGTATTTCTTGATCTGCTGAACCGATTTGAATGATATTTGGCATAGAGATAGGTAGGGCCAACTGAAGTAACATAGGATACATTTTATCCCGGAAAATGTAGTATTCCCGTGGGAATGGGTATTTCTAGACCTACTGAACAGATTTGAATGATTTTTGGTATGGAGATAGGTAGGGCCCACCGAAGTAACACAGGATACATTTTATCCCGGAAAATGTAGTATTCCCGTGGGAATCGGTATTTCTTGATCTGCTGAACCAATTTGAATGATTTTTGGTATGGAGATAGGTAGGGCCCACAGAAGTAACACAGGATACATTTATCCCGGAAAATGTAGTATTCCCGTGGGAACGGGTATTTCTGGACCTACTGAACCGATTTGAATGATTTTTGGTATGGAGATAGGTAGGGCCCACAGAAGTAACAAAGGATACATTTTATCCGGATTTCTGTGGGATTTCCGTGGGAATCGCTATATTCAAGATCTACTGAATCAATTTGAATGAATTTTGGTATAGAAATAGGTAGGTCCCCCCGAATTAACATGATATACTTTTATCCTGGAAAATGTGTTCCTGTGGGTATGGGTACATGTTATAATTGCGAGAGTAACTCTGTAAATCTGTTTTTTTTTTTTTTTTTTTTTTTTTACGAGAGGAAAGCACCTTAAGCTCCCCTGTTTGGTACCTCGGGGGAGGCCCTGAGGGGTATGTCGGGGTCTCTGGCTACGCCAGCATACCGACTAAAACCTCTCGGTGACCATCACGCGCATTTAGGGCGGTTTTACGGCATCTCAGGGCAGAGGTGCCCTAAATGATCCGCTGCCGCCCAGCGCACCGTCCAGTTATGGACCCCTCCAAATTGGGAGGGCTGTTTTGCCCTCCACTTACTCGATTTGGACGTTCACCTTTTGTGAACGTCCGCGACAGTTAAGAGGCCACGCCCTCTGCCGCCAATCTCGGGGTTGCTATCATAGGGTACCGCCCCCGCAGTACGCCCAGCAACCCCAGTTTCCCCTGTTAGTCGCCTCTTACGACAGGTAGGGGATACCGTGGCGGAATTCTTACACCCCCAATCCACAGGGTGGGTCTGTAAATCTGTTACGGTTTCACGCCTAAACCATTGGACTAAGTTATATAATTTTAGGTATGAAGATAAATAGGACCCTGTGAAGTCATAATTAAATGTTCCCGTGGAATAAACATGTTGTAAATGCGGAAATAGCTTTTTCAAAGAAAAACTTTTTTTGGACACTTATGAGACGAATACTAATAATTATCTTTCTGCACTCAGCCCTAAAGTCTACGCAGACGGAGTCGCGGGCAAAAGCTAGTAAGTTTAATAATAATGTTATAATGACGAAATTAATGCTCTTGTTGTTTTGTAGGAAGGTATAATAAATAAAAAAGGGGAAGTCCAACATTGTCATGATAAGGCTTGGTTTTACAAGATAATATCTATTGAAAAATTTATTTTATAATCAAATTTTAATCACAAGTATTAGTTTTAAAGCTAAGCAGTAAGCACTTGGATTGTTTTTATTGATAAAATACTTGCTAAATTCAAAATTTTTATGGCTTCAAATACCACAATATAACTTGACACTGGGGAAGTAAAATAATTCTGAAAATAGATATTTGACAATTATGTATAAAGGGTTTTCTTTTTATCTGATATAATAATATTTATCTACATTGTAAAAAAGCAACATTAATCTGAAATTATAATGTGTATATATAATAAAATTGATTAATGTGTTTTTACAAAATTGCTTTATTCCAGTGTTGAGTTGGTGGCACAGGTTTAGTTTACATAGTGTATGCAGGTGCAGTTGTGTTTGCTGAACACAACACGGCACATAGTAAACACAAAAGAGAGTGAATGTGTTATGCTCACACGCACACCTGTAATCACATCACTTGCGTAAACAACAAAACATATGTTGTGGACACAAGACTCACACTCTGTTGTCATAAGATTAAAGCTCATCATGATTAAACTTGCAATTTGGCAGTGCACACACACACACACACACACAGGAAGTGAGTCTAGATAACACATGTGTCAATGTTAAGGTCAGAGATGTGGCTGCACCCTGACAAATATGTACCGTGTTGTGTTGACACCACATTGTGTATTCATATATTCATTCAAATTGGATTAGCAGTGTCTAATGTATTTCATTAACATTTAAAATTTATTTAAGCAATAATTTAGAGAAGACTGAGTCACTGTGTCATGCTTCACTAAGATTCTAATACAAGACTGGTTTAATGCTTTCAGAGATTTAAGTGTAACATGTTGCTCCCCAAAGGGATTATGTCTGTTCCTGCATGCCATATGTAATCAAATAGTTGATATGAAATCAATATTTTCAACTTGTCATGTTTCATCTGTACACAAATATCACAAGCTGTGTCATTTATTATTTTGTACTAACATGTTCCATACAATGCTGTTCTAGGAGCACTGAGAACTTGTGTCAGTTTTGGGGTCATAGTCCTCAGATAAGAGCTTGCAGTCCATACAGGTGGACGAACTCTAAGACAAAATACTGTGTGGTCAGTCATACAAATGTGAATAACATGCATTGTGTGTGTATTGCATAATGTACTCTTATACATCGGGTGTGTTGTACGGAGTCCGAGCGCAACACTGCTGTCATTGCATTGACACTGGATTAAACAATCATCGCCGGACATATACATTCATACTTCCGAGAAAAAGTACGAACCTGGACTACAAAATATTCTATAATTTTTTTTACACTTTACACATCGCAATTGGGAACTTTTAATGATTTATACGTGGTTTGTTAAAATATATGTGCATAAAATAGAAAAAGTGAACTCACCATAGATTGTGCAAGTCCAGTGCAGTGGCCCCCACAGAGTCGCGACGATGGCACCGGTCGCCGTCCAGTCCACAGCTGTCGCTCGTCCTGCCGTAAGTCACCACTGCGTTGAATACGAGACAAACATCGCCCGCGACCGACTCCGAGGACGCGCGCACACACTATTAAACGATATAAAGCACAAATATTGCCGATCGACCCGCAAGTCGCAACACACAATGCCACTCTACGCTTACCTGTCGTAAACTGTTAACTAGAGAGGCGACCAGCGACCTCACTCGGTCAGCCTCTGTGTGACGTCAGCAAATCCAATCGAATTTATATTTTTTACTCTCGATACCACAAAATAATACCGATTACTTGAATAGATGAATAGTGTGTAGCTATGTACGTCTAAAACGAGGTACAAATAAGATAACATATTCTGTTGTAAAAATGTTACATTTTTATCAGAGACATGTTTATTTTATTAAATTATTGTTTAATGTTATTATATACTGTTCATACAAGGCAAGAATGACGTAATCATCTATTTGTCTGTATGCTTCAGTAGCTGAATCTTGTAATAGTTCAAATATTTTAAAAATGATTTATGGGAAAGTCCATCTGCCCTTGAGATGCATATAATATGACACCTGAAAAGTATTTAAGTAGTGATAAACAACAAGATAATAATATGTCTCACTTTAAGAAGAATAAAGCCACTGTTATTATAACGATCTAAAACTAAAAATCGAAATTTATTAATGTGCATTCATTTATTAATGTGTTATACTAATGAAGCTTTTCCGTCCATGTATATGATAAACTTAGAGTTTATACAGCTTATGAACTTATTTTCTAAAAATTTAGATACACCAATTAAAACCAGATAAGTATAAAAACAAAATTAATAAAAATGTCTAATTGTTGAAAAAATATATTTAACTAGTCTTTTTTGTAATTTTAAGTAAAAATAAATTGGTATTAATGTATTGTAGTAAAATGTAAAATCGAATCGATTGCATTCAATTGTGTGGTCAGCTCTAACCAAAGCTAAGGATGACGTTGATCATGACAGTTATAAATGCTGCGTTTTATTGTTATTAGTAGTAGGTTTCATTACATGAAAAGGAAGTAATAAAGTAAAAAGATTAAAACAAGATTTTTAGGGCACAGGTATATTAAAGTTTTTGAAGAAGCAAATAATCGTCACATGTACACGGATACATAATAATTATATTGTAAACACAATGTAGGGTTCCGACTCCGAGTACAGACAAGTAGGAGTAGTGACATAGTCGCAGATGTTTTCCAGCGTTTATTGATTGATGGTTAACGAACCAACGTACACGCTGTATTTGCCAAAGCTATTTCACAGTCTTATTGAAATAGATTGATAACGCAGCGGTCCCGCAATTTTCTTTGTTCCGCACCGTAGCGTAGGAACCTTTGAAGAAGGGAGCGTCAAGCTATTTTTTGAGGAAAATATTAGTAGTAGTAGAAATTTTAGTAGCTTTTGAAGTACCTATATTCCTTTAGTAATGTATGTATGTGTATAACTAAATAATAAGTACCTATATGTTTATTTGAATGAAAAAATCCAAAAAATCCTGATACATTTAAGAAAATATGTGATGTACATAATAAAAACACTAGGAACAAATGTAATCTTGTACAACATGTAACTCGTCTCCGAAAAATTAATAACTCTTTTATGGGGCAATGTATTCGCTTTTATAACAAACTCCCGAAGGGCATTAGAGAGCTTCCCTTGGAAAAATTCAAAAAATCAATTAAAGATAAGCTATTTAAAAAAGCTTATTATAAAATTTCAGATTATATTGAGGATTCTAACCCCTGGGAGCAAATAAACTGATCAGAGGAGGTGTTGCTACAATTTATATCCTTTGACATATTTTATAAAATTAATATTGTAATATGAGTTGAATTTATTAAAAAAAATAATAATAATAAAAAAATGACATTTCGTGTTGCTGAGGGAGTTTCTTGCCGTTTCTTCTCCACAGCGATAACACGTTTCGAAGCGGCACTAGTTTTAAAAAATAGCATAAAAAAATGACGATTCAAAAGTGCTTGTGAAAGTCTATTTGAATAAAGGAAATTTGACTTTGACTTTGACTTTGAATGTATTGACCGTCTCGTAGGTAGCGCAGGATTATTGTTCGTGAGTTCGATGCTCAGCTTTACCAAAGTTAAATTGATTTTTGTCTCACAAAAAAGCTTGAAAACAATTAGCGAATCGTATTTGTTGAATTACAACTACCGAATACCGTGTATTTCTCAATAATTTATTAAGATATTCTTAACGAAATGGAATTTATTATATATGAGTACACATATGTCGTTATCTTTGCACAAGAAAACTTTGGATGTAGTATTCTTTTTTAATTAATTTAGTTAATATGGCTCTACTTCTCACCAATATTTGGGGAACGGCAGCGGAAAGCGTATGTCGAAGTCTTCGACCTATCAAAGAGAAGAGTAGATGTCAGAACGGACCATGAGGCAGAAGAATGATCCCCCAATTGAATTCTAGAGCCTTCAAGAGTCCTCTTGTGGTGGGGACATAACGCCCATTTCAGGTTTTGATGATCTACACTGGTTTATTCCGTTATTACGAATATTAAGAGGAAATATTTGTTCTCTTTTATACTTGTTAACTGAAAATGTCGCCACAGTTCCAAGGAGTATCTCTCCAGATCTCCGAGAGTATTGGGATTTTCGGCGTCGAAATTTCCAGCTTAGTCCAGTTTAGGAGTCATTTGGAGGACAAAGCCAAATTGGCGAGTAAAAAGTTGGGTATCCTGAACAGAGCCAAGCGGTACTTCACGTCGGGTCCCAGATTGTCGCTCTACAAGGCGCAAATCCGGCCCCACGTGGAGTACTGCTCGCATCTCTGGGCAGGTGCCCCAAAATACCAGCTCGACCCACTTGACTGCTTACAGCGACGAGCTGTTCGCATCGTCGATGATCCCGATCTCACGGAGAAACTACAGCCGTTAGGGCTGCGGAGAGACTTTGGGTCTCTTTGTGTGTTCTACCGGTTGTTCCATGGGGAGTGCTCCGAGGAACTGTTCGGGTTGGTACCGGCATCGCCGTTCTACCATCGCACCACCCGTCACCGCAGTAGAGTTCATCCATTTCACCTGGAGACGTACCGTACGCGTACGGTGCGTTTCCAGAGGTCATTTTTACCACGTACGTGCAAGCTCTGAAATGAACTACCTGCCTACCTAGGCAGGGAGTTCATTCCAGAGCTTGCTCGGGGAGCCGGGAACACCGGTTCCCCGAGCGTTATGACATGGCCTTCTTCAAACGAGGCTTAAAAAGAGTTTTTTCCACACGGTAGGCAGCGGCGTGGCTGTGCCCCTGGCATTGCCAAGTCCATGAGCGGCGGTGACCGCTTACCATCAGGCGGGCCGTCAGCTCGTCTGCCTGCTTAGGCGATAAAAAAAAATGTTTGCAAATCGATTTGAATGATTTTTGGTATGGATATGGATAGGATCCTGGTGTGATACAGTGGCTACTTTTATCTCGGGCAATTTATAATCGAGAGACGAGTACTCACTCATTCGTGATTGCGGTCGGCGAACCTGGGACCACCGCCATATGCTATTGATTTTAAATGTAAACAATAAATAGGTCTTGTAATCCATTGAATGCAATTAAAAGATGGGGCAGAGTGATCTCCTGACCGCCGCGGAGGTCTCTATAAACAGCAGTCTGCGTGACTCAAATAGTTGATATAAGCTTTTGATTGATAACAGAATGCAGGTCGCTCAGAGACAAATGTTTATACTTAGGTATGTTATGATCGAAAACAATTTATTGAGTCATAATAAACATACATCACCTGCGGTCGCGTAACACCAGGTATGAGGTACCTACAGCAAATCACGTAGTGTAGTCAACATTACAATTCAGTTTCTTTTTCGTAATGTAAGTGAGCACTGCAGCAGCGTTGAACGAAGCCTGTGTACCGGTTGTTCTGCGGACGGTGCAGGCGCGTCGCGGCACAAAATTGCTTTAAGTGAATTTGTTCCGGGCGCTGCGTCCTGATTGAAACCCATCGAGGCTCCTTATCGGCGGCGACACTCGTCCTCCGCCCGGCGCACTCCCGCCCGGCGTCGCGTGGGGCGCGCACTCGCTTCCAGCTCCACTCACTGCGAACACTTTCTTTCAAGTGGGTCGCTTTATGGACGCTTCACCGCAACAGGTGTAAGGAACCGCGGCTGTCCGTGTTGAGACGAGTACGCGTGAGGTGCAGTTTGTATGCAGCACGCGGCGTGGTAGCGGCGTGCGGCACAGCATGGAGCGCGACACGCGGCGCGCGCTCGTCGCCTTCGCGCTCATATACGTGACGTTCTTCCTGGACAACGTGCTGCTCACGGTGCTGGGTGAGCGTGCTCCCGTGTCTCGGCCGGCCAGTGTGTTGGGGCGCCGGTGTGTGACTACTCAGTATTGTGTCGCAGTGCCGATCATCCCGGACTGGGTGCGCGGCGAGTCGCTGGAGGCGTGGGCGCGGCTGGAGGCGCCGCTGGCCGCGCTGCTCAACGCCACGGTGCGCGAGGCGGGCGTGGGCGGCGCGCAGGCGACCGTGGGCGCGGTGCTGAGCGCCAAGGCGGCCGTTCAGCTGGTGAGCGCGCCGCTGGCCGCCGCCGCCGTGTGCCGCCGCGGGGCCGCGCCCGTGCTGCGCGCCGCCACCGCGCTGCTCGCACTCGCCGCGCTCGGTACACCGACACCGTCGCACTGACACGCACATACTCCACATGAGTAGTACTTAGCTTTCGTCCAAACAATACCTGTTTTCGAATTACTTCCTCTCTTTCCGTTCATTGTTTCTATAACATTCCTCTTCGCTACCTTTCTTTAAGACAAAAATGTATACAATACTCATGTGTTATATAGGTCATCAGAAATAATAGAGCTCGACATCTTTTGTTAAAAGTTGCATTTATACTTTAATCTGGTGTTTCTAAGAATCATTTAAAATTGAGCGAGTGCTGCTGTATTCGGAAGAAAAGTACTCAATGATTGTCCACGTAGTTATTTCATTATATAATCTTACTTGTTCGCCAAACAAAATACGTAGGTCCCTGTATACGTCGCAATCATAGCATCGTCGCTATATATTCGCTCTCGTCTGCGCTATCAGAATTAAAGTGGGCTGTGCTGCTTGCACCTGAACAGTGTCTACTACTAGCTAGCTGCTGTAATATTCCTTGTGCTGCGTGTGTGCGCAGTGTTCTCGTGGTGCGGCTGGGCGGGCGGCGCGCGCGGCGTGTGGTGCGCGTGCGCGGGCCGGGCGCTGCACGGCGCGGCGGGCGCGCACGCGGGCGTGGCGGGGCTGGCGCTGTGTGCCGCCGCCGTGCCGCCCGCGCACGCGCACCGGGCTGTCGGCGCGCTGCTCGGCGCCGTCGCGCTAGGTCGCTACACCAACACACATAGCTGAGCATATAGCATTCACTAGCATTAGCTGTACATGAACGTGTATAATTGTACTGATTAATCTCCCTAGAGCCTCAAGTTTTCCTGTATGACAATTTATTTGTGCACCTTACTGTAAGCACTTGATGGTTATCACGGTGGTGTCCGAACAAAGTATCATGTGGTGGAACAATTCATTCCTTGTAATTCGACGTATCAATGTTGACGTCTTTCTATAAAACTTTTATTAAAATAAGTGTTGCTAGAAGACTGGGCTGTGACTGAAGTCTTAGGATCTAGTGCGGGTTGTATATCTGTGGGGTGGGGTGTGTGTGCAGGCGTGTTGGTGGGCTACCCGTTCGGCGGCGCGACGTACTCCGCGTGGAGTCGCGGCGCGCCCTTCCAACTTATCGCTGCGCTGCTGCTCATAGACTTCGGTACGTACTCCCACTGGCACACCCACACTCACTGCACCACACACTAACCACTGCTCTGTGTGCAGCCGCCCAGTACGTGTACCTGGACACATTCGAGGTGAGCTGCATTGCTTCTTGTCGGATGGGACAATACTACTGGCAAGGTCCACGTATCATTTCTTTCTCCTATAATATAAGAGAACCTATCAGAAACAACGTGTTGGCTGTCAGTGTGAGTACGGCTCGAGCGGGGAGGCGGGCGCGGCCCCGGGCGCGGCCCCGGGCGCGGCGGGCGGCGCGTGGAGCGTGTCGGCGGCGCTGCGCGTGTGTCGGTCGGGCGCGGTGTGCGCGTGCGCGGGCGCCGTGTTGGCCACCACGTGCGTGATGGCGGCGCTGGAGCCCAGCCTGCCGCTGTGGCTGGCGCGCAAGTTCCACACGCGGCGCTGGCAGGCGGGCGCGGCGTTCGTGCCGGACAGCGCGGGCTACCTGGCGGCGGCGACGGGCGCGGGCGCGCTGGCGCGGGCCGTGGGCGCCGAGCGGGTCGCGCTGGGCGGGCAGGCGGCCGTGGGCGTGGGCGCGCTGCTGGTGCCGCTGGCGCCGTCCGTGTGGGCGTTGGCGCTGCCGCACGCGGCGCTGGGCGCGGGGCTGGGCGCGCTGGACGCGGCGCTGGTGCCGGCGCTGCTGCAACAGGACCCGCGACACGCGCCCACGCTCGCCGCGCTGCTGCAGGCCGCCTCCGCAGCCGCATACGTGATCGGTACGCACCACGCGCGCCCCGCGACCTTAATACAACTACTGGAACCGGCGCAGCATGTTTTGTTCCTCCAAGCATTTTTATCAGCCGTCATAAATCTTTTCTTTGGCGTTGCTCTGATTCTCCATCCTTCAACTTTCATACTCACTACTTTTTTGACCAACTATGTACATTTTATCTCTTCTCATAACATGTCCATACCGCAACGGACGATTTCCTTTCAGCTTATATATCACAAGTGTCACTTTAAGACTTATTCTAACGCAGGGCTTCCCAAACTGTGCGTCGCGACGCCCCAGGGCGACAACATCCTGGGGGCGTCGCGAGGCGATCGGCAAACATTCGCTGTCCGTATTTTTCTGATAACATCATATTAGGCTAACTAATACTGTTTTTATTTCCAGTAAAGTTGGTAGTTTTGATGATGGAGGGGTGCGTCGCAAGAAAATTAACAATTCTATAGGGCGTCATGGTGTAAATAAGTTTGGGAAGCCCTGTTCTAACGTATTCATTTCTCACTCTATCAATCCATGCTATCCCACACTATGATCGCAACATTGCCATTTCCGTTGCATGCGGTCATCTTTCGCCCATATTCTTCGTACTTACAACACCACGTACCATACAGAATGGCAGATCTTATGTATTTGGCCCACCAATTTAAGGGTATAACTGGTATCGGCATACTATTATTGAGTAAGACGAACATTGGACTTGAAAGACTGCAATAATCACGAAACATATTATGTTATGGTTTTGTTTTGCTGACATGAACTATTATGTATGCAGGCCCGGTGGCGGGCGGGCTGGTGTCGTGGCTGTGCGGGCTGGAGACGGCGCTGCGCGCGCTCGGCGTGCTCAACCTGCTGTACGCTGCGCTGCTGTACCGCGCGCTCGCACGGCACCCGCTGTCGCCGCAGGTACACACTGCATACACTCAGTCACTGCCATCAGTTCCACAACTTGAGGCCCAATCCCTTCCAGTTTATGAGGATGCCCACGCCCAAGAGCGGGACACGTGTACGGTATAGCAGGAAATAGAAAAAATCATACAATTCGAATATAATGAATACAGTCCATTTAGCCAGTTGTCTTCTGACGGCAATGCAGCAGCAGAAACCGAAGGAGTTGTTGACTTGTCTTTGTGTTTAAAATTCCAAACAGAGTCACAATATGACCAAAAGCTTATTAGAAGGTATAACAGTTAGGTATACTTATAAGTTGCAACCTATAAGTTGGCTATATGTCTATCCTGTGTATCTGTCTGTCCCGTCACCCGTGTACAAGCCAGTTTGTTGTCGGCAGTGGGGCGCGCCGTCCCCCGCGCCCGCGCCGCTCGCCGCGGAGACCACGCCGCTGCGCTGACGCACGCTACATACAACACTACTAGTCATTTATTGTTCCATCGATGTTGAAGGGCATCTAGCTTACTAACTGAATATATTGTGCTGAAACTATTTGGTTGTTTGTATTAAATAACATTGTGGAAGTTCCTCTCCTTCCTACGTTTACAGTTCGCTCTACTTCATTTGCCTTGTCCCTTGGCCATCCTTAAGTATAATCCTTATATAACCGATAAACCAACCCATTATTGCATCCCCCTTAAAAGCTCCATAAAAGCCCAAATAATGGCTAGTAGCGAAACTCCATTCATGTATTGATTCGCAATTAAAAACAATAATTAATTCAACTAGTATATTCATATAGTTTGACACTAATAGCTTTTGAATCAGACTTAAAAATTAAAATATATTTTTACCCCAATTATTTATCAGTTCAGCATGAAGACTGCAGATGGCGTAATCATCTCAGTGCAAACTCTAACTCTCGCATAAGATCCTGCATCAGTAGAAGCTCTTTGGAAATGTGAAAAGTCATCCACGTTCATTTGTTACATTGACAAAACTCATGGCCAAGAGATCGCACGTCAAAATTACTGTCTCTACACACCTTTTATAAATGTAAAAATTTTCTGTGTAATTTATATTTAGCAACACAACACAACATGTCCAAGAAGCCTTTAGGTGCGTACGATTTGAGTCTTACGAAATATTATCATTGTGGGGCACTACCCCGCAGATTGTAAGTTGGTGGGTCACGAGCCGACGTAGCCCTTATTGGATGCTACAGGAGACCCTAAGTATTTTATTCGTCAGTTTGCTACGCTGTGTACTAACTGGCAAGGCAAAAACAAACTGCTGGTATCAGAATTTTATTAAAGGTACCTATTGTTATTAGACACCTGGTGATGTAGTTGGGTAGAGACCAGCTTTCGAAAGTAAAAGCTGCGGGTCCGTTCCTTACACTGAGACAAATTTTTGTGTGAACCACAAATATTTGTTTCGTGTCTGGCTGTTGGTGAGAGCAGGTCCGTGCCAAGCAATGTAGATCTCTAAGTCCCAAGCGACCCCGCTGGCGGCAGACGGTAGTGATGTGATGTGGCGCGCAGGTCCCGGGCCGGGCGCGTACAAGCTGCCGCCGACGGTGGGGTTCCCGTCGCACGACCCGTCGCGCTACCGCAACCCCATGTACTCGTTCGGCGGCGGCGCGCGGGCCGGACTGCGCGCGCCCGGGCCCGGCCCCGCCTACCTGGTGCGCGGCGTGACGCGGCACGGCGCCGACTCGTCGCCCGCCTGGTCGCTGGGCGCGTCGCTGCCGGCGCGGCTGCCGACGCGCGCCCCGGGGCCCGGCGCCCACGCGCCCGAGCGCTGCCCGCCCTTCCGCGAGCCGCGCGCGCCGCAGTACTCCATGGGCGCGCGGCTCGGGTTCGCGCCCAAGCGCGTGGGCCCGGCGCCCAACGCGTACGCGCTGCGGCTGGGCCCCGGCTCGCCCGCCTACACCATGGCGGCGCGCGTCGGGTACAACCTCAAGGCCAAGTCGCCCGGGCCCGCCGTCTACTTCCAGCGGGACGCCAACGTCTACAAGAACAAGTCAGTGCCGGCTCTACACTCACACTACACTCTCCGCAATGTTTACGATAATAAAAATCATAATATTCGGAATTTGGTCTGCTACCATTTATGTTTGGTCTTTAACATTTCGATACCTTGTGTGGAATTATTGAAAATTAATCTTACCCAAAAATATAAAGTTCTAGGTCCTAGGAGTCAATAATCATAAATACGTTTTCATATATCATAAAATTTTAATGTGTATTTTTTTGGATACACTAATAAAGCTTACATAAAACATTTTCATCTTTACGACTACGTGTCTCGAGCCCTTACATAATGAGACATAAGTAGTCGCTAGTAGCACACCGAGTAGTGCGAGTAGCGAGTGTGTGTACGAGCCCCCCTCCCCCCGCAGACAGCCGGTGTACTCGCTGGGCGCGCGGCTGGAGGGCGCCGGCAAGCCCACGCGCACGCCCGGGCCCGCCGCCTACCCGCCCAACCTCTACAACGTCAAGAAGGTACGCACGCACGCACACACGCACGCATGCATACACACACACGCATCATACGAGCTCTACGACTGAGTATGTCCTAATAGATACTCATTAACACGGAGAGATTCGGGTTTCGTACCCAGAAATGCAATCATAATAGAATATCTACTAGTGAAAAATCTGCGTGTAACAAATACTAAATATCAAAATCATTCAGTATCTACAGGAGGGAAGGCGTTTCATTCGAGTCAACATTTATTATCCATACGTTTTAAAATATCCTTACTATTAACCAGTCTATTTCTATCATGTGTATTAACAAGTATCGTAGCGATCTCGCTCTGTCACCGGACATTTTCCTCGAGATGTATAGTGTAACCGTATTGTTCCGCAGAACCCGTACTCGTATTCGTTCGGCACGCACCACTCGCCGTACGCGCCGCCCATGATCATCCGCGAGGACACCATGGACTGTCTGTAGCGGGTTCGATGTCCGACGGACGACAAAAAAAACGCAAGCTCGCTGTAGGAGGCGTAAAATATCCAGTAGCAGCGCCGGACCGCGGCGAGATGACCAACGGCTGCGTATGCGCACACACGCTCGCGTACGCTACCTTGTGCCCCGTGTAAATTGTGCAATTGAATGTAACATGTCAAGTAAGAAACGTCATTTTGAGAAGTTGTAACTTTTGTGGAACTGTTTGAATAAAAATGTTTTTATTTTTAAATGGTTTATTTAAATTAATCGACTTATACTACGCCATCTAAATATATGTACAGGGGACGCAACATCACAAACACACTGCCGGTGTACACTTCCACTAGCACTCACAAGCACAGACCTGAGTGTGCGCCCGTGCAATGTCCGCGTGAGTTAGAACTTCCTCATGGAGCGCAGCTTGTTGTTTCTCTTGATGGCCGCCGCTCGCACGCGCAGCCAGTACTGCTTGGAGTCGGGGTCGAGGTCCTCGAGGCGCGGCGGGCCGGCCGTGCGCAGCGACCACAGCCACGCGGGGTACTCACTGTCCTCCTTCAACTGGAACACACAGTGTGGACTCGGTTTATTCACAAACTACTTTTTCCAAATGAAAGACCACCTTGTGGACGACAATCTTTAAATCTTTAATTGGTTGGCAAGGTTTAAGATTTCTTACCTAAATTGCTAACAGGCTCACCTACTATTCCTTGGAAGTTGGAACTAAAGGCACATGTACACATACAAAATACAAGTGTGTCATTTGCCTTAAAATGCAGATTGAATCTCAAACACAGTAACAAGCATTAAAGTCTAAGCAAATTTATAAATATCCCGTTAATCAGAGTACAATAATTAAATAAATAACATTGTTCATTCACAATTAAATACTAATTATTTCATTTAACCCTTATTTAGTCCATGACACTGCCCTAGTACAGGGGTAACAGGCAACACATCTTGATTGATACATAATTTTTGATTACTTTAATATGTACATTTGTCTGTACACAATTATTTCCTAATGTAAAGTTGTGCATATTTTTTAAAACAATAAATGATGTTAATTTTAAAATAAAATGAACAGAATAATCTGTAATTTGTCTGATTACAAGGTATTTTTTTGTAAAAAAAAATCCGTTCTATAGGGGGTCTAAAGCAGAGTACTCTATAATCCAAGAAATTCGATAGTCCGACACTGCCCTGCAAAATGTTTGTCGGATTACCGGGAGTCTACTGTATTTTGACTGTTAAAAAAATATCAATACAAACTACTTAGTATGTGATGGCACATCACAATGTCCCTTGATCTATTGTGAACTATTCATATGTACGATTGCATTACAGTTTGTTAGTACCTTCACATCCTCGCCCGTGGTGTATATGTTGGAGCCACACACATAGTTGACCAGTTTGTTGGGATCCGTCTCGACCGGCATTTCTTTCTTTTCCATGGCTCCAAGTTTACTAGCTTTCTTTTTACCTTTTCCCAGGCCCATAACACCTGAAATTGTTTTAGTTGGTATTCTAATTATTTAGTTCTTAAATTTATCTATGTAAGTGGTGTTTCAGTTGCCATACATCCATAGAAGGCCAAAAGTGTTACTTGTTAATTAGGTAAATGTATAATTTAATGTGATAAAAGTTACTTTATTCAATTTGGGTACAATGGTAACTCAACTGGACCTACACTCTGACAGTCAACATACAATCATATGATTCCAAAAATTGTTGTATGCAGTTTAACTCTTTGATTGCACGTTAACAATCACTAACACAACTAGTTAGTTGTAAGTCGCGAGTATTTTACCTCCTGCAGCACTGGTCGTCTTCTTTGCAGCTAAACATGTAGCGTCGAGGTGTACCTGAGCACTTTGCACCCATGTAACATGTCCAACTCTGCTTAATGATTGCGATAATAACCGTATAAACATTTTAAATTTTAATTTTAACTAAGTTTTAAATGGTAAGATTTGGTAGTTCGTAATAATTATTATTAAGGTTATGTTATGAATATGATCCTGTTGACATTAGGGATGTGGTTAGTCAAAGTTAAAATATCGATATAACAATTAACAATCATTGTAAATTCAAAGTTAGTATAGCTCCAAGCCATTATTATAAATCAGTTGTTAATATGCAACTGTATTCAATTCACGTGTTGGCCAAATTTTATCGGGTTTTTTTAGTAAAGAGACAATAATCTCGCCCTTTGTGAAATTACAATTGGCGGTGTTTAGGTAAATGCACTTTTGAGGAAAAATCTTGGTAGACGTAAGAAAAGGTTATTTTTAGTTTTATAATATTTTGGTTATATAGGGGGTGCACGTAAATAGCAAGAAATCTATAAATTATTTATTTTAACAATTAATGGAAAAATATATTATTCGTTATAAATAAAAAAATCATAAATAAATAAAAAAATCATGCAATAGAATGATGACACAAAAAATAACCGCTAAGTATATTATGCTCCATCTGAAGCATAATATCTTCATTCAATACACAAAGAATCGATTATTGAGTGGAATCATAAATAATCGTAAAAAGTAAATAATCGAAAAAAAATCGGCTTATTTATTACCCATTGCTCTTGTATATTTGTATTATGCATCGATTATAATAAAAGGAAAATAATTTAACACTATGAAATTTGTTATTGCTGTCACGGAGTAATTGCTCAAGTGACAGTTCAGTGTTTTAGTAAAACTCTAGCGTTTCTAAAAGTCAAAACGCTTACGAGCCTACGAGGTTTCTGTAGGTATGATATTTTGTTTTTTTATTATTTAGGGCGTATTGTTGGCGCAGCAAGTTTTCGGGTAGTATTACATTTGTTACGGTACTGATGGAAGTCCCGACATGTAGGTGCGATTCACAAACCGGTGTGAGTTCGACATTTTCCTTGTCGCGGAAAGGCCCGCCACTTGTTTGATGACTAATATGAATTACTTTTCGCTTTATACTCTCTAAGGTTTATCGGAAGTGTGTTGGTGGGTATCGCAGCTCGCGGTCGTGTGTTATCGTTCTCCGCGGATACATTGGTGTTTTGTGCCGTGCTTTGTTTCCGAAACTACCGTTTTCTATATTCTATTCATTATGGTGCTGAGTATGTCCATCCACGGTGATGACGACGATTTTTTTAGCGATTTCAGCGATTTACACAAGAACTTTGACACGGACACGTACAGTTTCCAGGTTTGATTATTTTTAATTGGTTTCATAAAATAACGTGTATTGATCTGTTAATTAGTCAGTATGCACATTTGCTGCCAAGAATAATAATTTATTGCAAAGGCTACGAGTAACAAATAGAATGCAGCCTAGCTTTTAGTTTATTCTAAGATGAGAGTCCCTGTATCACCAAAGCAGTTCTGTTCATATTGTAATTGTTATCAAATTTAATAATAAGTGAATAATAAATACAATGAGGTATAATATCAATAATAAAGTATAATCAGATGGTTGTGATGTGTCATGGTACATTAATGTTTTGAGTAATCTTAGACAAGTTTTTGGTGGGCTTCAGTAGACTTGCACAAATTGCCATCTCAGCAAATAGTTTAGGAGTGATCTTACTAAAACATACGTTGATAAATACACAAATATTGACATTGTGCGAAATAGGTCTTCCAGACTAAAGCAATTATAGGGTAGAGTATCAACATGAAGCAACAAGTGTGCTGGCGACAACTCAAGTAGTATTACTTCAGGTTTGATATATATTTTTGGCAATATTTATCTTTTCCCTCAAGTATTTAAAAAAAATCTGACAACAAAAACTAATAAAGACATGTGCAATTGTTTATTAAATCTTCAAGCTAATAATATGTACAATATGGATTTAAATATGTGAAGGTAGATATGAATATATATGAGAAATGGGGCTGATCTCCATAAGCTATGGTACAGAAAGACTCCATTTGCGTCACACATGTGACTGGCTGCAGCATGTTTGTTGATTACATTTTTCTACATCTTATGCTTTTTATAATTGCACTGAATTGGACATACATTGAATTGCAGTCAACATATATACTAACACCACATATGCTTAATGAAGTGATAAGTGCATTTAATTTCCTACTAATTTTTGAATTTTTGTCATTGTGATTGAAAAGTTGCTTTTGTTTTCCAACCAATCAACTTAGGATGTGATATATTTCCAATAATATGTTTCTATGGAAAATCATATTATGGTTATTCTCAGCATTGCAGTGGGAGCTTCTACATTCATTTATTCATTTGTGTATTATGGTTTGCCACTCATAAATTGCAACATTCATTCATACATACCTCACACCTATATTCCCCGAAGGGGTAGGCAGAGATGCATTTCTGCACCTACATTTTGCCAGGTATGTATCAGTCCCACGTAATAGGGGGCGAGCCTATTGCCGTTTTTCGGGCACATTTCCAGACTCCGTGCTGCTACTGAGAATTTCCTATAAAAAAAACCCAATAACACTTTGCCCGACCCGGGAATCGAACCCAGGAACTGTAGATCGTACAGCACATACTTGTACCGCGAGACCACGAGGCAGTCAAATAAATATTAACTATATTGCAACAATAAAGTAAAATAAAAGAAACAGATGTAATAATCACTTACAGACAAACACTGCACTCACTATTAAATCAGTTACAATATTAAAAAACAAATAAGCTGGCACGGGCCTCTAGTACTAAGAGGGATTAGACCTTTGTCAAACACTGCCTAAATGCAGGTTGCTAGACTACACATAACTATGGCATAGAGACTTCAAAGTCAAAGTCAAATCTTCTTTATTGAAATAGACTTTTACAAGTGCTTTTGAATCATCATTTTTAACACTTATTTTATACTATTTTTTAAAACTAGTGCTTTTTCAAACTAAAACTTGAACTTCAAAAAGTATTCAAAGTAGAATATGTTACTCTATTGTTCTTTATTGGGCTAGATGACTCATTTACGATTAGGTTTTATTTATAAACATTGAATCAGAAAGAAAACACTGATTACAACTATTTAATAGGTAGTTATGATGTCATCTCTTTTGGAGGTGAAAAATACTAAATTTTTGTACATGTGCAAATAATGTGATAAGTTAAAATAAATTGTTTTAAGACATAAGTTTTGTTTGAAAATAGTTGGTTCTATAACACAAAAAGTAATTGCACGTTTAACTTTAAAGCACAATGTCTGCAATCAATCGAAAGAACTATGGTAGCATTGTTACAGCATAAACATCCTCGCATAAGGCTAGAAAATATTGTGTGCTGGCCGCATTGACTCTACCTCTAGGCACAGTAGTGTTGAAAAATAAAACATACTCAAAAGCTCTGAGCACTGTGTGATGTCAGCATACTCTCATTTCATAAATATTTGCCCGAAGGTGCTTACTGACTTCATTGTTTATTATATGGTCTGTTATACAAAACAATACATTGGGACTTTGAGCTTACATACTTACGCCCTCAAGCCTGCATCCAATAAGGTATAGTTAGTACTGTATCTTCATCTTCATCAACCCATATACGCCCACTGCTGAGCAAGGGTCTCCTCTACCATTGAGAGGGTTTTAAGGCCATAGTCCACCACGCTGGCCTAGTGCGGGTTGGCGGACTACACACCTAAGAAATTCCTAAGAACTCTTAGGCCGGCCACATACATTCGGAATTCCGTTTCGGAATTTCGATTCGAAATATCGATTCGTAATATCGAACGCATTAAATCCATACAACATCTATGAACCAGCCACAACATACGGTTTTTTTTCCGTTTGAAATTTAATCTGATTCGGAATCCCGTATGAATAGTGGTACTAAATTCGCCCTAGCCTCGAAGCCATCACTGCTCTAGTACTGTATATTCTTACGTATCAAAGTTCTATGTCAAATAGGAAATAATATTTTCATTGTACTGCTAATGAAAATCTTCTAAGGAAAGCCAGGCGTTGGCTGACTCAAGAATCTCACTTGTGGGAGCAACATCACGGATCGATTTTTGTAGTTAATCAGGCGTAATATAAGTTGCGCGGGTCGCATCTCTCCTTACGATATTTACTTACAATATCTGAAGAGTGCATCTTTGTACGTGCCTCTGTCCGCGGCCTTCCTCATGTGTTGACACTGCATTTTATGTACTAAATATGGCTTTGTTAATGGCAATACGAAATGTAACGTGTTATACCTGTGGCTCAGCTTCCCGATGTTTACACAAATATTAGTGTCGGCGCAGGAGTCGAGTAACGTCTTATGACCTTCAACTTGTTAGATGTTTCGACCACACGCGGGTGTTGGGCTCGAAGACTTGGTTGGCGCCACGGATCATAGAACAATCTGTCCGTAGTGACGCATTGGTAGAGTGGCGCAACGATTGGAGCGCTCCAGTCGAGTGCACGCGGTGTCCGTGGCGCTGGCCACTCGAATACGACCACTGTGTCACTCGAGGAAATCCACCAATATCTTGCATATTCCCACCTCGCCTCTGGGAGGGGAAGGATGTGATCCCGTTGTCCGAGTAACAAGCGGTCATCTCCGGGCGGTCTCTTTGTGCGGTCGGTGCTAATACTAGTTCAACCCGCGCACTTTGTCAGGTCTGTATTCACTAACACTTGTTGAATACTTTCTAACAATCGTTTCCTACAGTGCTGCAATAAATTTAAGTGATTTTGTGCTCATAGTAAAGTAGTGCGTACAGAAATGAATTTTGTAAAAATGCTTTAAAAGTTTAATTGTGTTGCTATTCATAATAATAATCACGTTGCGATACTAATAAGCTAGCGAGCGATAATGTAGTATTTTATTTGCCAATTCAATTTTATTTGCCGAAACGCAATACACTAAATTTCATCTGAACAACGTTCCAACATCCAGTTCAAAGCCTGGATAAACAAGTAGGTAATAGCAATTCTGTGCACAAATAAGTGTGAACAAGTTACAATAAATAAAAATGTAATTAAAACGTTAGAAAGTTCAATAACGGATATAACTATTGCCATGATCTGACTATGACCTTTAAACTAATACTTAGGTAGTTAATAATTATTAGAAAACGTATTCCTACGTATAGAATCCACATAATAGGTATTACTGATAAAATTATTCACAAAATTGTTTGCTGTCGCTGACCACTCGTTGTGCGTCATACTTTGAATATTTCAATTAATTTTTAATACAAAAGGGAGATAATATATTTATGTATATAAACGCAATGTTTTATAAGCTTACTTTCCCGTTGGCGTGAGGATGTTTATCGATGAATATTATCCTGTTGGCGTGCCGTGGCCGCGTGACTCGAGGCGCGGCCACAAGGCTGTGTCGGAGTTCGGTGTGTGACGTCACGCGGCGCTGTAACGGCTGCTCTGCGCCTTATCAAATCACACATTACACTTGACAGTGTTGCACGCAGTACGACACAGCTAGGTAATTACATTGATGTGTACCGACGCCCTTCATTTATCGCGGGGGAGTTAGGTGTTAAGCGGGAAATGTAGTCTTTCGCAATGTGCAAATATACTCGCGACTAGCATATGATTTACAACACAATTTATTTTGGACATTTACGAATGATAATAAATTAAGATTTTTGTAAAATAATACATTAATTGTATTGTATATTTAAGGCCATGACTCGATGTTCCTTTAGTATTGCCATAGCGTGGTCTAACGACCAAGCTTCAACTACTAGCTACATCCTTTAAGGCGCTAGCGCCCTCTAAACTGTAAAATGACGTGCCCAACAAAGAGATATAAATAGGCTGATATAAACAGCTGGTCTGATAACTTACTTCTAATTATGTTGCGGATGTAGCAAGTTTTCTCCAGTGCCGTGGCGACATACAGGGAAATCGTTATCTATGTAGCAAGGTGCTGCAATATACCATGCGAAACCATTGCCAACTCCGGAGGGTTTTTATGGCATTCAACACTTAGAGTAATTAAACAAGCCGTTTACGGTAGGCCTTTCTATCAGGCTTCCTGATGGCATTGACCTAAAAATACTCAAAACAGTGATAATAATTTAATGACATTCTCCAGAAGGCGAGCCGTAAAGTTGCGGAATAGTTTCTTACTGTGTTACCTTAATCGTTTTCAGAAAAATCTTAGCAGGTCGGCCTGACAGTGATGAAAAACAAAAGACGGATTTCACTTTCCACTTCATGCGTTTTTGGACAGTACCTAATTTACCTTCAGATTTTTGTTAGTTTTGCTTCGCTAAGATAATAACGAAATGTTATTCTGGCACGCAGCGTCATTCGCATTAGTAGATAATTAATGTTAAATGGAGTGTGATTGCCCTTCATCGGTCAAGCCCATTATGCTGACATTATCGTTGTAGACTGACACAAAGTCAAATCTCCTTTATTCAAATAGACTTTTAAAAGCTCTTTTGAATCGTCATTTTTTATACTATTTTTTTAAAACTAGTGCCGCTTCGAAACGTGTTATAGCTGTGGAGAAGAAACGGCAAGAAACTCCCTCAGCAACACGATATGTAATTTTTTTTTAAATAAATTAGAATAAAATAAAATAAATAAAAATAAATACACCCAACAGTCACATACATAGCTCTGACCCCACACTAGGTTCAAAGACCTGTGTCGTGGGTATCAGACACTACGAGAGACTTTTTCGGTCTCACAAACACCCAGACCCGAAACAAATATTTGTGGTTCACACAAACATTTGTCTCGGTGCGGGGATCGAACCCGCGGCCTCTCGTTTCGCAAGCTGGTGTCTAGCCACATGGTTACCATTTTAATATGTCATATGGATACAAATTGCAGCAACACAACCTCCGATCAATTTATTTACTCCTAGGGGTTGTTATCTTCAGTATAATCAGAAATTTTATAATAACTTTGTTATAAAGTTTATCTTTAATCGATTTTTTAAACTTTTCCAAGGGAAGCTCCCTAATCTCCTTCGGGAGCTTGACAAACACAGAACTCGACAAACCTAATCGTTGTAATGGCAACAACGTCTCAATGGTAGAGGAGACTCGTGCCCAGCAGTGAGACGTATATGGGCTGATGATGATATCATTAGGTACGGAAATACCCAAAAAAACCACTGAAGAATATTTACCTCGACGAAGTACCGAGAGATCACACAGGCCTGCTGAGACGCTCTTCTCGTGTGTAGCTCGTCACTTTATTGTTTATCCTGGTGGTTATGCCGAGAGTTACAGTGCGTGTTGCAGTATGCGCTACAGCTAGTGTTACAGTTCGTTGCGTGTTGTGTTGCAGCGGCCGCGCGACGCCGATGTGATGGGCGTGGTGGTGCCGGTGCTGGTGGGCGCGGCGGCGCTCGTGGCGCTCTGTGTCTGCGTCTGCTGCCTCTGCCGACGGAAGAGTAGGGGACGAGTGCTGGCCCGTGAGTACACACATCTACACACAGCCTTACCACACATACTCATGTTTATACCGGCTGCTTGACTTCTGTAGCAGTCCAATATTTAGTACATGTTTACAATTAAATGTTGATTTAGTTTTGGGCAAGAATGAGATGTTTATAACTCGCCGAGGTTCATCATTCGGTGCGTAAAGCCGGTGTGGGGGGTGCTTTAAGTACAGTACAATGATTTTATTTCCCGACAGTTTCAATTAATTTTACTACTCGAGGTACTGTACCGATCTCGACGTTGCACGCTTGAATCTTAAACACATATTTGTGTAGTCACAATTAGTTATTATGCGGTGAAACTGCAAAGGAAAGCCTCTTGCAGAAACCTGCATGTTTGAAAGTATACTAAAAATGCTTCTATATCAATCTACCTTCCAGAACAGCGAAGTGAACAAAGACCCAGCTAATTGATACCGTCTGCTGATGTTTTATATGGTGGCAATTTGGTTAATTGTTTTAGTACGTGTGTATGTAATTGTCACTCCAGTTTCGTAATTCCCCAGCGCTATTTGTTCGTCGCTAAATCCCACTACAAACACTCTTATCGGAACATTCAGCGGTGAGAGCATGCTGTGACGTCACGCGGCGGTACAATAACATGTTACTCAATAGGATGTTTAAAAATATGATTAGATGCAAAGTCTACTTAGAAACTGTTCTGGAAGTAGCGGGTCTGAACACCAATCGCACATATTTGAACATTTGAAGTTATGAGTGTTCTTTCAAAGTAGTATAAATGAAGAAAGGAAAAGTCGTGAGGAAGCCTGTTAGTATGATTTTCTCAGTTAGTGCTATTATTGAAAATGTGCACGAAAAATGGCAATAGGGTCGCGCCCTTTTACGTAGGACAAAAATATTTTTTCTTTTCGAGGCAACAAGTGTGACTGAGTACATACACCCATACATACACGAGTATCTGTACCCGTGTTGCATACTGAGGTTGCACGTTGCGTGTTGCAGCCCCGCCCGAGCCGGCGAGCGGCGCCGCGCCCTACCCGCAGCAACAGTACGCCGGTCAGTACCAACTCTGTTATATGGGTCAATCAACTTTTAAATGTACCATCAATGATAGATTTTATATATAATTTTTTTTTTCTTAAATTTGTATATTTTATACGTATTTGTTGTTGATAATTATTTATATTTAAGGAATTCAAATAGAGCAGAACAATTTATGGTAAATTTTACTCAAAAATTCACATGACTGTAATTAAGATAGTCCCTTGGACATTTAAAAATTCAGTCAAATTGTTAATTTACTTTTAAATATTAGAATCATATTTGAAAAACCTTACTGTTCTTTTAAAATAAAAATGACGATAATGTGTCTTTAGGAGATAAGAAAAAAGTGGTTGTCCAGTGGACATTTACGTTTGTCCATAGGAAATACTCGGGTGTCCAAAGGGGATTCTATGATGAAAATCGCCTGTATTTCTTCTTTTATGTAATAAAAAAACAACTATTTGAAAATAATTATCAGTATTATAAGAGAAAATATTGAATAATTCAGACAACGATCTTGGATGTCCAAGGGACTGGTGGTGATATTTATTAGTCTTTCCGCTCCCTGGTAATAAATATAAATATTTTAAATTCGGTTTTACGCGCAGTTAAAAATATACATTAAATGGAATATATTCCACTTTAATTTACTATCATATATAACATAATTACGTTTTTGTGCTGGTTGTCCAGTGGACACACAATAAAGCCACGCTCTTTTTCAAAATACACTCGGTCGTCTGGCGCCGCGGCAAAGATGAAATCAAAATCGCGGCTGGATGAGTGTTGTCACGAAATAAATCGACTTGAGTTCCAAGCAGTAGTCACGCCATATATGTTTGAATTTTGGAACTTTTTTACCGTTGTCCGGTGGAAGTCAGTATAATAAAATTTAATAGGGACAAAAATAAACATGCAAAAAGGTCGTTAAAATTTTAAAGCAATCAAAAGCTATTTGCTAGCATCATAGTAGATATTGTAATAAATAATTATGTGCAAGTGTAATTGATTGCCATATATAATTTTTTTGAAAAAAGTAATGTTTCATTGTACTAATCTACTGGGGGACAAATTTACATAGTACTGACAGGACAGATAAAAGTTGATTGACCCATATACTTACTTATTTCATCTGTACTCATATTATTAACACTGAAGAGTTTGTTTGTTAGCAGCACGCACCAATTTCAGGAACCGGTTGAAGTTGAAAAATTCTAACTGCACTCAATTATCAATTTATCGAGAAAGGTTTATAACACTACTAGCGACCCGCCCCGGCTTCGCACGGGTGCAATGCTGATATTTAATGGATGTTATCATACATATTAACCTTCCTCTTCAATCACTCTATCTATAAAAAAACCGCATCAAAATCCGTTGCGTAGTTTCAAAGATTTAAGCATACAAAGGGACATAGGGACAGAGAAAGCGAATTTGTTTTATACTATGTAGTAATAAGTGTTAAAAATGATGATTCAAAAGCACTTGTAAAAGTCTATTTCAATAAAGAAGATTTGACTTTGACTTTGAAGTCTCTATGCCATAGTTATGTGTAGTCTAGCAACCTGCATTTAGGCAGTGTTTGACAAAGGTCTAATCCCTCTTAGTACTAGAGGCCCGTGCCAGCTTATTTGTTTTTTAATATTGTAACTGATTTAATAGTGAATGCAGTGTTTGTCTGTAAGTGATTATTACATCTGTTTCTTTTATTTTACTTTATTGTTGCAATATAGTTAATATTTATTTGACTGCCTCGTGGTCTCGCGGTACAAGTATGTGCTGTGCGATCTAGAGTCCCTGGGTTCGATTCTCGGGTCGGTTTTATGCTATGTAGTGATGATACGAATCTGTAATTATAAACGCAGGAGAAACCGCGGGGAAATCCTGATATTATTATGTAATAATATTGTTTTGGTCTTAAGGGTAAAGTCACAGAAATTGAATTATATTCTTGCTTGTATTGTATTGCGTACATTGGCACGAAACGGAGATAAGATCACTCAATTTGTCAGGAAAATATTGGTGGGCCGCACCGTTTCACGCTCATTCAAACTATTTTAAATATACTGAAAACTTAAATATTTGTGCATCAGAAATTATGAAAGATAGTGGTTCTCCATAAGTATTCCAAAGGATTATTCGAAGGAAGATATTTCATTTTTCCAAAGTTTTTCATAGCCTTCTTCGATAAACTATTAAGCAAAAAGAAATTTGAATCAATATTTCCTGAGATTAGCGTGTCCGAACAAACATACTTTTTAGCATAACAGATTAATTCTTATTGTCGTAAACTAAAGTGCATCGCACACTTTTTATCCAATAATAATTCATTGTTTTTCGTAAAGAGTTTCCATTGCATACACTTTACATCTGTTTATAAGTTAACAGCTATACATCTAGAAAATGTAATGCAATTTGCGTTCTTTAGAGTTCTCGTGTCTTGGAGACAGTCGTTTCTATCACCAGTGCCATACATTCGGTGTTGTATTAGAGCTCCAATTGTGTACCACCTCAAGTTGTCTGGCGTCTGATCCACCGCGTTCAGTACCTACGAGTTGATCAGTAAACATTTGATGCGTGCAATATACTCGTACTTACTGCAAACATGTCTAATCTGTTGACTGCAATCGAGTGGCGTGACTCACGGGATGATTGCAGGCGACCAGCGCCGTCACCGACACGACTGTTTTTATTCGCAGAACATTATCTAAATGCCTAACGTTTGCCTCTGTACAGTACCGTTGTTTGCCTAATATAAGTGGTTATAGTGTTATAGAAATATATAACTACGTCACCCTAAGGTCGACTGTAGGAGAATGCCTAAGGCACCAAGTTCGCCTTTACATACCTGTTTATATAAAAACGAATGTTTGTATGTATGTCTGTAGAGTGTAGACCCTTTATAGAATCGTAAACTATGCATTTGATCCTGTGATGTTCTTTAGCAAAGTTGTTGTGCACGAGCGTAAAGAAGGTTTCTGAGTTGGTATGACCTATTTATCGACAGGTAGTACCACTGTCATTCAAATGTAAATGCAGTGGGAGTGAATGTAGACACATAGGTTCTATGTGTATTCCAATAGGTTTCGGGATGACTTCGAAACACAATTGGACTCGGTGACGCTGCTGTTGGCATTGCTTAAAGATTATCCCGTCAGGAGGACGTCTGCAGGTACAGCTAGTACTGTATGTAATTGTGTGACGTGTGTGTGTCGCAGTGAGCGCGTACCCGGTGCAGTCCGCGGGCGTGCAGTACGCGCCCTACCCCACGGCGGCGCCGGTGGTGGCGCCCTATCCCACCGCCGCGCCGGCGCCCTATCCCACAGCGGCGTCCTATCCCACAGCGGCGCCCTACCCCACGGCGACGCCCTACCCCGCTGCCGCCCCCGCGCCCTACCCTGCGCCCAGCGCGCCGCATGCTGAAGGTAATCATTTCACATTTGACAATTATTGACATTCCAGTGGCGCAGTTGGCTAGACACCCGCTTGCGAAACGAGAGGCCGCGGGTTCGACCCCCCACTGAAACAAATGTTTGTGTGATCCACAAATACTTTATTCACGTCTGGGTGTTTGTGAGACCAAAAAAGTCTTTCGTAGTATCTGATACCCACGGCACAGGTTTTGTATCCTAGTGTGGGAATGTTGGGTGTATTAATATTTAGCTTAATGTTAGTGAGTGTTCACGTTGCGTCTCCATAGCTTTGCAACACTAACGCAATGATCAGAGCACAGACACACAAAGATACAGCTGCCCGGTCCCGTGACACAAGTATCACTCGTGACGCCGAGAGGAGCCAAGTTTAAGTCCTAGACCTGGTATTGTTATTGGATTTTTCCTTCAAAATATCGTGATAGTAACAGGGTGTAGATAAGTAGAGTTGTTAAAACAGTGGTTGAAAATTTCATTTTCGTCTTCCCTTCGGAGTGACAAGCGGAGGATATAAACGCTAATTAAAAACGAATAGACTGGTTGCTAATTAAGTAGCTGGAGTTGGTATCAGCAGGAAGTGTCGCCCACTGCCGCGTGTTATCGTTCTCACAGTGACCACATTATTGTGTCCACACGATTAATCAACGGAAAAATTACAAATAGCCATGTCCGCATATTGACATAGTATTAACTTGACGACAAAAGAGAAAAAATACTTGCAAACAAGTTTGATTATGCCAAAGCATGTAATATTGAATCTGCATACTTTAAACATTGAATCCACGTTCATAATTGATAAAATAAATAAAGTGATATACATAAATGAATAGTACACGAAGTGTGGTGCAGTACTTCTCGATCGGAGTGTCTGTATGAGTATATACATAGATATGCCGCGGGAGTAATGCATTTTGTATGACATGAGTGTACGGGTCACTATGGAATTCTCACTGTCTTGGAATAGTGAAAATAATCTGTGATACTGTATTCATGCTTGTGCGATACATCATACAAGGGCTTCGTGTCCGTGTCAATGGAACACACATATACATTTCTTTAGGCTGGGTGTTTGTTTAATCGAATCCTGTACAAGTTTAATTTGGAGTCGACACTGTCATTGACTGCTTATTATCCCACATATGCGCTGTCCTAATCATATCAGCGTTAGCGGCTACGAATCCCCCACATCGCCTATTTTCTAGCTTATGACTGATAACACGCAAATTAATGAATAGCCGAACATGAAGGTTATCGTGCGTATTTTTTATAAAGCCATAAAAGTAGAAAGATTAGAGTTTGTTGCCGTCTAAATGAAATTGTCTATTAACTATCGCTTAGTGACGCGAAGTGATCAGGCGATGCATATAAATGTATATATGTGTATATAAGTGTGTATATGTGTATAATGTGTGTGCAAGCCGCCTTCATGGGGATCGCGCCGCCCGGCTGGAACATGCCAGGTGAGAGACACACACACACACACAAACAGACAGACATTTTAGTCGGCAGGGGAATCGAGTCCGACACACCAGGCATAACATCTGGTCCTGATGATACGCAAAAAGTATTTTCCGCACCTCTATAAAAAGAAACACATACATAGGTACACACACACACACACACACACACACGCTTGGCATTGTGCACATTGTAACAATAGACACTAGAGTATTACATACCATAGAGACGCATTTATTTTATTACAAAACTACCTTATTGGTAAGGTAGTAATGGCATAAAAGAGCCTTGTGATAAATGACTTCCTCACCATACCAGTCTATTATAGCTAAGATGATAAGAAGAATGATGTATTTATATACTGTATTTTCATTTGTTTGGTATATCTGTGTAGTAAAGAAATAGATGAACTGTATGTAATGAAAATAAAGTGACCGCTACAAGCGACACTGGCTCGTTGACTATTTAGAAAAACCAGGCTGAATATAATTAGTGCAGTTTGTAACATTAGTATTTGTGTTGCAGCCCAGCCGCCGCCGTACGAGCAGGTGCAGGCGGAGATCAAGCACGCGCCATACAACCCCAACTACCCGCACTAGTACCCACTAGTACCCGCCAGTACCCGATAGAAACCATGAGTACCCACCAGTACCCGTTAGTACCCGCAAGCAACCATGAGTACTCGCTAGTACCAAGAGTACCCGCAAGTCCCCAAGAGTACTAGTACCCATTGAGTAGAGTTCCCCCTAGTGCAGTCTCCCACATTCCGCTGTGCGTCACCAACCCGGCTGCGATACATAGTGTTGTCTCGCTCTATCGCACTGCTCGGACGCCAGTGCGAGCGAGACGCAACATTAATATAGATAGTTCACAATTTTACATAGCTAAGAGTCTTAGTGCGTAAGTATTAGCAGAGGATAACGTGGACGTTCCGATATACACCTATAGAAAGTATCAATAATTACAGATATTTTAGTGTTATTCATCTCGTCTTGGATTAAAAATATCAATGTCGTTTCGTAATGCTGTAAATTCAGATATTGCCAGGGGGCATCCATTACTTACGTGAACTTAAATTGTAAAGAAGATTCTAGAAGGGTATCACTAAATCATGTTTGAACTCCATGGGCCAAAAATGAATAAAGGTCTCGAAAAATTAATCTTTCGATCATAAAGTCATTATATGAAAGAAAATCAGCGCCACGTAGTAATGGACGCTCCTGAGTCTCGATGTAAAAATAGTGTAGCGGATTCTTAAAATTACTTCATTGTTAAATGTTCCTCTTTAAATATGAAGGTATATGATTGTGATGTTGAGAAGTGAGCAGTCTGTATACTGTAATAGAGATCCCTCACGGTACAAATAAACTAGCGCATTCTCACTAACACGACATTGGGGCTACTAGATATAGATCTAGTATATAACCGATCGACAAAATTATTCCATACATATCTTACCATTACAAACCAGTAGAAAAGATTCGTCATTCAATCATATTAATGAAAAAATGTGCTCAATAAATATAAAGTTACAACATCCTAAGTAATAAGATAGGGTTCCATATGCCTTGTGACGTCATCAAATCTAATGTAATGTGCGAGTGAGATGACGATATGTTTGTGAGGATACTTCTGTTTTCGATCCATCTCGATAGTTCTCTTTTAACTTAAGAAGCGGCGACATATTCTAAGATACCAGTGTGTGCTATCAGTTGCTCAAATAACTTTATTACAATCTAATGTAATTAGTATCGAAATTGATTGAAACATGAAACGATAATCTATATTGAAAAATTACATCAATCTTGTTAATTCTCTCACGCACTTTACAACCTTTCTCTATTTTGGTTTAATTTTAATATACTATATGGAATTGTAACTATCGCCAGTCTTAAGAGTTACAAGTATGTATGTAGGTTTTAGAAATAGTTCCAGTATCAAATTATAGGTTCTATTTCGTGTTGTTGAGAATGTGTAAGCGAGTTGGTACATTCACATTTACCGGTATTGTTGGTACATATCCACTTGTACCGGAGTTGTTGGTATATCTACGTGTACCGGAGTTGTTGGTAAATCTATATGAATCGGAGTTGTTGGTATATTATCTACGTGTACCGGAGTTGTTGGTATACAAATGTACCGGAGAGGCTGAATGCTCGCGGGCGCGGCTCAAACGATTCTATTACTTTTCCAAATCTAGTATTATAAGATGAAGTTGTGTACGCGTGTGTCTGTATGTATGTGTGTGTGAGTGTGGCGCAGACATATCCACATTACTCGAACGTTGTGCTTCATAGTTTTAAATACTTCATGATCTGGTATCATTCGGTATTCGGTTAATGAATTGAAGAAGTCTTATTGTGTCGTTTAAAAAAACTACCATATAATATTATTCTGAGTCATTAAAGCTCAATAAATTGGTACTCTGATGAAGTCTGCGCCTGTATGTGTGCGTGTGTGTGTGTGTGTGTGTGTGTATGTGTATCCGCCACACACACACACACACGTCAATTTGTTCGTATATAAGCATTTAAAGTGTAACAGGGTGATCGTTATGTATTAATATCTACTCAGTTTTTATATTTTTGTATTTAATTTAGTGAAAGTCGTACCTTTGAGATTATGTTGATTCTCAACCGTTATGTTACTATAGTATTGTCGAGTTAGATTCATTGTATATTTAAATAAATACATATATACAGATAAGTTAGGTTCATGTTTCTGAACCTTGATGTTGTCATTTTGTTGATAAAAATGTTCAGCCAATGTCAAGCGCCATGAAGCGAGTCAAACAATAAAATTTCAACAAATTAGTGCTGGTATTATTTTTCTCATACTTACCTTATTCCAGTCGGATTCAGCGAGGACCGGTTTAGCATTACGTACTTAATATCGATTTCCAAAGAACAATTAGTAGGAAATTCACATTTGAACAAATCCAGTAATAAGTTGGTGATTCGCAAAATTTATTGGAATCATTCCCATCGTATTGGAAATTATTTTAATTAACTGATTAGAAATTCAGAATGAATATTTATACTCATTTCGATTCGCTTCACAAATTCCTACTCAGAAAGCCATACTCGCCTGTTTTCTCCGACAGTAGGCAGAAGTGCCTTATTGCACCGACATTTCGTGAATTTTTAGGAATTCGCAGTTCAAGTGTCGAAATCCTTTCAGTTGATACTGGCCGACCGCCCGACCGCCGGTCCTCCGCTTTCTTTCCAAAGGATTAGTGCTACAAACATGAAACTGCATTGATATGTATTCACCTCACCGACAACGTGCTAAAATAGAATCATTCTTTTTTTGCTGTACCTACACTATACGTTAGATAATGGTCAGTAGCACCACGTATCTGAAAATACATACATACATAGCCTCACGCCAGTATTCCCCGAAGGGGTAGGCAGAGATGCATTTCTGCACCCACATTTCACCAGGTATGTATCAGTCCCACGTAATACGGGGCGAGCCTATTGCCGTTTTTCGGGCACTTTACCAGACTCCATGCTGCTACTGAGAATTTCCTAATGAAAACCTCCAATAACACTTTGCCCGACCCGGGAATCGAACCCAAGATCTCTAGATCGTACGGCGCATACTTGAACCGCGAGACCACGAGGCAGTCAGTTCATTATCTGAAAATATGTCCCAAATATTGCAAAAGGCACAACGTATTCGCAGAAAAGTGGTTTCGGAAGTGCACCTTTTCTTTTTTACCCTTCGGAGAATTCAGTTGTGCATATGTATGTTGGTGTATTATAATATACAAGTGGAAATGCGAGTATGCTGTTGGTATTTCGAATATATAACGTTCCGCTTAGATGAGTTGGGTTCTTAACTAAAATCCTCCACCAGCATACCGATTGTAAAAGAAGTGTGTCCCTGGGGTTTGAACTCGCGACCCGCGGAGATTTTTATGACCATTTGTTATCAGGGACATTAAAAAACACATCTGGGAAATCTTTCTGAATCACAAATTTTGTTATGTATGTTTGTGAAAATCCATTATCGGATATTTATCGAATGTTGTAGTGTGAGAGTTTCATGTAGGTGTCGTGCGCTTTATAACAGGGTTACTTCTCTGAATGCCTCTCAGTTGTAGTGGAACAGTCCGACACTTCACTCAATAATTCCGCCGGAATCAAATCAATCTGATCCCGTATCGAACTATTCAAGGTTAGTACTATTTCATTTATTGACAGCCTACGTGGCGCAACTGGCTAGACACCAGCTTGGAAAACGGGAGGCAGCGGGTTCGATCCCCGCACTCAGGCTAATGTTTGTGTGATACACTAAGTTTTGGGCCGGGTGTGGACGTTTTTGATCTCCACGACGCGACGGAAGATTTGTATCAGTGTGGGGCCAGAATTATGTTCATGTCTGTTGGTTGTATTTATCTATTTTATTAATTTGCAGTACTTTTCAGGAAGAAAATAATAAGGTTATTATTCGAATGTCTGTCTGTCGTAGCCAGCCCACCAACTTCGAATTTACTTGCCCGACTAATTTGACATGCATACACCTACATTTTTGTCCTTAAATATCCTTAGTATTTGCCTTTTTGTTGTAAAATAAAAGTTATTCTTTATTACTTCAGCAGTTTCGGGGACAAGTAAGAAAAAACAAATTTTATCACTGATCCCATGTTTTCATTCACTTAACAGTGGGTTAGAATTTATGCTTTCTACGTTCAACGCCAACGCCGTGCGTTATCAAAAATCCTTATTCAAGTGTTTAACTCACTGAAACATGTTATGCACTCGTCATCATCATTAGCCTACATACGTCCCACAGCTGGACACGGGCGTCCTCTTCAACTGAGACGGATTAGAGGTCCGCCAACCCGCGCAGTGCTGAAGTCCTATTAGTTGTAAAACAATATTTTCAAATTAATTATTTAATATTTAACAAAAACAACCTAATAAAATTATTTCCCTAGAGGCGCGAGACCTTGTATCAATCCCATAATGAGAGCCCGATGGAACTCTAAGAAGAAGCTTAGCGCACCTATGTTTTTCAGAAAACATACGTTATAGCCCTAGCCTACACTTAGCCGTGACTATTTCATCTTATCACAGGATCGGTAACATGTCAAAAAATCTCAATAGTAAAGGAAAAAACAAAAAAATAACTGAATTCTAGTCGCCAAGCGAGCAAAAGAAAGATATTGTGAAGTTAGGATACCTAGGGCAGAATCAAAAAATTAGCTTGTAGATGCCAAAAATAAACACTTTACGGAATTGGGCACCAGGTCACCGTTGTGGACTATCTCTTACTTAAAAACAGTGGCAGTTGGACGTATGTGGGCTGATGATGATTATGCAATTATGAAGCCGACTTTGCTTCGGCCCGTCGTTTTCATTTAAGATGATTTATTATCATCATGAACCCATACACGCCCACTGCTGAGCACGGGTCTCCTCTATCATTGAGAGAGTTTAGGCCATAGTCCACCACGCTGGCCTAGTGCGGGTTGGCGGACTACACACCTAACAAATTCATAAGAACTTTTAGGTGTGCAGGTTTCATCACGATGTTTTCCTTCACCGTTAAAGCAAGTGATAATTCAATGTGAATACACACATAACTTCGAAAAGTCAGAGGATTAATCACTTATTTGATCATTAAATTTTATCACATTACATATCTGCTCGTTATGTTTAGCGATTCTCGGTCGGGGCAGTTTTATTGGGTTTTTTCATTAGGAAATTCCCAAGTAGCAGCACGAAGTATAGACATTGCCAACTGAGCGATAGTGCTAGGACGAGACTACTTGTGACTAATCCTTGGGTAGTGATACAGTGACACTCTCACTGCCCCTACTGACCTCTGTTATTTCCACTCATCTGGATAACATTTCCTCGTGCGTATTACATAGGTTTTTCTGTCGTCCTCAGCCTATTTGCGACCAGTCACTGTGCAAGCGCCTCCATTACAACTGAAAGGGGTTAGCGCTTATTGTTAGTCCAACACGCTAACGTGGATCAGCGGACTACACATCTCAGAAATTTTTGAGCAACTTTAAGTGTTTTCTTTCACCTTTAAAGCAAGTAATAATTGATTGTTATTACTCATATAACTTCGAAAAGAGGGGTTTGTACCTGCGACCGCTGATGTATGATATCGAGCCGTAAATGTCTAAGCCATCACTACGTAGTTCTTCTATATCACGACAGAACCCAGCTCCAGTATATTGTTGTAAACCCGGTACTTGTCTGTTGCAGACTCGTAGCTACTGAAGATGGACCTGCAGTGGTGGGTGCTGGTGGCGCTGGCGGCGATGGTGGGCGTGATACTGCTCGCCGGGACGTGCTCGTGGATCTCGCAGCGGGTCGGAGACATGGAGCGCGCCAGTGAGCACCTTTATATTCTTTCACCTTTTTCTTCTTCTTTTCTTTCAGGATGTATTCAGACCGTGATCGGAAACAAACGCAGGTAATAGCTACGGTGATCACAAACGCGTTGGCGTTAAAAAATATCAGTAAAAGTATTTTTTTATTTGTTTTCCAAACAACCATCGGTACTAAATGTATGTGGTTTGTATGGAAAACAGATAGTTTTATTTTTTAGCCGTGACTTCCTTTAGCACCAGGGGGTTTATAATCACCTTAGCTAATACCTTCCTATGTTTCCGTTCACGGTCCTGTAGATTTTGTTATATCACATAAATAACAGGTCATAATTTCACGAAGCTAATTCTATATTTAAGATCGGCTCTATACACGAATGTATGTTTCAGTGGCGCAGTGGGACGGGTACCTGGGCGCCGTGGGGCAGGGCGTCGCCTCCCCCTCCCCCGCCGCCCCCGCGCCCGCGTGCCTCACCCCCACACCCTCCCACAACATCTACATGATCGCTCCGGCGTCCGCGACCGGCGCGCCTGCCCCATACATCGCCTACTCGACTTCCCAACCACAAGTCACTCCTATCTACCCAGTGTTGAGCGAACAACCAACTGCGACCCCGTCATACCCCCCTAGCGCCCCCTCTGCTAGTGCCATCACGACGCAACCGCCACGCGAGTCTGGCCGCGCTGAATTGGAGCCTGAGGGTAGGTGAAAGAGTATATATTTCTTTAATGTAGTAAGGTGGGTAGAGGGAACTAATAGTACGTTGTAAAGCCTTATATATTAGGTAAAACCACAAAAAAAGGCGAGATAAATTGCTTCCCAAATTTCTTAACATATCCTGCGTGTCACTTTTTACATGATTGTTTTATAGCTTAAAGACAAATAGAATTTTTTTATTAAAAGTAAAAGTATATTTTGATTTTGTTCGCAGCACAAGAGCACACGTACCAGCAGTTGCAGCAGCACCTCAAGAACATGGCGAACAACACCCACCCAGAGCGCTAGTGCACACTCCACTGCACTATTGCAAAAACTACGTAAACTTGCCGCATGGAGTACTGAAAAACGTGATTATAATCTAGTGTATAAAGAAGTTAAGGAATATTTATTAAAATATATTTTTATATAATATATAAAATTCATTTTGTCTATTATTATTAGTGACCTTATTAGTTTAAATACTTACAAAAGTAAAAGACCGTAGATAAATAATTGAGTACGCAATGAAAATCTATGCAAGTGACGAGGTGGAATATACCTTCCTACTCCCACCTACCCCTCTGCAGTAGATATGTGTGAATTTATGTACCTACTCGCATGTTTGTTCTGAAGTCTGTTCAACGACATCCCACCACAGACTGGACCTTAAATGGTAAAATAAATAGGACAAAAAAAGTAATTAAAAATAGTCAACTGTCTACAATACAATTTTATTTGAACTGAATCAATAACATCATCCTCACCATTGTCGGAAATACTTCCCTTCTCACATTTCATTATATTGTACGATGAGAAATTAAAACTACTGGTTAAATTACAAAAAAAAAATAATACTTAAAGCATTAAAGCGTGTAATATCGTGACAGTAAATATTTTAATATTAGTAGATATGTTTATATACTAGTAACGATAGATGGCGCTAAACATGTTTGCATAAAAGACACATTGTCGCTAGTCGGGCAGAGAGCCAGTCATTAATTTGATTGGGTTATATCGATTCTCATAATAAGCGACCTTATACTACTTTGTCAGAACAGGAAGATGTGGTTTGAGTATTTTTCCTGTAGCAACGAGGTGACAGATTTGGGACTCAGTGTAGCTACAGACGCTGGAATTAGTACGTGGTGCGACACAGTTGGACACGGTGCCACACAAAGTGCTAACATGGAGCGCCCATCGCGGGAAACCTCACAGGTTTCACCCTATCCAAGTGTCGGTATTCATCTGATGGTACGTACCGCTATTTGAGATTAACAAGTCAATTAACGAAAAATCCATACGCCATTTAAAAGACTGGGTCGCCTGGAAATTTCCAATAGAGGAACCCTAATGTGCGGTCTACCGACATCTCTGGCCGTCCAACCCTGGTAAACGTGATATGGCCAGGATGGCGTTGTATGTTCTACAGAAAATATTTCCGCAAATATTTTTTGTTATAACGTTAGATACACGTCAAACAGTCGAGAGTCGAGAATTGATTGTTTAGTTTTGTACTAAATTACGGTAAAGGCCCTATCCCACCACACACCCGCCACTGTAACTCCTGTGCACGCACAGTAATGACGCCAAGCAATGAAGCTCAGCGAATCTAAGGGGACTATAATTTTAATAATACCGCAGCGTAATTAATCAGAAAGGCAATATGAAGGAGGAGTTCGAAAACAAAGGGTTTCCACTTCCTTCCACACAAAGCGAGTGACAAAAACATTGAGCTATGAGGTTTGACCTCACTTAAAGAAAGACAATTTCAAAAGTCATGGTAATGTATGATGAATTTCAGGAGCCAGACGGCTGTGTGTGTCCGTCGCCTGCGTGGGCCACGCTCTGTCCTCCACCACCATTGATTCTACCGACCAGCTCTGATCCGGAATATTATATCGGAATCAGTACGTAACTATTTCGTTTATTAATACAATTTACTTCGTCAAGATTATCCTATAAGTTAAACTACACAAACACCGACAAAACACCGACAATTTTTTTTTATTGGTGTGCTAAAGTTTTCTGTTTAAAAAAAGTATCAGGAATCATATTGAACGGCATCTAACATTTTCAATGATCACTCAAAACCACAAATTCTTGAAACATGTTCACCATTATACACAAATTACAAAGACTGTGGCTCTCAATAATATTAAGTATTCATGTTACCCTGGTTCCACAGAGCGGCGTAAAGTACTGTCGAGCATACATTCCGATACCTTGCGAGTGTACCCCGACATAGACAGCGAGCGGGACCGGCTGCTTGCGGCTCGACGACTCATGCGCGGCGCAACAGCCGGCGTCACCGCGCATGCGCACCACACAACACACACACAACATGGCGGCGTGCAGCGGCCGACCGCACATACAGCCACGGAGCATTCTGTACATAGCAATACTCAATATGTAAATATAGATTTGTGATATTCCACTAATATTCATTGGTATATTATTTTGACTACAGTAAAAATAAACTACGAATATTTATATTGTCATTTATTATTTCATATTTAGCATCCACGCTGTACCATTATTACCATACCTGGTAAACGTGATTCTCGAGATAGTCAAAACTTTCTACAGGGATTGACATCATGGTCTTCAATTTAAGCTTCTGGCATACGATTTTCCCCACAACCACTTCAATGGGCTTTTAGACTATGTTGTAGCAGGATACGCTTTATAGATCATGATTTTAAATTTCGGTTTGAAATTATCACTCGATTTGCAGAATTTTGTTATGGATATGATTAGAACAACAACAAAAGCTACGTTTAATAATATTACAGCCAGACTGTGCGGCGCCAAGCCCGATAGATAACAAATAGATAACATTTGCGTGGCCGTGATTTAATACGTAACGTCATGTGGATTTCGCGGCGTTATCCCAACTACCGGTCATTATCTTGTTAACAATTATCCCAATTAACATGCGTAGGGTTTATTCAGTGTTTTTTCCTGTTGGTGCTTGAGCCTGTGTTACGACATGTACGAAAACCCATGTACATCATCTGGTCTCAAATGCTAGATATAAACAAACCTACATACTCACGACTGCATCTCTCACAAGGGTTGCAGAACTATATTTCACCAGCCACATTCCGACGAACGATTTCGTCGCACATTGTAAAAGGCGAGCCTATTGCCGTTTTTCCGGACATTACCAAACAAGAACAATGTTACCTGTTACCGAGTTTTTGAGACGAGAATTTCCTATCACTCATCCACAATAGAAAAATTAAAGGTTTTAGTTAGTGCCATCTCTTATTTTCTATCTGTATTAAAACTATAAAAGTCATAATGTCATTTATCATGAAGTATACTTAGTAAAGCTATACTCATGCTATTTTTTTTATAGTAAAAGTGATTCTTGGTAAATGGTAAATAGGACATGTATCCTCAATGCTATTACATCTCCATGTTCACATAAATTGCGTTTATTTTTTAACAATAAATCAAGCCCGATATGACTTCATTCATATCTTGCGCTACTTACTCGCAACGGCGATCTTATTATATAAATGTAACATATCAAGCATATTGCGCGTTTCAAAATTAACCTTATTCATTACGCGTAGGTTCCAATTTAAATCAATTCAAATCGAAATTTTTGTTTATGTTTGTAAGCAGTATGTTTCGAGCATTATTCCTATATATCTGACGTCACACCCAATGAATGGTGGTGAGTGTCTGTGTGTCTGGGCGCAGTGTAGCGTTTGATGCGCTCGTAGCCGCTAGTACTTGCAGCGACACAGTACGCACAGTACCACACAGTGAGACACACAAGGTGACCTTTGTTAAATACTGACGGCAACTCATCAACATGTTCAGCTACCTACAGGAGAAGTTTAAGGTATTTATTACATTATTATAATCTTCATATTAGCACCTCACGACACGTGCGCTACTCTCAATACATTGTGACTCAGCAGGATTGGAACGAACGCGAGTGAACGAACAATGAAAACGTGTGGAAACCTGCTCACCTGAAAAATACCAAATTTGTCTTAAGTGTATCGGGCGATTTAGTTCCTGGGTTAGCAAAACGGCAAGAGGCTTGTCGCCATTACAACTTAAAAAATAATTGACATAACGTGTGTCATAAATGTAAAAGTCAAATCTCCTTTATTCAAAAAGGCACTTTTGAATCGTCTTTTTTATGTTATTTTTTTTAAACAAGTTCTGTCTACCAATTGGGTGATAAGCATCCTTCAGCACTAGGCTTAATTCCTCTCAGTAGAGGAAACTCATGTCGAGAATTATATAGGCGGATAAATGTAGACATAGAAAGTGTTGTATGACAACATAATGTTATAGTATTGCCTCACTTTCAGGTATTTTGAGCGCATTACGAAATATTCTGTAATGTATGGATTCCATTGCACATAATATGCTGATATTTTATTAAAAAAAAGACGAAAAAGAGATTGATTAAATAATTACTAGACTGGTACAGAAATAGAAGGAAATCGGCAAATAACACTTTCTGTTAATAATGTCAAGCGCAAAAAGGACAGTGATGAAGAGATTCGACACGTAGTACCTGCACAACTTTCAGCTAATGTATGGGATTAATTCCAGGAGGCTGTCGTCTCCGTGTATATGTCGACGCCGGGATCTGGCTCCCAGTTCATCCAAAGCGACACTGTTATGTAAGTAGTCAATATAAAACATCTCTTATGTACACGATGAACGATCTCTTCGCACACTTAACCTCGTAGAAACAGATATATCTTTTGTTCGACAAACGAGCTCTGGTACACAGCTACGGACATCAACGATAACATGAAGTTACTTTGTTATATATATGTATTTTAAAAGTTTTAGTTCATTTTTCATAAAAAAATGAAAATTCTACTAAATCTTCATCAAGTCAAACAAAAAACACATTTACTTATTTTTAATTTTTGATTTAAATATAATTAAACTCTTGTCATTGGTACCCTTTCATGGAGTTGTTTCATTTGCGAAAGGCCCGTGTCCAGCAGTGGGACGAATGTTTAATCTGACGTCTAATGATAATAATTAATTGGTACAATTCAGTATTAAATAAAGGCTAGCAAAGAAATTCAGTGTTACGCTTAAAGATGAAGTTTCGATACTATTAATATATTATCAGATGTTCATATTCGCAACTAAAGTATGTTGTTAGCAGCGCATGGCATATGTTTTATACAAACGAACAATAAAAACACAAAGCGCGTCGTATCTTGGCGGTGAGACACTCGAGACACGCCGATTCGCGAGCAGATACACGCGATACAGGACACGTTAAGCCCATTGCCTCACGCTCCGGATTATCGCGCGATTGAGTGACAAAAAATTAGCTCTTGCACTACTTTCCTTCAAAGAAAACAATAAAATACGCTTTTTGTTAAGTCATAAATTAATAATGGAAATATTTACAAATGTGTTGCTCAGATTCGGATATTGTAATCTCTGTATTAATATAAACTTTATTTGAGAAGAGCAATGATGTCTGCTTTCTGTACATGTTGGTAAATTAAATGTCTGAGTGTTAGTGTCATTCTATTCAACGACTTTACTTTTATTTCATTTCAAATTACTTCTCCTTTGCAATATATGCATATTTTATTATTCTAAAAATAGATATTCTTATCAACAATATTGTAAAGCAGATTGGTCTGTTAAAATTTTTCGGGGCGCCATCTATCCGTGGGTAGCGTAGTTGATGTATTATTGAATGATAAGGAATATTCAGTTAGTTCATTCAATATTATAATATTTTTTTCGATAGGATAATCTTTTAAAAAAATATTAATTAGTTATTTGTAACTTTGTTTCCATTGAATGTAATTGGACGATTTTTATATGGATGTGAATTTCTTTTATATGTTCGATGTCATTTATATGATCAAATCTTGTCGTCATTTATGTGTTGTCGATCCGGCTATCTAGAATTGTTACATAAACATTAACATAAATGTGTCATTAGTCCGGCTTTTAGTTATTTTTTTAAGTATTATATCAATTTAAACGGTATGTTCCAGGTGTTTCCGCGACACGGAGAGCGAGCGCGAGCGATTGGCGGTGCTGCGGCGACAGATGCGCGACCAGTCCGCCCATGACGAGACCACACAGCGCCCCGCCCGCACTGGGACCACACAACACACCGTGCGCGCGCCCAACACCACGCATGGCAACACGCGCAGGAACAACAGATAGACATGTGCATACATGTGCTAGTTACTAAATACTGGGAAATAAATTATATAAATGTGACGTTTTGTTTATTTCATCATCAGCTCATATACAATTTTCTGCTGGGCACGGGCTTTCTTTACTTTTGAGAGGGTTTAGACCTTACTCCACCATACTGGACTAGTGCAGATTGGTGGACACATTTAAGAAATTCAAACTTCATCCCATTCCACTCGTCCATTCTTATTTCCTTTTTTTATGCGAGGCAAACGAGCCAGTGAGCCACCTGATGTTAAGTGGTCTACATCGCCCATGAACACCCACAATATCGGAGGAATCATCGGTGCATTGCCGGCCTTTGAGGAAAATATAAGCTCTTATCTTGAAGGTTCCTAGATCGTATCCATTTGGAAATTACACAGAGATTGTTGGAAAATATTCGACATACTATCGATTTGGTAGATGTGGATTTCTTTTGGAGATTCCTCAGATACGCCCACTGCTGAGCACGGGTCTCCTCTACCATTGAGAGGGTTTAGGCCATAGTCCACCACGCTGGCCTAGTGCGGGTTGGCGGACTACACGCCTAAGAAATTCTTTATTCAATTCTTTATTCTTTATTCAACATACATATACATACATTTAAATTATGCTACTGACTCTGCACTAAGCGGGGCTTGTATCGCAGAGACAGTAAAATACAGCGGATACATTACAAACATTTGCATTTTCATTTCCGACACTAAATCGCAAACAGGTACATATGAACATCACAAATAAATTTATATAATCTATACTAATATTATAAAGCTGAAGAGTTTGTTTGTTTGTTTGTTTGTTTGTTTGTTTGTTTGTTTGTTTGAACGCTAGGATCTCAGGAACTACTGGTCCGATTTGAAAAATTATTTCCTTGTTAGAAGGCACATTTATTGAGGAAGGTTATAGGCTATATAACATCACGCTGCGACCAATAGGAGCGGAGCAGCAATAAAGAATGTTTCAAAATCGGGAACATTTTATTCTTTTTGTGAGCTTCCGCTGCGTGCGCTGGAGAAACGGTTAAAGTTTCGCTAAAATAATGTATGACAGAATTGTTCCCCTTTAAAAGTTCTAAAAAAAAGTCCGCGACAGCATATGTCTATCTTTTAAGGTTAGCTAACTATAACGTTTTTTTTATCTTAAACAAATTTATTTAAAAATAAAGCATTATTTGTGAGGGTGTTTTATAAAGATGATATTAATCATTATCTAAATAAATACGTTATTAATTACAAGTATTTAATATAAAATAAATTTGCCCTTTACATCATGTGATTCTAATGAGTATCTTAAAAGATATCGCAGTTTCAAAATAATGATCAAGCGCGCAATAATGATACACAAGGCGCCAATCGACGCGTTACGGTTTCACGTGTAAACAATTTGACCAATTTGTATGGCTTTTGGTATGGACCTAAATAGGACAGGACAGTAAATAGACTATTTCTTATTTTCTTTCTGAACTCAACCCTGTAGTCTACGCGGACGGAGTCGCGCGCAAAAGCTAGTATTTATATAATTGCTAAGAACTTTCAGGTGTGCAAGTTTCATCACGATGATTCTGCATATACAATAGAAATATTTACAACTCAAATGAAACTATTTTTCTTCTTAATTTAAACCCAATCAGATATGAATAATTTCAGCATGTCGAGGTGTGTTGATAATTATATATAGGTGTTATTTTCCTGCACTGACGAAGTTTTGCATCAGTCCAGTGTAATTGCGACTCGCGTGCTGCCGACATTTATTTATTTATTTAAATAATTTATAATATCAATTACAGTGTAAACCAATTCGATATTTAATTAACTAAATTATTACAAGGTTTTTTTCAATACATATATGCGGCTTCAGAGAATTTCGGAAGGCTGCAACTGAATATATCAACAATTTGCGCAACTCCATTTGTCGATATAAAAGTCCGTTTGAAGGGCATAGTGGACAGGTAGTGCACAGTGGCAGGAGTCAGGACATAGTCCCCCAACACATCAGCAGCATGTCTACCGACAACATGCAACCCTTTATACACTCGAATCATTCATCTGAGGTATGTATTTATTAAATTTTATTTTATTAGAGATTTTTTATCTTTACACTATGTTGAACTTGCTTAATGCAAAAGAAATGAATATTTTATTTAAAAAAAACTTACAAACCGACTTTTTTGACAGCGTACTCGAAACGAAGAAGGTTAGTAATAAGCGTTGAAGAATAAGCTTAGTGTTCTTGGGTTAATACAAGTGTAGTGCTGTACAAATACGGTCACTGTGATATAATAAAATGTCTCCACCACCTCTGTAGTCTTTTATACCTATGGTTGTTAAGAAATCGTTAAATTTTTATTTTATTTAACGCCAGGGGGTTTTTGATAATCTTTTTCTTGTTGTTTTTTTCTCTTGTCATTGTGTTAGATTGTAATATTTTATTGTAGTGTTATCGGTGTCTTAGTTTTTCTTCAAGTGGAATCTGTTTGTGATGTATGTGTTTACTTTAAAACTTAAAACATAAGAATTATTGTATAGTATGTTTCCCAAATACAATAAAATCTTAGCAGCCCTAGTTTCCGATCACGTTCTTTATACACCCTATATAAAATACCTATGATATTTCTTAATATGTTTCTAGATTTTCAAAGTGTGGTGTCCATTCGGGATTCATATTGATACTTATAACACTCACATACTTACTCACTCACATACTTCATTATCATGTACTTTAACGGGGAAGAAAATTATAGTGAGGAAACCAGTATAGCTAAAAAGCTTTGTGAGGAATTTCTTAGGCGTGTAGTCGGTCATACTAGTCCAGCGTGGTGGGTTAAGGCTTATACGATTTCAGTTGTAGAGATAGTCTAGTCAACAAGTGCCTTTTTCAACAAATCGAAAATTATCAATTTTTAATTTACTCAACGGAAATCCTTTCTTTAATCTTTGAAGAATAGCTCTACGAGAGGAAAAAAAGTTGAGATTTCTGGTTTAACAATTATGCAACTTGCAATGTTAATAGCCCAGTCGGATAAAATTGTTAATTAATTAATGGATAACATTTTATGAAATCGCGATAAAAAAAGTTTCCTACGGTATTTCATTCTTTAATTTCTCCTGTAAATGTCAGAATTTTTTCAAATTTTAATATCAACATTTAATATGTTAAATAATATTTTCATTAAAGCGCTCGAAGGGGGCGTGGCTTGCGGAAACCCGAGTGCCCGTTTTCGGGCGTATTTTCAGCTCCCTTTAAAAATTATTAATATTGGTCCTACAATTTCGGGAGTTGGGAGATTTTCTAGGAAATTTCCTCCTCTTTTTGAATCTTTTTTCTAATTAAAATATATCAAATAGTTTTCGAGATATACCCAAAAAGCTAAACCTCTTTTTTTTGATTTGCTAATAACTCTTGCAATTTTTTCGAGCGAGTCTTGAATTTTTTCAAAACCTTTCTCGATGCAATCCCGAATCGAATGAGCCCTCAACCATATTTTTCCGAGACTTTTAAAAAGTTTTTACTAAAACAGCACTTGTTGACTAGACTAAGAGGGCCCGTGCATTGGGACGTATATATGACGTCACAGAGCAGTCATTAGAGCGAAACAAAACACAACTTAATTGAAAAACTCTTGCTTAGAACTTAATTACTTGTATTGCAGCGCCCCCTGGCGAGCGCTGGGACAGTGGCGGCGTCACTTATTGTAGTCGCGGTAGTGTTGTCACTGCTCATGCTAGCGATGTATGTCGTCTATCGACGGATGTTGGGCAGATACCGCCGTGAGTATTCGCAACTTTTATTCATTACTATAAGTTTTTCGTACAAATGGCGACAAAATTTCAGCAAAAAATAGTGTTATCTGCCTAGTGGTCTTGCGGGTTAAGTATTTCCCGTATGATTTAGAAGGATCTGTTTGTATTTTACGAATGAAGGAGTCTGGAAATATGCCCGAAAATTTGTAATAGGCTCGCTCCCTATTACATGAGACTGATACATTCCTGGCGAAATGTGGGTATAGTTATTATATGTATTTATACAGGGTGTATTTAGGCCGTTATCGAAAACTAAGGTAGGTAATAGCCAAGGTGTATACAAAACCTCTGGTGTTAAAGAAAATCCTGAAAAAAGTTAAAAATGTTGTCGTTGTCCATACAACCATCGGTAATAAATGTTTGCGGTTTGTATGGAAAACGTCAAAATTTTTATTTTTTGTCGGGATTTTCTTTAATACCAGGGGGTTTGTAATGATCTTATATGTCACTTGCCTTCGTTTTCGATTACAGGGTGTATACCCTGTATAAGCAATAATAATGATGCATGGCAAGACTTGACAAGTGGTTTTGTAATTATAGAAAATAGTAGATCATGCTAAACCTATAGTAAATTAAAAAGAGTTTTGTTTTAGGATGTGAACGCTCGGCGCCCACCGCCTACCACAACATTCCTAGGATCTACAACAATGCTGAGGGTGAGCGGGCGCGGCTGTTAGCAGCGCGCAGCTCTCGGCGCGACACATACACTGCGCATGCGCACATCACACGCACACAACATGCAACTACCACAGGCACTGCGCATGCTGACACATATACACACTACAATCGTATATGAGCTCACACTTTAGATCAAATTTATTCGATGAAAAATTATTTACCCATGGAGCGTTATTTGCCTTTAATTTCACTGATTGTAATTGTCTTTCTTTTATGCGAGGGTATAACCTCATAGTTCAATGTTTTGTCAGCCGCTTTGCTGTGAAGGAATGTGGACAACTCTTTGTTTTTCAACGTTGCGGGAATATGGGAAATTCATAGGAAATAAATATTGATTACTTAAAAATACGAACTTGAAGAAGCAGAATAAAAACTGACGAGGTCCTTGTCCAGCAGTTGGTATAATATTCTGGTTGGTGTTAGCGAACGTATGTCTATGGTATGATCGTGAAAGTGCTCGGCGGTAGCGGCGGCGGTGTGGCGAGCGGGGCAGGTGATGTGGGTGACAGTGGCGCCGCAACATAACTCTCTGCGTCCTGGAACAAATACAGTTAAATACAGGTTGTGTTCGGACCGTGATCAGAAACAAAGGTAGGTAATAGTAAAGGTGATTAAAAGTGATAAAATATTAGTATATTAAAATTAAAAAAATTGTTAAGAAATCCTCAAACTTTTTAATTTCTCATCGGAATTTTTTAAAGTCACTAGGTTGGTAATCACCCTTCCTATTACCTGCCTTAGTTTTCTACCACACTCATAATAATGCCCCCTGACACACCTGTCCCCGATGTTCCCCCACCGTCGTGTGAGCTGGCGAGGCGGCGCGCCGGTGTCTGCGGGCCGCCAGCACGCGCGCGCGCTCCCGCCCCGTGTCCGCGCAGCCCGACAGCACCCTCCAGCGCGGGGCTGACTCCACCGCCCGCTCTGGGAACATTGCGAGTGGAATGAAGTAGCGTTGTAGTAGATTGGGCTATCTCTGGGGGAGGTAGTCCCTCTGGCTCCATTCTATATTTCCCTATATATACTGATCTCGAGCACCCCTCATCCCTTTTTACCCTCCACCTTTCTCAAGTCCACGGACCATCATGCTGCAGGTCTGCCTAAGCGCGGTCTATACTCTAACATTTGTCTGCTCCACCGACTGTCCGAATTATGTTTCCCTATTGCCCTTCTTATTTGTGAATTTTTAACACCTTTTTATAGTGTGAATGGATAGCAAAAAATAATAATTTTGAATATACTTTCAACTAAACGTTAGGGGGTCTTATCACGAATTGCGACCCCGTCTAGACAACCTTATTTCTATAAAGTAATTAAAAAAAGACAGGCTAATCAACAATAGGATAATAATAACAAAAACAACTACAAAAATGTACAAACATTTGATGCAACAATCACACCTAGATTCACTGATATATGGTGTATCAGGGGGACATCACATAGTTTAATATTTTGTCACTGCTGTCTTTTGTGTTTGCAGTTGAAACTATTTTTACCAACCTGCCAGCCTTGAAGGTGACGTTGAAAACTTGTACTTTGCTTTATAGTCTTCCTCTTCCTCGTCTATGAAACCTATAAAAATCCTTCTTATACTTTTACACCACCAAGCGACAAGAGTGGCCCTTGATGTTAAGATTATAAACGTGAAATATATTAAAAAAATGTTTCTTACAGATTACTTTTTAAATTACATAGGGGACTAGAGTGGTTGTCGGTAAGAAAAGATGTAATCTCGTCTGAGAATACAAGATCTTTAAAATAAAATTCAATGTAAAAGATAATAACCAACTCGGCCAATGATAGCTTTTAGTACACACACACAACGAGAACGTGGTCTATTTCGTTTTTCAGCAACATTTTCATACGTCATTATTGAGATTTTTCCCCTTTAATTGCTGTCACTTAGTAGTAAGTAGTCTAATAGAATGATTACTTGCTATTCCTATACACCGTTGTCCTTTCCTGACCGGCGGTGGCGGCGGGGGCGGGGGCGGAGGTACAGCCGACTCCGAGCTCTCCATATCCTGCAGTTAACGAAATAAAATAACATTAAAGACATTTTGCGAACATCATTTATTGTATAATTTATTGATCATCATCAGTCCATATATGACTATGTGTGTTCGTCCTATGGTGGGCACGGGTTTCCTCAATAATAAGGAAGGGGGTTTAGGTCCAAGTCCACCACACTGGACTATTGGGGGTTGGCCGCCCGTACAACTTAGAAATTCTGAGGAAATTTTGGTCTGCAGGTTTCCTTACGATGTGTACCTTTACAGTAAAGTAAGTTCGTTGTGAATGCGCATGATGAATGATAGAATATGGGAACTAAAAGCTTAAAGCCCTTAGTTGCAATTTTTGGCAAAATTACCAAGTGGATTTTGCGCAAATATTTTATTTTCATTAATCTATGGTTGTGTCACAAATGACGGGGGTTTCTTCTGCTTAACTATTAGATGGACTGTGATCAGAAGCTTAAAACAAATTATATGCGCAAATAGATTAATTATTTAAGAAATAATAATATAAGTGAGCTGTTAACATAATAAATACAAAGTAATTATAAATATTGTACATTGTAAGGGAATCCCGTTATTATATCAATGCCGTGATGTCAGGTTCCCTCTGTATATAAATAGTATGCATTTGCACAGTATCAGTATTGTAGTGCGTTGCTATAAGGTACATTATGTTGTTTTCCTGTATCGCATGACATGCTCCTCCAGATGTTATATAATTTAGCCGTAAACAATTAATTACGCAAGTATTTGTCAGGGTCTGTGCTGCTGGATACTTAAAAAAAATACCTCTACATTGCATGTGTCACGAGAATAACGAGGTATTCCGTCAAAATCGTGAAGGTAGTTTTCATCTATCTTCACGTAAATTGAAGAAAACACTTATTAATAGTAAGAGTTTAAATATTTAAATGATATGATTTAATTTTTTTTCATAAAATAAATTAGCAAATATTTGAAGCCCAAACACGCATTATACCACGAAATTATTATTATGAATAGAAACCACCTTTGTCTAAAAACTTATCAACGGCCCTCTTCAACTAAAGTGATGAGGAAATAACATTAAAAAATCTAAGGTAAGAATCTTATATGATAATTCTTGGTTTAAATGCGAGTGGTAGAATAAATACCAACCTGAAACGTGTCGCAGTCGTGGTGTTGGCAGCACTGCATTCTGTCCGTCGTCGAGTGCGTCGAGTGAACTTGTGACTTGAGGAAGGCACGTTTTGCTACTGGATAACAAGTTAACAACACACTCAAATGCCACTAAACATATCTCGCTCTGTCATCCCATGCGATAGCCGTCCCGTGGCACAGTTAGCGAGACACCAGCTTGCGAAACGAGCGGCCGCGGGTTCGATGCCAGCATCGAGACGAATGTTTGTGTGATACATGAAAATTTGATTCGGATCTGGGTGTTTGTGAGACCGAAAAGTCTCTCGTAGGTTCTGATGCCCGAGACAAAAGATAAGTATCTTAATGTGAGATCAGAATTATGTACGTGACTGTTTGCTGTATTTATTATTATTATTTCTTTCAACATTTTGAGAAAATAGGTATGATTGTATTCATGTTATTAAAAATGTTAATTTTCCTGACTCTACAGAAAATAGAGATAAGCTACAATACTTTAATGTGTCTCGTTTTGGAAACGTACCTAATGTAATTCTGTCATTTAAAATAGGCGTGATTCGAACCCGAGGTTTTTCGATCGATGGCCAGTAATAAGGAAGCAGCTACTGGTACCAACTCAGCATGCTAAACTTTACACTTACAAGTGAACTTTTTTCATTCTTGCTTCAAGTCCTGCTCCAATTCTACTACAATTCAGACTGCGGTGTTCTTTAATGCGACGGGGTTTGTGGTGTGATCTTAGCTATAACCTGCCTTACTTTCCGACCACAATCTGAATACTGTTGTATAGACTATGATCTTCAATAAACGGACTGTTGGACACATTTCACCATTTAAATACCCCTATAACTTCAGACAACAATAAAAATCCCATAATTTTCAATCATTTATTGGAATGCTCCCTCGTTCGGTGGGGGGGAGTGGTCAGGTGTTTGAAGGCGAATGAGTTCTTCAAGTTCACGGCCGATGTCGAGGTCGAAGGTGTGGTCTTGTGGTGTGGGCGAGGGCTCGGAGTCTGTGACCGAGGCGGGGCGTCGGCTGCGGATGGCAAGCTCACGCTCTCGCTCGGGTTCCGTGTTGATGCATATGGGGGGACCGCTGCAGTGAGCTGTAGTGAACCTTGCTCGCCCTGAAAACATATACATGCATATGTTTTGATACAAAAATCCTATGGTTAGATCGCAAAGTGGCTGGCAGCGGTTGAATGAGGAGGGCCGAATGTGTCCAGTAGTGGACGTGAAAGGCTAGTGATGATGATGCATACATGTGTACACACACACTAGTGCCGGTACTTCAATAGAAACCCAAAACCTCAGCATACCATACAGTGTCCCGAAAAAACCTTTAGGATTTGAATCTTTATTTAATAGTAGCAATTTTACATATAAATGTGATTTTTCTGACCCCATAATAAACTAGACATTAATTTGACTTTTAAATTTAGTTAGTTGAAGTGTTGGAAGGGGTCTTCTTTATTGAGAAAGATGTAAAACATGAGTATAATGTGCTTGACTTACTTGGTATAGTGATACATATGAACCGTTTCTTTGGCGGGGGTTGTTTCGTCGGTTGGCCTGGTGCATTCTGGAATAAAACAAATTGAAACTTTCATTAAACCAAAGGTCTTTTTGCATGTATCTATTTTTAGAGAAGCGATCGTGAAGAAACTCCCACACCTAAAGGTTTCCAGAAATACCTTAGGTGTGTTGACTGCCAACCCGCAATAGCTCAGTGTGGTGGACTAAGGCCTAAATCCTCACAGATGCAGAGGAGATGGCTGGAGTTTCCTTTTATTTTCTTGTTTTTATTTATCTATAGGCCTTAATCTCCACTTTGCAGGGGTAAGCTAGTATCAATCGGTATACAAACCTCGGAAGCATTGGTATCCTGTTGTTGAGATTCCACCTCACTGGCTGGACGCCCGTTATCATCGAAGTACGATCCGTCATACTCTCCGACAATCACATCGTGGTTGTCCATGATCCTTCCACTGCCCAGGTCGATACTACACTGAGTATAGACTACGAGTGATGTAAGATGTACAGGATAAATACTTTTAAAGTATGTATAAATAGCTAATTAATCTTCAGGCATTGTGCGCGGAAAACAATGGTTTAGCACAAATTCCTCGTTTGGTAATGTTGTTGTAAATGCCTCATCGACATATAACGGTGTCAGTGCGTTATCAAGGCTTCTTGTCGCTTCTGACTTTTCGAAGTTATGTGTATTCGTATTGAATTGTCACGTACATTAACAGTGAATTAAAGTCTTGTGGGGGACCTACTCTCCTAAAAGCTCTTAGGAATTTCTTAGGTGTGTAGTCCACCACTGGCAAAAAAATCTCTCAGCTGTAGAGGAGGCTGTGCTCAGCAGTGGGAATTATACGGGCGGATGATGATGAAGGATTACTTTTAATTTCTCTTCCTATGTCTTTTTCCTTGGTTCTCTGTAAGAGATCGCCTTGTGCGATAAGACCGCCCATTCCCCCTACTCATTACATGTAGTCTTATGTGTACATTAAAGTTTAAATGAATAAAAAGGAAAGAAATATAAAATAGCAAATATTAAAAGTGCGGTATCTCATACTGCGCAATGTATGCTCGTTAATCTAACAGGACAAATCGTCGGAATACTAACTTGACACTTACAGTACAAACGCGTGTGAAATGACATGTGGTGCTTATACAAATAAATCGAAGAGTAACTTATTAATGGTTAAACTATTTTGTTCTAAAGTGAGATAACCATGGTAGTAGATGAGAACACTATAGTGCCACTCGATAGTTCCACTGTAAGTATTAGTTTTAAGTGCATTGCCGTTTTACACTTGGTAGTGCTGTTGCTTATGATGAAAAAACTGCAATGATACGAGAAGTTTGTAGAGTTGTTGTATTCTTTTTTTATGTTACTCAAATTACTTACTGTCTGTACGAATTTATCAATATGAATTTTAAGTCTGTTAATGCGCTAAGTTATGTTTCTGCCTAGTTTCAAACAATAAGTTTTGTGTAAAAATAGTGTTAGTTGTATTATTTAGAACAAAAGCTTAATTTTCCTGGTTTCTGGGTAAAACCAATAATTGTGAATGATATGAGACTACTTGCAGAGGCCTGTGCTCGCAATTAGGACATATACCAAACCATAAAAATATTATACAGGGTGTATTCAGACAAAACCTATAGGTATACAATTTATGTGTTTTTTAGGAAAACTTCAATTTTTATTTTTTGGCGGGATTTTCTTTAACGGCAGAGGGTTTGTGATCACCTTAGCTGTTGCCTCCGTTAGTTTGCGATCACGGTCCGAATACACCCTGAACGAGTATAGTGTTTTCGATGGTCAAGTTAAACAATTCTTTTGATTGATAACTGAATAAAGCTATTGAAAAAGTAGCTGATGGTAGGGCTCCGATGACGTGGAGTAGTCGCTAGTTGTTCCTGATACCCACAACAAGCTTGTAAATTCCGTGTTCAATCTTGAGGAATGCTTCATTTTCTCGAGATAAAAAGGATTACTATTTCTTTCCTAAGACCCTGTTAATCTTCAGCTTAATTGTTTTCATTTATTTATGCTTTTTACACGCGTTGTATAAAGGAGGACATAATGCCAGAGGCATTCTCTATCAATCTAACGGTGATGCAGAGATACAAGGTATTAAAAATAATTTACAAATGAAACATTTGTTGAATGTTGTTTTCGTGCATCGAAGCCTATACAAACGTGGTAACTGGGATTTTACATGACGTGTATTCTCCTTAAGACTTCGATTTAACAGTTAAATTTTTTATAAACCTTTGTATTTATGTAATTTTTCCACTTTTAAAACCTATATGTATTTTTATGATTTATCATATAACTGGTGCGTGTTGTTATCCAGTCTGGTTGCGGCGTGGTGGTGGGCCTGCTGTGGGTGGTGGTGGCGCTGGTGGTGGTGGCGGCGTGGGGCTACCGACACACCGGGGGCTGCCGACACAAACTGCACGCTGCCATGGAACTCGTGTAGACCAGTCGATGGATTCACACACACTCATCATCATCATCATCATCAGCCTCCATTGCGTCCACTGTTGGACATAGGCCTCTCCTATGGCACGCCCTCTGGCTAGGTGGGGTGACGATATCCGCGCGGTGGCTGGCAGCGGTTGGATGAGGAGGGCCGAAGATCGAGTCCAGTGGCATGCCACATACATTCATTCACCACAATATTTATGTCGATTCTATGGTTGTGTCTGAGATAGACATAAAAAATAAGACGGCTATTTGTAGATTTTTGATTTTAATTTGTGGTTTACAAGCTTATAAGTAAGATAATGTTATAAAGAAATAAATTCGTCATGTTTCTTATATTAATTCTTAATTATTTATGAGAACGGAAACTACCTTCTTAAACTAATAATTGCAATTAATTAACGTCATGATCTCTGAAAATTTACCCGAAAGATGACTAAGTCATCATTTGTTCAAGTGTAGGATACGTCACTATTATTGCTTTAAAATGTATTTCTGCATACTAAATGCATTTTATTTCAGCACCCCACACTAGGCTAGCGAGGTGTACTAAAGCCTGAACTCTCTGAGATGTAGAAGACGCTTTGCCCAGAAGTGCGACGTGCATGGGCTGATGATGACTTGTTCTATGTAGCACCGACAATAATCCCGCTACATCCCTTTGTATGATATTTCATCTCAAGTGTTCAGCTGGGAAATATCTTTTAGGACTACTCCTGGACTCTACCGACGAGGGCCTGGGGTCACTATATTGTCGGCGGGGGTGCGTGCTGTGGCGGTAGTTAGAGATTTTTTGGAACAAATAAATTTTGAGCAGTAAGTCTCCTATCGCTGGGAAGTACTCCTGGACCCTGCAGACGATGGCCTGGAGTCGCTGTGCCGTGTGTGGTGGTGTCGTGGTACCGTGGCGGTGACTCTCTGGCTGCGGGACGAGATCGCGCGCGACCGGTCCTCGCCCACACTCAGCAGCACTGCCATGTCTCGGGAACTTGATGGAGCGCTCCTATTCATCGGGACGTAACCTATGGAAATGTTCTTAATGTATAAAATGGCCAGGGATCTTATTTAATTTGTCGGTAGCTTTTGTTTCTGACGTACCATCACGTGTTCCGTTATATACTGTCACCAGTTGCTGTTAAACATGTGATCAAAACATTGAGAACTTTTCCTCGACAATGAGAGTGATCGTAGTACTGATATATCTTTAGTATATTACGACAGTACAGTATCAGCTTATATCGGAACAAGTTTCTTCTCAGTATGAGCACTAAACAGAGTATTTGGAAACACATTTCTAACAAACAACGTTGCGAGATATTGACAATACATTGTAATAGATTTAGCGTTGCCAACTGTTGATCTTTCTTTAATCCTACATGTGCCACAAGTACCTATGTCGTTTTCAGTATAATGAAACAAATTTGAATAGTTATGAGAGTATAGTATGGACGATGAAGCGTACTGCACATGAAAAATAAATTTACCACTATCATCTTCATTATCATCATTGTCAGCCAATTTACCAGTATGTTGTGTCAAAATTACTTCCATAAAATTCTCACCCTCTAAAAACGTCCCTATGTAGACCCCCCCCCAATTTCAATGAAAAAAGCATCAAGTCGACTTTAATGTATATGTGCTTACTTACATTTGTATAAAGTAGACATTCGGCGTCCCTTCTTCCGTTTAGGCTTGGCTCGAGCTGTCTTTGGGTTTTTCAATATCTTGAAGTCCCATGTAGGCGGCGGGCTGGTGGGAGTGGCAGGACGTCGCGGCGCCTGGGAACCGGCAGGGCCTGAAACATACATACATATTTTTATCGCATGTTTACAAGCTTTATTTTATTTTTATCATTTTATTTCATCGTCATCATCATCGTCATTGTCATCATCGTCATCGTCATTTTCTACATCTTCATCATCATCATGGAATACTACTTTTTAATGGAAAAAAATCTTATTTATACAAGCCTTGCTTACTGGATAGGAAAACCACGAGAAACTTTTTCTTCTCACCAATACCAACCAATACATAATTAAGGACGACTTTCTACAATTCTATAAAGTATTTTAAAATAACTATTGTCAGAGTGTAATAATGTAGTAAACATTTGTCATCATACTAATGTCGAAGGTAATTCCATCTGCTGAGGAGTCAGAACCGGACATGGAGTCGGAAGAGGCTGCGTCGCTCTCGTCTTCTTCTTCATCTGAAAGTATTAAGTATACAGATTTATTGAATGAATATGCCTATATTCATTCAATAAATACGCCATTAATATAAACTTAATAAATAGTTTAAGTTATAATTTTTAATACAAAATAAACTTAAAATATATAGTTTTATGCTATGTTAAAATAGCATTATTTTAATATGTGCTTATTTGCTTGAGTGTTGGGTTAGGCGGAGAAATAATTCCACACTCACTTTTAGTCAATTTATGAAATCCTACAAGTTTAGTTTTTTTTAGCATTTCAGTGCAGTAAACTAGTCTTAAGTCTCCGTCTACTCCAATAGGAGACAGGAGTGAGGTTATGTAAATGTAGTAGGATGAGGAGCATACCTGATTGCAATCCTAAGCCAAGTGAATGCAACAGCGACGGCGCAGGAGGAGAGACAGACCGGGAGAGACATTCTACCTCCTGGAATGAGCCATTTGCGAAAATATTAAAATGAATATCATTATTTTAATCTGTAACCTGTCAACACTATGTGCATAATTTAGATTTAGTTATTTCAATTAATTTGACCTACTGTTCTAAAGTTACTAAAGAAGAACGAGCAAGACGCTCTAGTGGAGCTGTTGCTTTATTAAAACTGTACCTTTATCAGCATAAGGTAATGCACGTCTTATTTCTGCAGCAGTAAGTTACGAGTATAACTAAGAGCGGTTGGCCATTAGTCCACTACGCTGGGGTAGTGTAGGTTTTTGGTCTAGCGGCCCCAGAATTTCCTAAGAGCATTTAGATGTGCAGGTTTCCTCATTATGTTAACAATCACTGTTAAAATTAGTGACAATTCATTGTAAACACATTGAGAAGTTAGAAATGAGCTTAGAATTTGAACTAGAAATGTGAGATTTAGTAATCTTCTAACCCTTAAGGCCATCACAACTTTCGCATTACCTCGCATACACGTTTTGCAGATTCATATTAAAGTATCATTGATTAATTAAATACAAACAACTTTATGCCTTAATTCCCTGATAGCGCAGGCGGCACTAGATTTCTACACCTTATTCTTACCAGATATACAGGGTGTATTTAGACCGTGATCGAAAACTGAGGCAGGTAATAGCGATGGTGATTACAAACCTCCTGGCATTAAAGAAAATCCTGACAAAAAATAAAATTTTTGAGGTTTTCCATACAAACCACATACTTTTAACACCGATGGTTGTATGTAAAACGTCAAAATTTTTATTTTTTGCGGGGATTTTTAATATCGCCACTGGGTTTGTGATCACCCTCGCTATTACCTGCCTCAGTTTTCGATCACGGTCTAAATACACCCTGTATGTTCCAGGTAATCTCAGGGGACGAACCTGCGGCCGTTTTCGGCCACGCTTCCAGATTGCTGCTATTATGAATTTTCTTATGGAAAGGCCTAATAAAACTACTATACCCGATTAATTATCAGACCAATCTCTATCTCTCAAGATTTCCCAAGGCACATACTTGGCCCATGAGACTACGAGCCAGCCACAGCCAAGTAGATTAAATTTAGATTACTATTCTATAGAAGCTGTCTGCAACACATAGTACCTACTTAATATAGCAAAGTTGTGAACGCTGCTATATTGATATGAAAAGAAAAACTGGTTTGTTCACAAATAATAACCTAGTCAGGTATTTCCAAAGAGCGTAACATTATATAGGTCTTTATGTTTTGATAAATTTAGTTATATCTTAAATCGTGTTGCTTAATAAATAAATTAGTGGGTCACTTTGGGATTCCTATCAAGAATCAGGATGATCGTGGAAGAAATAAGTATTTAAGATATTATTTTGAAATAACACACACTCATATCTATGTCCCGTAAGGGGCAGGCAGAGTTTTAATTTACCCATGTTTTGTTTTTGTTATTTTCAACACATATTATAACTGCACGATGTTTCAAAATAAATTATTGTATTTAGATCTTAATAAAATACTTGTAAAAGCTTTTTATTACAAATACAATGCTTTGTAGAAGAAACCCACTGCATTATAAAGGCACTTAAGAAGAATAACATGTCCCAAGAAATACATCTGAGTTACATTTATTTTCCGGGATAAATAGCACATCTTCTTCTTCTTCTTCATCAACCCATATACGCCCACTGCTGAGCACGGGTCTCCTCTACCATTGAGAGGGTTTAGGCCATAGTCCACCACGCTGGCCTAGTGCGGGTTGGCGGACTACACACCTAAGAAATTCCTAAGAACTTTTAGGTGTGCAGGTTTCATCACGATGTTTTCCTTCACCGTTAAAGCAAGTGATAATTCAATTTGAATACACACATAACTTCGAAAAGTCAGAGGTGTGTGCCTGGGGTTTGAACCCGCGACCGCCGAGATTCTCGACCGCGCGCCTAAACCTCGAGGCCATCACTGCTAACAAATAGCACATATTATAATAAACTACTGCCAAACAAAATTTCAAAATTCGTCTAATCCTTTGAGCGTAACAACACACTAAAAATCTTTTACATTCATAACATTATTTTTATACAATGTATATTAAACAATCATAGGTATAAAATGTTTGGGGTTGTTAAGAAATCGTTAAAATTATTATTTTCTATCGAGAGTTTTTATAACCCCAGGGGGTTCGTATTTAACTATAGCTATTGCCTGCCTACCTATTATCTGCTTTATTTTCCTATTACGATATGAATACACCTGTAGAATTAAAAGGAACTATTATTACCTCTCCCTTATACTGATGTTGAGCGATCATGTTAGGAGCACTGTAATCCGAGGCAATATTTTGTTCGGCGATCACACTTTTATACATATTGACACAGCCACTGGCGCAGTAACACTGAGTCAAATACTTCGCGTAGCTGTGACGCAAGTAATCCGGTGGGAATCATTAATTATTATATCATTTATTATATTATTCGGTGAGTCATGTTCGTGGCGACTACGGGTTATCCCATGAGCATTTTTAAAGATGTCAATGGTGTTATGTAGTTTTTACTGATTTAACTGTGAAAAAAAATTCTGAAGGAAAAAAATTGTAATTACATTCTGTCAAGTATTTTTGGATTGAAACATAATTTATTGTCGATTCGAAAAGAAGCTGCAACAAGAAATTCCTTTTTTTCATGTGTATTAAAATGTTTTGTAAATTTTTATTATAATAGGTACTTTGATTTTTTATTCCATAGATCTTTCACAAACCAAGATGCCAGTTTAGGGCCTTATCCCTTCAAATATTTTACTAGACTCGTGTCTAGCAGTAGCATCTGTACTTCAATAAACAAAAAATATATCAAGACCGTTTTATTCACTTAGGTACAACTAAAAGTCATTATTCAATAGTAATAGCAATATTTATTCCATATTAATTGTACATACCTAGCCATCTCTCTCTCTCTCTCTCTCTCAGCCTATAGCCGTCCACTGCTGAACGTAGGCCTCCCCAAGTGAGCGCGAACCATCCCGGTCCTGAGCGGCCCTCATCATCATAATCCCCCAAATAGCCATCAGACATACACATTTTTACAAATAATGCTAAATACAATGAAGGAAGATCAAATCGGGACAGGGACTACATCTATCCCTCTCGCCAACCTCGGTTTAATAATAATGACGTCATGTACATATTATCTGTCTCTTTCTAACTTCCTAGTAGGGATGCTCGATGAACATCGATGTTCGATGATCATCGATATTGAAAGCAAAAACATCGATGTTTTAATATCGATGTTACCATACGAAAAATATCGCAACATCGATGTTAACGGAATCGATCATCGATGTCAACTTACGGCCTCACCACACGCACATCCAAACCAATGCAACTTAGGAAACAAATTATGTCTTCTATGAACGCATCCACAAATCAAGTTTTTTAATTCTGAACGCTTGCTTGATCCAAGATTTAAAAATATTCACTTTCAAGATCCCATAGCATGTTCGAAAGCAATTAAATATGTCAAAGAATTACTAAATACTACGAAGGAAACAGAAATAATTGAAGAAGTTATTAGTCGTTCGCCAGATTCAACAGAAGAATTTAATTAATTTGTGGAGTGAATATTATAAACTTGTAAATGACAAAACTCTACGCCTTTTTCTAGTGATCACGAAATGTTTTCAGAGTTGATTTACTTTTTGAAAAATCCAGTGTCTGATCTTAAACAAGATCCTCTTCAAGTTTGGAATAATGTCATCGGTTCCACTTACCCGATATTTAAAAAAATAGCGGTGAAATATTTGAGTACTATCGTGACATCAACGCCATCCGAAAGACTGTTTTCAAAAGCTGGCTCTACTCATTATCAACAAAGAAACCGATTAAAAGGTTCTTCTTTATCAAAATTACTTTTCCTTCAGTTTGATCCAACATCGATGTTCGGTTTTCGATAAATATCGAACATCGATGTTGAGCTTTCGATTATGACATCGATGTCAACATCGATGTTTTTTGAATATCGATCATCCCTACTTCCTAGTAACTTATCACTGACGTAAACTTGAACTGTTGTTACTTGGATATCCTTAAGCGTTCGACTTATTCACTAACCGGTTTCGTACGAATACATTAATGACAAATATTTTTATGTTTCGTACATTTTGCTCGTCATAGCCATGTGCTACTATATTGTATAGAGAGATATAATTAAACGGTCTCGTAGTGTCGCGGGCTGTTATGGACTTTGAAACTGAATATTTCTAGCAGTACCACGAATACTGGATATGTGCTTGAAAATATAAGCTTTTCCTAAAAACCAATTTTGTCAAAATATCGACGCAGGAATACACCCCTTTTTTTTTTTTTTTTTTTTTTTTTTTTGTTATCGAGGGGAAAGCTGTTTATGGCTCTACTTCCCGCCAGCCCGGGGGCAGTGGGGGGCGGGAAGCGTATGTCGGGGTCACCGGTCTTCCAGCCCGGCGCGCGGCGACGTCATGTCCGCGCAGGTGTTAGTGCCGGGCTGGGTCCCTAACAAAATCCCTATACCGGCATACCGACCAAAACCCCCCGGTGGCCATCTCCGCGCCGAGTGGGGCGACCACGGTACGCGGGCGAGAGGCGCCCACCGTTAACCGCAGCCGCCCAGTGCGCCTCCGAGACGTAAACGTCTCGGCCGTCTCGGAGTTATAGGGGCGCAGTTGCACCCCCACCAGCTTGTTCGGACGCCCCGGTTGTGAATGGGCGCCCGCGACGTACACAGGCCACAGTGCCGCCGCCCCTCTCGGGGTCACTTTCAGTGAGGACGCGCTGCCCCCACAGCACGTCCAGCGACCCCAAGGGCCCCTTTAAGTCGCCTTTTACGACAGGCAGGGGATACCGTGGTGGGATTCTGACACCCCCTTGCCACAGGGCAGAGGAATACACCCCTACAGACATTTTGAGGATTTTAGGAATTATAACACAAACACATCCACATATTTATATTAGAAACCTATCGATTATTTCAATAATGTTGGCTGTACTGCCGAGTGCCAGTACTCGTATTATGTGCCGCATGTTGTTGTGTTGGCTGCGCGCTCACACTGCGGCCGCGCAGGGCTGCCACCCGCGCGCGCTGCTGCTCCACACTCCGCAGCAACGACACGTCTCTGGAGCTGGAGGGAGGGTTAGTCAACGGCGGGAGGGGACCTGTGAGGAATTAACACGTTAACTGCCATACTAAAATTTTGATGACGTTATTTTTTAATTTCATTTTTCGGTAGTATATTCAAGCAAATGACATGATGATGATATGAGTGAATATAATGTAAAATAAGGCAAAAAAATGTCTGGCGTATGTGCCTGACGAGGCCTAAACAATTCCTAATAAAACCTAAATAAATCCATTTCTTAATGTAGAAACGTTATGCCAAGTTAAACATAGTTTTTCCTGGGCCTTGTCAGTCAATTTTGATAGATTATAACGAGAGATCATCTAAATTACAAACTGTGGCGTCAGTGACCCGGGACTGACATGGCCTTAACAGGTGCCAGGTCTATCAAGCACCGGTGCCTGACATGGCAGTTAACGTATTAAGAATCTCGGGTGCTGCGGGTTCAAATCCGAGACACCTCCGACTGATGATATTGGGACGAGCAGAAATCTCTCTACAGCAATGTTAATATCCATATCAGAATGGATCTTATACCTACTGATTGGTCTGATGAGTTGCGAGTCAAGTTGTTCATGCGTCAACAGAGGGGTCAAGATGATGATGAAACTCACGAAAGGATGTTTTGAGAGATGAATAGGGATGAACGTCAGTAACAAATAATCAGTAATCAATAAACAGTAATCGTCACAAAATTAAGGTTTTGAAAAGCTTTTTACTGTAGACAGTACAAAATGTAAGCTTTTTCCACAGAACAGTTGAATAAGGTTAGAAAGGAAATGTCAGCATGCCGCGTGTGCTGAACCCAGGATTCCATTACCTAATGTTTGACACGGCCGCTTCTTTGAAATTTGAGTTGGATATACAATATCAATTCTTCTATAAAAGTGTGACAAACAATAGCAGCCCTTTTTTATTGTTCAAAACTTTTATCATTGGTCGTGTAATCTTAGTCGAATGAACAGAGGGCAGACAAGCGGTGGCACTCGTCTCTTTCAATATACAGTCTATTGCACTTCTAACCTTATCCAGCTGTTCTGTGGCTTTTCGACAGTTTGTTTGATAATACTTACATAGCGGTGGAGGCGGTATAAAGAGCATAGGAGGGCTCTGCCAGCTATTAGCATGAGCTTCGGTAATACTGTTCCCAGAGAAAGGACTCTCCAATATGGAATCACGTACGGAAATATCTGCAACATTATAAAACATAATCCTGCTTTTATTCGAAAGTCAAATCTACCGAAATGAATATCATACGGTTTCAACCCATAGATATACATACAGCCTGGCCAGCCAGCCTGATGGACTAAGGCCTAACCAATCTCAGTTATAAAAGAGGCCCGTACTCAGCAGTAAGACGTATATGGGCTGATAATGATGATTATAAGTAAGATAGTTAGAATAATGTACCTGATAGCTGTAAAGGGAGTGGCATCAGGATGGAGAAAGCAGCGGAAGGCGGAGTGAGGGGCGCCGGCGTGGAGCTCGCGACGTCCTGAAATGTCACACAGCGGGTAATATGAACACGAATAACACGTTGTTGGACTATGGAGCATTTTATAACTTCTCATTTATATTCTTTTTTTATTGACTTCGTTGCGTGATCATGGCAAATTAGGTTTCTTTAGATTCGCTGAGCTTCTGTATTGCTGAGCTGTACTTTAATAAAATTCCACTTTACTAAGTGTCTATTCTTTAATTAAACATATACGTTGTAACGAAATAACAGTAAATAACGTAAGAACGGCACGTCAAATTGTAATACTGTTACGTGGTGCGTCTATTGTTTTGTATTTCCTTAGATTAGTTGAATTCAATTTCATACATAACCTCTCGCTTGTACGAGTTTTCCCCTAATGGGTAGCCTGAGGTGCATTTCTGCACCGACATTTCGGCAGATAACTATAAATTCTACTTTATGGCGAGCATAAGTATTGCCGTTTTTCGGGCACATTATCAAACCCCGTGCTATTGAGAATTTCGTAATGGGAAAGTATACCGCCGTGTTGCTCTTTAATAGGATATGCGGATGACGGACTCTTACTCATACACGCGAATAGTAGGTCCGGTCTAGAAAAGTTAGCAGACACGTGTCTACGTTTAATTACTCACTGGGGTGAAAGAAACCGTCTCTCGTTCGCTCCCCAAAAATCATTTCACTTGCTGCTGAAAGGCAACTTGAAAACCCCGCCGCGTATAAAATTTAATAACGTCTTTATCAAAAGTAAACAATCGGTTTGTTACCTAGGGCTTGTTCTAGAACGAAATTTCTCTTTTATTGAACATATAAAAAGCGTCGGTGAAAAATCTAAAAACAACTTTTATGCCTTGACGAGGATATCAAAGTCAACCTGGGGTCTGTCGTTTAATACCTTAAAAGTAATTTATGGAGCTACATATTTGGGTTGTATTTGTTACGCTTCTCCTGTGTGGGCCGATAGGGCAACTGTCGGCGCAGTCAGAAGGAAATTGCTCCAGAGTCAGCGTTTGGCGTTGATATTTTTGTGCAAGGCGTACAGAACCGTTAGTACCGAGGCTTTACCTGTTCTTGCGGGTGTGCTTCCAGTCGACCTGGAAGTACAGCGTCGCGCCGCGTTATATTTTACCAACAAGCAAAGTATTGATAGGGATTTCCTTCCATCGCGCGACTTTTCAAAAATAACTCGATTATTTAAACCATACGCCGAGATTTACTCGGAATTAATAGAAGAATGGCAAAACCGATGGAAGCTGTCTGTAAAGGGACGTCATCTCTATCAATATTTTCCGTCGGTTAGCGATCGCTTGGCAAAAACCTGGCTTGAGATTGATCATTACGTGTCGCAATTTCTAACGGGTCACGGCAATTTTCGTAGCAAATTATTCTCATTTAAGTTGGTTGATTCTCCTATGTGCCAATGCTCAACACATGATTGCGAATATGAACAGTCCGCACATCATATCCTTTGGGAGTGCAATCTTTGGTCGGATGAGCGTAACAGTATGCTCAATAGTATGCATGTAACGTCTGTTGTTGTTTATTATATAGACCTCGTTGAATCTAGGAGGAATTTCCCTGCCTTTCAGCGATTTTGCCATGCCTATTATTGGAAGTCTGTATAACAGTTCGCACGTTAGGTCCAATTTAAGCAATAGTTATTTATCCGTGGTGCGCTAGTTAATTGCGTCAAATTTTTGGTAATTGTAATTGTCTTTCTTTATGTGAGGTTAAACCTCATAGCTCAATATTTTGTCACCCGCTTTGCTGTGGAGGGAAGTGGACAACTCTTTGTTTTTCCAACTCCTCCTTTACATTGCTTTTCTGATTAACTTCGTTGCGGGATTGTGACAATTTAGGTCCCCTTAGATTCGCTGAGCTTCATTGCTCGGCGCCAATACTGTGCGTGCCGCTGTTGATCCTGGAATACAGGAGTTGCAGTGGCGGGTGTGTGGTGGGATAGGGACAATAAAAAAAAATGGGAAAGTATAATAATTTATTTATTTATTTATGCTTCATATACACTTAAGTATAAGCGTGGACTTGATGCCGAAGGCATTATCAGCCAGTCAACCTCTGGGTGGTGCAGAGAAACACGAAAATGTTTCGCCCGACTCGGGAATCGAACCCAAAGAGAGACCGATCGCACGGCACATTCTTGAACCGCGAGACCTATGTAGCCTATTCCTAAAAAATAACTTATATTAGTTTCCTTTAACATTGTTTTAATGACCTCAGAATAATCGACATATTTTACGTTGCACAATAATCTCGTTATAAATATTTCGCCTACAATCACGCTTGTGCCAAGAAATTTCAATTCCGGCTGACGTGTTTTATAAAAAACCGACATTGGTGTGAACGACCTAAGATGAAGATAAAGGTTAACAATGTTTATGCATAAATGTCCATATGTTTACAATTGGTTACTTGCTGTTATCCCACAGAGTAGAGTCTGTGTCGTGTCATACCAGAGCATCTATAGAATTGTGAAAAGTATTGACAATATTCCTAGAACATGGCGATCTAGAGGTAAATTCCAAATTAAAAGAAGACAAGTCACATGAAGAAAATAAATAATTTGGATCGGTCCCTCAACGCGATGTACTTTTTTAATTAAAAATTAATTATATATATTTAGGTTCTTTAAGGTTGCGTTTTTATTACAATTTTTTAACGTTTCAAAGGGAATTTAGGTTTTGTGTCGAGGGGTTCTTAAATTCTTAATTTAATGTTTTTTATTGAATAAACATTAATTATAGCTTTAAAATTATTATTTGAAATTAGGAACGATAAACTGTGCTTTTGGGTTTCCATGGAAGTAAATTCCATGAACACTTCATCATTGATATTTGTTGGTAAAATAAACGTCATCCCAAAAACGGAACAATGAGTTCATTCAGCGCAGGTGTTACACAAAACCGTCGCGTCTGTTCCATAGCGCGCCACACACACTGTTTACATGTCACACACTCACTGTGCTAAATACTCGTTATGTTTTGTGTTATCACTCCGGAGTTTTATTGACTAACAATAAGATATTTCGCACACGTTAAGTTTAGATATCGTGAAAAGTATATTCGACAAAAATTTACCGACAAACTTTGAGCGGCCTTTATTATGACTACCTATCAAAACAATCGAGCATCTTGGCTTTAAAAGCAATAATATAAGTTAATAAAACCTTTGATAAATTGTTGGATTGTTGCGGGGACTGCATAATGTATGTTGCATGGATCGTTTCTTGTGTCGAAGTTTGTTTGTATGAATGCACTAAATCGCTACACGTGGTGTCACGGCGAGAGACACAAATACACTGAACTTACAGACTCTTCACTCTAAATCTACATAAGTGAGTAATATCGGTGATATTAACCCATTCTTGACCGCCGTGCCAATTTGGGAACACTTACTTTTTGAGGGTACATGAAAAAAGTATTTATGTAAGTTAATAAATTCTCACATTATTGGATAGTTGAAAGTGTGGTGATTACATATAATATTAAACAATTTAGTTATATATTATAGATTTATTAAAATAACTGGTCGAATTTTGCTTTTGAAGGACCTGTCGAGGTACTTGACTGTTTGCAATTATTATATTTTGCATATTAAGTTTATCATCGTAAATAGTTATTATTATTCAAATACGATAAATTGTCTATCTTATAAACAGAATTTAAAAAATAATTATTCATTTTTTACCATTTTATAGCACCTTAAACATTGGTGTGCCAATTTGGGTACACTGGCCACAAGTGTTATTTTTGCATATCATAAGGAGAAACTGCTAACGACGTTATAGTGTCAGTAACAATTGCCGTGGATAAGAGGAAGAGGTAAATACAATCCTCGAAGATTGTGACCACGGCTTGGACTATGATTTGGCTATAATTCCATTGGAACTTTTTATTGATACTGACGAAGGAGATGGTTTTGATAATGAACAAATGTCTTCAATATTGCCAATTCATGTTCTAGGAGAAATCGAGGTATTTAGGTGTTCATAATGTAGATACTCTTTCTGAGTATGAGGATAGCAGTGATAGTGAACTGCCAATGGCAACGAACATAAGACCGCAAATATTAAACCACCGCTAGTGCACCTGATGTATCTGCGATTGGACGAAATTGGTCAGTGCTGATTGTGCCTCCTTTTTTTTGTTCTCGAGGGGAAAGCTGTTTATGGCTCTACTTCCCGCCAGTCCGGGGGCAGTGGGGGGCGGGAAGCGTATATCAGGGTCACAGGCTTTCCAGCCCGGTGCGCGGCGACGTCATATTTGCGCAGTTGTTAGTGACGGGCTGAGTCCTTAATACAGTCTCTAAACCGGCATACCGGCCAAAACCCCCCAGTGGCCATCTTCGTGCCGAGTTGGGCGACCACGGTACGTGAGCGAGAGGTGGCCACCGTTGTCCACAGGCGCCCGGTGCGCCTCCGAGACGTACTTGTCTCGGCCGCCTCGGAGTCAAAGGGAACGCAGTTAAACAACCTCTACCTTGTTTCGGGCGCCCCAGTTGTGGGTGGGGGCCCCGCGATGTACAGAGGCCAAAGTGCCGCCACCTCTCTTGGAGTCACTTGAGGACGCCCTGCCCCCGCAGCACGTCCAGCGACCCCAAGGGAACAATTGAGTCGCCTTTTACGACATGCAGGGGATACCGTGCTGGGATTCAAAGCCCCCTTTACGTCAGGGCAGGCTGATTGTTCCTCCTTGGCTCCTTCTTATTCTTAGACTTATCCATCATCGATTGACCAATTACTAAACGAGAGTAGTATGAAAGAAACGTTGAAAGAACAGAGATCGAGTATAAATTTGATACAAATAATGAGATACTTTAGGTTCGCTGAAAATGGCCCAATCAATATCTTTGTATGGAGTTGAAGTCCATGGAAAACAAATGGAGGTGGGTTCTCTTCAAACACATGATAGATGTGGCATTACCAAATGCGTGACCATTACAGCTACATCTAAAGAAGATGTAATGGATCAGTTATATTTTCGCTGAAGTATAGCTACATTTTGTCTTGGACAATCACCTCGTCATCATGTTACTCGTCAGATATCATTGTCATCGAATGGTTACAACTGGACGGCAGCGAATATGTTAAAGAAAAAGTTTCCAAAGCGTTTTGGTGGACTTATCCGTTATAATAGGATCCGATAGACTTGCACACAATTTTACCCTTAAGTGGCCATTGTGCCAATTTGGGCACACCCCTATAATTTCAAAATTATAAATAATTTTTATTTTTTTTTTCATTTTTATACTTATTTGTATCCCCAACTATGATTAAATAAAGAAATTTCTGAATTTGTTCTTGTAGTTTCTGCTTGGCCACAAATGGGTTAAACTATGGGATGTAATGTGACATGCGATTTGGTTTAAGCAACCATTTAACAAGTTTACCGAAGTAGTAATTACTTAAACATAATTCATACTAAATATTATGATTTTAATTTAGTGTTTGCTTGTAGCGCCATCTATAAATTACTTTTAACAGCTTGTCATTCTGGCGTTTATGTCTTTGCTTGTTTTTACTCTGTGGTTATTGTTATCGGTGTGTTTAAAAGTTTTGGCGTTTAAAATTATGTCTTACGTCTGCATAAGCACATTTACATCTATTTTTAAGATTGCGCTATGGAAGAGCTGAGCTCCTTCGATGGTTTTTTTTTTCGCGTAACGCAGTTAAATAAGAACGCGGGCGTGTTAAGTTGGACCTGTTTCTGAACGTATTCAGTGGAGCTAGTATCATCGTGTCAATGTCAGAATGAAAACAACGGTCAATGTTCTAAGATATCTTTTGAAGTAGGTCTTGAAGCAGGAAGAAAAAAAATCGAATATTAATCATCGCGTGGCCGAATAAGTACAGCTTGTAATGTATACATCTGGAGCTTGTAATGACTTAATAAAAAGATTATTATTTAGAAAACATTTTTTTTATTTATTTACAAGCATATTAGTACAAATTATCAAAAAATATTTGTTTCGGGTCTGAGTATCAAATCGAAAAATCTCTAGTAGTCTCTGATACTCACGACACAACACTTGCATCTGATTGTTGGGTCAGAACTATGCACATGACTATTTGTTGTATTATCTATCCCTCCTCGTGTTTCCACTAGTTCTCTGCATGTTGCTCCCCTGATCCCGTTGTCGCGAGGATGCTGCAGAATCACTGGCATTCTGCCTCTGTCTGCGGATAGCCTCGATCCTCGCCTGCTCCCTGCTTGTGTCTGGCACCGGCCGTTTCACACTACTGAGAGGATAACACACGTGGAAGCTGTAGTCTGGGGGTACTGGCGCTCCTGAAAGCAGTCACGATTACCTTTAATGCCATCATTGTTAATAACATCTATATTTTATGGATAAAATTATTTAATACCTCTGGTATTTTGGGGGTTCATGGACAGTATTGACCACTTAACATCAGGTGATTTATTATCCTCCATTCCCATAAAAATACTAAATAATATATCAAATTAAATCATGCACGGCGCGGGCCTTCTCTACAACTAAACAGAGACAAGGCGTACTCAACCACGCTGGCTTAGTTCGCCTTTGCGGATGAAACAAATAAGATTTTTTTAGGACCTTTATGGGTGTACAGAATGCAGATGTTGTCACGATGTTTTCACACATAACTTCGAAAAGTCAAACATGAGTTAGGTGACTGCCAAGTTATACTCGGTCACAGGCCCAAACCTAAGACCATTGCATTGTTTCATGTCATAATATGAGATGATATCGTCATAACAATAAAATTAATATCTTCATGCTATTAATTTTGATAACACTAATTAAGCAACTAATTTAGCATTTGTTTGAGGTACTTTAATTTGTTAATACAATGCTGGCGTTAGTAAGTATGTAAGACCAAAAGACTATTGTTAATACCTGATGGTAATCTAGGCCATCTCCCGTCGTCTTCTGCTTCAGAACGAGTCGGCAGGGGCGATGGCGCCGACGAATGATCAATGGATACGATGTCCTCATTGTTCTGAAACAACCAACAATTATTATCTAGAAATGTATTCCTTCTCGCCTCTTTCAAAGGGTTCTTTTTACACCTAATGTTTAAAAATCGTCATTATTACAATCCTCTTGCCTTCTTCCCAATAATATTTAGGGTCGGCGCAGTATGTTTATCTTTCCGAATCACTCTAGCAGCCGCATCGTATTCTTCTTCTTCTTCATCAACCCATATACGCCCACTGCTGAGCACGGGTCTCCTCTACCATTGAGAGGGTTTAGGCCATAGTCCACTACGCTGGCCTAGTGCGGGTTGGCGGACTACACACCTAAGTAATTCCTAAGAACTTTTTAGGTGTTCAGGTTTCATCACGATGTTTTCCTTCACCGTTAAAGCAAGTGATAAATCAATTTGAATACACACATAACTTCGAAAAGTCAGAGGTGTGTGCCTGGGGTTCGAACCCGCGACCGCCGAGATTCTCGACCGCGCGCCTAAACCTCGAGGCCATCACTGTTTATGCCATCATTGTTTATTTAAACGTGCACTCTAATTACAGAACAATGTAAAGATCGGCAACTTTCACACGAAATCTTATCTCCAAGTTGGGAGCACGGCGCATTCCGTGGCGCCTGCGTTGATAGCGCCAGTTCGTTTAGTGTTTATTTGTATAACCTCGACATCCCGAGGTGACATCCGGACAATTAAATTCTAATTGTAAATGGCTTGTTAACGCGTAGTGTTTTTAGGATTCCATATCTCGAAAGGAATAAAAAGTAATAGGATATCTCGATTGTCTGTCTGTCTGTCAACCTGTCATAGCCAATTTGTTCTCATTTTGATTGACCGATTGAGTTATGATTTGATACAGATCATTTCGATGACCTAAATACAAAAGTATTTTAATGAATTTTGAATATAGAAGTCACATTTAAAGATGGAATATTCAGTTTGTGTAAGGAACCCTCTCCAAGTTAAACTCACACGTTCATGCCGGTCTGCTGACACGCTTCTTTTTTGGTATAGGTACAGGGTTTTTCAGGATTTTTTTCTTCGAAATTTAAGAAAGGGATTTATTATATAAATAACTAGCTGTCCCGGCAAACTTCGTATCGCCCTACCAGTCAATGAATGTCTTGTTACTTATTAACAGAATTTAATTTTTAATTACTTAGGTATATCATCATCCCCTTGCCCTGGTCCCAATTAATTACGTGGGGTCGGCGCAGTATCTCTTCTTTTTCCACACATCCCTGTCAGCCGTCATGTTTTCATTCACCCCTTTCTTTTTCATATCTTCAGCCACGCACTCCATCCATCTCTTTTTTGGCCTTCCTCGGCTCGCCCATCCATCCACTTTCATGTTCATCACTTTTTTTTCCTACATATGATTAATTCCTTCTCTTAATGTGCCCATACCATGACAGACGGTTTCCTTTCATCTTTTCTATCACAGGAGCTACTTTCAGACTTACCCTAAAGTATTCATTTCTGACTCTGTCACTCCGTGTTATACCACTTTGCTGCATGCAGTTGTCTTTCGTAAGTCTTCGTCGTTGACCATTTTTTTTTTCCCTTGACCTACCATTTGTCGTACCTACATTCCAACTTGCATACCTCAATCTCATTTCCCGGGCTAGTGTCTTACGTTGCCCGCGCCCGGGCTGGTGTAACAAACCTTGCCCATTTCTCATAGGAACCGGGTGCTGCCCCTGCGCGTCGGCTACGGGGGACGGCCTAGGCCCTGTCACCTTTCTTATTATACATACTGTATAAATGTTTTGGCAAATGTTTTACGGCCGCCCGCCTGTCTGACACCAACTCTCCTTGGGGCTTTCGTTCTTTTGGTAAAGGGGTAGAGATAGCGTGTGTTTGGGTACAGGATATTGCAGGTAACGATTTTTGGCCTGATGGTAAGGATGCCACAGTCCCGGATAAGGAAATAGTGGGAGACTCCAACAGCTCGGGGGGCCGAGGTCGCGAACTCATAGCCCTGTTCCATGACTGGCTAGATCAATGGAAAAGGCATCCCCTGACCATTTATTAATATTTCTTGATGGAGATTTAGAATATTTTAGATATTCAATATATTTTATATATTAGATATTTATATTTTAGATAGAGGAGACCCGTGCTCAGCAGTGGGCGTATATGGGTTGATGAAGAAGAAGAAGAAGAAGATATTCAAGCATAATAAAAAATAAAATATTAGGCACTACCAAGGAGATTTGTTACACAAAATAAATTTCTGAACGCCTTAATATTTGACAGCCAAAAAATGTCAATCCATTGTCATGAGAATTCTGCATTTTTAACATCTAAAATACGCAATAATTCGAATGTTATAGATACATATTGTCGATTCAAAATGCTTATTTTAATAAGTTCTTTTATTTGAGGGGGCCTCTAACTGCATCGACGGGATGACCATTAAATGACAGGAAATTTTGTATGGTGTTAAAGTTCAAAATGACTTAAGTATCATTACGAACCTTTTGTATGGGAATATAGAAAAGTATTATTTTTAGACCTTTTCAGGCAATTATTAAAATGTATCTCTCCGTAAGAACAATCCTCGTACTTCAAGGAATATTATAAAAAAAGAATTAGCGAAATCGGTTCAGCTGTTCTCGAGATTTGCGCTTAGGAACACATCGAGCAATTCATTTTTATAACATAGAACTCCTCCACTACGATTTAAACTTTATTGTATTGTATTAAAGTTTAAATTGACTTAATTATTAAAACGAAACTTTTGTATGGATAAAGAAAACAATGAAAAGTCCCACGGGAACGCTATCGAACGGGATAAAAAGTATCCTATGTCCGTCTCCTGGCTCTAAGCTACCTCCCTACCAATTTTCAGCCAAATCTGTTCTGCCGTTCTTGAGTTATAAGTGGTGTAACTAACACGACTTTCTTTTATATATATAGATATACACCTAAAAAACATACAGGGTGTATTCAGACCGTGATCGGAAACTTGGCAGGTAATAGCTAGGTGATTACAAACCCATTGACATTAAAGAAAATCCCGACATACAAACCACATATATTACGGCCTAAATACACCCTGTATACATAGTGCCGCCTACGAGACTACAAGAGACTTTTAAGGTCTCACAACACCGGGACCCGAAACAAATAGGTATGCTTTTATATTTTTTTATTTATGTAATTCATTCAGAATAACATCGAAAAGTCAGAGATGTGTGTCTGGGACTGGAACCACCGACCACCGGGATTCTCGGTTGCGTACCTAAATCCTGACTACTTCGTCATATTTAAAAATTACTTTTAAAAAACTTAAAAACACAGCATCTAACTCAGAACCTTAGTCTTTTCATTTTAAGCAGCACACTTAGGTATCCCGCAGAATCTTTTAGGCAACCTACATAAATTCTAGGAGCTATTATTGCATATAAACCTGTGGATGTTCCGAGTCTTGTTGAGTGCCTCCAAGGCAAATGGTGTGTTCGTCTCCGGCCGCTCGCTCGCTCATCCCTCCACCTTCCTGCTCTCCAGACGTGTTGCTTCACTCACAGCACGACACACAGTACCGCACTCAGCTGACGCACACACATTCTTATCTCCACAGAACAATATGCTCTGTCTATCGCCGATCACTGCTGAACGCAGGCCTCCCCAAGAAAGCGCTAATTATCCCGGTCTTGAACAGAACACTTGAATAAAGCTAAGGAAATGTGGGCATTCCGAGCGTTCCGAACTTATGATTATAGTAACATAAGTTTGACACATAACCTTCTTAGTAATTCGGATAGTAATATCAAGACTTCAATAAATGTGTCACAACCAATAGCAGTCTCTGATTTTTAATTTAAAATTTCATTGGTCGAGTGATTGTAGTATAATGAACAGGTGACGGACAAGCGGCGACACTCTTCCAAATGCAAAATACTTGGCTATTTTCTCCTAATATTTAGCTTATATGTGCTTATCTATATGTGGATTCCATATATTCAATATATTGTTTGTTTAGATCCAAAGTTAGGGTGATAAAAAACAATGTGGTCGATAAAAAAATGGCGTGAGTCTAGTTATGTATGTATTAAGATAGACGATAATTCAAAAACTAAAATTAATCTGGACCATTCAACTAAGTTACACATATTTTCAGACAAAACGAGCTGTGTAAGATAAGTGTTACATAAACTGCGATGACATCACAATACCTTTTTTTTTTTTTTCTCTTTATTTTTTTTATATGGGAGTTTAACCAAAGAATGGTCATGTCACTCCCGTACATAACAAATACATGTATTAATTAATATTTACTAATAATGCAAATAATTTATACCTAGGTACAGCAATAAATCTTACTATCTAAACTTAAATATTACAGAGGAACGGTTTTATATAATCTACATTTATAACTTGATTTCCTAGCATACTTTAAAATAGAGTTTGCAAAGTCTCCTAGCCTCTCTGGAGAAGGGAGAGGCCAAGATACTGTTGCATATTCCAAGTTCTAATCCCCCCTGCAGTATCTGTTGTCTCTCACATGCATTCCGGTCACACTCCATCAACACATGATACAAATCGTCTATAACTCCACAAGATGTACAATTTGGAGAACTAATTTTACCCATCAGATGATTAAACTTGTTACTTGGAATGTGACCGGAGCGCATTCTTAACAAGGCTGCTACAAATTTTCTCTCTAGTTTCTCTTTTTCGAACCATGGATAATCAAGAGGCGTATTTTGAATTGTTTGGTACCATATTCCTTTGGAAGCTGAACATTCTTTAAGGTATTTTTGCCATTTTTGTTTGCATGCAGTCTTTACGTGGCTAGTCCAATCCGAGTGTAATGGTAGACAATAGTAGTTGGATCCATCAGTGGATGCTTGTCTTGCTGCCAAGTCCGCCTCTTCATTACCCATGATCCCAATATGTGCCGGTATCCATTGAATGACAATTATTTTATTTGAGGCCTGAAGTTTGCTGATGGTGTCTAGGATCACTGTGGCTATCGGGGTCCCTCGAAGACTCGAGGGTATCCGAGCCAAGTGATGGAGGCTGCTTTTTGAGTCCGAGAAAATAACAAAGTTTTCTTGGTTCAAGTGCAGTATGTATGAAAGAGCTTCGGATATGGCTATTAGTTCACAATACATGATACTTATATTCGCATCTATTCGAAACTTTACCTTGATATTCAGCTGAGGATCAAAAAAAGCAGCCCCCAGGTTCATATTATCTTTAGACCCATCCGTGTAGAGTTTATAATAACTATTGTATTCATTGTTTATCATTTCGAAACATTTAGATTTTAGATCAGCTAAATTAAATAATCTTTTTGCCTTATTGATTCCCGGTATTTTTAAATTTATCACATTCGATAAGTCAATATTACTAACCCAAGTGTCTAATGAAAAAATATCTAATACAGGTTTAGAGTGCATTGGGAATGCCCTGTAAGTTCTATGAATGTCAATTAATAGAGGAATCTTTTTTTGTTTCCAATAGGGCCCCTGACACAAAATTGAGAGTTCGTCCAAGATATTAACTATTCCAGAATTATGTAGAGATTTTGATTTCAGATAAAATTTACCAGCTAAAAAGATTCGTCGAATAGCAAGCGGTTGAAGACAAAGTTCTGTCTCCATTACATGAATTGGTGTAGTTCTAATAAAACCCCCAATAAGTCTTAAAGCCTCATTTTGTAATTTATCTAGCTTCATGAGGTGACTTTTTGCACTATTTGCGTATAGAAAACAACCAAAATCCATTCTACTTCGAATTAATGCTATGTATAGCTTCCGCAGATGTTTAGGGTGGACACCCCATTTAGCTCCTACCAAGACTCTGAAAACATTCAATAAGCGCTGAATCTTTTCTCGGATCTTATTTATGTGCGTCCCCCACCGTAACGAATCATCCAACCACATGCCAAGATATTTTATACAGTTAACCTGTTCTATAATATTATCATTAACAGTTAAGTTAGTTGTGGTTCTTTTCCTGCCTCTACTGAAAACGATAACTTTGGTCTTCCTGTGAGAGATATTTAATCCTAATTGGGACATCATGTGCTGAAAAATGTGAATGGAATTTTGTATGCATATTTGGGACTGAAGAAAATTGCTTTGGAAACTATATAATATAAAGTCGTCGGCATACTGAGATATAAACACCTCTTTTATATTCTTGCAAATGTCAATAGTGGCTGCGTTAAATAACAAAGGGGATAAAGGATCTCCCTGGGCTAAGCCTATGCTGGTAGAGCGACAAAGCGTATTATTATTTACTAGGTGGATATGTAAACGCCTCTGATGAAGGTACTGCCAAAGGTAATTACATAATCTAGAGCCTACTCCAAGGCTATCCAATATGTTCAAAAGGGAAGTAACATTTACACTATTATAAGCATTCTCTATATCAATAGAGCATGCAATGGTTGGGTAACCCTTAGAGCAGGCTATTTGAATCCTAGAAACCAGTCGAGAGAGACCATCATAACATGATCTGGATCTTCTGAAGCCGCAAGTATCCACGGATAGGAGATTGTTTTTCTCCAGGTACCACTCCAGCCTGCGAGTAATAATAGTATGGAGAATTTTGCATAAGCATGATATTAATGCAATGGGTCTGACACTAGCGTCTGATGCATTTTCATACCCAACCTTTGGTATAGGGACAATTTTAACTGATCTCCACTGTTCCGGGATAAAACCAGACGATAAAAATCTATTGTATAAGGATGTAAGAATTACTTTACCAATATGCGGGAGATGTTTTATCATAGAGTACGATATATTGTCGTGTCCTGGCGAAGTATCTGTTTTTTTAATAGAGTGTGTAAGTTCTTGAACAGAAATTGAACAGCCTAATTGTTCATTGGTGGATACAAACACAGGCCGAGGGGGAGAGACAGAATCCGGGGCAAGGTTTCTTAACAATTTTTTACCTATTTCTGGATCAACACTAGCTTCATGAATCTTGCGACCTTTTAACCATTTCATACGTTGCCACATTTGTTTTGAGGTAGTAACACTGTCTATGTCGGAACAAAACTCTTGAAAGGATTTGCGTTTACATTGACGTATAAGTTTCCTTGCGGCACTTGCCTTTTTTTGAAAGTTTTCAAAATTTGCGGGAGTGGGATTGCGTCTAAAAGTAGCTAAAGCAAGACGTCTCTGGGCGACTATATGGGAAAGGTTTTGATTCCAATAAGGTTTCGGTGTAAAGTTTCCAGATTGAAGAGGGTTTGCGCATCTTTTAATTTCGGGTATATATTCGTCAGCTACACTATTTATAATTTGCAAGAATGAATTATATGCTGTTTGGTGATCCGAATGAAGCTCGAAATTCCTTAACTCTAATTCAATTTTACTTCTATATTTCTCCCAGTCAGCTTTTTTGAAATTTCTAAGTTTTTTAAAGGGACTCAAATTATTATTATAATAATCTAAACTTATTTTTATTATCATGTGATCGCTTCCCAAGCATTCACACATAACGTTCCATTTTAATTTTAAAGCCAAATCTGCGGAGACCAACGTAATATCCGGGGAAGTCTGCTGAATTAATCCATTGACTGAATTAATTCGTGTATGAGATGTGCTATCGTTTAATATATACAGGTTGTTTTCTATGACCGATTCAAAGATCTGCTTGCCTCTGTTATCTGTCTTAGTGGACCAATTTGGGTGATGTCCGTTTAAATCCCCAGCTATAATGGTTCTTACTTGTACCCTTGAGAAAATTTTATCCCAGTCTGACTTTGTTGTGAGTGCCGACGATGGACAGTAAATAGATATGATATTATCTAGGGTGGTACAATTATGTATCTTAACACAAATAGTTTGTATGCTGGGATTCAAGTCGTTGATGTTGTACATTACGGCTTTGAGAGAGTTGTGTGTTAATATCGCAGTGCCTCCGAATCCATCTTCGCGATCTGCCCGGAAAATATTGTAGCCAGACACCTTCAAAGTACTTCCTTTGTCAAGCCATGTTTCGCTGATGATTGCTATATGGACTTTTTCTTGGTTTAATAAAGTTTCAAACTCGATAATTTTTGGGCGCAAGCTTCGAGCGTTCCATTGGAATATGTTTAATCCTAAATGTTGGTGAAGTTTCCTGAGTTTATCCATTGTTTTAATAGGTTAGCAAAAGGCAATTGCATAAGATAATACATAACAAAAGATTTTATCCAATCGAATAGTATTTTAGTACAGTCCTTAATTTTCTGTTCGAGGTTAACTTCATTATTCCAGATTCTTTCCTTTATTTCTTTAAATATTACTTTCCAAGTTTTAATATTGCTTTTATTTCCACTCTCTTTTTGATCGATTTGTCTTTGTTGGGGTAAGGTATGTTCCGAATCACTACACGACATTTCTTCAAAATTAATATGTAAGTCTCTTCGTTTATTATGTTTATTAGGTTTGTCTTTATTCTTAGGGGTTTTATCTTGAGGCATATTGCTATGGGTTTTAGCGTTTCTTAAGATATTTGCATATGTGTCGTCCTTTCTAGTGCTTAAAACTGCTTCATCATTTGTTTCGGCGTAATGACAATGGTCTTCTGTGGATAAATCTTTTTCTATTCTGTTAATGTAGCTTATTTCTCGTTGAGGTGTTGTGTAAAATGTAAGAGCCTTTTTATAAGAGCAATGATGTTCCGCCATTAACTCTCGTATTCTTCTTTCTCTGATATATACGGGGCAGGTACGTGATAGAGACATGTGAGATCCGGAGCAATTATTACATTTGAATCTTGTAGTGTCACAGTTGGCATGAGATTTGCTACATTTTGGGCAGATTTCTTTTATTGACATACACATCTTGTTTATATGGCCGTACCTCCAGCATCGCGAACATTGAGTCACGGGGTGAACATAGGCATCCACTTTGATTCTAGTGTCGAATATATATACATATTCTGGTAGTGTTGATGCTTTAAAATTCACTCTAATTGCTTCCCCAGGCTCCCATTGTCCACTAGTGGTATTGCGGCGTTTTAATCTTTTGATTCCTATGATCTCACAATCGGACCACAAACTTTCCAAAATCTCTTCTTCAGTATAATCTAGATCTATTCCCTTAATTACCCCGTATGTCTGACTAATATCCAAAGTTTTATAGCATTTAAACCCTTTTTCTTTAAAACATCTCGACTCAATTAATTTTTCTGCACTACCCTCATTATTAAAACGCACAAGAACTTTGAAATTGTTGATATATTTGATATTTGTAATATCTCGTATATTTTCAGATTTAAGAAGTTTGGCCAACCCAAATTGTTTAGGCAACTTTTCTGTAGAAGTTATACTTATTTCAATTTTATCATCCGGAATTCTTATATCTTCTTGCTTGCTGTTAATTCGAACAAGACGCTTGCTGCGTCTAGACACAGTTGTCCAAATTTCTTCTTGATCTAACTGTCTGCTGCGTTTTTTCGATTTAATTTCCCCACTATCTTTTCCATTTAGTACTGTATTTTCTGTTAACTCCATATTCTCACTGTTACACAATATCGGACTACCCACTCGTGACACAATATCACTTCCATCACTACTATCACTTAAATGTGCACACACTAACTCGTCATTATCCATAGTCAAATAGTATTGTTATATACATGTAGTATAAACGTATTAAAGTAGATCGGTTTTCAAAGTAGTTATCGTAACGATCGCACGTCTTATCGCGACGAGCGCCCGCGCGCAACTGCACAATACCTTATTATCGATACCTATGTTCCCTCCACCCCTTATCCCCCCCACCATGAATACAGGAAAAATGTCCGAAGTACTATTTGCATTTGGTGTTCATATGGATACCTAACAGTGTGCATAACTCGACAAACGGTTTGTGCCGTGTTCCGGGATCAGTGTACAGGCCGGCATAAAAGTGTCGACTATTGAGGGATTTCGAAAACTCGCAATCATTATGTCCGACTGTGCCGATATTAACGGGTGTAATATTACTGCTAATAATTCCAGCGGTGATTTGCACCATTCAGTTAAGGTAATTTTGTGCGTTCTGATTAGTATCACGGAGTCTGGAATAGTTCCCGTAAAACAAAACGGTAACATAAATGCCTAAATTTGGGGGCAAAGATTACTCTGCCTACCCCTTCGGGAAATACAGGCGTGAATTATGTATGTTTAATTCTGGCCACCAATTTTCACTAAGCGGGTAAGCTTTAGCTTAATCTATAGCTATACTAATATTATAAATGCGAAAGTAACTCTGTCTGTCTGTCTGTCTGTTAAGCTTTCACGTAAAAACTACTGAACGGATTTTACATCAGGATAGAACATAGGATACTTTTTATCCCGGAAAATGTAGTATTCCCGTGGGAATGGGTATTTCTGGATCTACCAAACCGATTTGAATGATTTTTGGTATAGAGGTAAGTATGGTTCACAGAATTAACATGGGATAATTTTATCCTGGAAAATGTAATCCCGTGGTATAAACATGTTATAAATGCATAAATCTCTCTGCACTTAACCCTAGAGTCTACGCGGACGGAGTCGCGGGCAAAAGCTAGTTACATTATATTCCAAATCAATCTCAAGTGTAGAGACGACCTGTGCCCAGCAGCGGGACGTATATTTGCTGATGATGTTTGATAATTTCAGCCGCCGCACGGAGTTCTCACCATACTATTATGTGTGTTGGGAGGTGTAGTGCTGGTCGGGATTGCACTCCTCATACTGCGAGTTATCTACATATACAAACTCCTTAGCAGACGTACATTACGTGAGTATTCTAAAATCATGAGTTTATTTGTTTATTCAATTCGAATTTCAACTACAACTTCAAACGGTCATGAGTTCCTGGTACTTCGGATGATTTAAAACTACATATATTTTATGTAATGCCACTTTTTAATAAAATATATAAAAACTATGAATCTGTTAATTGGTCCTTTATACTATTCAATATTAACGTTTATCTTAATAGCCTAGACTATAAGCTCTATATAAATAACTATTGCGCACTTTTGCCTGTGGAGGTTTAATGACAGGAGTACTGGAATTCTCGTAAAGCTAAGTTAAGAAGCGAAATTTCCCGCAAGTTTTGTGCGTGACGTATGTAAGAATTAAGAAGGAATTTCAAAGAGTCATTCCCTTAGAAAAATAAACAAGCTTCACTTATATAAAGAAACCTCGAATGAATCATCAAACCAATATTACAAATTATAATGTATTGTTCTAGAGCGTCGCGCTTCGTTTTCGACGCCATCGAATAGCAAAAACCCATTCGCCCGTTTATTCTTGAACTCTGGCAGAGATCGGGAACGTGTGCAAGCTATCCGGAACCAAAGGATAACTTTATCCTTCCCGCCGCGTCCCGCACTGCGACATTCAAGAAGCGAGAATGACAATCGTCAAGCTACTGAAAATATAGGGAATTCTTAGAAGTATTTTATGTCTATTCAAAATTTGTACAAAGATCTATTAAAAAATTATGTGAGGTTTGCCTTCTTTTGTTTTAATTGATGGATTATTGGGTTTTAAGTTAGAAAATTGTGCATAAATGCACTAAGCTTGGTGACGCAAAATGAAAAAAGACTAGTCGACATTACTAGCTACTAGATAGTAGATAAGTAAGCAAGTAAGTTCTTACTAGCTGAAGACGGAATTATCAAAGGTAAATATGCAACTGTTAGAGAAATTCGTACATTAGTAGAGTCATTCGATTGAATTATTATATTTCAGCGCCCTCTATGAATAATGTGTAGTATTAAGTGCCCCCAAGCAACGGGTCCTTAAAGTAATCTGAATTATATTTACTAGATGGCACTGTTATTGTTAAATTATTTAATATGTAATTTAGTTAAGTCAAAGGTAACTAGAACTACATCGGACAGCCCTGTCGCCGAAGGGGTAGGCAGAGGTGAATTTACATACTTTTAAAATCTGTTTGGTATGAAAATACTGAATTGGTTTGAGTTTTGGCGGCAACTTAAATCCGCGTAGTTTGAAACAAATCATTAAAAGCAAGTGTAGAATGTAAAAAAACACCACGTTTTAAATAAGTAAACAACATTTATTTATAAAACGGTTACCATACAAGCATGTAAACGTATATAAATGCGAGCACATTATTTCAGACCCCCGTTTCAGTGCCCCCAGTACGGCCTTAACTACCGCTACATACCATAGACATCTTACTCTATAACTAGTTGTCTATGACTCATGACGTCATAGTTTAACGGACAGACAATTATTTATATTTTTATGTCAACACATTACATTATTTTTATTATATGCGAATAATATTAATTTTACTATTTTACAGTATATAATTATATTTCTGCTAATATTTAGATGTTTAAATATTATACATTTTGAATATTCTACGTAAGAGTCACTTCATTTGAATGCCTTTTATATGTATTTCCAACATCCTTAATTCCTATTATATAATCTTTTTATTACACCCTAGTACTTCATAATATATTTTTATATATCTCAAAGCTTTTATAATAACTATTATAAATTCTATACATAAATATGCACCATTTTAACTATAACAAACCGGTGCAGATCAACATCGTGCAAAGCTTATGATTATCATCATCTTTTATTGCACAAGGGTGAGCGACGGACGGTACATTCTTAATTCCTTATTATATATGGACATGATTCACACACGGACGACAGCTTAGTCAATAGCTGATTAAGAAAGCAAAAAATTATCATTTTTATCAGCCTTTGTAAGGTCTAGGGCAGGTTTAAATACACAAGACATTTCTGTAGACAAGACATTAGAACATGAATTATTGTTAGAGGTCTGGAGTTTGAACCTTAGACATCCAAATACTGTGTGCCTCTGACAACCACTCTTGCCTAATATCTGCCCATACAAAGCTAATAATAATTCTATAACCACCAGCAGTTTTTATTTTCGGAAATATTAAGTGGTAACTTTAAAATAAACCTGTCCCTTTCTTTCATCCTGATTTTTATATCACATCGAAATATAAACGTCAGAACGTGTAAGCAGGACATAGAAACGTACATCCATCTTTATCTAATATATCGTTTGTTAATTTTCTATCTTATTAAAGAAAAAAAAAATATTCAATTCGAATTTCGAGTAGTGAAACTTAAGTTAATCTTATTAAACTAAAGTTAATCTTATTCATATAATAATTTAGACAAAAAATTACATTGAGTTAAGCTTAAATTGATTAAGCATTACACGTTTCCAAAAATTCTGCTACAAGAACTATTTTCCAATAAATACAACACAGTCGAAATCTGATAACAACAAGATTACTATAAAATACATTTATACAAACAAAATTTACTAATTGGTACAATTTCGTTAACAATATTATAATATCTATACAATATTTTGTAGCAAATATTCAAAATTGGCATAAAAATCACTCATTTGAACGCGTTACTGAGCATATTATTTTACAAAGAATTACAAAAAGACTGGACATATTCAAATAGCTTTACTAATTGATACAAATTGCAGTTTAAGATATAAATAGGTTAAGTATTACGCAAGTTTTCCGCATAGAATAAATTTATGCATAATTCAGTTCGGTAAGAACTGAATACAATGCCTATAGCGACAATACTGGACATCGTTCTATCAGCCACAAATTTTTAATTTCACAAGCTGAAAAATTTGCTTAGTAATCATTCTCAGCACTGGACCTGAGTTTATCAGTTCTAGAAAAGATACTTCAACTTTACCAAAAATAATACTTTAATCCAATTTGCGGAGTACGTTTTACTCAAGTCGAAATATACAAAAAATACCTACGCTGTTCCCAAATCGAAAACATTGTGTGAATTCAATCACACATTTTCTCCTCCGTACAATTAAAATACAAAAAAGTATTAAAAAAAACTATAAATTAAATCATAAATCCCAGACTTTCTCTTATTACTCTTCCTCTTTTCTCTATTCTCCTGTTTACCTGGCTACACCAGTCTCTAGTATGGTCGCAGCGGCCGGTGCAGGTACCTTCTCTGGCACGGGCGCCACGGGAGGGACTGGTGTACCCTCCCCTGTGTCCGTGTGGAGGGCGGCAGGGGAGGTGGACGTGGGGAAGACAGTCCCTCCCTTGGCGGGCGGCGCGGGGAGCTGCTTGCACAACTTCGCCATGGCAGTGGCACTGTCGCGGACTACTGTAAGAGGTAATAGTTCATATTTATACCGAGAGATAGCATGTACACCCTGGTGTTCAATCCTGATTGAACTGGTTTGAAAAGAAAGCTTTTAATTAAAGAGGGAGAAGTAAAGGAAAAGTAGTCCACATTGTCAAACTTGATAAATAAATAATAAATACACCCAACAGTCACATACATAGTCCTGACCCCACACTAAGATACGAGTCTTGTGTCGTGGGTATCAGAAACTACGAGAGATTTTTTGGTCTCACAAACACCCAGACCCGAAACAAATATTTGTGGATCACACAAATATTTGTCTCGGTGCGGGGATCGAACCCGCGGCCGCTCGTTTCGTAAGCTGGTGTCTAGCCAACTGCGCCACGGGGCTGTCGATGATGCATGATGGCTGATGCATGAAGATTTTAATTATTTTGTAAGAAAATATGGATAAATGAGCAGTCTGTAATAAGTCTTGCAAAAATTTTGATGGCCAGTGATTTAAATCACTATAATAGTTCTACGGAATATTATATATTTTTTAAATGTTTGGTACCTGGCTGCACCGGGTAGGTGGCGACGGCGGGTGGCGGCGCGCGGCACGTGGGGGTCTGCAGTGGGGTCTCTTGCTGCGATAACTCTGGAACGAGGCATTGTGTAGTTTAGAGCATCAGCCACGTTACCTCTAATCTTGAATATACACTTTCCCGACATACCTACACTTTTGAATCTACTGCTGTAGAGATTTATATAAAATACCAATAACATTTTTCAGAATCATTGTTTCAATTTGCATTGATGACGCACGAGGCTTATACAGGATGTATTCAGACCGTGATCGGAAACCATTAGAAATGTTGATGTTTACCTAAGCATCAAAATTATTATTTTTTGTCGGGATTTGCTTTAATATTAGGGGGCTCATATTCACCGTAGCTATTATCTACCTTAGTTTCCGATTACGGTCTGAATACACCTACATGTGTTGTGCTGGTAGGAAAAAATCCAATGGGATCTTCCAATTATTTTAACTGACAAAACTCCAGTACCTTTGACCTTCCTGATGAAGTAGTAGAAGAAGTACAGACAGAGCAGCACCAGCAGCCCCACGATGCCGGCGAGCGCCACGTAGTACGCCACGTGGCTCGGCGGGCGCGCGCCGCGGGGCACGCCGGACCCCATCGCACTGACAATAAATAAATATGTATACACTATACACCCTACAATACACTAACACACAAACACACAAACGTCTCGATGCGGGGATTGAACCTGCGGCCTTTCGTTTCGCAAGCTGGTGTCTAGCCAACTGCACCACGGGGATGTCACTGAGGGTCATCAATACGATCAGTGCGTACTTGCTTCACTGGATTATCCAGTCATCTATTAGCCGAAGGTGGTTCACTGGTCTACCTAATGACTCCTACAGGGACCTGTTGAAAGCAGTCTGCAGCCAGCGACCTCCCACGATCATTACTAGGCCTTCCGACAACCTTGTCAGAGCTGCGCTTTTCTTGGATAAGCTGCAAAGGTAACCTTCAGGCATTTTGAATGGATTGATCATGTCATCAGTCAATATACGTTCCTGGACACGGGCCTCCTTTACACCTGAGAGAGTTCAGGGCTTAGCCCGCTAAAGTGACTTAGTGTGAGTTGGTGAACTACGCACTGGAGAAATTCCTAAAGAATTTTAGGTTACTTCACCGTTAAAGTGTGTTAGTTAATTGTGCATATAAGCAAAGCTTAAAAAGGCAGAGGTATGTATAATAATCAACCCGCGATCGTGAGATTCCAAACTGTGCGATTTAACCTCGAGGCCAACACTACTTCTCATCATTTTATGTAGAAAAATATTTACCTTTTATAATGGAGGGTTCGAGGTCAACGAAGGTCACAAGTTGTTATGCAATCAACTGTACGAAGGAAATTAAGTGACAAAAGTAAGACAGTCACAAAGAACAGTAGCGCAGTCGTAGCAAAGGGAGAGTTCGTAGCAACCATATTTCGTAGCATAGAAAGCGGCGTAGCAAACGTAGGGCATCGTAGCACTTACAATTACTTCGTAGGGCTTTCGATCGTATGTTACAGAATCGGAGATTTTTAGTTGATTCAAAAGCTTCTAAATATTAGATTCTCCTACAATACTTTACTAACTTTAAAAATTATTACGTCTATCGAAAAATTGGTACAATTTTAAAAGCGAAGAACATAAATTTATTATTAGTACAAGTTAACTGCGTAATTTAATTTGTTTTTGAGTCGCTCGAATCGGACTTAATTGGGCCAATTTTGATAAATTATGTGCTTAATTATAATAAATAAAGATTAATTCCTGGCAAAGGTAGATCGTGCGTTTGAGTAATTAGTACAGAAAGTAACTAGTTTAAGCCTTACGTATTATATGACCTTCGACAGTGTGAAGAAAAAAAAAAAATTCTTCCTCAAAGTAACTGCGACTGTATTTTATGTAAGCCTCAGTCAAAGCAATAAAAATCTGTGTACAGAGTCAAGCGTTTGTCGCGCCAATGTCTCAAGCCAAATATTTTTAATGAATGCGCTCCGTCCCATAAGACAATGAGATTACGTTATTTATAGCTCCTTGAGATATAGGCACTTGGATTTTTTTAGAATGCATGAATTTGCTAGAAAGATCGAGGAATTCTGTGTATAAAATATGCTTTCTCGAAGTTCAGCAGTCAGAACAAAAGTGTAGTTACATGGTCTATTAATGTATTCCTTAAAATATGAAAGCATACATCAATATGTGATAATATCTTCTTCTTCTTCTTCATCAACCCATATACGCCCACTGCTGAGCACGGGTCTCCTCTACTATTGAGAGGGTTTAGGCCATAGTCCGCCACGCTGGCCTAGTGCGGGTTGGCGGACTACACACCTAAGAAATTCCTAAGAACTCTTAGGTGTGCAGGTTTTATCACGATGTTTTCCTTCACCGTTAAAGCAAGTGATGATTCAATGTGAATACACACATAACTTCGAAAAGTCAGAGGTGTGTGCCTGGGGTTCGAACCCGCGACCGCCGAGATTCTCGACCGCGCGCCCAAACCTCGAGGCCATCACTGCTTAATATAATGTAACAAATAATATAATGTAACAAATACACTAGTTAGAGCTATTTTAGTTTCGATGTTATGTTATTTACTTTTTTCTTAAGCCTAACCGTCCGCAGCCATGTGTATAGGAGAATCTTATTGAAATAAAATAAACAACCGCCACATACATAGTTCTGACCCACACGAGGATACAAGTCCTGCGACACGTATCAGAAACGTCTCGCAAAAACCCAGACCCGAAATGAATATTGGTGGATCATACTAACATTTGTCATGGAGCAGAGATCGAACCCGCGGCTTCTCGTTTCGCTACCCGGTATCTAGGCAACTGCACCAATGTTTAATAGTAACAGTACAATATTTAGTTCCTTCCAAGACATCAATAAACAATAGAATGTGACGCAGTATGCTTGATATAAGCTTGTAATAGAACATACCGCGAATTCGACCAAAAGTAATTTTTGGATCTTCCTCATCGTATTTTAAGACGGAGGACGTAGGAATCTTAACAAAATATGTATCTTAGTGTATATTACCTGAGTGGACGTTCAACTGGCCGCAGAAGAAGACTGCACGCCGCGGCCGCTCATCGCTGGTGCACTACCTGCGCGCTTCACTGCATCTGAAAATATAAGTCTTGTATATAATATCTCTGAAAATATAGTCGACGAAGTCCGTGTTAAGGGAGTTTAGACTAAGATATCGTTGTAGGCTTAGTAAATACTAGCGACCCGCCCCGGCTTCGCACGGGTGCAATGCTGATATTTAATGCATGTTATCATACATATAAACCTTCCTCTTCAATCACTCTATCTATTAAAAAAAACCGCATCAAAATCCGTTGCGTAGTTTTAAAGATTTAAGCATACAAAGGGACATAGGAACAGAGAAAGCGACTTTGTTTTATACTATGTAGTGAGCAAAATTAACAAATATCTATAAACGATTTCTTTATTGTGACTATTTAAAGCAACATCGGGCTGTAAGTATTTATCGCATATCAGATCAAATATTCTTAAAACTTAATTAATCAGTTTTGGCACACTCACAGTATTAAACACGATTATTCCTCATTTCATACTAATGGGCAACTTACCGATACCGAAGCTCAATGAGCAAATCCAATTATAAGCGTACATACAATTCCAAATAAATCAGATTTCAAAAATCTGTTTTGCGGTCTAGGTTCCAAATGATATGTTTAAAAGGTGCTTTATGACGATGAGACGGTACCAGCATGGTACCAAAATCGACGGGCAAATGGATACATTTATACCAAAACCTGTACCACTTTGCTTGTTTTAGTACATCCTTAATGAAATGGGATAACGATTTATTAATAAATTTGATCCCGAATCACCACGTTCATGTTTTACACTATTGGCAAATACTAGAAGTTTTTGTTTAAGCCGAAACTATTTTGTTAATATTTTTAAAAACTGTACTGCAAAACATTTAATTTCCTATATTGTATCAAAACTCATCTGCTGTAAATAATTTGTTTGCACTTTTCGATAATTCACCCTCTATGTGACGTCACCCTCTGTAAAATACCAGAAAACTACTTTCAAAATTTTCTCTTGATATTTTCCTTCACCGATAAAACTGCACCAGTGCACATTCCATCAGAAGAATATCACAAATTTTATTCAAGCCACATCACTAGTAACACACAACTGACAACAAATTACACTGGTCAACAATTTTTTTTGCTCATGGGTTTTACTTAACATATTCTGATTATCTAAGAACACACATAAAAAATGTGATTATAAATCAAAAATATTTGCTTTTATTTTTTAAGAAATCGTCTCTACGTCAATTTTTTGTGTAATTTCATTGGTTTTCACAATTTTTTTTCACAAAAACAAACAAATTACATTATTTTTTGTTCTAATTCTTATTTCTAGGTAACTGTAGGTACCTGTGAGTTGTTGCAGAGCGCCGGGCTGGACGTCCACGGGTTACTGAGCGGCCGCGCGCGCCCACACAACTTATGAACTCTGCACTACGCGACACACTGGGCCTGCCACGCACCACACACAACGAGAACGGTATGGGAACTGATTTTGAGAGATGTATTCATCCTGCCATATCCTAGAGAGATTACAGAAGATGTTTCAGCTTACTGGATTGCTAGCATGCTGTATTTTTTTTTGCAATCTTTGTCTTTCATTTTGTGATTTGTGAACTCAAGATCCACAGTCGCTGATTCGCACTTCAGATTATTATGAGGTGTTTTACATTTTTAAAATTTAATTTGTAGCAACAACAGTAATCTTATTCAGCATTTCTCCTTCTCTCTCCTCTTTAAATCCAACCATTTTATGCAACTAATCAAAAACCAAAAACCTAAAATTCCCTATCTCACTGTACACTCTATATCTCGAGGTGTGTTGCTGTCGGAAAGTCACCCCATAATATGAGCAGATGAGACGAGCGGGGTGGATGTGTGCGAGGGGGTGAGATGGAGGGGTGACGGAGGGGGGAGGCTGGTGTCGCAACAAGTGTCGGCGACAGCGCGGCGCCCGCGACGACACCTACCAGCTAGGGATGCCTCAATACCCGCCAGAATCCGAAACTTGATGCCAGGGTTACAGCACTAGAGTTATCCTGCCCTTGTTTGTTCTTCTTTTGAGCTGCAATCAGTCGGCAGAATTTATCAGCTGAGTTTTGGGTGCTATGGAGAACAGCTCTATAGCCCTATACAGATTAATGTGCTAGGGTTTCAGCAGTGTTAGACCTGAATGTCTTAACATCCAGTTTTGTGAGTGTCGTGATTGAAATGGTCAATTGTTTTAAAATAACGTTTGCAATCATCAACATATAATTGTGTATAATCTTGTGCTGGACATAAAGTTCTTCAATTATTTGCCAGTGACCACAATAGAGTTTTCCTACACTACAGGTCAGTAGGCTTGCGGAGATTAGTGTAAGTAGGCTTCAGATAAGGTGAAGCGGTATTTAAGCTATAATGCATTAGGTAATATCGATTAATTATATTATTATTTAATAACTACCGAAAGCATAGATTTCTTAAATGCAAACGTTATCCATATTACTATAACTGGTATAAAATCCTTCATTGACACAGTTGCACCAGCCCTGGTCCCGTCGAGAGGCGCGACTGGTCGGCGCCGGAGGTCCTGGCTGGCGCATGCGCACCACACTCCCCCGAGACGAGAGCCGCGGGAGGGTAATGACACGCGATAAAAAAACATTCACTCCCTGAGGACTGCTCTATTAGCCTCCACTTAATACAATCCAAGTTTTATATGGAGTTGAGAGCATTTTATATGTTACATGTATAAAATAGATTAACTACCTCAAGGTCTCGCGGCACAGTTATGTGTCATTGAATTTTTACATTAGGCAACCTGGAAGTCTGGAAATGCGTTCTAAAAATGGTCAATAGACCTACCCCTGCATCGAGCGAAATGTGGGTGTAGAATTACACCTCTGCCTACTCCTTCGGTAATACGGGCGTGAAACATAACTTCAGAAAGTCAGAGATTAGAGCCCGCGACTGCCGAAATTCTCGACCGCGCGTGTAAATCTCGATATCATGACTATTCGAAATAAATATAATTAATATCTTCTACAAAATTTATTAAAAAACATACAAAAAATATTATTGTATTTGTTCTCCACTTTTATTATCATCAAACGGTAGTGCTTCACTTTCTCATACTTCTACAAAAAATATCTTCATATACTCCTTCTATATCTGTTTATTTATTATAGTCGCCCCATTTGTGTCTGTGGAGGCTGCCTGGGCGTCCTGCATCTGTACCGCCATGTACGACGGAGGTGGGGTTAGCTGGTGGGTTGGCTGTGTGGGATACACCGCTTGTACGGGATAGCCGCCTTGTGGGATAGGGCCTTGGTGGGATAACGCTTGGGTCTGGTACGCGGGATTTGCACATTGCATTTGCATAGGACGAGCCATCACTGAAATACAAATAGAAATACATTAAAGCTTCGTTAATATTTATTTCGTCTGTGTCCTATAATAATGGCGACAAAGAACTACGTAACTTGAAACGTACTAAAACTAACGTAAATTGGACAGCGTGATATCAACACTATTATAAATGTGTGACATCCAATAGCAGCTCTTCCGGTCTGGAAGGTACGGTCACTTTTGAAGTCTTTGAGGCAAGCCTATGACCAACAATGGACGTCTTCTGGCTGATGATGATGAATAATGAAACTCAGTAATACTTCGCCCGATCCGGGGATTGAGCATAGGGCCCAGAGGGCCAACTATGAAGTGACGATTACCTATATACTGTCCGGGCGTGGTGGGGATTGGGTTTCCCTGGACTGGCATAGGGGCGTAGGCAGGAGGCAAGGCTCTATCTAGCTGTGGTCTGCGGGCTGAAACATAAACAAATATGTATATCCTTCGATCTATATATCACATAGTAGCAGTGATAGCCTTGAGGTGTAGGCGGTCGAAAATCTTGGCGGTCGTGTGGTCAAACCCCAGACACACCCTTTGACTTTTCGAAGTTACGTGTGTATTCACAACGAACTATCACTTACTTTAACGGTGAGGAAAAACATAGTGATGATATTTGCACACTTAAAAGTTTTAAGGAGTTTCTAATAGTCCGCCAACCCTGATGACGATGAGTAGGAATATTACCTCTCCGCCTCTGGTAGCAACAGCACCGTATACCGATGCACACAGCAAGCATCAGTACCGATAGGATCACCACAGGGATCACAATCCGCATAAAATGTGGTCTCGGTGGACTCTGCAACCACAGAACAACTGAATTAGACATACATAACCTCACGCCATAATAGCAGCATAACATGAGCAGTGATGGCCTCGAGGTTAAGGCGCTCGGTCGAGATTATCGTCGGTCGCGGGTTCAAACCGCCGGCACACACCTCTGACTTTTCGAAGTTATGTGTGTATTCACATTGAATTATCACTTGCTTTGAAGGTGAAGGAAAACATCGGGATAAAACCTGCACACCTAAAAGTTCTTAGTAATTTCTTATGTGTGTAGTCCGCCAACCCGCACTAGGCCAGCGTAGTGGACTATGGCCTAGACCCTCTCAATGGTATAGGAGATCCGTGCCCAGCTTTGAGACGTATATGGGTTGATTATGAACCTCACGCCTGTATTCCACGAAGGGATAGACAGAGGTAAAATGTAACCCTTAGGTAATCATACATTAAGGAAATTATCGACAAGTAACTGTCCCAATTGTGATGTAAAACAAAAGTGTTCAACATTTACACGTTGTTTGTGCGATGTTCACACTTTCCTTGTTATTGTGTTGGTTTTCCCGTGCTTGATACTAGCGGGAGGGGGGGGGGGGGGGAGGCGCCGGGCGGGGCAGGGGGGGGGGCTGTTACGACCAATTGGAATGTTCCTTGTGATGTTCTATATAATATCTTCATAATAATATGTAAATATTGATGTATACATGGATTCTGCAACGATCGATATCCATAACAAGTGAATCCTTTCGAGGCGTCATTAGACGTGGGTTCAAACGGGACGTTGTTGTTAAGTATAATTATATTAAAAATTATCTTTATATTTGCACTGCATGTAATTGACAATCAAATTTGAGTACACTTTACACTGTTTTATTATTTAAAACTTTAGGTACATAATAGGTTGAAACACAGAACCACAAACTCCACGTTAAAAACATGACTTTGGACGTAAATTTATGAAACTACCAGAGACTACAATTGTGAATCATGTATTCCCCTGTGGCAGGAACAAGACAGAGGCATCCCAATTCTCAAGCTATCTATCAAAAAATGTCATCCATCAATGATGCCACAACGTATGCATCACCATGTACGCTATCCATTGCTGGCAATAGATAGCCCCTCAGATTTTCGCACAAAACAAAAACAGAAATGTAAAACACTAACCTCCCTGTGTACGTTGTGGACCTCGTTGTTGACGGAGTGGTAGGTGTACGTGCCGGTGTTGAACTGCATCTTGTAAGGTCCCATGGTGCTCGCCAGTCGAAGCACTGGATGCGACTAAATCCAGTCTCACCGCAGATGGATGACGTATTATGCAAGCGTCATCACTACTGTATAATACGGCGATAACTTCCGTCCTTACACATACTGGTATATACGTCGTGGAAAATCAGGGACGCGGTCATGAGTTCGAGTCCCAGGGATAAATCTGAGTTCCTGGAATGTTGGTGAATACGATACACGCTTCCCGCTCTCATTCCCAAGGGCTGGTGGGAAGTTCAGCCATGAGTAGTTTCCTCTTGTTACAAAAACACACATACATACCTATGACTTTTTCGGAGTTATGTGTGTATTCTCAATTGTTAATCTAGTACTTTAACGGTTACATACAGAAACTCTGTAGAATCTTTTCGCTGAAACAATCACCTAGATCTGAAATAAATGTTTATGCATCACACAAACATTTGTTTGGATCGAACTCGTAGTCTCTCATTTCGAAAGTTGGTTTCAGCCAACTGGTTTACAGGGCTGACAAATTTCTTTTCATCATCCATCTTCGAATGCGGCTGCAAACTTTGCGCTCAATTTGGAAATGTTCAATCATATTATCATTGAAAGGAATATTAATTAAAATATTTACAGTTTGTGAAGTAAACATAATAACGCCACCTAGTGAATATAATTCTGATTATTTATAGCAGCATTTAGAGACTATTTTAGGGAAGTGCAATAAGTACTAAAAAATCTCGATAGAGGGCGCTGAATTACAGCATAAATCCTCAATCGGCGTCATGTCTTCGATGTGATGTTAAGCTTACATGTTGTTGATATCCATAGGGAAATGGGGATAACCTCTCTAATGTAAATCAATTAAATAATTAAAGAATAAAGAAATAATCATATTACGTCTCAGGTCAATTTGAATCCAAATCATAAAAGAGAGGAAAATCGTCGAAGAGTATCAAAATGGTTCGCGTTGCCTATCGCGAACTGAACGCACGCGCTCCTCACACATACTAGCGATGGTAGCTCTCGGACTCGTCATTATCGATATGAAAATAAGAAAGAATAAATGTTTTTACCGTCACCTGTCAGTTTATATACGAAAATCTACTGTTACAAACTTAATAAAAATTATGTACATACTAAAAATACTCGCCGCGGCAGTGCTATCAGAGTATGACCAGAATGGTACTCATTAGTTATAGACGATTATAAATAATACTCGGCACAAAGTGCCAAAAACGTACGACTGCTTGTAATGTCATGATTTCATTAACAAATAATCTAAACAAGAAATTAATTAATTCAAAAGTATATTTTGCAGTTGACATTTCCACAGCCATCTCTCAAGGTCTACATATATTCGACGTTACTAATCTCGAGGACGATGCACGAGTATAATTATAATTAAACGAACTTACCTGTACGTGAAGTTCTATCATAATTATACGAAGTGCATCGTCCGAAGAGATTAGTAACACCCACCCACCCATAATTAATTCCCAAATTGCTGCAGAAATGTCCTATTGGAACGTGGTGGCTTCAGACTTTGAACTCAATGAAAAATCTAGAAGCCGTAGTGACAAGTAAAAAGAAAATTTTAAAATCTCCGAACAGCCAGTGCAAAGAGTGGTGTCACTAACGTGTAACTAAAATCAGCAATTTGGGAATTAATTATGGGTGGGTGGGTGTTACTAATCTCTTCGGACGATGCACTTCGTATAATTATGATAGAACTTCACGTACAGGTAAGTTCGTTTAATCATTAATTATACTCGTGCATCGTCCTCGAGATTAGTAACGTCGAATATATGTAGACCTTGAGAGATGGCTGTGGAAATGTCAACTGCAAAATATACTTTTGAATTAATTAATTTCTTGTTTAAGTTATTTGTTAATGAAATCATGATATTACAAGCAGTCGTACGTTTTTGGCACTTTGTGCCGAGTATTATTTATAATCGTCTATAACTAATGAGTACCACTCTGGTCATACTCTGATAGCACTGCCGCGGCGAGTGCTGTTTCGTTATGATTGATCACTTGTACTAATCTTACACACTAATCTTGTACAACATGTAACGCATCTCCGGAAAATTAATAACTCTTTAATGGGGCAATGTATTCGCTTTTATAACAAACTCCTGAAGGGTATTAGGGAGTATGTTTTGAAAAAGTTTAAAGAATCAGTTAAAGATGAGCTATATAAAAAAGCTTATTATAAAATGTCAGATTATATTGAGGTTAATAACCCCTAGGAGTAACTCAACTAATCAGAAGTTGTTTTGCTACAATTTGCTAATTTATTAAAAAAGAATGACAATTCGTGTTGCTGAGGGAGTTTCTTGCCGTTTCTTCTTTACAGCGGCAACACGTTTCGAAGCGGCATTATTTAAAAAAAAATATTTTAGTGACCATTCAAAAGTATTTGTGGAAGTGTACCTGAATAAAGACGATTTGACTTTGAAAGAACAAAAGTGCATGTGAATGACACATTCTGTAAATAGTGCAGGCGGCTGACAAACACCTGACGCCATATTCTTTTATATCTCTCGTCAGTGTCTGTGCGTCCCTCGCCGCGTCACCGCGTGTACCGAGCGAACGAACACAACATGCAGACACAATCCGACGATTTGATTAAGGTTTAATTCACACATTATTTTATTAATTGTAATTGTAATAATTTTTTTTAATATACTTCTATCGAGGGGTATTAAATTGAATTTTGTTAACTGTAGTTCATTCAACCGCACTAGGCTACCGTGGTGAACTTAGGCCCGAACCCTCTAAATGTTAGAGGAGGCTCGTGCCCAACAGTAGGACGTGTGTAGATGGGCTGATGATCTACTTTATGAGAGCTCGTAGAAGGTCGTCCGTTCTAAATATTTACCAGTCATTTCAGGAGGAGGAGAGTTCCTCGCCGCTGTCCCCCCCGCAGCCCACCTCATCTGTGTCACTCCCGGAGCAGCCCTCTGTCATAAAGGCATTAGGTATTTATAGCATTCTTCATCATTAGTATTAAAACACATTGTAGTTATGACGCCTACTTTTTAAATTCACATAAACACACATTCGATTTATAAAAATTACTTTTCCTTTGTCTGGCTGAAGCTAAAGTATGTTTGGGTCGATTAACTGATTTTGTTTTTAAAAGTTTAATCGGTAAGAATAACAACTTCAATTCCTCATATAAGGCGTTTCACCTAATTTCCTATCAAACATTTAATGTTCGTGGCTTCGGTACGGTAGACTTGAAGCACGCATTAAATTAGGAATTGAATTATGGTATAATTAAATTTTAGTATTTTGGTGGTTGTTAGTGTAAGTTCGTTCCACAGATTTATATAAATAAGTCAGCTGTCGAACGTCGTACAGGTCACAAAGTTATCTGACACTCTTAAACTATTATGCTATTATTGAAACTTATTGTTAGCAAGTTACGTTTAACAACGAAACGAGATTAAAACGGTGTGATATAAGTACGCTTCGAGTGCGTGAGTGTGCGTGAGGGTTTATGTGAAATGTATGCAGTACTCAGTCCGTGGTCGGAAACTAGGGCGGGTAATGCCTAAACTGCCTGGCGTTAATAACACCGGTCAACAGCAGTTTTGCGCACGGGTATATATAATTAATTTTTATTGTTTTTATACCTAAGAATAAGAATTAGAACAAAAAATAGTTCTGAATTAGCTTTTTTGAGTAAAAATTAAGAAAATCGAAATCAATAAAAGTGTACAAAAAATTAACATAGAGACGATTTCTTAATAAATAAAAGCAAATATTTTTAATTTATATTCATTTTTTTATATATGTATGCGTAAATAATAAGAATATTTTAAGTAAAAGTCATACGCAAACAAAACAGAATTGTTGACCAGTGTAATTGATTAATCAACATGTGACCCTTTTATGCTTCTCCGGAAGTAACAACACTGGTCTGTGTATGCGCAGTATGTCTGTTTTTGTCTCGATTTTATTTATGTCTGAAACGAGTTTCTCAATGTTACAGAAGAGGATGTTTCCAATCCATCGTCACTGGAAAATGAAAGTGAAGAAAATTTGACGAAAATCGCTAAGATGCCCACTTGTCCGCTCCAGGGCGACCGTGAGTATTAATCTCGCTAGGTCTCGCGGTACAAGTATGTCATGTGATCTAAAAGTTTCGAGTTCAGTTTTCGGGTGGAGAAGTGTGTACAGAAAACCAACTCTGACTTTCCATTAGGAAATTCTCAGTAGCAGCACGGCGTCTGGAAATGTGGATGAAAAAAGGCAATCGTCTCGCTTCATCAAGGCAAGTCAAGTCTAGTAAGTAATAATTACAATCCTTCTCATTTGTGCAGGAGGTCTCTGCCGAGTGAGAGACCTTGGTTCACTCAGAATTTATTTTAATATAATTTATAAATATGGATTATACTAGTGATACATAAGTAGCAAGAACGACTGCAATATAAAATAAATGATTCAATTTATTTACTTATTTATATACACTTTATTGTACACCGAATATACAAGGATACAGAATATAGAATATACAAAGAAGAAAAAAAATAACAATAACCAAAAAAATCGGTGGACAATAAGAATATAAAAAAATAAATGGTACGGGTAATTTATGTACAAATAATAAATTAAAAATGACGTGCTTAAACAAACAAGAAAAAAACAAATAACAAAAACAAACAAAACAAAGGGAAAAAATGTCAAGTAGAAACAGAATAAAATAAATAGTTACAATAAAATCAAGAAAACAAAAAAAGCTTAATCTATTATTTCTATGAATAAAATATTCTGACGAGCCTTTTAAATTTAGGAAGTGACTTAGCTTGCCGTATAGGCAGTGGCAGGTCATTTCACAAGCGAGCTACATGGACCGTAAAAGAATAAGTAAGGAATGATGTGCTATGCCTAGGAATATCTAGTGATAATGTTCTGCCGATCTCAGAGGTCTTGCATGCGTGTCGCTTAGGAATTTGAAATTATCTTTGAGGTAACGGGGTGTAGAAGGAACGAAAAGGACAGAATAGAGGAGGGAAAGAATACGAGTATTCCGGCGATGGCGGACAGAAAGCCACTTGAGTTTAGTTCGAAATTCGGAAACGTGGTCATATTTGCGAAGAAGCTCAATATTATTCCAGAAGAAACACCAAAAACCCTCGCAATTATTCTAACACCCAAAAAACTGAATGTAAATTATCTGATTACATTTTCTTCACTAACTGACCCGATTGAATTTTGTCTCCCCGACTCTATAATAGAACTGGCGACCACTGGGAGAAACGAGTTCTGGAGTGGAGATCATGGCTCGGCTAATGCACTCTTGCTAGGTGGGGTGACAATATGCGCAAGATAAGCAGCAGTTGGATGAGGAGTGCCGAAGATCGAGCCCAGTGGCGTGCCTATGAGAGGCCTATGTCCAAGAGTGGACGTGAAAGGCTGGAGATGATGATATATGACTTAACAATTGTTTCAGTGGATGGCCGGACGATTAAGATGTTGAAGCAGCGACAAGATGAGTTGTTGCGCGGGGCAGGGGCGGTGACGGCGCGAGAGGAGGCCGTCCGAAGCCGGAGTGCGCCTGCGCAATCCGCATCACGCGCACAACCGCCCAGGACTGCGGGACCAACACAACGCCGTCATCATTAGATGTTCGACCCCATCCCACCACACAACTTGAACTGCCATGCTGACAAAAACCCCCCGGGTGGCTATTTCCGCGCACAGTGGGGCGACCGCGGCACGTGAGCGAAAATCCCCTACGGCTATGGAGCCGTCCCGTGCGCTTCCTCACACTTGCACAGGACTGTGGACTAACGCAACGCCCTCAATATTAAACCCTTAATCTTTCCCATCCCATCATAAAAATTTAACCGGCGTACTAACCAAAGCTGTACTGGAGGCCTATGTCCAGCAGTGGACTGAAATGGGCTGTTGATGATGACTGACCAAAACCCCCCGTACGTGAGCGAGAAGCGCCAATCGTTATAGTCTAGACGACAAGTTGAAAATGGAATAAAATAGAGATACTGCTCTTAAAATTATGTGCGACGGCTCATTGGATCCGGAATGACGTCTACAAAATTGTGCTAAAAGCGTGTAATATTTTTTTCCCTTACAATTAAGACGGAAGTTCAAGCAATTTTTGTTAGTTAACGTATACATTTGATAGAAGTTAACAATTGTTGAACTTGTTGAAAAATTATCTTTAAGTAAAATTTCCAACGGGAATACATTATTTATAGTATGTAGCACACACCATAATTTTTTCAAATTTATAAAAAAATATTCGATATCTTAAATAAATTAATTAATGTGCCGTACTCACTTTTGAGGCGTCAAAAGCCGCGTGCGCAACCTAAAAATCTCGCGCGCAGACCTATTTTCAGCGTTAAATTAAAATTATAACTAGTCCTAACTAGTTAACTAAAGAAAATTTTGTTCGTCCTGGAAATCGAATCCTCAATAGCTCGGCCCGGCCAATGTTATGCTGACGAAGCCACTTGTTTTATATTATGTTAAACAAAACATTAGATTTATGTGAATTCTATTGTAAATAAAATTATTTGAATTGTTTAATTTTTATTTTGTTCTTTTTAGTTTTCTTCACACCCGCACTCTTCACCATCTTTCCCACTCTTTATCTTTCTAAATGTCCACAGCTTCCCTCCTTATTCTGCAATATCTGACCAGCAATGGGTATACGGGCTGGTGCTGAGTCTGTGAGTTCAGTATATGTGTCTCTCGCGGCGACACCACGTGTATCGGCATCGCATGTTTATTTGTTAGTATTTTGACTGTCAACATCACACGAAAGGTCAAAAAGTTATCTGGCACCTATATACCAGTAAATAACACTTATTGTTAGCGAGTTACGTTCAACCGAAAGAAATTAAAACGGTGTGAGATAAGTCCGCTGAGTGTGTGTGAGTGGGCGTGTGGGTTTGTGTGTATCGTGTGTGTTGTTACTGAAACATCCGTCCAAATTAAATCCCACAAAACAATTCAAATGATTGTAGGTAAACTTTATTTTGCCTGTTTCGTGGGTTATGAGAGTATAGTGATGGCCTCCCCCGAGGGGAATGGGAGCTTCAAGACCTTTCCTCTCGTTAAAAAAAAATATACAAATACCAACACCTCACAGATCATACTCGTAATCCTAACATGACGTGTGTATCGTTTCAGTTAGCACGGAGGATGCAGTAGCTTCAGACTCGCCATCTAATTCTTCATCAGACGATGGGGTCAGGGATGAAGGTATGTAGACAGCACTTTATAACATCACTCATCATCATCAGTCCATATATGTTCCACTGTTTAGGCCTGAGTCCACCACGCTGGCCTATTGCGGGTTGGCGGACTACACACCTAAGAAATTCCTAAGAACTTTTAGGTGTGCAGGTTTTATCACGATATTTTCCTTCACCGTTAAATCAAGTGATAATTAATTCATTGTGAATTACCGTTTAATTGACCACACATTACTTCGAAAAGTCAGAGGTGTGTGCCTGGGGTTCGAACTCGCGACTTTCGTGATTCTCGACCGCGCGCCTAAAACTTGTACATATGTGCGTATATGTCTGTATATGCACTGTATGTCTGTATTTGGCTCGATTATGTCTGACACGAGTTACTGAATTTTACAGATGATGACGCTGGTTCCACTTCATCGTTGCCCGAAGAAGAAAATGAAGATGAATTGATGAAAATCGCTCTCAGTAACATTACTCCGATCGAGGACGATAGTGGGTATCATCTCCCTAGGCCTGTGATCTAAAAGTTTTCAATTCGGTTCCCGGATGGGGAAATGTGTACAGAAAACCAAATCTGGCTTTCCATTAGGATATTCTCAGTAGCAGCACGGAGTCTGGAAACTAGCACGACAAAGGCAATTGGCTTGCCTTCCCATTACGTGTGGCTGATACAAACCTTATGAAATGTAGTAAGCAATAATAACAAGGGTATTTCTCTGCTATTTGGAAATATTGGCTCAGCTGTAGCGTATGTCTAACTTTTAGGATTGGTTTACTATAACCTCTTTTATGCTCACAAAATTTGTTCAAGATAAAGCATTGGTTGGGAAGGTGTTTTTTGTAAAAATTATATTAATCCTTATCCAAATAAACGCAAACTATTTTTTTAAACATAAAAGATTTTGAATGCATTTCTGCCAACCCCTTCGAGGAATATAATATGTATATAAGACCAATGTTTTTGAATTTTTTTATTTAGCATAACACAATTTAGATTCATCTACACAAAGAATCGACAATAAAGTGTTCATGCGTAACTATTACAATATATTATACAAATAAAATAACTAAAAGAAAATGCACATGTTTTTTCACTGTCGTTTTTACTGACAATGACAATGTCAAAGCTTGCATGTATATTTATTTATATGTAGGTATAGCTATATCTTTTTTATGAGTTTATATGTATGTATGTATGCATGTATGCGACTACTTCTATCTTTGGTCTACACCCTAAGGTAGACTAGTAGAGAATGCCGCATGGCATTAAGTCCGCCTATATACTGTTGTGTATATGAAGCTTTATAAATAAATAAATAAATAAATAAAAGAGGACTGAATAAATGCATCGACTTGGCATCACACGGATCTCACAACTTTTTACGGTAGAAGGACTGAGTTGCGAGACTTCGGGCTTTTTACAAGTTTTGTTTTTTATGGGATTAAAGTTACATGTAAAAATGACAGTCCCCTATCATTTCATAGCATTGGGGATTGTTTTTAGGTTTTGTCAAGTCTGACATGCGAGATGGCGCATCTATGATCAAAATCATTAACAAGATCGTTTCTTTTTAGATAGTATCTCAAAAGGCCACCCAAAAAGAAACCAGCCAAAACATGAGAAGAAATGTTGTGAAAAACGTACGTACCTACTGCTAAACGTTTGAGATATCGCACACTTAAAAAATAACCTACAATAAAAATGGGCTTTTCAAACAGATATATTCAGACTAATATTGTTCCTCATTTTATTAACAAACATTTTCAACATTTAATGAAATTTGCTTAAGACAGTTTTGAATGGACAGTTTCCGAAGTAACAGAGAACTACCCACAAACCTTGCCATATGTAGAGGAGGTCCGTTCCGCCACGTATACGGGTTGATTAAGAACTCTTTTAAGTATAATTATTAAATACGAATGGCGCTTGTGTTATATAAATAAGTTGTAATAGCGACAGTTTGAGTTGTAAACTTATCTGAAGATATCTGATTTAGTTTCGTCTACATCATCATAACATCAGCCCATATATGTGATGCACGGGCCTCCACTACCATTGAGAGTGTTTAGGCCTTAGTCCACCACACTGGCCTAGTGCGGGTTGGCGGACCACCACCTTAGAACTTTCTTAGGTGTGCACTGTGCAGTCTTCATCACAACGTTTTCCTCCACCGTTAAAGCAAGTGATAATTCACTGTGAGACACATTCGATAAGTTAGTTTCCATGGCCTGTTTCAGTTGACGGGATGTCGCTCAGGATGTGGAAGCAGCGGAACGAAGAGATGCTGCGCGGGGCGGGCGCAGTGCAGGCGCGCGAGGAGGCTGCCCGCAGCCGGAGTGCGCCTGCGCAGTCGGCTTCACGCACACAACCAACCAGGACTGTGGGACCAACACAACGTCCTCAGCGTTAAACCCTTAACTTCCGATCCTATCCCACCACACAACTTGAACCGGCATACTGACCAAAGGTTAGTGAGCGAGAAGCGCCCACCTTTATGCCGCAGCCGCCCGTTGCGCTTCCGAGACATAATCCTCTCGGCCGTCCCGGAGTTATAGGGGCCGCAGTTGCACCCCACTAGCCAGGTTCGGTTTTAGTTTTCTTGACAATTTCTTTCGTTCCCGTTAGGTATTTGACTAACTCAGTGTCTAGTGACTCGTGCACTTTGCGAGCTATAGGTCCTGAGTTTAATGCCGGGACGGGATAAGTGTTATTGGGTAAATGAAGAATTTTTTTAGGAACAACTTGGAGTACATAATGATATGATCAACGGCGGTGGACTCGCCAGGAAACATAATTGATTTATGAAATGTGGGGGCAGAAATGCACCTCTGCCTACCACTTCGATAAATATATCCGTGATTGTGTGTGTCCCAACTAGTAAACTGAATAAGACTGCCTGCTCCGCAAATCGAATCCTACCATACGCGGCGCAACAAATGTTATGCTGACTAAGCCATTTGTTTTATATTATGTTAAAGAAAACATTAGACTTATGTGAATTCTATTGTAATTAAAATTATATTAATTGTTTAATTTTTATTTTGATCTTTTTAGTTTTCTTTACACCCGCACTCTTTACCATCTTTCCCACTCCTTATCTTTTTAAATTTATTTATTTATTAACATAATTTAAACAACCTTACAGATCTCCAATGCGATGCTATAACTAACTAAAACTATATAACAATCTTATTTTTTTCTCGCCTCGGCGTAAATCCGAACATAGATAATTTACATAATAAAATGCCGTTATCAACAGTGTCAAAAGCTTTCCGAAAATCAAAATAAGCAGTGTCAATCTGTTTTCCTACATCAATGTTAGGAATAAAGTGACTCGTGATTCACGAGTCGTGAAGGACAACATATTACTATCGGTGCTGCGCATCAGATAGTTGCGCATATGTTTGTGAGTAAATACATTTATGAATAACCATCTCAAACACCTTCACCTTAATATTGCCACTGATGATACCTCACTTCAGACTTTGCCTCCCCTTTTGGCACTGGTATTACCCGACTTATTTTCCAGGCGTCAGGATAGCTATCATTCTTCAAAAATGCATTAAAAATATGTAATAATGGCAATTCCAATATAGCGCTGCAATCTTTTACAATAAATGGCGGAATTCCGTCTGGGCCTATAGATTGTTTGGGTTTAAGCCGAGCCAGTGCCACTCAAACATCCTTCACTGTCACCTGTCCTATATGAACTCTAGCTGACCCTGACACCCCTTTAAGCATTTAAATGTCCACAGCTTCCCTCCTTATTCTGCAATATCTGACCAGCAATGGGTGTATGGGCTGGTGATGGAAGACGAATGATGAAAATGCTGTGTACTAATCCAACATCTAAAATATCTCTTAAATTAAGAAAATATTACGTCACCATCTTTTTAAACTCTATAATCAATAGGAAACAAAACTAATAAATGAACGCATACAACCGCACATTATCATGACAAGTTTTCGTAGAACCCAATCCCAGTCATTTTATGTTATTTGTTCGTATGTGTCTGTGAGTTCAGTGTATATGTGTCTCTCGCGGCGACACCACGTGTATCGGCAGTCTCTCGGACAAGCGGCACTCGACGTAACAAACCATACACCACACAATATGAAGACTTTTCACCACAACGCATTCGAGGTATTTCTTATTCTTTGCTTGTGAGTTAAAATGTGGTATTGACATGCTTATTGACAGCCCCGTGGCGCAGGTGGCTAGACACCAGCTTGCGAAACGAGCGGCGGCGGGCTCGATCGAAATGTTTGTGCGACTAATATTTGTTTCGGGTCTGGGTGTTTGTGAGACCGAAAAGTCTCCCGTAGTTTCTGATACCCACGACACTAGACTCTATTTTAATGTGGGGCCAGAACTATGTGTGTGACTGTTGGGTGTATTTATTTATTTATTAAAATCGTAGGTTTAATTGATGTCATTACCACACATGCGCTGCACTGCTGGACACTGCTGGGCCTCCTTTAACTCCTCTTAATTTTGTAGGTTTGTAGACTACAAACCCTCACTAGTGCAGCGTGGTAGAATAACCCTTAAACCTCCTCAGTTGTACTAATAAAATGACCAATGATAAAAATTTCAAATACTGTCTATTGATGTTTTTGATTGTCACATATTTATAGAAGTCTCGATATTGCAAACTGTCCGAGTTACTAAGAAGCGTGGTGGACTATGGCCTAAACCCTCTCAATGGTAGAAGAGACCCGTGCTCAGCAGTGGGCGTATATGGGTTGATGAAGAAGAAGAAGAAGTGTGTGTCAAACATATGATAATGTAGTCGTAGGTTCGGCACGCTCGGCACGCTCATATTTCCTTTCTAGTTTTATTTAACTGTTCTGTGGTAGTATACATATTACATTAGTTACGTGTGACATTCCAGGAGGCTGCGAGTTCGACTCCTGGGTCGCTCACTCGGTCCAACTCCTCTCCATCATTAGTATCATTTCCACGGCCATTCAGGTCTTCACGGATATCAGGTATATTTATACTTATACACTTACTCACTGCCTCGTAGTCTTGTCGTGAAAAAAAGAAATGACATTTTACATACAAACATCGGTATTAAATGTGGTAAGTATGGAAAATGTCAAAAATTTTATTATTTTTCGAGATTTTATTTAATTCCAGTGGGTTAGTAATCACCTTAGCTATTACCTGGCTTAGTTATCGATCCAGTTTAAATACACCCTGTACAATTAGAACATATCGTTTCAGATGCGGAAAATACTGCAGCGCTTTCCATCTCGCAGCTTGAATCCTGTTCAGATGACGAAGTTCACAACAGTACGGTGACATTTTATCACATTTTTGCTATTTCTCAAATATGTAGGGAAAAGTATGAATCATCCATAAACATAGGCTGATGTTCCATTCCGACTGCATCAGACTTGAAAACTTTGCTCTTGTGAAAATCGTTCGGTTTTCTGCCGCTAGGGCAGAAAGGTTCTGTAGTGGAGGCCACGTTCAGGTAAGCGCAGTATCGGACGTTCACCCACAAGGTGGACCCTCGATTTGGTTCGTTGCGGAATTATGACAAGTTAGGTCCCCTTAGATTCGCTGAGCTTCATTGCTCGGCGCCAATACTGTGCGTGCCGCTGTTGATCCTGGAGAACAGGAGTTGCAGTGGCGGGTGTGTAGTGGTATAGGGGAACGACGATTTGGTGAAAATCGCGGGAAGCCGCTGGATGTAAGCCGCTTCCAATAGAACCCTTTGAAAGTATTTGGGGAGGCCTGTGTCCAGCAATAGACGTTCTGTGGCGGATGATGATGATGAATGAATAGCATTACTACCACAATGTCTCGAACGTTGCAGACCCCGCGCCAAGCGACGCTCGCACCGACACCAAACACAAGGAACGAAAATTTATTGAGTTTTGTAAGTATTCTCATATCATCATTTCGTTTTCTAGGTAGAACGAGAGTTATAACTAAATGGTAGAGGTGTTCGTCGACTGCCTCGTGATCTTGCGGTACAAGCATATGCCGTGCGATGTAGAGGTACTGGGTTCGATTCCCGGGTCGAGCCGTGTTATTGGTTTACTTATTGGGAAATTCTCAATAGCACCGCGGAGTCTGGAAATGTGCCCGATAAACAGCAATAGGCTAGCCCCCTATTACCTGGTATTGATACATACCTTGTGAAATGTGGGTACAGAAATGCAACTCTGCCTACCCCTTCGAGAAATACAGGCGTGAGGTTATGTATGTTTGCTTTTGTTTCATTTCTGAGGGGAGAAAATTCCATTGTGTACCATTAGATCTACAGGTAATGATTAAATGTATGTTACAGGTGCCTCAGCGTCACTGACCAGTAGGGCGCCGTCTACCGCCAGAGACATCGCTCTGCTGAGGAGTGTGGAGCACAGGGTCCGGGTCGCCGCCCTCCGCAGCCGGAGACACGCGGCCCCTGGCCCCCCACCGACGACCCCCCACACACGGACTGACGACACACGACACGACTCTCAAGCGAGAACTAACTCTTAGCAGTAGCATTATGTTCGTCCATCATCAGCATCACGTCCTACTGCAGGCACGGGTCTCCTCTACCATTGAGAGGGTTTAGGCCATAGGCCACCACGCTGGCCTAGTGCGGGTTGGTGGACTACACGCCTGTGAAATTTCTAAGAATTTTAAGGTGTGCAGGTTTCATCACGATGTTTGCCTTCACCGTTAAAGCAAGTGATAATTCAATGTCAATACACACATAACTTCGAAAAGTCAGAGGAGTGTGCCTCGGGTTGAATCCGCTACCACGGAGATTCTTTACCGCGTGCTTAAACCTCGAAGCCATCATTGCTACAACTGAGTAATGATAAAATGAGTAATAAATTAAAATAGAAATAACATCATGCTCTATTTCGAATACAAAATATTTTGTGATCAATTGTTAATTTATTAAAAACTAATTTATCCTCTTAGCGAATCAATGTCCATTCATTTTCGTGGAATTTCGCGTTGTGTAAACAAACATTGGACAACAAACAAACGAAATATTCTTTCCTTATTGTCTCTTATTAATTCATCATTATCATCAACCCTTTAGGTCCAACTACTGAACAAAGACACCACCATACTTATTAAATGTATGTAGTTAGTACTTAGTATGGAGAACGTCAAAATTTTTCTTGTTCATCGGGATTTTTTTAATGCCAACAGGTTTGTGATTACCGTAGTTATTACCTGCCTTAATTTCCGTTCACTGTCTGATTACACCCTGGATATTCATAATCATCGTCAGCCCTTAAACGTCCAACTGCTGGACACAGCCCTCCTCTACAATCGAGGGAAAACGACACACATAAGAAATTCTTATATATTCGTTGTTGGTAAAACGGGATACACGATATGTCCTGTGACGTCATCACGTGGTCATATCTCTATCAAATGTGTGTAATGATGTCATTATGTTATTGACATTTACACAGGTATTATGACAATTAAATCGTGTATGAATGGTGATGATGAATGATGTCATCCTGGCCGATTTCGGCTATGGCGACTGTTTCTGCATAAGAATATTCAGGTAGAGCGTAGTTCACATGCTTTTGTATGGCTGTTATAGCCAATTTTGGCAGTAAATGTGCGTGAAGAGCGTGCACATGTCAAGGTGTCATTGACGTAATTATAACATATAGAAGCTGGTGGTCTGCTTTTTATGAGGTCACGTTTAGAATAAAGTTCGCGCCTCCGTTCATATTCGAACTTTCTCACGCTGCTTTGAATGTTGGCGCGCCAATGCAGACGATTTTCTGCCTATGATTCCTAAGAGGAGTGGTCAATCTTGCATTTTTTTCATCTTTTCTGAACGTCTTTGTGCCTAAGTTACTGGCGACCGCGTTTCCGCTTACCATTTAGCAGTTCAAAAGCAAAATGCGCTTCGCCACTCTCTCATCGGGCATCCGAGACACGTGTCCGCACCAGCGAAGCTGACGCCGCATGAGGTACCACACACATTAGCTCGGCGAAGGACGTCTGTGATCCTTACGCGATCGGACCAGTGGATGTTCATAATGTCGCGGAGGCACCTCAAGTGGAACCCATCAAGCTTGCGTATGCGGTACAGAGTCCATGTCCCAGACGAGTACAAGATTTTCGGCAGAACTACTGCCATGTAAACTTTGACTTTGGTGCTCAATTTGATATCGTGCGAGCGGAGTGTATACTTATAGTATGTATGTAGCTGAGATCGATTTGGCTCTCGTCCATCATGCTACCCTAGTATTTGGTAAATTCTGAATGGTTGAGAAACTGCATAAGAATTACACTCATAGATATATACTTAACGATGTATATCTCCACCGTTTACAGCCTGATAAGTCATTAAGCACGCATAAAATTTAAAAGGCTTACAATTACATGGGATTTGAACCTGTAGTCGCCATACTATCACGTCATCATTAAATTAAGAACAAGAAAAAACTTATGAATTGCAAATTATCACAACAGGTTAATGTGTGGCTGACATACAAACTGTGTATATGTGGGGAGTATGTAAGTCCAGTGTGTTTGAGTCTCTCATTGTGACAGGTTGTGTATGACAACTATCGAACACAACGCAATATGCAGACATCAACACACGACAAATTCGAGGTATAAGTCATAAATTATTAATTAGTGCTCGCGGTGTTGGCCTATTAATAAATGTTGTATTAAGATTTTTTTCTGTTATAATTTTTATTGTAATTTATAAATCTAATCAATTGTTGGCGAACCAAAATAAATAAATTCGTATTGTTTGTAAAAAAATAATACTAATAACTGCCTACCTAATTTGTATAAATAATGTGTAGCGAAATGTAGTCTGAGTGTTAAGTAAGAAACTTGTACTAGGCTTGTGTATAATAGGCTACAGTTATGGAAGTTGTGATTGTTTACTAGCTTCCAAGAACTCTTCGGAATGAGGGTAACAAATGAATAATGTTGTAATTTCAGGAGGCTGTGAGTTCGGAGGCGTCGTCTCTGCCTCAGCCTCTCTCTCCTCCACAGCAGGTCAGGTATATTTATAACCAACACTAAATGTAGTACCAATTACCCATTATTTTTTTACTTTGGACTAAAAGCTTAGTTAGATGACCGGATTATTTGATTAGGTACATTACAAAAAAGAGATGTTGTAATAAAGAGTTCTGTTAGCAAAATTTATTTGATAATATTAAAGAAACACTTTTTCAAACGATATAGTGTTATTGTAAATTTGCGACCAGAACAAGATCAATCACAGAGTAAAAACAAGCAGACAAAAACGCCAGAGTGACGCGAGCTGTCAAAAGTAATTGATACATAGATGGCGCTACTGGAAACATTTTAGTTAGATTTACACGTTCCGTTGATAGTAAACACAGAAAGTCCAAAATATCTATGGAAACCCATTTACTATGTACATAAAAAAAATTACTATTAATGTTACTGGGAATTCTAAATAGTTGATCATGTTGGCTTCCACGTATGTACTCTTATACTTCTGTATCTCTAACTTGAACTACTGAATGTTTCAGATGTCGCTAGTGTCGCGGCTCCGCCCCCACCGTCCTCTCCAGACAAAACTGTAATAAAAGTGAAGAAAGCCCGACGCAAGAGGTGGGACGTCAAATCTTACATCAAGCTCTGTGAGTGATACCTGCTAGAAAACTGATTGTATTTAGATTGCCCTTTTAGTTTTTTTTTTATGGGAAAGGAGGCAAACGAGGAGCCACCTGATGTAAAGTGGTCAACACTGCCCGCTGTGGGTGGAAAACTATTTGTATTTAAACTACGCTGTTGTTACTTTTAGATGCGGAAGAGCGAGGCCTTCTAGCACATTTAATACTTATCACCTCTCAACCATAATCTCATATTGTATCTATTTGTTGAATAGAGATTTTTATTTATTATATTTAAATTGCGATCTAGAGGTCCTGGGTTTGATTCCCGGGTCGGGCAGTGTTGTTGGATTTTTCCATTAGGAAATTTTCAGTAGCAGCACGGAGTCCGGAAATGTGCCCGAGAAACAGCAGTACACTCGCCTCCAATTACGTGGGATTGATAAATACCTGGCGAAATGTGGTGCAGAAATGAGTCTCTGCCTACCCCTTCGGGGAATATAGGCATGATGTTATGTTATGTATGATATTTAAAATTTCCAGCAGGTTTTTTAATGGAAACATGGAGGCAAACGAGCTAGTGAGCCACTTGATGTTGTGTGACATAAGTGTTTTTTTTTCTCCTTCCCCTAATAAGTCAGAGCCTTTTCGTTCCGTTCCGGTTTTATATACTTTTCTCCTATCTAATCACGAGTGGTTGTTCCAGGTGCTAAGCATCATAATCGTCCACCATCCAATTCCAAAGATCTGACGTTGCTGAGGAGTGCAGACGAGCACAGAGCCCGTGAGCTAGCCTTCCGCAGCCGCACTGTGTCTGATACTGCCGACCCACTGCCGACGCCCCATCATGCACAACACACTATGTTATCCTTATCAGCAGATATACGTCGGATTGTCGGGCACGAGCCTCCGATATTGAGAAGATTAGACCTTACACCACCACGGTAGAATACACACATCTAAGAATATTAATTACCAACTTTTACATCATCATGATCATCATCAACAGCTCATATACGTCCCACGGCAGGCCACGGGCCTTCTCCACCAGTGAGAGGGTTTAGGCCTCAGTCCACCACGCTAGCCTAGAGCGGGTTGGTGGACTATACACCTAAGAAATTCCTAAGTACTTCCAGGTGTGCAGGTTTCCTCACGATATTTTCCTTCACCGTTAAAGCGTGATGATTCATTGTAAATACACTCATAACTTCGAAAAGTCAGAGGTGTGTGCCTGGGGTTCGAACCCGCGACCGTTGAGATTCTCGACCGTGCGCCTAGACCTTGACGCCATCATGCACACTGCACTAAGCCACGGCAGAAATCTGAATGTTTTAATGATATAGTAGCTTTTACAGGGTTGCACACGATTTTTCTCTTCATAGTACGCAATAAAAAATGCAGGATATAACTAATTTGGTTGATACAGAACAAAAACTTCTTTATATTATTTACACTTTATTTAAACGTAAGATACAGCTTTGCTTAGAATGGATGAAATTTACACGAAAATCTTTTTATATTTGGTCTCTAAATATAGATCTTTGGTTTTAATACAAGTATTATAATTTTATAAAAAGTAAAATATTTAGCTGACCTCGCTCGAGGAATATTTACATATTAAAATAGAATTCAATTAAGTAGCACGTCCCACTGCTGGGCACGAGCCTCCGCTACAGTTGAAAGGGTTAGGTCCACGCCGGCCTACGGCGGGTTAGCAGATTAAAAAATACTAGGCTAAATACCTAGGACATTCCTAGGATTTTTTAAAGTTCGAAACAAATGTTTGTTTATCACACAAGCAACGCAACTCTTATTTTAAGGCTACTATTATAATAATATAGATAATACTGAAATTACACTTTAAGTCACACACAAGTCCCTAAATCTGTCCCTGTTACAATAAACCAGCTTAGACAGCAATTTTTATTAAAGCTAGATTTTAATAGTACCTCCCTTGGTCGCCTAAGGGGGTATGGGCTATGCGGGCCCCTTTCAATATTTTTAATATATTTATTACACATTTTACACAATATAACAACATCATATAACATTAGAGACAATTTTAAATTTAATTGACGAACTAATGGACTATAACTTGGCATGCAGGGCCGTAATAAGGCGGAGGTCGCGTGGGACTGACCTCCCTAGAAAGCGTATTAAACTATAGACCCGTTGTAAAATATTTCATTAATCATATTATTAGTAATAAAAATAATACATAAATATTTTCTCATTAAATTGATTAATTTGAATATTTGGAATACAAATGCAGATTAAACTGGGCAAAAATATTTTTATTTACATTTAGTCATAAATAGGTTTTTCTCACGGGCAGTTTGGAGTCAAAAATATTTTTATCTGTTTGATTTGATCAATATTTTTGCCTTTGGCAACTATTTTGTACATTATTTGAACATGTCGCTTTAAATATATTTATTAAAGGAGAGAAACCCTAGAATCCTTTTGGATCATAATAGTTCTAACTACAAAAGAAAATAACTGTTGATTGTTTACGAAAAATGTATCCCTTCAAATTTCTATACATCTGATTTCACACATATCTGTCTTCATGTACTTGGACTGTAGTTAAGGCAAACTGGGCTTTAAGTTAGGCAAGTTGGGCTTTAGGGTCCCTAGGGTTTCTCTCATATTGTGGTGGTGTTTAAATGGCTGTCTCCTTCCGCTGCGGCGAGCCGTACTCGTGCAGCTCGTCGTATGCCGGCGGCCGCTCCTCTACTCCTTCCACCTCCAGGTCTAAGTCACTCTCTGTACCGTAAAACAAGTCATCATCATCAGCCCATATACGTCTCACAGCTAGATACGGGCCTGCTCTACCATTGAGAGGGTGTAGGCCGTAATCTTCTCCTAAGAAATTTCTGATAACTTTTAGAGTGTACAGTTTTTATCACTATGTTTCCTTCACCGTTAAAGCAAGTGTTAATTCATTGTGAATATACACATAACTTTAAAAAGACTGATTGTGAGATGCAAATCAATGATTGTTGCCAAATCACTCTTCTTCTTACTATTATAAGATTAATTCATGGATGTTAATAGTATAATTTGTTTTGTGCATAGTTTACATAGAAACATTTTTGCCTAATTGAATTGCCGCCGAAAGGAAAAAACAGTCCATGCCAACACACGCACTCATGCACAGCACACTCACCCGAGAAAGCGCCGGACTCAGGTCGGCAGGGCGGGGCCAGTATGTCCCCGTCGCTGGCGTGGCGAGCGCGCCATGCCAATATCCCCGCGGCCCCTGCGCTCCCCGCGCTCCCCGTTGGCACTCGCGGCTCGCCCGACAGGTAACAAGCACAGCCGTCGTAGCCGACTGCCTCTGTCACAAGCCAGCCAAGCAAAGCCGATGTCATTAAGCTATAGCATCCGCCACATCATCAACAGTCAGTAACATTGGATATCAGTGCAAGCAGACAGTTATAAGACATGCAAATGAGATTATCGTTCAATTTATTACTCAGTGTATTCATATTTTATTCATCATCACAAAAATAAGAAGTAGCATAAATAGGAAAAAATTAGATTTAAAAGAATTCAAGTTAATTTTTTTCAAGCTCTGATAGATTTTGTTTCAGCCCATATAGACTTAAGCAACGTTTTAGATTGTAATGCATTCAAGAAACCATTACTTACCCACTGACGGTGGAGGATACGTAGAGCGTGTTCCACTGACCCTGGACTCGATGCCGTGGTGGACAGCCCCAGAGCGATCCAAAGATTCCAAAGTGTCTAATCGCTCTATGACTTCATCCAAACTGAAGTTGAACGTGTGTTGGTGTTCCGCTAGCGGTATCAGTGTTGGTTTAGGACGTTCCTTCGATCTTATAGACTCATTCAAAGACTGTTTCGCTTCTTTACCTTTGCATACCACTTTCGGCGACCTCTCTTCAGCTTTCAGACTATTATCAGCGTCACTGTGAGATGAAATGTCGTTAGTAACATCTTCATTGGTAATATTCGTGATAGCATCTCCAACGTCTCCAATATAAAAATCTGTGAATTCAGTGACGTCGAGGTCTTTATCATCGCAATCCTTATCGTCACTAGTCCGTTCCTTCTCTTTATTACTTTCCACCTTCTTGCCCTTGGAAGATTTGATGTTGGTATAATGCTTTTTACACGGCTTAGCGATTTGCTCTTCACTTTTCAAGCATTCGATGCTGGATGATTCTGGTTCGGCATGTGGTGCTAAATCAGGGCTGTCTGTTGCGTCGGAGTTCCTGACTGGGTTCAAGGGTATATAGAGGTCTTTGGTGGACCGCTCCCAGTCGCGTCGGTGCAGAACTTCGTCGATGACACTCGGTGCTGAGTGGTAGCGCGCCTCGTTGTTGTCATGGTGAGACTTGCGTCGACCAATCTCCTCGTGACTTCTATGGGCTGACAGCGGCTTTTTGTTTCCTAGGAAGATTTTGATTTATTTTAAAGCAGATGTTCCGATATAAAATGAATATTACATTGATCATGCTAATACTCGTATTTTGTTCTAAAAAGTTAAATGTATATTCTTGTAACAGAAAATGGATTCAGTATAAAATGACCTAAATAAACAAAATATGCGATCGGTTATTACCTAAGATGCTATCTACGATAATGTTCTTGTATCAGATTAGGCAAATTCTTCAATGACTCAACACAATTTGAGGACTCGCGTGTCGTACCCACTACATATAATAATTTATTTAAAAGACTTTTGGAAACTTTAAACCTAAATATCATATCGTCAATCTTAAACACAGAAAAATGAATTATTTAATAACAAAAACACTTTCAAAAAGATAATTACACAATCCTTTTGTCAAATCTGAGACTATAAGATATTTTACATCCCACAAACACCCAGAACAAATATGTGTGGATGTTGCAAACATTGGGTCCAATCCTTGGCCTTTTACTACCTGAGTTCCGAGTCAAATTACCTGAAGTGCCGGGCAGGTGCAAGGAGACAGCGCTGCTGCCGATGCGCCGCCCGAACATGTCGCTCGACCGCCGCCGGTTGCCGTTGTCTGCGAACATACGAGTATGACATATAGTGTAAGAGGAATTGTATCTAGGGATCGCTTATGTGAATGAAATTGTTTTGAAAACTGTGAAAGACTAGTTTCATAGATATGCGAGACAACTTTTATTTCCTAGTACGTAATTACTGCTCTGACTACATAGACTGCTTTCCCCGAGATACCGAAAGGAAAACTTAAGGCTCTTTCCTCTTAATAAAAAAGACTATATTAACACTGCATTTGTCAAATCATTTTCAATGTATTTGTAGTTACGTGATGTATACTAATCTAAGTCATATTTTAATAATAAGTGCTAAATAATTTACAAAGCTTGCGATCCAAAACAAGTAGAATGTTACTCACCATGAGTTATTTCGGTTCTGCTGGGGTGACGACTTGGATTTTCTGAAAGCACACGTTTATCCAGTTTAGTTATTCGTACATTGATAAAATAAAAAAAGTATTTCTATACTTGTGTCAGAAGATCCTAGAACTTCCCCATCAGCCCAGCTACTGCGCACATACCTCCCCTACAACTAAAACCGTTTACGTCTTAATCCACCACTGGCCTAGTCAGGTTAGCAGACTACCCTAGTATACCTAAGAACTTTTAGGTGTGCAAGTTTCACAATGTTCTCTTTCACCGTTAAAATTCATTATGAACACAGAAAAAGTCTACTTTTTCTGAAAGAGCGAAAACGATAAAAAAGAACGAAAAAAGACTAAAAGCGAAAATGTAATGTTGTTTCGTGCGGGTATGCCCTCACCTGACTTATCCTCGTACCACATGCAGCAGCACAGCCAGTAGACCAGCACCAGCATGCCGCAGGTCTTCGCGTCCACCACGCTGCCACACTCGCTGCCAGACATCTTCCTCAGCTCTGGGAAATTATTATTACCTATACACTTGAATCGTAGTCTCGCGTAACTGCCTCGTGGTCTCGCGGCACAAGTACCTATGTGCTGTGCGATCTAGAGGTTCTGGGTTCGATTCCCGGGTCGGGAAAAGTGTTATTGGGTTTTTCCATTAGAAAATTCTCAGTAGCAGCACGGAGTCTGGAAATGTGTGCGAAAAACGGCAATAGGCTCGCCCCCTATTACGTGGGACTGACACATACCTGGCGAAATATGGGTGCAGAAATGCTTCTCTGCCTATTCCTTCGGGGAATATAGGCGTGAGGTTATGTATGTATATATGTACTTGAATCGTTCAAAAGATGGATGGAGTGCGTGAGAGAAGATATGAAAGAGAAAGGGGTGACTGAAGACATGACGGCTGATAGGGATGTTTGGAAGGATAAAACATACTGTGCCGACCCCAAATAAGAATTGGGAACAGGGAAAGAGAATGATAATGACACTTGAATCGTTTCAATAAAGTAAAAATTGTCTTCATCCAAATAGATTATTGCAATGATGAGATCGCTGTTTCAATTCTCGGACTGTATAATTGTATCTAGGCAATAGATGTCGAAAAGTGTTTAATTTTCGGTTTGTGCCATCCGCAAATATTTATTTAAGGTTTACGGATTCGTTTTCAAAATTACATCTTTTGATAATTTCAACAAAAAAAGCTAGCAACACAAAAATTGACCAGAACTTTATTATATTTATATGACAAAATAACCATGACGTCATAAGAATGATCTGAATGATGATACAAATTGATTATCATGTAACGATGTTATTATCTGTCCGAATCGGCACGATCATGGAGTATATTGTTACGTGTTTGATTATAATCAATCTTAATAAGTAAGTATAAGACGATAAAGAAAAAAGTTTCGCAGAATGACAAAACATTCATTATCTCTAAAAGTTAAAGTAATTACAAATGTGGTGAAATATAAAATAATTAATATTTTGACAGTCACGTGGCGCATGTAGCAAGACGCCAGCTTGCGAAGCGAGATTCCGCAGGTTCGATCTCCACACTGCGACAAATGTTTGTGTGATCCACAAACATTGTTTCGGGTCTGGGTGTTTGTGAGCCGGAAAAGCCTCTCGAAGTTTTAATATGTATGTATGTGACTGAATTTTTTTATCCATGTAAATTGTCCCTAACCGCTTTTTAATGAATTTAGCGCAGATATAAATGGGATCATGGAGGCAAATGTACCTTAAATATAAATAAAGAAAAGCCTAAGAATTCTTTAGAGTATCAAAATTCAACGGCATTGTTTACTTACGTTTGGACTCAATTCTAAAACCACTCTCTGAAGTCGCGGGTGAAGGTAAATGTAACGTTGAAATTTCTTTGTATTTTTCTTGAAAATTCTTACATATCTATATATATAAAAATCAATGCCACTTTTCGTTGTAATTCCATAACTCAAGAACGGGCTCACCTATCCAAACCAAATGCTTAGGATTTGGTCGGCATATTTAGTAGATGGTTTATGTGAAGTTTGCACAAAATCGGTCGAGCGGTTCCTCATTTGTCACATTTTTTGTAATAAATGAATTCAATAGAAAATTTTTTCACAGAAACTTTTTTGAAGTTTTGTTGACAGGACAAGCACGTTGTTATGTCATTCATGCCGTCAGTTCATTTTGGACGTGGTTCGATTAAAGCATATTATCAGCGATAAATTTCTTTGTGTTTATTATTTTAGTCGAGCGGTTCCTCATTTGTCACATTTTTTGTCATAAATGAATTCAATAGAAACTTTTTTCACAGAAACTTTTTTGAAGTTTTGTTGACAGGACAAGCACGTTGTTATGTCATTCATGCCGTCAATTCATTTTGGACGTGGTTTGATTAAATCATATTATCAGCGATAAATTTCTTTTCACATAATTGCATTTGCAGTGCATTCATACAAACGGTGAGTCCTGAATTTATGTGTACTTTTCTAAGTTGCCGTATATGATTTCACATGGCATCATATGCGACAGCTTCTTGGGAATTTGTTTTTTTTTTGTTCTAATTTTTTTTTCGATTTTTAAGCGAAAACATATGTGCATACGGGAAAAATGCCACCAGCCAGACGAGCAAATATAGGTCGGCGAACGCGTAATGCAAATGATGTGGCATTACTAAGACGATCACAGACTGCAGATGAACGCGCACAAGCTAATGCATCGCAGCGTGAACGTAATGCACGCAATGGATTTGTTAACTCAGTACCTGTACTGAATCTTGCACGGCCATCACGAATACGTCGTGCTGTTTTGGCTGAAATGATGCGTGCTGCTTTTAATTACAACAGTCAGATTGATTATAGTATGTATGGATACATTGGAATGATGGACGCAATATGTCCACATTGTGATGCGGCTAACTTTCCAGGTGAAACGCCCGGCATGTGTTGTGCTAATGGCAAAGTGAGATTGCCAGCATTAGAAACTCCACCCGAACCATTGTATTCATTTATTTTTGGGACATCGCAAGCGTCGAAGCACTTTCTGAGTCATATTCAACAATACAATTCGGCATTTCAAATGACTTCTTTTGGTGCAGCTAAAATTATTAGAGATAATTTTATGCCGACGTTTAAGGTAAATACTTCAACAGGATTATTCCATGTTTGTATCAATCTGAAGCATAAAGTATATTTAAAAAAAAACTGATATAAGATTTACCTAAAATTGTATACATGTTACAGATTCAGGGCCAGATTTATCATCAAGCTGGTTCGTTATTGCCATACCCCGACGCTGATCATCAATTTTTGCAAATTTATTTTATTGGTGATGAAAATCGTGAATTGGATCAACGTTGTGCAATTGTTTCGAATACAAGACGAGAAATTATTCGTGAGCTACAAAGGTTTTTCCATCAGCATAACGCATTAGTTCAATTGTTTAAAATTGCTATTGTAAATATTGTAAATAGCTAGCAATTGATTTCGATTTTAAATAAAATATTTTTTTGATTAAATAAATGAATTTGATGTTCCCATTTGTTTATTTTATTTCACTTTATACGTAGCGAAGCACGTACCGGGCCGCTAGTTACGTACAAAAATCAAATTTTGATTAAAGCCCTTAGTGACATGACATAAATATCAAAATAAACAAGAGCTTAATTTGATAACTTCATTATCATTCTATATGTCTTTGGAGGTAAATAAAGCCCTTGTTATGTAACGTTTTTGACAGATGCTATCCACACACACACACATCAACTCCTATTCATCAGGCTCGACACACACACACACACACAGTGGCGGATTCACCAGCAGGCTAAGTAGGGTAGCCTAGGGGAGCCTAGGGTGGCAAATTTGTCCCATTTTTTGTCTTACTTTTCATAACATCATCATCATGATCACCACCATTCTTTCACGTCCACTGCTGGACATTGGCCTCTCTTATGGCACGCCACTGCGCTCGATCTTCGGCCCTTCTCATTCAACCGCTGCCTGCTACCTTTCGAATAATTTAAAACCTAGGTAAAGATTATTTTAAAAAAATATTTTATTGCGGAAAAATTTGAATAGCCTACTGGCGGGAAATGTGTTAATCCGACACTGCACACACATACAGACACACACACACACAGGCGTATCTATCCACCGGGGGGTTTTGATCGGTATATCGGCATAGGGATGTTAATATCCACCACATACACACCAGTGCAACTACTTTACCCCAGCATACTCAATTAGAATTAATAACACCGAGCAGTGAAACTCAGAAAAGCAGTGATGGCCTAGAGGTTTGGGCGCGCGGTCGAGAATCTCGACGGTCGCGGGTTTGAACCCCAGGCCTCCGACTCCAACCTCTGACTTTTTGAAGTTATGTGTGTATTCACATTGAATTATCACTTTCTTTAATGGTGAAGGAAAACATCGTGATGAAACCTGCACACCTAAGAGTCCTTAGGAATTTCTTAGGTGTGTAGTCCGCCAACCCGCACTAGGCCAGCGTGGTGAACTATGGCCTTAACCCTCTCAATGGTAGAGGAGACCCGTGCTCAGCAGTGGGCGTATATGGGTTGATGAAGAAGAAGAAGAAGTGAAACTCAGTCTTTATGGAAACATAGCTTGTCCTCAACATGCTACGAAATTGATGTGAAGAATGCAAATGGGAGGAAAGATAATAGTCCATTGGAAAAGAGCCCATTACATAGCAATAACTTGGTTTCCTTAGCCGAGATAATAAGTGGAGGAAAATAGGTGTAGGATAACGTAATATCTGCAACCATTTTGGGTAAACAGTAGAAAAAATCACTAGGTGGCGCCACTGTGGTTCCAAATAGATGGAGTAAATGTAGGCAAATAGATTCTATGTATACTCCAATGGGTCCATGGATGATTTCAAAACACAATTGGACCCGGTAGGTGGCGCTGCTTTTAACAAAAACCATCACACTTTCTGCACACGTTACAAGGCTTGTATCGTTAACGTTTCAATTCTATTTACATGCAAATAAAAACAAAGGCTATAACAAAAAAATTTCCTTGTTTTTTCGTACAAAAGGCTAAATTTGACTGAAGACATAAATAGCAAAACAAACGTCAATAGATTGATGTGATTAGTTCATCGTCATTCGATATCTCTTTCAAGGGAAAAACTAAAACATTTGTTATATAACGTACTAGCGGCCCGGTACGTGCTTCGCTACGTATAAAGTGAAATAAAATAAACAAATGGGAACATCAAATTCATTTATTTAATCAAAAAAATATTTTATTTAAAATCGAAATCAATTGCTAGCTATTTACAATATTTACAATAGCAATTTTAAACAATTGAACTAATGCGTTATGCTGATGGAAAAACCTTTGTAGCTCACGAATAATTTCTCGTCTTGTATTCGAAACAATTGCACAACGTTGATCCAATTCACGATTTTCATCACCAATAAAATAAATTTGCAAAAATTGATGATCAGCGTCGGGGTATGGCAATAACGAACCAGCTTGATGATAAATCTGGCCCTGAATCTGTAACATGTATACAATTTTAGGTAAATCTTATATCAGTTTTTTTTTAAATATACTTTATGCTTCAGATTGATACAAACATGGAATAATCCTGTTGAAGTATTTACCTTAAACGTCGGCATAAAATTATCTCTAATAATTTTAGCTGCACCAAAAGAAGTCATTTGAAATGCCGAATTGTATTGTTGAATATGACTCAGAAAGTGCTTCGACGCTTGCGATGTCCCAAAAATAAATGAATACAATGGTTCGGGTGGAGTTTCTAATGCTGGCAATCTCACTTTGCCATTAGCACAACACATGCCGGGCGTTTCACCTGGAAAGTTAGCCGCATCACAATGTGGACATATTGCGTCCATCATTCCAATGTATCCATACATACTATAATCAATCTGACTGTTGTAATTAAAAGCAGCACGCATCATTTCAGCCAAAACAGCACGACGTATTCGTGATGGCCGTGCAAGATTCAGTACAGGTACTGAGTTAACAAATCCATTGCGTGCATTACGTTCACGCTGCGATGCATTAGCTTGTGCGCGTTCATCTGCAGTCTGTGATCGTCTTAGTAATGCCACATCATTTGCATTACGCGTTCGCCGACCTATATTTGCTCGTCTGGCTGGTGGCATTTTTCCCGTATGCACATATGTTTTCGCTTAAAAATCGAAAAAAAAATTAGAACAAAAAAAAAACAAATTCCCAAGAAGCTGTCGCATATGATGCCATGTGAAATCATATACGGCAACTTAGAAAAGTACACATAAATTCAGGACTCACCGTTTGTATGAATGCACTGCAAATGCAATTATGTGAAAAGAAATTTATCGCTGATAATATGATTTAATCAAACCACGTCCAAAATGAATTGACGGCATGAATGACATAACAACGTGCTTGTCCTGTCAACAAAACTTCAAAAAAGTTTCTGTGAAAAAAGTTTCTATTGAATTCATTTATGACAAAAAATGTGACAAATGAGGAACCGCTCGACTAAAATAATAAACACAAAGAAATTTATCGCTGATAATATGCTTTAATCGAACCACGTCCAAAATGAACTGACGGCATGAATGACATAACAACGTGCTTGTCCTGTCAACAAAACTTCAAAAAAGTTTCTGTGAAAAAATTTTCTATTGAATTCATTTATTACAAAAAATGTGACAAATGAGGAACCGCTCGACCGATTTTGTGCAAACTTCACATAAACCATCTACTAAATATGCCGACCAAATCCTAAGCATTTGGTTTGGATAGGTGAGCCCGTTCTTGAGTTATGGAATTACAACGAAAAGTGGCATTGATTTTTATATATATAGATAACAAATATTTAGTATTTAATATCAAATATTTAATATTTAGTTTTACGACGTATAATTCATACACATTCGATTGGTGGAATTGGGCGTCCTCTACTGCGTAGAAGGCTTAATGATCAACAATTTCATCCATCAACCAAAAAAGGTCTACAGCTGAATATTATAAACCTCTAATAGACACTTATTGAAGACATAGTTGGTTGAAGACATCAAAACACACTCTGCAGGAGACAATTTCTATTTTGAGTGTTTTTTTATATGTCCTTCTGAGTACAAAAATTACAGATAACAGTGTTTTCAGTTCTAGATTCAAACCCGTGTCTTTGTTAATTTGTCTGGGTTGACTTAACATTTGCGTTTTAAAAAGGGTTTCAAAAATCTTAAACGATGTTAATGATTGACAAGATTCGATAAATGTAGAAGGGACACAAATTATACTCTAGAATCGTAACGTTGACTCAGTAAAGATCCAACATTGTATAAACCAAAAAAGAAAATTGAAGCTCACCTGATTAATTTTTAAATCTATATATATAAAAATCAATGCCACTTTTCGTTGTAATTCCATAACTCAAGAACGGGCTCACCTATCCAAACCAAATGCTTAGGATTTGGTCGGCATATTTAGTAGATGGTTTATGTGAAGTTTGCACAAAATCGGTCGAGCGGTTCCTCATTTGTCACATTTTTTGTAATAAATGAATTCAATAGAAAATTTTTTCACAGAAACTTTTTTGAAGTTTTGTTGACAGGACAAGCACGTTGTTATGTCATTCATGCCGTCAGTTCATTTTGGACGTGGTTCGATTAAAGCATATTATCAGCGATAAATTTCTTTGTGTTTATTATTTTAGTCGAGCGGTTCCTCATTTGTCACATTTTTTGTCATAAATGAATTCAATAGAAACTTTTTTCACAGAAACTTTTTTGAAGTTTTGTTGACAGGACAAGCACGTTGTTATGTCATTCATGCCGTCAATTCATTTTGGACGTGGTTTGATTAAATCATATTATCAGCGATAAATTTCTTTTCACATAATTGCATTTGCAGTGCATTCATACAAACGGTGAGTCCTGAATTTATGTGTACTTTTCTAAGTTGCCGTATATGATTTCACATGGCATCATATGCGACAGCTTCTTGGGAATTTGTTTTTTTTTTGTTCTAATTTTTTTTTCGATTTTTAAGCGAAAACATATGTGCATACGGGAAAAATGCCACCAGCCAGACGAGCAAATATAGGTCGGCGAACGCGTAATGCAAATGATGTGGCATTACTAAGACGATCACAGACTGCAGATGAACGCGCACAAGCTAATGCATCGCAGCGTGAACGTAATGCACGCAATGGATTTGTTAACTCAGTACCTGTACTGAATCTTGCACGGCCATCACGAATACGTCGTGCTGTTTTGGCTGAAATGATGCGTGCTGCTTTTAATTACAACAGTCAGATTGATTATAGTATGTATGGATACATTGGAATGATGGACGCAATATGTCCACATTGTGATGCGGCTAACTTTCCAGGTGAAACGCCCGGCATGTGTTGTGCTAATGGCAAAGTGAGATTGCCAGCATTAGAAACTCCACCCGAACCATTGTATTCATTTATTTTTGGGACATCGCAAGCGTCGAAGCACTTTCTGAGTCATATTCAACAATACAATTCGGCATTTCAAATGACTTCTTTTGGTGCAGCTAAAATTATTAGAGATAATTTTATGCCGACGTTTAAGGTAAATACTTCAACAGGATTATTCCATGTTTGTATCAATCTGAAGCATAAAGTATATTTAAAAAAAAACTGATATAAGATTTACCTAAAATTGTATACATGTTACAGATTCAGGGCCAGATTTATCATCAAGCTGGTTCGTTATTGCCATACCCCGACGCTGATCATCAATTTTTGCAAATTTATTTTATTGGTGATGAAAATCGTGAATTGGATCAACGTTGTGCAATTGTTTCGAATACAAGACGAGAAATTATTCGTGAGCTACAAAGGTTTTTCCATCAGCATAACGCATTAGTTCAATTGTTTAAAATTGCTATTGTAAATATTGTAAATAGCTAGCAATTGATTTCGATTTTAAATAAAATATTTTTTTGATTAAATAAATGAATTTGATGTTCCCATTTGTTTATTTTATTTCACTTTATACGTAGCGAAGCACGTACCGGGCCGCTAGTAATTAATGTTTTTAAATAATTAAAGAAAAAAGGTTTTAACAACGAAAACACTCTCACAAAACAAAATCATACAAATTTTTGTCAAATTAGAAAATACAACAGATTTTACATCCACAAACACTCTGAACAAATATTTGTAGACGTTACAAACATTTGCTCCAAACCCTTAGCCTTTTACTATCTTTCAATCAAATCCTGTGCTTTTTCAGTATGATAAACTTACCTTGTATTTCCAGGACTAAATCTTCATGTCGACAACATAAACACAGATGTAAGTCGCAGCGGTGCGTAGTGCTGCGGACTCAGAGATCGGGTGCAGACTGGATGCTGTGCCAAAACTCTCCCCGCTGAACGTTATGGGTATGTGGTACAACGGGAGCAAGGCAGAACTTTTGCTTAAAAATATGTTTCATAGTAATATTGGGATTATAGTCGTGATTGCGTTGAGGCAAGTAAAAGCGTAAAAGCGCGGTTATTTCGAAATAACATGGTGGTGGATTTGAATCGTTTGTAAGTTTTGTGTGTATTCACAGGGAATTATGACATTTTTAACGGTAAAGGAAAACATCGTGAGGAGACCGACACACTTCAAACTTCTTAAATGTTTCGTAATAGGCCAGGATAGTCAAATACAAAGTCAAATCATCTTTATTCAAGTAGACTTTTACAAGTACTTTTGAATCGCCATGTTAAAACTATTGATTGATTGGATAGTGGACTAAGGCTTATCCCCGTTAACCCTACAGGTGGTTCAAGGTCAGTAGCGATGTATAGTCAGATCAGTCATAAATATATAATAATATGCCGAATAAAATTTCGATTTATATCTTAGAATTCAGTTTCTACTTAATTTTGAATTATTTGTCACTTAATCTAACTTATTTTTAAGTATATCCTTTAGATATAAAATATATAGCTATCATTGAAAGCATCTCCGATTATTTTGATTCGTAATCAATACGTGAAAACCACGCAACCGATTAATATATAATTAAACTACAAAAGTGATGGCATAAGTCTAAACGAGATATCTAACACATTACCATGGTATCTAAGTTATACTATCGCAATTAGTAATCTTCGATAAATAATTAAGCTTCAAACATCTATATACGTATTTAATTTACTAATTAATTTTGTCCTAATATATAAATTAACCACGGACTTCCTCTACAATAAAATAGGTTTAGGAGTTAGTCCATCACGTTGTCCTAGTGCGGGTAAAAATACGTGTCATAAGAAAACGTAATTTTTTTTTAATTTTTTTTTCGAGAAATTTCAGCATTCATATTTCCATAATTACCTTACCTATGATCAATCTTAGTTTTAAATCGCAAACTTCCTGTATTTTTGCAAATGTTTTGCTCCCGGTACGGCCCTGGTTCGAACCAGAGGCGCCGGAGTGTCGGGCCGGCATCGATTCGCGGCGGTCGATCACAACCCCCTATCTGGGTTAATGCCGCCCCTTGCGATACGTTACAGTAGGAAAACTACGACACTTCCAACTACGCATTAATCGACATTAATTTTATACATTCTAGATGACTATGGTAAAATTTTTGTAGGTTTTAACACTGTCGACTTTACGTCGGCTTTTTTTAAATTTTCATTTTGTTTATTTTACAATATGTACGGTTAATACCATTTACTTATATCGAAGAACTGTAGAACATCTTTGTAGATATTTTTTTACACAGGTGATCGGAAAAAAATCTTGACTAAACAAAAAAATATGAAGTCTTTCTATCAACCATAGATGAGAAATGTTTGCGATTGTTAGGAAAACGACATTTTCTTATTTTTTGTCGGGATTTTCTTTAATGCCGCCTTTAGGTTCGTAATCAACCTAGCTATTTTATCTGCCTTATTTTCCGATCACGGTCTGATTACACCCTGTATGTTATTTATTTTATTTTATTTTTTTGATGTGAATTTACAAATACGGTGTCTCCTTATACCTTACTCCATATACTCAGTTAATATAATATTCAAAACAATAACTTGAAACTATTTTATAGAGCTACTCTACTTCAGAATTTTTCAACTGTGTTTCAATATCAGAAACAATTTCTTGATTAGAAAAGAGCAACACTAGATTTTCTTGCCTATTCTCTAGTGACGAGTTCCGAATAGCGGTAACATTTTTTAAAATGATTGAATTTAAGCGAATTGACATTATATAGACTCAATGTTTCATTTCATAAGATCGCACAGTTATTAGCGACATAATTAACGAACCAGTTAAATATGTTAAAAAGTAAAATAATTCATAGAAATTAAATCAATAGCCAAATGTAAAAAATAACCCGGTTTATACCAAACAAACGTATCTGCGTAATTTCTTGCACTAACAAGTTATTGACGCATGCCCCATACTTCCTGTCAACAAGTTGAGGATTTTAATTTCCTTATTTGCAAAATTATTTACCCGACATTTATTAATATAAAGAGGTTTGATTTCTGTGGCCAGTGTGTTAAATCTATGTTCATCATCAGCCCATATACGTCCCACTGTAGGGCACGGGTCTCCTCTATCATCGAGAAGGTTTAGGTAAGGACCACACGCTGGCCTAATGCGGCTTGGCGGACTACACACCTGAGAGATTCTAAGAACATTTGTGGTGCAAGTTTCATCGTAACGTTTTCCTGCACAGTTAAAGTTAGTGTTTGTTCATTGAGTCACTTATGTCCTAAGATTCGAACTTGCGACCGTCGAGATTTTTTATTACAATTACTATAAACTGACATTCTTCATCAACCCATATACGCCCACTGCTGAGCACGGGTCTCCTCTACCATTGAGAGGGTTTAGGCCATAGTCCACCACGCTGGCCTAGTGCGGGTTGGCGGACTACACACCTAAGAATTTCCTAAGAACTTGTAGGTGTGCAGGTTTCATCACGATGTTTTCCTTCACCGTTAAAGCAAGTGATAATTCAATTTGAATACACACATAACTTCGAAAAGTCAGAGGTGTGTGCCTGGGGTTCGAACCCGCGACCGCCGAGATTCTCGACCGCGCGCCTAAACCTCGAGGCCATCACTGCTTTTTAAACTGACATTACATTTATTAATTTAATATTGGTGAATTCAATTGAGGACAGCACAGATGCACCTATAAGGTCCACATAGGAAGTTTTAAAAAATGGGGTAATATAAAGAGCCCTCGAAACCGACGTGCATGCATGAAGTGGAAAATGTCAGCGGAGGAAAGCGAAAGAAGTCTGTTTGGACCGCAGCATTTCTCTGTCGATAGTCTCTGCCTACTCTAACGGAAGGCTGGCGTGAGTTTGTAAGTATTTAGTTTCCCCCATCATCATCATCATCATCATCATCAGCCTTTATTGCGTCCACTGTTGGACATAGGCCTCTCCTATGGCACGCCACTAGGCTCGATCTTCGGCTCTTCTCATCCAACCGCTGCCAGCCACATACTTTAGTTAGTTTTAGTTTTTAGTTTTAGTTTTAGTTTCCCCCATTTAAACAAAATTTAACAAAGAAAAGTAGTCTATCTTCCTTTGTTCCCATCATCGTCTATATCAGATATAACTGAATAGTTTTTAGTTTATACGTTAAAAACATTTAAAAATACAAATCTGTCCTCATTTTAACATTTTTGCAAATCGCATTCGGAAATCCCGGTGTCGGAAATAATACAAGTTTAATTTGTTTTCGTTTAAACAAGCTGTTACGATTATAAAAATGTTAATAAGAAGTGTTGTACGTTTAATTGGCGTACTTATCAGTCGTGTTTTGTTTATACACAAAGTGTATTGTGTTATTGTAATATGTCGGAGTTAATACACCCTTAATAGACATGGCGATTCGAAACGCCCATCTTTTACTGTTAGTAAATATAATTGCATGCAATATACAACGTGGAAAACAAAACAAGTTTTGCAACTTAGTTGTGAGTTCCATATAATACTTAATCAGTTAATTTATTCCCCCCTTTCATCCCCCCCATTAGTCCCCCCTTTTTTTACTTTATGTCTAAGTTAACATCAAACCAAATATTTATAATCGGTATAGAAACATAAAATTGTAGAAAATACAAAACTTTGTCTTACATTTATCAAGGAATAGTGGTATACAAAATAACTTATTTGTCGCGGAATCAAGTATCGAAAATTTATTTACACTTTTAAATTGTTTGAATGAAATCATCGTGATTTTTAGCCTGTCAAGTTATTTTTTCTTCTCACTCCTCTTCTTAGTATTTGAACCAATTCTTCGTGATGGACAAAAGCTCTTTATAGTGCAGAAAATCCTTGTCCAGTTTTAGAACGTAAATGGTCTGACGAAAACATTTTTTTTTGTTATGATGTTTTGTCTCTCCTTTTGTTATTAGTTTCCATTGCCTCCATTTGATGGGTTTAGTAGTCCTAATTATTTATTACGTTAATACTTTCTTTTTTCTTTAATAATCTGTCATTAGTTAAGTAAGCTAATCAGTAATTTGTTCTTTTGTCATTATTTTTCCAATTGATACTCTTGCTTGGATAAATATTAACGGTCTTAAACGTTAGATACTTTAATTGCTACTTAATCATAATTTTTCTCGGTTCATCTAACGTCACAAATTATTAACACCAGCCCATACACGTCCCACTACATGGCACAGACCTCCAGTACAAATGAGAGACCAGATTTCACCAGGGTGACCTAGAGCTGGCTTGCGGACTACAAGAACAGCTAAGAAAATTCCAAAGCTTTTTAAGTTTGCAGGTTTCCTCACGATGTTTCACTGTTAAAGTGCGGTAGTAATTCTGAATACAAAAAGTATATTATGCTTGGGTTTGAACCTGCGACCGTCGAGGTTCTCGACCGCGTGCTTAAACCTCGAGGCCGTCACTACTTACTTTGCATTAAAGAAATAAAGTAAAAAGTGGAATATTCAACGCAATTTCAATGTAAACCGAATTGCTTGTTAGTTGATAGATTGACGTGGACGGCCACGAACATTCTACACTGAATGAATCATCGAATGGAGTTATTGAGAATTCCGCACAAACAACCTTGTGACAATATTACATTCTAATGTCCGCGCTCCTCTTTATATCGAATTCAAAATTATACAGTACGTATTCAGACTATAATCGAAAAAAGGCAGGAAATAGCTACGATTGTTACAAAACCATTGAGGTAAAAAAAAAAACGATAAAAATTTAAAAACTTGACGTTTTTCTAACAACCCCATACATTTAATAGCTATGATTGTACAGACAACTTCATTTATTTTTATTTTTTGTAGGGATTTTTTTAATGCCAAGGGGTTTGTAATCACCTTAGTTATTACCTGACTTATGGCCGAATACTGAAACGCAACTTAAAAATTAAGGTGAACTTAAACGTCTAATCCCGTCTTATTTTAGTCGATAAAGATCGACTTACAATTAAGTAGCGTTTCAGTATTCGGCCCTTAGTTTTCGATCACGGTTTGAATACAACCTATATGTTACCAGTAATGATATACGGAGCTCAAATCACTTTACAAAATTCCGGATAATCATAATTAAATAAGAGAACTTCATATATAAATGAAAATATCTTGGCTTCTATGGATGGATGGTACCGCTTCTTATTGTCTGCCACGTAATATAGCAGCACTAGTTTGTAGTATATGCTTTACTATCTAGAGGCCCCAGGTTGCATTCCCGAGTCACCAAAGCATTATTAGGTTCTTTCTATAAAGTATAAAATTCTCAACAGCAGCACTGAGTCTTTTGCCCTAGAAACGGCGATAGACTCGCTCCCTATAATATAGGGTCTATAGAAAAATTGATAAATTGTGGATGTCAAATGACAGCCCCCGTGGCGCAGTTGGCTAGACACCAGCTTGCGAAACGAGAGGCCGCGGGTTCGATCCCCGCACCGAGACAAAAGTTTGTGTGAACCACAAATATTTGTTTCCGGTCTGGGTGTTTGTGACACCGAAAAAGTCTCTCGTAGTGTCTGATACCCACGACACAGGTCTTGTAACCTAGTGTGGGGTCAAAGCTGTGTATGTGACTGTTGAGTGTATTTATTTATTTAAAATTGCACCTCCGCCTACTCCTTCAGAATACAGGCGTTATGTACGTACCTATGTCTTAATTAAATGTTGGGTTTTTAATAGTACACCAATAGAGCATTGATGTGTTTTCCTCGTTAGTGTTGCTTAATTAATTAATTTATTATTGACATACCATTGCGCTTACAAATCATAGATTTATTTTAATATAAACGACATTTATAGTCAACTCAACGCGAGTCTTATTTGACTTATAATAAATTGCTAAACAAAATGTTTTCTTTTATGTTCATATACCAAATTCTCTTTATAGTATTATTACTACACTAGTTAAAAAAAAAAAAACAGTATAAAAATGTGTTAAAAAAATGACGATTCAAAAGAACTCGTAAAAGTCTATTTGAATAAAGGAGATTTGACTTTGACTTACTTCTAAACAGGTAAATGCGGCCAAAGACGTACCAACTCGAACATATAGTTTTGTTCTTTAATTGCGGTCAAAGCCAAAATAATCTTTATACAGTAAGACTCTTGGACGCAATTTAATCGTCAGTTTAAATATATCGCCACTTCGAAACGTTTTGTCGCTTTGGAAATTGGCAAGAAACTCCCTCATCAACACCGAATCACATATTTTTATTAAAAGTATAGCAACGTGGTATATATTTCTTAATTTTTTTAAAAAGCTCATTGCTATGACACCGTAAGTATCGCAAATATGTCAATAATGTTACAATTTTCCGGTTGACATAGTTACGAAGAATTTATGTCATGACTATACTAGATCAAGTAATGTATTCATTTAATTATAAATTATCACGTACTTGACAGTGAAGGAAAACATCGTGATGAAACCTGCACACCTAAAAGTACTTAGGAATTTATTAATGTAGTCCGCGACCTCACTAGGCCAAAGTGGACTAAGGCCTAAACCCTCTTCTTTCAAAAAGCCCAAAAGATACACGTTAATTATTCAAAATTAGCGAAAACATAATTTAAAAAATATTAAAATTTGAAATTGGGTCAAATAGTAATTAATACTGATTACGGAGAATTGTCATCGCAACCTTCGGACTTCTGTGTATCAAGATGTGTAAATCTGGATCAGCCATTCCACAGAATAGTATATTCTAGATAACGTATAACTAAGTATCCAAAACTATGCGGGTAGCAACCCGTAACCCTCCAACGATGGCTGGAGTTGCCAGCGCATCAAAAGAAAATTGCAAAAAATATTGGTGCAATTTCTGTAGTATTGTTTTTTTTTTATTTTCGCGTAATCCTTTATCAACAGGCTCTGCTAAATACCCCTGGTAGGCATGCCCTAAAACTTTGTACTAGGTACAGTATTATGGCTTAGTGCAGGTTAGAAATCGTAGATACAAAATTCCTTTAGAGTCTAGACTCTAGAAAACATCCAAGGTTTCTTCATGATGTTGTCCATCACCGATACCGCATAATCACTTAGGGAAACACGTACTAGTTTAAAGAGTTAAAAATGTATGTATTATTGTTTATCACAACATCTAAACAAGTGTACACAAGTGTCGAATATCGAATTTCCTATGAAGAACTTTTAAGCCCAATTTCTGTCGCCATAATACGATTGTGGACTTGACTTATGACTCTTCCGACCTGGTAATCGAACCCTGGACCTCTAATCGCAGTACATGCATAGTCTGCGAGACCACGTGCCAATAAAAAAATAATTAAAAGGTAAAACAGTGCATTGTGTTGGCAACACATGCGCGTGTGTGGCGCGCGGCGGCAGTCGGCGGTCGTGCGCAGTCGCGGCAGCACTTATATTGTGCTATCGGATCGTTGTTACGTCGTGTAGTGCTGTGTCGTGTTGCAAAATGTGTACTTATTCAGTGCCTTTACTTTAGCGTGCGAGGATATTGTTGCATCGTAAGTATTCTTACCGTTGTATTACCGTTGACAGTAAAATAAGCTTTAGAAACACTAAATTACCGTTTGTTGCCAAAAATTAATTGTAATCGATGTTTGTCAACAGTCTCGTATACTTAGTATTTACAACAAATTTGAATAACGAAACCTATTTTTATAGTATTTTTAATAATACAAATGATTCGCCCTGGATAAGGACCATACGAATTCATGTTATCCTGATATGAAAGCGAAATTTTAGCTCGTTAGGAGCCATGATTCCCTTTGTTCTTCATCTTAACATAACTTTAATATAGTATAAGGCCGACATAATTCTGTAGAGTGACTATCTCCTCAGATTAGCAGGACAGTTAACATCATCAGCCCATATTACATCCCATTGCTGGGCATGGAACACAGAGGTATTATAAGAGACAACAGAGAGAGGTTAAGCTTTCATTTATTTAAAAACAGATTGTCTTTATAACAAAATCGGTCGATCTTTTTTTTGCATTTAAAATTAATTGTAATTATAAAAATAAATAGAATCCCATTGACTTTTTTTTAATGCTCTCTGGTATTACTAATTGTGTTAATGTTTACAAGATAACATTATTTTAGAGTGGATATGTGTGTCGCGATCGTAACAATAAGAAATAAGATACAGACTTTCGATGACGAAATGTGTGTGTAGAAATGCATCACTGCCTACCCCTTCGGATATACAGGCGTGAAGTTATGTATGTATGTAGATATAGAATTGAAAGTGAAAAATTCAACGTATCTCAGTCGCAGTTTGAATCTCGGAAAGTGCCCCGATAAAGATATCAAAATCTAGGCTTTTTACGTTTTACTCTTAACACAAAGGAGTTCCATATGGATAGGCTATTTATCATCATCATCATCGAATATACGTCCCTCTTCTGGGCACGGGCCTTCTCTACCATTGAGAGGGTTTAGTATAGTATATCCACATACATCTCTAAAACAGACTAGGTCTTTTTTCCTCATTTTTTTGTTGTGTTCCCATACCATGTTGCAACTTTCCTGTGTCAAGAAAGACAGGTGCATATAAACACACATGAACAAAAGTGTGTAAGGTCATGCAAATATTTACCAGCGCGGGCGATGAACCCGCGTCCTTTATTTACGAAAGCCACTAATTTATATACTCTAAAATGGATTGGGGAAGTACAAATATTTTGGGATTTTATCAGATGTTAAATGAAAATATTTCTAAAATTTTTTTTTTGGATAATTCCTTATAATAACACAATGCTTGTATCCAGGCTGTAAGAAGCGATACGATTTTTGTTTTTACAAGTACGTAGCCTCTTTAGTATCATCATCATCATCATAAGCCCATATACGTCCCAATGGCACTAGGCACGAGCTTCCTCTACCATTGAGAGGGTTTAAGCCTTAGTCCATCCCGCTGGGTTAGTGCGTTTTGGCGGACTACACTACAAACTTTTAGGTGTGCCGGTTTCATCACGATGTTTTCCTTCACCGTTAAAGCAAGCACTGTGCCTCGGAGGATGATAAATAAATAATTAAGTGATAATGCCTTTTTATTTAATGTATTTTATACTCACATAATTAATTATTTATCATATTCTAAACAAATTCAAATTTATTTGTCTCGTATCTTCATTTGACACTTGACTTTCAATCGTGTTATTGAAAATCTTTGTGGAATATAATAAACCCACTTTATGAATCAGAATTATAAATTTCAAACTGTTTGCTTTACCAAAACACACATAATTTGTAAGCATTAATATTATACAGATATATGTATGCTAGGGTGTCCCAGCTTAGTAGGGCGATTTTTTTTTTCTCGAAATTAGTTACGCATACCCTCTATATTTTTTCTAATTGACCCTAATAACTCAAATACGAAATATTATCGAAATTGGATAGCGGTAACCCGTGTCGACTTGATGGCAAAGTTTTAAGAAAAAAATTGTATGGTAATTGTAGAGCACATATAAAAACTTAATTTTTATTTTCAAAATTATATCCTATTTCACCGGTATTATATATTTATTATTAAAACATGAATATTTGTGATATTTTAATCTTAAAGTTTTCTTTTTATTGTTAGGATAAATCACAGGAAAAATTGCTTTAGTTTCCCTTTAAAGGTGACTTTTTCACGCAAATGTTGTATCAGTATAACTGCAATTTGCAGTATCACTAGCGACTTTTAGTGTCATTATTTATTTCTTAACTGCTTGAAAAGAAGTATAACTAGTCTGTGAAGTAAGCAACTCATTGAGAAAAGTGTCAAAATTTTTAAAACGATTGAAGAAGAGCAAGACTAGTTTTTGATCGAAATAAAGTCGTTTATATCTTTCTAAAAAAGTAAATCACGCAGATATCTTTCCAGGGGATATGAATTGATGTTGATGTTGTCCTCTTTAGTTAAGCTTTAAAATATTATCATTTTTGGTTCCTGGTCTCCATCATAGTGATATAGAGACAAGACAGCTACTTCATGAACCAAAGATCAAAAAAGCTGAAAAATATTCTGTATAGTCATTTCTGAATTAATTTCATTGACGGTTTCCCAGGGTTTCAAAGTATTAAGCAAACGTAAGTCGTGGTAAGGTGCCGTCACTCATAATATACAATGCATCCAAGCCTTAACATGGTATATAGCGATGCAAATCTAGATGTCTAATAGTTCGACTTTTTATTAGTAATTTACAATTAAAAAATAAGTTACGACATTTTTAATCAATTAATTGCTTCGGCCATCATGGTGTCTGGTACATAGAACTTGGAGATCGAATAGTCAATTTTCTTTCTGTATCACCACCAAAGAATATGATTATAGCTATAACTGTTAATTCTAGATAGCCAACCCCTAAATTTCCTTCATAATGCTGTCCGGTAAAACAATGTATATCTATTTATGTAACTATATCTATTATCTAGATTTATTTTTATCAATTAAAGGGCACTGGCGTGTGCAATATACAAAAAGTAGTCCAAGCTTGTAACAAACTCTTGACGACACTGTACGAACACATGTTGCGGTTTTTCCGCATTATTTGTTGATCTCTTCAGAGTCGGTATAAGGCAACTTATTTCTTAAAATTTGTTTATTAAAGCTTAAATAGGCATATAAGCCCTTTAACAAAAAATAATTAATCTCGAATAATTAGATTTGCGATTTACAAAATTCAATTTTACTTCACGAATTTTATTAAACAGAACTGCCAATATTTGTTCTTTACAGAGAAGTTTTAAACCGTTATTTTATTGTTTTGAACCCCGGTATTAAAATTTGCCTTTGTAATCTTAATCTGACATATTGATTAAACAAAAAGAGGCGTTTACCAATACAATAAACAAGCAACCACGAAACTTCCATGCGAATATTGCGACGCGCCGAAGTTCATACAAAGTATGTAAGTACTGAAATACATGAATGCAAGTCGGCACGGGTTGCAGTGGTCCTAAGTTCATGAAATTTTATTTATAAGTGTTTTAACACCATTCGAAAATAATTAGAGGGTATGCGTTGACAAAAAAAGACTTTGATTTTTTTGGGACACCCTAATGTATGCTATGTACTACTATTATAAACACTTTGTATTCTGTTAAACACACGTAAAATTGTAAGGCGATGTAATTATTCAAAATAATTGAGGTAATTAAAGCCAAAAGAATAACATGTGGGACAAAGTTGAAACTGTGGGAATAAATCAAAAACACAATAGTTTCGTTAATAGCTTCGTTTGAGAATTAAGACGATTGTACCTCAAATTTGTTTGATACATGGCCTCGAAAAGTAGTGTTTTGACGCCAAGTTTGACTTTTCAAAGTTATGTGTAATTTGTTAATGAGAAGAGCTAAAGGGAGGGACACGCAGAGGAAGGCTAAAAAAATTAAGTGCCTGAGTGAAAGGCTGACAGGGATGTGTGGAAGGATACGAGTAAAACATACTATGGCGACCCCACATAGCATCAGGAACAAGGCAAAAGAAAGAATGTGTATATTCACAGTTAGTTATCATTTATCAAGTGCTTTAACGGCGAAGAAAACATCGCAAGGAAATCTGCACACATAAATATTCATATGAATTTCTCAGGTGTGTAGTCCGCCAATCCTCTCAAGTTGTAGAGGAGGTCCGTGCCCAGCAGTGGGACGTATATTGGCTGATGTGAGAGCATTATAAAGACATCTGCATACGTAAGAATCTTAAGAATTTCTCGAGTTTTGCCTATAAACTTATTGGTTTGCGTGTACGCGAGTGTCTAGTCTGTGGGGAGTTGCATTACTGCTCCAGATATGAGGCAACAGCCGGCCTGTTGTAACAAACAGTCGACGGCGCACGCGATGGACAACACACTAGTACAGTGTTCTTGTGTTCATTTATCTATGATTCATTTTTCTTATTTTTATTAAAAAAATGACCTGAAAATTCTAATAAATACACCCAACAGTCAAATACATAGTCCTGACCCCACACAAGGATACAAGTCCTGTGTCGTGGGTATCAGAAACTACGAGAGACTTTTCTATCTCACAAACATCCAGACCCGAAACATATTTGTGGATCACACAAACATTTTTCATTATTTCGTTTATCCACAACCATTTCGGCTGTGCGACAGAAATGGTTAAAGACAAGTTGTGAGACCGAAAAATCTTTCGTAACTTGTAATAAAGCCTGAAGCTTGTACGTATGTATGTCAATACGCCGTTGAAACAAGTTTAATTTTGGATATAATAAGCTGTATTTATTGCAGGTTTTTACACAAATACCCGATTGGGTTTCCCGTCGCGAGATCTCCGATTTCTAAAATACATTAATACGATATCTTATTATTTTGATATTGGGAAGTTCAAAATTCATTTTCCCACCGTCATGAGGCAATATAATCTCACTGCTGGGGTCTGCCAGAGAGGTTGAGTGCATTTTATCGTTGTCATACCTAACTATAAGTCCGCCAACCCGCACTAAGCTAGCGTGACGTGGGTATCAGAAACTACGAAAGACTTTTTCGGTCTCACAAAAACCCAGACCCGAAACAAATATTTGTGGATCACACAAACATTTGTCTCGGTGCGGGGATCGAACCCACGACCTCTCGTTTCGCAAGCTGGTGTCTAGCCAACTGCGCCACGGGGCTGTCAACAACAAAAGAAGATCAAGTTGTAATGAACATTTAATGAATATAATGACATGTATGTAGTCTGTCACCTTACATTCAGTAATTAACGTCCAGACAACAATGACTGAATGAAGTGTGGTATGGCACAGTATTTTAATAGTAATATATTCCGTGTATAAATCGTGTCGAACTCAAATTGACATCTCTATACGAAACACCATGAATTACATACATGCATACATAACCTCACGCCTATATTCTCCGAAGGGGTAGGCAGACATGCATTTCTGCACCCACATTTCACCAGGTATGTATCACCCCACGTAATAGGGGGCGAGCTTATTGCCGTTTTTCGGGCACATTTCCAGACCCCGTGCTGTTCCTGAAAACCTAATGGAAAAATCCAATAACACTTTGCCCGACCCGGGAATCGAACCCAGGCCCCCTAGATCGCACGGCGCATACTTGTATCGCGAGAGCAGGAGGCAGTTCACCATGAATTCGACTCATAAACCTTTGACTAAACGTTTCTTAGTTTGTTTGTTGCTTGGTTAACATTTTTTCGACTGCGTTTAACTAGTTACACCATGAACTTCACGCTTTTAAACACATAAATACAAGAGACCACGGAAACTAATAACTAATCCTAGCAGGAAAAAGGTATTTTTGTTTAATCGAGAATCTCGGCGGTCGCGGGTTCGAACCCCAGGCACACACCTCTGACTTTTCGAAGTTATGTGTGTATTCAAATTGAATTATCACTTGCTTTAACGGTGAAGGAAAACATCGTGATGAAACCTGCACACCTAAAAAGTTCTTAGGAATTTCTTAGGTGTGTAGTCCGCCAACCCGCACTAGGCCAGCGTGGCGGACTATGGCCTAAACCCTCTCAATGGTAGAGGAGACCCGTGCTCAGCAGTGGGCGTATATGGGTTGAAGAAGAAGAAGAAGAAGAAGAACTGTCAATAGAGTTGAATTTGTTGAGTTCAAAAATAATCCGGTTATACAGGCAGAGGTGTATTTATGCGCTCATCATCATTTTCATCCCATATACGCCCACTGCTGAGCACGGGTCTCCTCTACCATTGAGAGGGTTTAGGCCATAGTCCACCACGCTGGCCTAGTACAGTTTGGCAGTCTACACACCTAAGAAATTCCTAATGATTTTTAGGTGTACAAGTTTCATGACGATAATTTCCTTTACCTTAAAAGAAACTTCATAAACAATGTAATAAAAACAAACAATGCAGTAGTTATGTATACTGAATAAATTCCACATCATTTATATTGCTAATCCAATCAGAGTTGGGATTACACAAGTAATCCTCTTCGATAACCACGCCGAGGAGATTGCTTGATACGGGCTTCTAGCCATTAGATAACAACTCTTTGTAATTACTAGGTCCCAGTACAATATTCAACTATTCACATTTACTCAACCGATTTGGAACATTCCTTCGGTGGGAGATAGCATTGATCGAAGAGGATTATATGTTACAGGGTGAATAAAGGAAATCCTGACAAAAAATATTTAATAATTTTTATTTTTTGTCAGGGAATACAAACCACGTGCACTTTATACCTATAATTGTAAAGACATGAGTTACTTATCGGGCAAGTACGATGTAAACGTTTTGGAATTAGGGTTTTCGAAAGTTCCGACGAATTTGAGACTGACTCATCTTCATCCGGGGATTTCCCAAAGTAACGCATGACGCAGTATTCAATTCTAACGGCGTAAATGCAATATCGTAATCCAATTATTGGCAGGTATTTAGATTATCAAGATTATTTCCGTCTCGTAAATTTCAATAAATGATAAAATCCCTCTACATTTACAAGTGATTATATAAGGCTTATACCCTGCCTGTTGTAGAGGAGACCCGTGCCCAGCAGTGGGACAAAAATGGGCTGAGGATAAGAGCAACATGGAGTAGGTACATAACTGTGGCTTCACTCTAAGATACTGGCTCTTTTCGCTGTCAAAAAAATTAAGAAACATTTAACCTCCTGAGTGTTTCATCATCATCATGTACAGCCCTTTTTCAACCCACTGCTGGGCATGGGCCTCTCTTTTGGCATGCCATTCGTCTCTACCCTGGAGCAGTCGCATCCAACATCTTCCAGCCACGCCAACCAAATCCTCCACCTGGATGTTTGTGTTGAATCATCATGAGTGTTAAGTCCTTAATTTAGAACATCTAACAAACGAATATTTGTGAACAGATATTAGCAGAGCAATCCACTTATTTTTGCATGAAACGAAACATTTCTATACATAAGGTATTTTTTTCTTACATTGTTTATCATACCTAGAAGTACTTAGCTAAAAATCAAAAAGAAAACGGAAAAATTGTCCTTTGGAACTCAGAAGGCTATAGATCATATTTTTTTGTCGGTGCGAGAATAAGCCCGTAGCCTTCCACTTCCGAGCTAGTAGGTAAATGCACTCATGTGGCGAAAAAATAATACATATTAAATTTAATTTCGGTTCAGACAGAGCCATAAATTTTGCCGGCCCCGTAGGTCATATTAACTGTTTTTTTAATGTAAAAATAAATTTAATTACCTTTTTGAGGATATACATTATGCCTTTTGTATATGTAACTATGTGTATTTATATTCCTGATATATTTATCTGGATATAGGACTATTTATTATTTAGGTTCTACAAAGTATGAGGTCTCTTTTTAACTTGTTGTATTCGCGATGAATTATTCATTAATTGCTTTAACGGTGAATGCAAACATCATGAAACTTGTACACCTAAAAATTATGATGATGATGATGAAGTATTGTACAAAAATAAATAAAATACATAGATGAACATAGTCATAATACAAAAATTGATATAATATAGTGTTGCAGAGTGTGGGCGGTGCACAAGCAAAAAGTGGCATTTTATGGAAATCGCTGGTCAGAACCGGACTTTACGGAATTATAAACAGTCTAGTCTAGAAGCGTATCAACAGACACGATTATATCGGAAGACACAGGCACACTTTTGACTGTTTAAAGTTATATGTGTGTTCACAATGTTATCACTTGCTTTAACGGTGAAGGAAAACATCGTGACGAAACCTGCATACTTAAAAGTTCCCAGTAATTTTATAAATGGTGGACTAAGCCTAAACCGTCTCAGTTGTAGATAGGACCCGTGTCCAGTAGTGGACTGAGATGGGCTAATGCTGATGTCCAGCATTTCAACAGGGGCTTTGCCTGACTAACATGGCTCCATAGACAAAAATCCTACTGACTAAAACCTTTTGATGGTTCTCCTTTGATTCGTGTCTTCGCCTTTGACATAAATCTTGTAACAAATCTTCGTATTAATGATTCATTCGACACGCAGATACGCAAATCCCTACTTTGATATTTAATCCCGCAATGTCATGTCATGTCGCATGTTTAGGGGCCATCCATAAATTACGTCACACGTTAAGGGAGAGGGAGGGGGTCGTCTGAGTGTGACATTGTGTGACAAGGGGGTGGGAGGGAACCTAAACATCGTGACGTCACATTTCAAAATCTTGTTAATTACAAGAATTTTGCACATTAAATTCAAAAGTCTTCGCATTTCTACTTACATAAATATAACATTCAAACTATTTAGTCGGCTACTCGATCTACTAGTGTTACGTGGCAAGCACCGACAACCCAAGTAAGTTCAAAAATAAAACTAATTCCGACTGCAGTTTTTATTCAATAATTTCTAGACGTAAAATTGTAAAATATGTGATGTCACACTAGGGAGGGGGGGAGTCGTACAAATGTGACCAGCTGTGACAAGGGGGGGGGGTCAAAAAATCATTAATTTCGCGTGGCGTAATATATGGATGGCCCCTTATCACAAAAACAATAAAACAAAATAATTTACGTGAGGGATTAACGACAATAACTCATTGTGTAATTTAGATATGAATTTGCGTGCGTACATCGTCATAGATTGTAGTAGCATCTAATTGCTACGTGGTCATGCGGCACTAGTATCATGCTATATAGAAGTTCCGGGTTCGATTCCAATGTCCGGAAATCGTTTTAAGAGCATTGCAGACTCCTTATTGCTAATGAGTATCATCAGCCTATTTACACGGGCCTTCTCTTTAACTGCCAGGCCTTAGTCCATCACGCTGGCCTAGTGCTGGTTGACAGACTACAACCTAAGATATTCCTAAGGGCTCTTAGGTACGAAGGTCTTATCACGATATTTTTCTTCACCGTTAAAGCGGATGATATTTCATTTTGAATACACACATGACTTCGAAAAGTCAGAGAATGCCTGGGGTTCGAACCCGCTACCGCCGAAATTCTCGACCGCGTGCCTAAATCTCGAGACTATCACTGCTTACTATAATTTACTGTATTCTTTATAAACTAATAGAGAAGCCTGAACACACTGCTCGACTTGGGAATCGATCCCAGGCTCGAGTACACCCAGGTACTTATGTACACGAGGCAGTTTATGAGATAATAATTAGAGTTGATTCACAATTATGTGCAATACCACAGCAGACACGTCCTACGAGTTATTCAGTTGACTGTCACGCGCAATGCAGTTAGAACTAGTATTGTTTGTATTGCAACACCATGTTGTACTTACTACTTATGTTGTAAGATTTTCGTCTACCTCGTGGTCTCGTTTGAAGTATGTGACGTGCGATATGGAACCGGATTCGAGTCCTGGAATGGGAAATGTTTTTACATTTTATGTTAGTAAATTCTCAGCAGCACGGAGTCTGGAATTTTCCCGAAACACATTTGGCGAAATGTGGATATAGAAATGAACCCCTGCCTACCCATTTGTAGAACGCGTGAGGTAATTTATATGTTATTGTTTTAATTAATGATCTCTGAAAAATAATAATTACACACAACGGTCACACATATAGTCCTGACCCCACACTAAGATACGAGTCTTGTGTCGTGGGTATCAGAAACTACGAGAGACTTTTCGGTTTCACAAACACCCAGACCCGAAACAAATATTTGTGGATCACACAAACATTTGTCTCGGTGCAGGGATCGAGCTCGCGGCTGCTCGTTTCGCAAGCTGGTGTCTAGCCAACTGCGCCACGGAGCTGTCAAAATTTAACTACAACTTTCAAAAATTTTAATGACTTCGGCAGAATTAAGCAATAACACCACGCCCATCACAGGAATCAAACTAAAAACCTCTGGATCACGCAAACCTCTGCCGCTGGACCACAAATATTCTGTAGGAACCTCTGTCGACGCGCTGACATAACTGTTAATGAGCAGAACTACAATCTTGATGCTTGCAATGTTATCAACACCCGCGCTCCACTGAGTCCTCGAGTTAACCTTATTAACCTTATAACTAGGAAGGTCACATACTCTAACCGAGGCCTCGTGTTTCCGAAATGGAAACTAGTTGTACAAATAGGAATATACTTCTAGCTGTGAGACGAAGGTAGCCTCCCTCGAGGAAGAAATGTCAAGAAAAAATTAAATTACGCGTTGAGAGATCGAAAGTTGTTGTCAAGCAGAATAGCAGATTCTTCATATTGAAATGTGTATACTGTATATACTTATACATATATAAGGGGCATTCAGACCGTGATCGAAAACTGGGGCAGGTAATAGCGATAGTAATTACAAACCCCCTGGCATAAAAAAAATCCCGACAAAAAATAAAATTTTTGAGGTTTTCCATACAAACCACATACTTTTAACACCGATGGTTGTATGGAAAACGTCAACATTTTTATTTTTGTCGGGATTTTTAATATCGCCACTGGGTTTGTGATCACCCTCGCTATTACCTGCCTCATTTTCGATCACGGTCTAAATACACCCTGTATATAAGGGGTATTCAGACCGTGATTGGAAACTAAGGCAGGTAATAGCTACGGTCACAACAAACCCCCTGGCGTTAAAAAAATCCCAACAAAACCAACCAACCATACTTTTAAAATGTGTGTGGTTGTAAGGAAAACGTAAAAAATGTCTGCCTTCGTTTCCCATCACGGTCTGAATACACTGTATAATCCTACTACTATTATAAAGGCGAAAGTTTGTAAGTATGGATGTATGGATGTTTCACGTAAAAACTACTGAATGGATTTGAATGAAACTTTACTACAATATAGCTTATACATTAGGATAAAACATAGGATACTTTTTATCCCGGAAAATGTAGTATTCCTGTGGGAATGAGTATTTCTGGATCTACCAAACCGATTTAAATGATTTTTGGTATGTACATAAATAGGACTCTGAGATGTAAAATAGACTATAAATTATTTTCTATCTAAACTCAACCCTGTAGTCTACGCGGATGAAGTCGCGGGCAACAGCTAGTTTTGGAATAAAGGCAACCACTCTATCCGAGTTTTGTCTAACCTCGCAACCTCTGTCAAATAAGTATGTTAGTGTTTGTTATTTAAGGGTCATTTCCTTCCAGCATCATGGAAGTGACAGCGCCGCCCTGGTCGCGGTGGTGGAGGAGGCACAGGATCCGCTACGACCCCATGCCCAGAGACGAGTACTGGCTGGGGCCCCGCCTGAATCCCTACACAGGGCTCTACAAACGACCAAGAGACCAGCTATCCAGACCCATCATCAGGTAATACAACATGGGACGTTCACCAACGAGACGACATGATGAAGGTCGCAGGCCTCCTCCGGGCTGCGTTTAACAGGTCACTATGGAAGTCATTCATCGTCAACCCATACGTCTCACTGCTGGGCACGGGTCTCCTCTGCCATTGAGAGGGTTAAGGCCATAGTCCACCACGTTGGCCTAGTGCGGGTTGGTGGACTACGCACCTAAGAAATTCCTAAGAACTTTAAGGTGTGCAGGTTTCGTCACAATGTTTTTCTTCACCGTTAAAATAAGTGATAATTCAATGTTTAACACCCAGAACTTCGAAAAGTCAGAGGTGTGTGTCTGGGGTTTGAACCCGCGACCGCCGAGTCTTAAAGTGGAGTATGGAAGTCTATGAAGGAGGCCTATGTCCAGCAGTGAAATTTGATTAGCTGATGGATTGGATTGATGCACGAGCGTGTGCGAATTTCGCCAAGTCAAATATAATTGATACATTTACGGTAGCAAATCCTGTAAGGAAGAAAGACAAAATATTGAGTTTAGTGTACCCACCTACTTATAGACGGTGTAAGAGAGTAAGAATACCTAACGTTAATCTTCTAGGGCGAATTCAGACGTTCTGAACAAAATTTCCAAAAACCAATTAAAAAAGTTAATTGCAATTATTTCAATTGCGAACTACAGTAACGTGCGTTCATCTAAATTATTTAATTGTAATACGCGATTAAATGTTAAATTGCGATTAATGCCGTTGCAGTTAATTAAAGTGCAATTAATTTTTAACCAATTCACTAGTTAAATTGAATATTAATTGACTAATGCCCAACACTGCCACCAGTTTCCTTGTCGTCAAACCAATTGCGAGATTCCGATATGTTTTTTCCTCATATAATTCAGAGAATTTTACGATTATGTACGTAATACAGTGCGTATTTAGTGATCCAAAACCGTCATTGAAGTGTGTCTAAAATATAATTTGCTGAAGTTTGCAAATTCGCTTGAATATAGATTTTGTCAAAGCATTTTAAAACGTTTACCATTATCCGGTATGCAATATGGTTTATAACTTAACAGTTAAAAAAAATATTTACCTTTGCCCACAATTTATGAAAATGCTGTTCATAAAAAGTATGGGCGTAACTAGCTTAACTATTGACGCCGAGCAGTGAAGCTCAGCGAATCTAAGGGGACCTAATTTGTCATAGTCCCGTAACGAAGTGAAAAAGAAAAAAGATAAAAAGAAGGAGTTTATTACAAAGAGTTGCCCACTTCCCTCCACAGCGAAGCGGGAGAGAAAATATTGAAATATGTTTTTTCATCGTCTCACAAATCAATTAATTTTTCCCCTTGTATGCCTAAAAAAAATTAAATACTACACAATCTTCACACCTTCTATGATAACTAAAACTTTTGGTAGCGATGTTACAATTTAATAGTCAAACAAAACGCCACAATTAATAATTAGGTACATATTTTAGGAAGGTAAATGATAAATACAATGAGTGAAACTAGACGCAATTAACGCACTTAAGGTAATTAACAATATGATATGACTAAATAGTACCTAACGTGCGTGTTGTTATATTAGCATCCAATAAAAGCCAAAAACGAAAGATAGCACGGAAATTCTTCCTAAATATGCATAGAATAAGGTTATATGTTCAAAGTTTCAACTTCTCTTTCTTAGCGATTTAAACTTAATTGGGCACAAAATTGTCAGTAACTTTTTTTGTTCTTCAAACAGCAAAAAAAGTTATGATTATTGTTACTTCACTAGTGCAATATATAAACAAGTTTAACTCAATAAAGACATAAAAAGTACTTTGGTGTTATAGTCATACGTAACCTTATTCTATGCATAGGTCGAATTCATCGAGGTCTGTATACTAATATCACCAGCAGTTACATGAATACTATTAAGCATATTATAAATTACAATTAATAAAAACATGGTGAGAAACAGACTTGTATGAGAAGTCAGCACATTCTGTAAATATGGGCGTGGCCGTTCCGTCAGATCGATAGCGCGACCCTCGTGTCTCAACTGCACAATCATTGCGCCAAGCCGACGATCATTTAATGAGACACGCTGAACAGCGCAGTCGCAGTGCTTTGTAGAAGGTTGTCGTGGGTTCGGAGCCTGGTTTAGGAAGCTAATTAATAAAAGTAGAACATAAATCTGTTTATTATACAGGAGCAAATTACATCATTTTGCGGGACTTTTAAGTTGAATAAAGTAATATTTAGGTACTGAAGGTGTAATGGGTCAAATACACGTAAATTAACCCGCTTAAAAAATAGTTTACTAAGCTGTTCGGATGGGAAAGAAACTCTAGTGTTACTCTTTTCAAATCAATCCAGAAGAATTTTTATGGCACTTCTTCTTAAAATAAACTTACACAGAAATATGTTATTAAAACTATAAATGACAAGACTAAAAAAATAGAAAACTCGCAATACCTATAAAGAGTGATGAATTGTTCTCGAAAAACTGGCAATTGACAAAATGTGGGTGCAGAAATGCACTTCTATCTACCTCTTCAGGGATTTAGATGTCAAAGTCATATCAACTTTATTCAAATGAATGTTCACAAGTTCTTATGAATCGTCACTCTTAAACTATATCTTTAAAGATGAATTTTGGTAGTATGTAAAAAAACATTTTTCTTCTCATTCTCGATATATTACTTTAGCTACACTTTACACAAGATCTAGGCTTGTCTGTGAGTGCTGGACTACATCGGCCCAGCGCACCAGTTACTCGTTACACAATGCTTAATTGTTACGCCACTTTCACCACGATAACTCACATCTCGGTTTTCATGTAAATAGTTATTTACCAGCGTTTTTATTGTATTTAAATACATTATTTCGGCTGTTTCATTTGTCCTTGGGTATAATTGGGTTGTTTCGTCGAGTTTGATTCTCGGGAAAAATGTAATTTTACGTTTTTGTTAGGAAAATCTGAGTAGCAGTATAGACTATTGAAATAAGTGTTGTAAACTTCAATATGTTCAAATTGTTTTTGAGTTGTTTAAATATTTCTGCAATAGAGATATATGTACATCTGTATCAACATAATATTCGGTTATTAATAAACTAGCTCTTGCCCGCGACTTCGTCCGCGTAGACTCTAGGGTTAAGTGCAGAGAGATTTTTGCATTTATAATATGTTTATCCCACGGGATTACATTTTTCAGGATAAAATTATTCCATGTTAATTCTGTGAGCCGTACCTACCTCTATACCAAAAATCATTCAAATCGGTTTGGTAGATCCAGAAATACCCATTCCCACGGGAGTACTCCATTTTCCGGGCTAAAAACTATCCCATGTTAATTCTGTGAGCCCTACCTACCTCTATACCAAATTTCATTCAAATCGCTTTGGTAGATCACGAAATACCCATTCCCACGGGAATACTACATTTTCCGGGATAAAAAGTATCCTATGTTCTATCCTGATGTATAAGCTATATTATTGTAAAGTTTCATTAAAATCCATTCAGTAGTTTTTACGTGAAAGCGCAACAGACAGACAGACAGACAGTTACTTTCGCATTTATAATATTAGTATGGATATTAGTATAGTAAGTATAGTATGGATGATCAAAATTTTCTTAAACTTTCCTTAACTTTTACGATTTGGCTTCTGGTCACACAATATAGTAATAGCGTTAATTGAAATATTTTTTGTTACTAGTCAGCCAGTATCACAATAATGGCCGGCCATTTGAAGCTGGATGTAGATTGGTAATAAACTTGGTCCTTCCTTTAGTCTGGCCCATATCGCGTGCTCTTTCATTAGCAACGCTGGCGCGCGGCCAACTACTAAATGGCCTGAACATTTGATTTGCTATCTTTATGCTGACTACGCTTTTCAGTAGCTCTATTTTGAATTAATAATGAGTAAGGAAATGTAATACTATTTATTGAATACATTTAAAGTTTAGTTTATCACCCTGGTATCAATCTTTGTAGTTTTATAATTGATAGAATTAATCACTTATTACACGCGTAACTTAATATAACCTCACGCTTGTATTTCCCGAAAAGTTATGCAGAGTCGTACTTCTGCACCCATATTTGGGGCGAGGTTATAGCCGTTTTGAGAGTTTCCTAACATAAAACTTTATCACACTTTGCTCTCCCGGGGAATGAAACCCGGTAACACTTTGCTCTCCCCGGGAATAAAACCCGGTACCCCTAGATCGCACGGCAGATACTTAATTCGCGAGATCACTAGTCAGTATAATTTTAACTCACAAAATTCAAGTGAAACTCGTTACTCAAGGATAAAGCACGCTTATTTTAACGCATTGTGTAATTACTTCCTTGAATTTATATTCTACTTTAATTAATTAGCTTTTTAATAAGATTGTGCCCTTCGCTTAATTATTAGCTCGGAAATGAAAGGTCGCAGGTTCGATAACTTATCTCATGAATATAGTTTTTTTCAATGCTATTAATCCTTCTATCTCTCTTGCTTGGCTGTGTAGTCCACCAATCCACACTAGGCCAGCGTGGTACACTAAGGCCTCAATCCTCTTAATGGCAGAAAAGGCCCGTGCCCAGCAGTGGGACGTATATGGGCTGATGAGATGATGATATTCTTTTATATCAGTAAGAAACGTTTCACACGCTGAAATTATTTTTTATTCATCATCATCATCAACAATGCCCCAATGTTAAGCGCGGGTCTCCTCTACCATCAAGACGGTTTAGGCCTTAGTCCACCACGTTGGCTAATGCGGCTTAGCAGACCTTTTAATTACGAATATATAAAACTGTTATTGTTACCATAGACAGATACATTACACAATTATTTATGGCAAAATGTGCGACGTAGCGGGAATTTGACACAACCGTCGGCAACCGAGCCATGAGTCAGCGCAATAAAATATTTCGCGACGATTCACATACCGGTTTCTGTGACTCGTGTTTGGTGTAGATGGTACTCGATTTGTGTCACATTTAGATGCATCCTTTATTATTTTGTTTATTCATTTGCTACTTCGGTTTTTATATTAGTTTTGATAGGAAGTAGGGAGTTTTTAGAGATTTAAGTAATTTGTATCTACATTTTAATTCAATAACAGGCCCATGGAACATTCGATTAGCTATCTGCTTGTGAAGTGAAACCTTGCGGGATCAGTACCCGCACCGAAACAAATATTTGTGTGATCCACAAATATTTGTGTGATCCACAAACATTTGTTTTGCGTATCGGTGTTTGTGAAACCGAAATTTTCTAGTAGTTTCAGACACATGACTAGAATGGACAGCAAAGAAGCCCAAATGGTAGTGGCAACGAATTCTTATTCTTTCTTTAATCAGGAATTAGTAAGCACAGCGGTTTCAAATGTATGAATCAATTAGTGAGCATCCAATGTCGTGCCCCGCTTTGCTGTGTAGGGGAGATTAGGTAAATTACGTGCATTAAACACTTTATTAAATGGGTAGGCAGATTCACTACTGCAACCACGTTTTGCTTATTCTGATAAAATAAAATGGAAATCTACGTCGTTCTCTCTCATAAACCGATTAATTATTTTTAAATATTATTTTTTTCCATATCGTGTTGTTATTTGGTCGCAGGTTCGAAGACGGCATGGACACTCCGATCATGTTCCCGACGCCGAGGAACCCTTGGCTGCAGCACCAGTTCCCGATAGATACGGAACCTTGGAGATTATCGGTGCCCCTACCACCTGACCTTAAGGTAAAATTCTAAACACTTAAATTTCTGAACAACAGATAAATTTAAATAATAGTAATTTTGCTCATAAAAATATGATGAAAGATAAGACACATGTTATTTACGAAAACCATTTTTATGCGGCATTAATACTAATTCCTGGTTCGATTCCCAGGTCCCGACAGTAGGGTGGGTATATTAAGAAACTTTTTAAACAAAAGTACGAAATAAAAGATGGATGGAGTGAGAGAAGTTTTGAAAGAAAAACTGACGGCTGATAGGGATGTTTGTATAGATAAAACGTAATGCGTCCACCCCAAATAGAATTGGGAACGATCAAGATAATGATGATTTAGATAAAAGAACGAAGTCTGGCTATGGTAAATTTATCAACTGGCTTAACGTAAGTAATATACTCTTCCAATTCGAAAATACACACCTGAATCCCTACATGCAATTATTGTTAACAATACGAGATATACATAAAACGGTAAGATGGCTGTACCCTATTAAGTTGACCTGGGATTAGGGACATATCATATTTATTGTAATAATGATAAGTTAGCAGAAATAACCATAGTACAGTTTCGGAAATAAAGGCCTATTATTCTTATTATAATGGTTTCCAGACATTCCGCCTGGACCCTGTGTCAGCGGAGAGCGACGTGGAGCCGACCCTGCCCCCGGCGCGGCACCACTGGACCGACTCGGCGCTCGGCTGGGCCGCCGGCACCGTGCTGCTGGCCATGTTCGTACTCATCGTCAGGGCCGCTGAGAAATGCCTCGATCGGAGACTGTTCAAATGTAAGTCGTCAACTACGGCACGACGGTCTGTCCACTTGAGAAAAGTGGCAAGGGATGAGGTTTGCTTAAGAGCGGGATGGTTGGCGCTTTTTTTAAAAAAAAAACAAAAAATATGGTTGGCGCTTACTTGGGGAGGCCTACGTTTGGCAGTGAATGGCGATAGGCTGATCGTCATCAGCATTTATACGTCCAATTGCTAGGCATGGAACAACAACTGGCCTAGTTAGGGTTGACGGACCATATGTAAGGAATTCCTAAAAAATGTTAGATCTCCAGGTTTTCTTACAGTGTTTTCGCTTATCGTTAAACATAATAAGTCATCCCAGTACATGATCTGACCCAAGTATCTGATAGATGAAAAATTAAATTTTTAGATATAAGTTTGAGAGCGTAAGTAAAGAAAAATCGATTTATATATGACTAAATAAAAATTGCGTAAAAAACGCTGTCAAAATTTACTGAAACTGACATCCTTTTAGTTATCTTTCAAATTATATTTGTTTCTTTGATCTCTTGAATCTATTGAAGAGTTATTTTAGTTAGGCACCTAAACAACGACGATTGAACAAAGATAAACCACGTGGACATTTTATTCAATCTAATCTGTATTATAATCGAACCAATTAATTTTCAGCAAGAAGACGCCAGTCGGAAGAGTGGCCGACGCCAAATGTGTTAGCAACTAGTCGTAAGTTTCTTTACTTTGTTTATTGAATTGTCATACTAAAATATGTGTTTTTTTTTTTTCAACCACTTGTGGATTCGAAATCGATATACTGTACGGAATTTAAGATTGTAAAGCCAATTAATTGGAAAATTATGCGCTTTTTTTTCAATTTGAACTATGTCGCTCTTTTTCCTTTCGATCAAAAAGCTGACCAAGATGGCTTACATCCCCACAGATTCGTGATAACTAGCATCTTGAATGGAAAAAAATGCGATCAGCTAGGGCGTCAATATACAAATAAAACTATCAATAGTCGTATAAATTTGTCGGAGAGTATAAGAGTAATGTAGAGATAATGGAGTGATATATAGACAGTATTACAATAAGACGGACATCACACTGGTTGATTTTACAATAACTCTTTATGATTATGATTAAATGATATAACTAAAGAGGTACGCAGTCCTATGTTGCTCGGAACAGCAGTGACATCACTATTATGGGAGGACGTTATGAGAAGTAACTCAAAGAATCAACTTCAATCATAACTCCTTGTTATTTCCCAGTAAATTGGATGTTTACTGTCCGCGCGTAGACTGGAGACTCTCGCGAGCCATCGTAGTGCACGCCGTTTTATAATAGCTTCAGCCGGTGGGGGAAAAGCTGTGTTGTGCAGTGTTGTCAATTTGTTTGTCGCCTACCCGCCGATATTGCTGTCGTCTACCCGCCGATATTGCTTGTCGCCTACCCGGCGACAAATTCATTGTATTAAATGTTTTACTATCCTGTTTATTTATTTTGAGTTCATAATAATGGTACTCACACTATATACTTTTATTTCAGATCAACACCCACCTGGCGCTGAGACAGGTGCGACGTCTCTGCACCCTGATTCTTTCTCGCAAGCCATTGACCTTCCGCCGCCGTACTCCGAATGTACCGGCCCCAAGCCTAACATTCAGTGTGAGGACCCTCCGCCACCCTACTCCGACTGCTACGTCTCATTCATCAACCCAAAAGACGGAATACCCACAGCAAGGATCATGAGACGAGGCGAAGACGATAGCAGTGGATCAAACATTGGAAGCCAAGAGGCAAATGCTAGTCAAGAAGAAAGCAGAACTAATGAACCTCAAAGCGTTGCTGATAATACTCTAGAAGTTGGATCAAATTCAAATGAAAGCCAAGATGTTAGAACTGATACAAATATTGGAACCCCAAATAATGGGTCCAATGATGAATCAAACGGAAGTACAAATCAGGATTGTGTGGTAAATATCAATGAAGACAACAAAGCTTTGCAAGTATAGAGATGCTCATGGACGAGACTTAAAACGGAGACAATCCAAAATTTTGGATAATTTGAACACCAGTTCTTGCGACTCAAGTCGAAATGCAGGACGAGGTGGAAAATAAAGACCGAAAATTTGGTCTATTTGATTTTGTCTGAATTACTCCACTACATCAATTTCCGATGATGACTAAATCTCGAGTGTTGACGAGAAATCACTATTTTGACTCTTAACTAAAGTTTATTTTAGTGAACATTCCCAAGAAGGGAAATACGAATATGATTTGAAGGGAGATGATGAAAAGACTAGAAGTTATATGTGTAACAGCAAAGGAGTCAGGGATATAAAGCAGTCATTACTTGTAGTAAAAAAGACTGAAGTGAAAAGCTGGTGAAGTGCGGTGTATACCAGATATCGTTTTGATACCAGATTTAGTGACAAGGATTCGATTTCTATAGAATTGCATACAATGTAGATACAGGTGTAGTGTGCCAAAAATATTACTGTGAAAACGGTGCTGAGTGAAATGTGTTCTCCTGTTCGATAATAAAGTTTTTAAATGCTACCTGCTTACTTCTTCACTAAAAATTATAAAAATAATTAATCTATTTCAAGTTTCATCTGTAGTGATTCTGAAATCTTTTCAATATCTGATACTTTCAATACTATAAATAAATTAGTGTATATTGTATAATTTTTACAGTGTTGAATGAAAATAAGGGATAATTTTCTAAGCTCAGAAATATTTTTGGCACATCACCATATTAGATATAGTAACAAGTGATCCTTTAAAGCAATAGTATAATAATGCAATTATTTTTATAAACGCATAGATATAGCCAGGTTGTGTAATATAGTTTGTAATGCGCTTGCTTACCAAAGAGTAGATGGGATGAAATATATAAAAAAAGTGAGGATATTTATGCGTTCATATTCACTGCCTATCCAACTGACGATACAGGCATGTATGTATGTATTATTATGTTATAATAGTACTTTTCACATAGCAAATAATTAAAATACATAAAATAATTTTACCAACAATTATGCCGGTTTAATAGTTCAAAAAAATCTTTCCAGTTTCAACCTAATTATTAATGTTACCGTGGAATATTGAGGAGAGATCATCAATATCCTTAAATAGTAGATTTACTACTGCCTTATTCGCCTGATAGAAACGGTTATTTGTGATATGTCCGACGTGATAGGTACCATCACGCCTGTTAGTCTGTAAGTTTGTGATAGGGTCCGTGCGGGTTGTGATAGGTCCCTTATGGGCATCATCACTGCGAGATATTGTTAGTATCGCATTTTTTTTTTAATTTGACTTATATGATAATTTTTATATTGTCATAAGATTGTTAAAGTCTTAAACGCTCCATAGTGATGGTAGACTTAGGCATACTATGGCTTGTAATTTTTGTTGGAAAAAACAGTAGTTTTATTGCTGAAATTGTAAATATATTCAATATTGAATTATAAGAGACCGTATTTAATAACTAATGGCAGTATTGATATTCATGCGGTACCTATCATAGTTAGGTAATATAGGATAAGCGAGCACCACACAACACTTAGAAGTCACTCAAGTAACATATATTCTTTACGATTTTGGTAATAAACCATGCAGTAATTATGACTTGTTTTATTTCACATCATTTGAATGGAGCATTTTTGTTTGGAGGAGAATAGAAAAAGAATTAAAAATCTACAATCGTAATTAACCAAGTCAATTCATCAAGTCAAGTCATTCGACCACCTGTCACTTTTCTTCCATTGAGATATTATTACTACGTATAGAGAAGACACTGCGTACCGCTACAGTGGTCCCTTCAAGTATGGTTCATGAACCACACCGCACTTAGTTACTTGCGAGCTCTTGAGCGGTCGACTCGTATTTGTTTGTGTTCCGAAATACGTTGAAACGCGTTAAATATGCCGTCGTGTGTGTTAAGATATTGCACTAATAGTTCTAGAAATACAGCAAAGTGCAGATGAATAACTTTCCATCGGTAAGTGACTATATTATTATTTTAAAATTTATTTCAAACAATATATTAAGCGGACGCCATGTTGCGTCATTTACACTATAAAAATGACGTCTTATAGAAGTATGTGAACAAAACGCGTAAGCGCCATGAAATACACGGCGCTTACGACCTTTTGGTCGCGAGAAAACTACACTTGTTAGCGTTCTGCGCTGCGTGTTTATACCGTTTAGTGTTTGGTTTGACAGCTAATTGATTGTTTCAGCGCTGCAGCGATTTTAGTTGTAACTCGTCAAAAAATGGAGCATGATTTTTGTCTGGGGTGTCTTCTCTATACGTAGTAATATTAGCTCAATGTTTTCTTCCTACATTTTCATTCTTTTACAATTTGTCTTATATACCCCATAATTTTTATCTTATATAAAAAGTTGTAAATTTAAAAAATGACGTTTTTGATTAGGTAGTAAAATAAAAAATGGGAGGTGTCCACTTTCAACTCTTAACTTGAAAGTCACAAGTTTTTTGGGCAGATTTTAATTTTAAAAGTAAAACACAAAATCATACAGATTGTTTATTAATAAATACAACACAATGCATTTTACAGATAATTCTGTAGAAGGCGGGTGTGGAAGTGCCTTATTCACTAGCTACAACTATTAAATGCAAACCAAGCCGCGCGCAGGCACTAGTCATATACAACCTTATGCTACATACTTACAGTCGTACAACAACTGGTCTTATTTTCACTCTAAAATAAAATTTATACTTTCAATGTTGGTAGATAAATTTTAAACAATTAATTTTAAATTTTAAATTATCATGCACGAAAAATTAAAAATAATAAACTAAGAAAACATTCATAAAATTCGTAGTTTTTTAAACTTTACAAGTAACAATTTACAAACGTGTTCGGTTTATCAGTAGAAGTATGATACATAAACATATATTATCTATAACTAGTATATTAATATTCTTAAGTGATCTAAAAGCTCGTCGCGGCCGAGGTCTTTGCATTAACGAAATTGCGCGACAAGCTTTTAAATCACTTAAGAATATTAATACACTAGTTATAGATAATATATGTTTATGTATCATACTTCTACTGATAAACCGAACACGTTTGTAAATTGTTACTTGTAAAGTTTAAAAAACTACGAATTTTATGAATGTTTTCTTAGTTTATTATTTTTAATTTTTCGTGCATGATAAAAGCTTGATTTTAAAATATGTTTTTCACCGTTAATTTATTTTTAACTTTTTAGTTGGAAATATTTCTAACTCTATCCATTTCGTAGTCATACCGAAATTCAATTCAATCGGTCCATGGAAACTAGTGTTCCTATGGGCACCTGCTAACTTCTCATGACACCAGATCAACGATACCTTGTTATTATGTTGTCACTGAAAATACAAAGGCATACTAAATTTTAGCTTAATTGGTCCACAGGAATCGGAGTTCATATGGGCTTCTTCCAGCTCCTCATCAGATCAGCTTCATGATACCATATTTTTGTATTGTTACCGAAGTTACGAAGACAGACCAAATTTCAGTTCAATTGGACCACAAGAATCGGAGTTCCTATGGGCATCTTCCAACTCTTCATCAGATCAGCTCTATGATACCTTATTATTATATTGTCACCGAAATTACATAGGTATACCAAATTTCAGCTCAATCGGTCCAAAGGAATCAGAGTTCCTGTGGGCTTCTTCCAACTCCTCAATAGATTAGCTCTATGATACCATTTCTTGTATTGTTACCGAAATTATGAAGAGATACAAAATCTCAGCTCAATTGGACCATAGGAATCGGAGTTCTTATGGGCATCCTCCAACTCCTCATCAGATCAGCTCCATGATACCATATTTTTGTATTGTTACCGAAGTTACGAAGAGATACAAAATTTCAGCTCAATTCGACCATAGGAATCGAAGTTCCTATGGGCATCTTCCAACTCTTCGTCAGATCAGCACCATGATACCATATTTGTGTATTGTTGTCGCAGTTACAAAGACATACCAAATTTCAGCTCAATCGGTCCACAAGAACCGATGTTTCTATGGTCATCTTCCAACCTCATCATCAGACCAGCTCCATGGTACCATATTATTGTATTGTCATCCAAGTTACGTAGGTATACCAAGTTTCAGCACAATCGGTCTATTGGAAGTGGTTCAAATCTTCATTGCAAGATTTGTAAACATACAAACATACATACATACATACATACATACATACATACATACATACATACATACAAAAGTGAAGTTAAATAAAAGCTTGTAAAAATATCTACTATTACTAAAAGTACTTTAGTTTCTTTTTCACAAGTACGCAACGAAATCTTCGTAATACTTCTCATAACAATTGTAGGTTTGAAGAGAATATATAATTTCATTTTCGAAATATTAGTTGTCAATAAAGAGAAGAAATAAGACCAGTTTACATCATAAATAATTTTAAGTCTACTAAGTTTTCTTTATATACAAAATACACATTAAGATACTAGGAGTTAATAAATTACTCTTTATTTAAATTGAGAACAAATATCCTGTTGACTTTAACATTTGCCGTCTTATAATAAGATATCTAGGATTTTCGTTGATTTGAGAGATGCAAAACATAAATATTGACGTCATCACTATTAAAACGTAAAAGAATGAAAGAGACAACACGATATTATCAGTATTTCCTTCATAGTTTCTTTAAAAAAATATATGAAATCAAATTCTGTTTTGTAAATTATATTTTAAGAAATTATTATGCTTTCCTACAGTAATACTTATAATCAGGGCTGCCAGCAAATAAATCGCAGCTACACGGTTTAGTATTTGCAATCATACAAAATTAGATCGCATTATACATAACAATTGCACCATATGCAGCTCTTGTTTTTTTTTTTTAGGATTACAGTTAATCAAATGGTCGGAAAATGGGCCCTCCAAAATAGTTCTTGTTTTTTTTTTTTTTCAGGATGATAAATGCACAAATTATTGATAAAATGTGAACATATGCCTTTGTATCGTATTATACGAAGTGATCATGGATACAACACCCCATCCGATTATACAAGATTTGTATCCAAATTCCAATTATACAATCTGGCAGCTTTGCTTATAATGTCAAACATAGAGTATGTATAGTCAGTGTTGCCATACATTTTGGTATAAATACTAATTATATTACTCGTCCAGTCTTACACTTACAACAGTTGAGCACCAACAATCGTTTCATATAAATTTAATTTTAAATAAACACTACCGGCCTTACTTTACTAAGATCCTTCTCAACTTAAATATATATTTTGTCTTGGATGTAGGAGAAAGCGAGGGAGAAATTTTAGTCGAGAATATCTTAGCAAAGTATAAGGTATTGTGAGTTTTTGTATATTTTATACAAATATGAGTATATTGTAGGTTTAACAGGAATATCATGTCTTTTCAGTATTCAAAGTTATTTAAGCCAGAGGCGTTACGTAAAGACATTTTATCAACCAATTTCATCATCACCACATAAAAAAGATTTGATTTTCCATTATGGTAATGAATAATCTTTGCCAAACCTGCTTAATCAAAAACCACAAAAAAGTTTAGCAAAAGCTACACCATATGTCCTTGAAGTTCTTAAAAGCTGCAAATTTTCTTCAGCCATTCCTATCAAAAACACTATAGCAAGTAAAATCTACTTGATGAATGTACAAAAACTCACATAAGATGATACACTTGGCTGGAAGCCATATCCCAGTATCAGTATTTGCCTACAGTTCGCTGTAGTGCTTGCGCCGCACGTACCGCGCGAAGTAGTCGGGGCGCCAACACTTGCACGAGCCGGGGACCAGGAACCAGTCGTAGTACAGGCGGACCTGCCCACAAACGAATTGTGAATACACCACAATGGAACGAGAAAAAAAGGAGTATTGAAGAACATGGAAATCAGTTATCAATAGACTTCAAAGGGGAAGGGAAAATGGGGGTATTGAACGACTTAGGAACCATTCGGTTATCAATAACCTACAATGGACAAGGGAAAAGGGAAGGCTGAAAACCAATGGGGTGACTAAAGTTGAAGAGGAGGGATGCTAAAATAGTTTGGTAAAATTGAAAGAATGAATGAGTGCAGAAGTGATTGGTGGTCGGTCGAGGCCGTCCTCTGTCATATACATCTCAGAGACAATTTAAGAATATATGAATTCCTCGAAACCGACATGCATACATGAAGAAGATTTAATGCCAGTTGAAGAAGCGAAAGAATGGTATACTATTAATAATTGACCAGGTTTCTTCACAATGTCTTCCTTGGCTATTTTAGTACGTGATTATTAATAAGAATACTTCCTAACTCACACTAGGCTAGCGTGGTGAACTAAGGCCCTCTCAATAGTAGAGGAGGCCCGCACAAAGTGGAACGTATATAGGCAGATGAAGAACTGAAATCTTGAGACCATCACATTTGTTTACTTACTAAAGTAATCTATTATGTGTATATGTTACCTGATAACACCCCATCTCGTCGTGTCCATCACAGTGCACGGGTTTGTCGGTGGCGGGCTCTGCGTCGGCCGGCTGGCCCGCGCGCTTCTCTATGAACTGCTGGTATTCAGGCTAAAATAACATAATATAACGTAACATATTGTTCACAAAACTTGAAGAGAAATAGCTGGACATAAGCCTCTTTTATGGTAAGGTGGCTGGCTGTGGTTGGATGAGGGGAGCCGAAGACCAACCCCAGCGGCGTGCGATAAGAGAGGCCTATGTAAAACCATTAGTCTAAAGTAAAGTTAAATCTATATAGACTTCGAACCTAGTTCATTGCTAAAAAAGATTCTGTTTATAAATGTTCAATAGAAATACTTTCCTCTAGCATAATCCATAGTCTTTCGCTTTGGTTACACGGATAGTCACCACTTTAGATTTTTGTACCCTAACTTTTCAAAACTACTAATCTTCTTTATCCAAGCTATCTATCTAACTGAGGAGTTAGTATTCTATCTAAATCTTCTAGAATTATCTTTAGGCCAAACACATTTTCAGCATAATCTTCAGACTTCACTTTACCAACTTTGTAGACATACCGTCCCATAGTCCTACTTTCCGAATAAATATGTTTTCTAAGACTGACCTGTAGATTCTGTTGCTGCGTCGGGTAGTGCAGCTCCGCCACGAGCAGCGACACCCAGCGAGGGGAACTCAGGCACCCTCCTTCCAAGTAGTGACACCGAGACTGCATGCACCTCAATTATAATGGAAATTTATTAGTCTCCTTATTTATATGGAAAATCGTTTAGAAGAATGAATAATTAAGATACTTCAAATACCTATGGAACTCATAGGTGGATAGATTCGTAGCAATAATTATTTTTATATTTATCATCTTCGAAATCTATTTCACGGTAATCTAAAATTTGACTGAGACGACTTCTTATGAATGCTGGATTAACCCAGTAGCAAAAGGACTTCTCGACTATGCAATATACAATTCCTAAAATTTTGACATAGAATTATTCCTTATAGTTTAGGGGTAATTTTTTCTTCCATTACTTATCATCGTCTTCTTGGCCTGTTCCCAAGTTTATTTCGGGTCGGCGCAGTATGTTTTATCCTTCCACACATCCCATTTTCTCTTCCATTAGTCTTCTTCTTAAATACATGCATTTAGTACAACATGGACTACTTGTTTTCTTCCTAAGTTCTAGAAGGTTCCACTTCCTCATATCTGTTTTATTTTCAAATACTCAATACCATATGCACTTATTCTCTCCCTAAATTCTCCAAGGAACCTACCTGGTGACCTCGACGGTCTGCGTGAAGTACCCCTCGTAGGGGATCTGCACGACGTAGCGCCACACGCCCTGGTAGTTGCGCGCGAACACCGGCGTCGCGTACTCCACGCGCGCCGGGCAGGGCGTCGGCGGACCCTACGCATCATCATCATCATCATCATCACCATCAGCTAAGAAACATCCACTGCTGAACATAGGCCTCACCTAGAGACTTCCAAAATTTTGTATCGGAAGCGGCTTGCAGGCCTGGATGAATCCAGAAATCATTTTATACCCAGGGGCATAGGTAATTCGCGATACATATAGCTAGTAGTAGCATTGAGGTTTGGATATACGGTCGAGAATGTCGGCGTGGGATGTATACTCGTATGGGCTAATGGATAAGGCTGATGATGATACTATTAAAATTTCAACTAAAAAAATAAAATTATTGTTGGCCAATAATGCATAAAATTGAACAAATAATAATAATTAGATCTTCTAATTCACATAGCCAACAATGAACCCTTTATTCAGCTACATGCTGCAATTCCGCTGTCACAATCTACCAGCGCTGATTATAATCATTATTGATAATTATCAATTAAGAGACCAAGTGAGGAACGGACGCTACTTAGAACTAAATAATAAATATAATCTAAGTGAACAATTTAATCTGGAGACTATGACTCTCCAATCAAAGATGTTAGTGATTATTGTAGAAGTTACTTCGTATCGGTGGTGCGGCGCTGCATGCGGCGCGGCGGGCGCGTGCGGCGCGGGCCCGGGGTCTTCTCGTCTCTCTACCCCGCTTGGAGATTCACTATCACCGTTTATGGCGCGGTACAGCATGCAGAAACTTAAACAAACATTATTATCTTATTATGATATGTATACCATACATCTATGACTTAGGCGCAATGAAGTTATGTAGAGAATATGGAAAGGGTAAGCTAATTTTATTTATCACCCTCATCAGGCTCAAAGTTGAATATCAGATGTTACTTATACAAATTGTTTATAATACTACGATCAATTTTTTATTTTGTGCCTCTTTCCTGAATTTTGTTCTGAAACGTAAATTTTTGTTTAAATTCGGAAATTTTTACTTATTCATTTATACTTTCTTTTCTCTCGAATCCGGAACCGTATAAAATTTACCAGCCTAACAACAAAGTTTACAATCAATTAATCATGTCATAAAGAACAATCACTATCTAAAACATAAAAATTATGACTTTGCCTCTATGAACAAAACGCTTGTAACATGCGGTTATGCTTTAGCATTTACGTAATCTGTAAACCTGCGTTAACAAAACGTCACCGCACAAGTTGACATTGCGGCACAATTTGACGTTGGATTTTTAGGTTAGAATTTTAGTGCGAACTTTATTAAATGTTTCCCGTTACATTTATAATAAAATGTCTACTGCTCTGATCAGACAAGCCTTGGAATTCGTTGAACAAGAAGGTAAAAGACGCGCTGATAATTTAATTAAAAGAAAATGACCGATACGTGTTCTTATAATTTCGCTCACCAATTTTATGACTATTTTTATGGTGATTTTATCGTAAATTGCGATTTAAAAAAGTAATGAAGTGCAATATTAACAAAATACACGAGTCGGTCTTTTATCAAACAATTCGTTGTAAAAAAACAATTTCAAAACTGAATCGCATTTGCTCGTAAATTGATAGACAAATACGCCTGAATTAATTGTACTGAAACTAAGTCTGAAGTTTATAGTGTAATGTGAGTTTGTGTGTATGTTCGTAGACAACGGAGGGAGACACAAGAAGCGCGGCCAGAAACGTAGGTCGGCGGGTCAAGGTACGACAATTTAAATGTTTTATTGTTACGTTACATTAAGCACGTACAACATTGCCGTCACACCTAGCTGTCATAATTATGTGTAGTTTTTATAGCGGTTTTGTCTATGTTCTTCATGTTAACACCTTACGTCCATGTTAACACCAGTTGAGATCTAGTTTTTTTTTTGTAAAACATTAATGTAAGTGTTGCCGATAGCCATAATGTAATGTATAGTTTGTTCAAGTGATATGAATAATTTAAAGAATGGTTAATTGGTAGCACAGTGAATATTGAACAGGATATTACTGGTTTGGATACTTGTTCATTCTTTTACTGAGAATTAATAGCTTTTATAAAAGGGTTTACATTATATTTACTTAAAAGCATTTATATTATAGGTACTTATATGCTTTAATTATGTTTAAGTATATTGATACTTACATTGATATGTATATTAAGTTGAATATTAATAGATAGACCTGTTCAAAAGTTAAACCAAATATCAATTATGATGTATTAAACAACTATTGCTAATTTATTCATGTAATTTTAATTTGAATGTTAAAATATGTATGTATAAGTCTTACTGTTCTGTTTCAGCCAACAAGCCAGTGTTTAAACCCAAGAAAGCAGAGAAACAACAAAAGTCAGTTGATGAGAAAGTAGAGGAGAATATAAAAAAGTTATTAGCTCTGTCTAAACCCACTGCAGACTCGGACACAGCTGAGAAGGTGAGTCAATGTCAACTATCAGTACAGACACAATCATGTTTCCACTCATAATAGGCAGGTATAAACTAGCGGTGGGCGATTATGAATGATTTCGATAATCGAATGACCTACTAATACTAATGTTGATAATCGATTATGAAATTACTAACTAATGAATTTTTATAATCGAATGATGTTACTAATTTGTACTACTAATACTAATCGCGTAGTAATAAAATCAAGACTCGACGAAAGTAGTTTTTTTGAGTTGAGCAGACACTTGCTTCGTCGGTTTATTTAATTCCAGTGGTGTAAGACCGCCTGATATGTGGAAATTGGCCGTTCAACCAAGTTAGCGAGTATGCATACGATGGTAGTAGGTACATACTCACACTACCCAATAGTCCACATTTCGTCCGGCAGAAAATAGGTAACGTCTGGCGGCTCTGGGATCTCAGTACTTGAATGGTGCACATGATTTGTATCAGAAGTAATATGGTGGGCAATTATTAATTATTTTGAAAATCGAATTACCTAGTACCTACTAATGTCTGATTGTCTGTTAGTTGTTACTTGTTACTCGCGAGCGCGAATACTAACTACTAACTAAATTAGTAATTACTAACTTGTTATAATCGAGATATCTCGAGACACCTTCATAATCGAATGATTTCATTAGTATATCTCATAATCGCCCACCACTAGTATAAACTCGTGTTTCACCAATTGTGTTAATTAATAGTCCCATGTAATGTGGGCTGACAAACACATGCTGGCAAATCATATAGAACAAAGCAAAGTGAGCTAAGCAGAGCCACATAATCTCTGCCTGGGTAGTGAAAAAAATTACATAGCTTGCCTTGAATACCAAGACCAAAACCACTCGTTAGAACACTAATGCCAAAGATCTATAAACAGTCAAATATAAATTGTGCCATAAAACATAATACTGATAAGATTCTCATAATATATTTCCTATATGTTATCTGCATACTTCAATGCCTTGACAAAGTAACCCTGATCTTGAGATGAATGTGTTTTCTTAAACTTCTTGATGATCTTTGATGATAAGATTGCTGTAACTCTGTGTTTTGTTTAAAAAATATTATTAAAGACTCTCCATCAGTAATTGCGCCACTAAGATTCTATGATAATTTGATAGCAATAATTTTACTTGTTTTTGCCCGCAACTCTGTATGCAAAAATATTGTCTTTGAAAAAAGGTCATTTTTTTCTTTATTTTTGGACATATTTCATTGCTGCCTTACTCCTACTGGTCATAACCCAAAAATATATAGTTCTATATACTTATATTGCTGCCATTGATAAATGAAAAATTAAACACTAAAAGATTTTTCAATTCATACCTATACTTCTGGAGATTAAAAATCTGTTCGGTTTAAAAAAAATATGGTAGACTTACAGTTTAACTTTAAATAGCATTACCAGTTATCGATTACTGTTATCGCAATAAATATTCAATTAACAAGCAAGCTTAACTAGCGTAAAATGTGATAAAAAAACAGTGCACGCATAAATTGAAATTCGTTGCACATAAAGTGGCCATCCATGTCACTAAAACAAACAAACATACCTCACGCCTTTATTCCCCGAAGGGGTAGGCAGAGATGCATTTCTGCACCCACATTTCGCCAGGGATGTTTCAGTTCCACGTGATAGGGCGCGAGTCTATTGTCGTTTTTCGGGCACATTCCAGACATAATATTTATATTACAATAAAAAACTGGATTAAACTGGTGACATTAATATTGTGGGTAGCGAGGTCGTCTTTGATAAAAACTAAATAATTTTGATTATACTATAATAGTATTGGGTAAAAAATAGCTTGAGAAATTAATTATTGGATATCAATTCCCGCCTATAGAGAAATACCCATCTGTCTATATTTCAATATTTGTTAGGGTCTGAATGTTTCTCCTTTCCTTGTGCTAGTAATACGATTACTAGCCCTTAATATATTTAGCACTAGTTGAAGAAGTCTTGGATATAAATAAGGACTAAAGAGACAATTTTTCTCTTATGGATTTTCTCCAAAATTACTGTTTGCTCTGCTGCCCCATGTCAGAAGGGGCTAATAATTGTAAAAAAAATATATAATGCTCGATCGGGCCCTTACAGATAGGAAAACATTTTATATACAGTCATAAATGAAATGTTCCGCAGATTATCGATAAGATAAATTAACAGCCGTTACAAGAGATAACATAGTGATGAGAAATCGATTCATAACGTAAAATCTTGCAGAGAAATAAACAGAATAAAAAAATATTAGAAAATTCTACCTTCCTCAATGAACACTCTTATGTCTTGAGAATACTGCATGAATATTGGTTCAGTAGTTTTAAACTTAACCGCGAATAAAAATAGATGGCAGAAGACATTTTTAGAGTACGGATATCAAGATAAATACAATGTTATATCATTGTTTAATCAGCCTTTAAGAAATACAATTACATATTTCATAACAAACACTAGTTCTTTTGTTAATCAATTTTAACGTTTTATAATGTAATTTTTATTGGCATGCTAAACGGTCATGCAGCAAGAATTTGTGCTGTCCAAATAAACCAATTAATCCACGACCTTACGATTTAAATGTCTCACACCAAGTCAACGTTATTCCTCCTAAAACTACTGGTTTACAACTTAGTCAATAATATAAGTTCTTTACTTAGTTTTTTTTCATAGGGTGCAGGAAACCCATCTCTGGATAAATGTTAGATGGATAATGTAATATGTTATTTATGAGATAATAATTGATTGCATTCAATTGTATGCCCTGTACATGTCTTATACTAATAAGGAAGTAACAAAAAACATAGTATAATCTGTAAATAATCTTTTCCAGATAATCAAACGAGCCATCAAGGGCAAACCGCTGCTAGAAAAGATTGAAGTGAGCAAAGCTCCTGAGAAGTCTATCTTGTTCCCCGACGAAGAGGAGAGTTTCCACAAGTTTGAGAGTGAGCTGTTCTGCAGCTAGCCACGACTATGTTTCTATGGACATACCAGACGCAGTGATTGGGAAAGTTATCTTAATATCCATCACTACACTGTTCGTTCTAGCATCAGTCTGGATTAATACTTATCCGTTTTTTGATGAAGGTGAGATAATATTTAATAATTATAGGACCTCTATGTCCCATAGTGGTGTGATGATCCCATGATAGTGGCCTCTTTTAATATTCAGAGGATTAGACCTGTTACTTTATCCAAAACATGATCATAAATTATCAGATGATTAATCACTGAACATTAAAAACTTGAAATGGCCCATGTTTTATTATTTTCTTTAGCTTTAAGACTAAGCCTTAGAACCTTCCGAAATAGCAGTTGAGATTGTGCCGTTACGGGATGTTAAATACCATATTCTTGTGATCAGATAAATATTTAAAGTATTTTTAATCATTAAATATATCACATATATTTAATTGAGTTTGCATTTTAATAAAATTATCAGGATATAATTAACTTTGATTCTAAAATCTTTTATTCCAGATTCGTCAATCTACCCTCTAATCCCAGATCCACAGTGGTTGCTACTATCCTGCGCAATTTGGGGTCTACTCTTCATAGGAGGTCTCATGTCATTCACACTCTACCACATCCGCCCATATTTATAACCAAAATGTCACAAGATTGGATCATTATTGGCATATCCGGGGTCACTTGTGGAGGTAAAACTACCCTGGCAAATAGACTTAAGGAAGCCCTATCACCGGTCTATGTCTTCCACCAAGATAAATACTTCTATCCGGACGATAGTCCACATCACGTCAAATGTGAAGGATTGGATCACAATAATTATGATATTCTTTCATCGTTGGATATGGATGGCATGTTGGGAGATATTATGAAGACTATGCAGGGAGAGAATAAGGCTCATAAATACAGCAACGAAGAGGGAAAGTTTGAAATCCAAGGGAAGAAGTTTATGATTGTCGAAGGATTCACGGTGTTGAATTTCAAACCTATACTTGAGTTGTGTCAGTTAAGGTGAGATTATCTTTATATGCATGGAAATTTGAACATACTGATTGTAATTAGGTAGTTAGATAATATTAATTTTTAAGAAGTGATTCAATTTTATTAGCAAATAGCATAAATACCTGTGTATTCAAAATGAATAATCACTTACTTTAATGATGAAGAAAAACATTGTAAAGAAATTTGCATACCTAAATTTTCTTTGTATATTCTTCCGCACTAGGCCAGCGTGGAGGACTTAATCCTTACCCCTCTGTTCTAGAGGGAATTTGTGCCCAGCATTGAGTCATATATGGGCTGACAATCATGACTATGATGTTGATGAAGAACATTATTACACTTGACAACCATTCATCAATTGTTCTATCATTTTATTTACTTGATGAAAATTGAATTGTGGTGATGATGATGATGATGAAATGTATACATTTCAGGTACTACTTGGTGCTGGAGTACAGTGAGTGTGTGACGCGGCGCTGCTACCGGCTGTACGACCCGCCGGATATCGACGGGTACTTCGACCAGTGCGTGTGGCCTGAACATCTCAAGTACAAGGCAGAGGTACTATTACTTCACTAGCTTTTTTAAATTAATTATAGTAATAATATTTATGTATTCCAAAATGCTTTTCTAAGACATCTCGCACTAGGCAGAGGCTGTATCGTGATAATTATACCTAAAGCACTCCATATTAGTTGAACTTAGAGGGATGCAGAGTTGATACACAGTAAGTGTACCTAAGTCTTTATATTTATGTAAAAGAAGAGAAGTAATAAATAAAATGTGGTAATTGTTATAGAAATTAATATTTAAATGGTGAATATATACCGTAATTCATAAATATATTTAAATTTACTATTATGAAAACGGTAATTCTTGATTGACTGATATACTAATTTGGTATAACTTAACTATGACATAATAATGGTACAACTAATATACTTTTATTAAAAAAATATATAGATAGCTTAAAGCTTGAAAAAACAGTATAATTTAAAAAAAAAAATGACAACTTTTGGTTGGATACTTTTTTAATCCTGGAAATATTCTCTTTTGTTTCAGATTGAGAAAGACAGAAGAGTGAAATTATTAGACGGCACGAAACAAGACGGCATGGACATTGTAATGGCGGATTTGAGGGCTTTTAACACGTGAAAATTATTAGTGCTGCACCCAGCATTCCAAGACAATCGATTATCGATTTTAAAGGAACTTTAGGTTTAATTTACAAGCACGATATAATCGACAAGAAAACTCACAATTAATTGTAGTAACAAAATAAGAAGGCAACTTGAAAGCCAGTCGGAATTCCTATGTCGGCTTGAAAGGAAATTTGATATTAGTTCTAGAAATTTGCATTTAGGCACTCGCTTAGATAAGTAGGAAAAACATGTTTCACGTTGCAAAATCATGAAAATTATATCTAAAGCATGTGTATAGAAATACGTTGGTATTAAAACCGTATATATTAAAAGCGATGACGTCACATTTATCGTACCATTGTGACGTCACAACATGCTATTTATTTCACTATCACAATGTTGATATTACTCGTAAATATACATTTTATTTGGTCCAAAACCCTAATATCTGTGTGTACAAAGTTTCTATGACAATTCATGTCCCAATATAAAATAAGACAAAAATACGTTAAAAATGTTACAAAGGTGCTAATTTCACATTCAAATTTTAACCTGCAAATGAAAAAAAATATTTTATGTAAAAAATCAAAAATGATTTAATTTTAAAATAGTTTTTAATTCCATGTTGTATAGAACATAGAATTGCATTTTATGTGATTTTGATATATACAATATATCCTTTATAAAAACTTTTTGTCCATCATTATCTAGGGTTATGTCTCATTTAATAACATGTTCTGAACGAAGAAATATTTATTGTTTCACTGATATTAGATTTCTTTTTTTTAATTAAATTTCCCAAATTCTATTTGTGGTAGGGTGAAGTTTATACATTGGTAGTAAGTTAAATTAAGGACATTGTTGTTGTTTTTGCTACTAGTAGCTTAATATAAATAAAATTTCTCAAATTTTTTTATTTAATAAAATTAGCCCAATGTAACTCATTTGGGACTGCATAATTGTGTCGATTAACAATTATTTTTTTTGAAGCGTGTCTCTGAAGCAAAAATGTTAAAGGACCAAATTTTTCTTTATTGTAAAGCATACTATTTTCAATTCACGGAAACTATATCATAAATATATGATATTTCATTAAGATGTAAGCAAAATCCATGGATGTACTCAACAAATATAACTTTTATTCGCTTATGAAATACTCTGGTAAATGTGGGGACTAAATTATGTTAGAAAATTTTGTACATGTTTTGTAAAACTACAGGATTTTGTGAAAATTTTAAATTATTGTTAATTTATTAAGTTTAAAATAAATTGCGTCGATTTAGTATTTGTTTTCTTTTTTTTCTAATTATATTATATGTACACATGATGATGAGACCGTGATCGAATCGATTAAAAAATGTCCCGAGATTTTTAACGTGTATAAGTAGTTAAGCAAATCACGCAGACACTGGTCTGACTGTGGAATGTCATACAGCGTTCCCGAGTATGACGTATATTCTTCCATCGGTACAAAAGATGCAGTATGTGTGTGTGTATGTTTTTTTCTTTCTTTGTCACCTTCGTCATTCCCCGTGGGATGTATGTGTGTATGTAGTAAGTACGTATGTGTGAATACTCACACTCCGCCGCCGTCGCAGAACTTCCTGGCGTCTCTCTGTGGCTCGGCGGAGCGATGCTGCGCACGTAGAGATGATGATGGAACCGAGTCCGAGTCCTGTTCTGTATTGTCTGCTTCCAGGAGGGAACGCGCCTGCCTACCCTCCACTCTGGAATGACCGTCCGATGTATTCAATCAAATGGAATCATGATGTTCATTTCACCATTAAAAGGCAACAGGGTAAGGTTAAATTATTTATTGAGGAAGTGAAAGACTTACTTCGATTATAAAAAAATCATGCTAATAAAGATATGACGAGTTTCAAATGAGTATAATATTTTAACTTAACCTCAGTATCGATTGTGAAATCTAGATTTAGCCCAGGGGGAGGGTCATGACGCCCATGACCTAACATCAATATTTAAAATCCCTAACCCACATTCTCAATGATTCCTAGTAGAGTCAAGTACCTGTTGTCGTGTCCGGCCGGCGCGTCGGCCCCGGCGAGGTGCGTGACGCGCGGCAGCGTGTCGTCGGCGCGCAGCACGGGCAGCGTGCGCGACAGGAAGCGCAGCGTGTGGTTACGGATCACGTCGCTACGAGAATCATCTATTTATTGAGCCTGCTAGAACTAGGCCTAACTGCATTTTCATGAAGAACTATTTGTATTTTCGTATTTTATACATGTTACTCTACAAGACCAGGGCAGCCTAACACTGTTAACATAATTGTCAGATGGCAGTATAACTACGTTTCAGCTCTCAGCTCTCTCTACTTTCAGCAACTTGAATAAAGATGTTTTGATTTTGACTTTGACTTCATATAGCTGATCATGATAAGCTAAATACCTAGATTATAGTGGTAAGGGTGACTTACAAAGGGTAAGGTTCTCCATAGGGGTTCTGTCCCATGGGGTTCCTGGGAATGACTCCGCGGTTGAGGTCCCCGCACAGGTTGTTGGCCGACACGTGAGCCCGCACCGCGCGCGCCTCCGCACATTCCGAGGACACTTGGCGGTAGGGCGGCGGGCGGACCCTGGGGAATATGGAATAACTGGCTGAAGAGTAACCAGTGGCCATTTCTCCCTTCCTTCATCATCATCATTATCAGCCAATTTTGGTCCACTGTTGGTCATAGACCTCCCCCAATGACTTCCACCAGGATCGGTCGGAAGCCGCCTGCAGCCAGCGACAGCCTCTCTTCCTTAAGCCCACTCAATTCCCTACTAAAGGTTTGTATTATTTCTCGCCTACATAACTATTAGATTTGTCATTGAGAGCGCCCAATCCAATAACCAGTTTAGGAAGATGTCATGGTTTACTTATTTAACATGTATGGTTTACTTACTATGTCCTTATAAATTTTGGTGTAAGAGTAAACTTCAATGAGCATGACGTGAATAAAAGTAACATTTATAATGTTAGTTAATAGTTACAAAATCGATCTTTTGCTCGATCTTATTCAGTTCGTATCTGTTGGGTATGTTTTTTAGAATTTAGGTTAAGGACCCAATTTAGCTAAGTTGACAATTTTTCTACGCGAAGAGTCAAAATGCCGTAGACTTCACTGGGCCTCCATGGAAATACCCAACAGAGAGGATAAGACGGTTCTCTCTCATTAAAAAAATTAGAGTATGGTACCTTGGTGGTGTTGCATTAGGTGACTCGACGAACGCATAATATCCCTCGGGAGGTTCATCAGATGTGGCCTCGCTGAGAGTGTCGTCCGATCTCCCTTCCCCGGGAGGAGTGACTGTAGGAGGAGACGTCGACTCGGGAACCACTGACGTACTCAGCAGTAGGAAGTAGGTCTGGAAGAATACACTTGTGTTGTAGAACTTAGTAATTGTGCAGATACTAGCGTTATCTATTTGTAAATTATACAAAGACTGATAGAAAACTAAGACGTTAGACGGGGAATAATCATGAGTATTAAATGTATGTAAGTATTGTTATGAAAAAGTATTTTTTTCTAATTTTTGTCGGATTTTTTTATACACTCTGTATAACTAAGCCCGCTATGGGTGGGTGGTCCGCGGAATATATTCAAATCAGTAAGATTGAATCTTGCTTGAGCCCTTGAGAGCCTAAACCACTGTTTTAAAAATAGTCTCATGCCATAATGTTCTCATTTAAGGATAAAGCTAAATACAACCATGAATAAAATAAAAATACTTATTGTATCGAATCGATAAATAGCATGCACTAAAATATTTCCAAAACGCAGGCACACTTACACCTCATATTCTAAGGTATTGTGTCCCGCTGTGGGATTATAGAGGGTATATAAAGGTACAAATGGAACAAAAAATATTCCCTCGCCTTCTGCAATTGCTCATAATGCTCTTTGTGTGCATTTTGTTAAAAATATACCACGATCACTAACAATTCTTCGACAGTCACGAGTGATGTAAAGAGGCTACGAGATCGCGGCGCGGCACGCGACACGAATCAACAAACTGGCCGTGCAATGCGTTACACTTGCATCTAGTTCCGCTCGATCAGCGCACAGGGCTAGCGAATGGCTGGTACAAACAATTTTATATTTAAAATGTTTTATTGTTCAAGGTTTGTAGTGGGAGATATTTTTTTTATAAGTAGTATTAAATATCGAATTAAAGTGGCAACACAGCTCTTAATAGTAATTGCAGCCATTTTTTTTATAATTATTAAGACTTCCGTCCACATGTCAGTAGCAGTAAGGATATTGCGTACTCCCCGTTCCATGCTTGGATAAGCAATAGTACATAATATGTATTTTTTCTTTATCGAGAAATTGGGACAAAATTCTGTAAAAACATCCGGAAATAAAAGGCCAGGTAATTTTGATGACGACTTTTACGTAAAAGTCGTCATCAAAATTAAACAGAGCGAAGACTCTCCCTCTTCCGTTTTACTGTTAATGTAAAGCTTGAATAGGATAAGATTAGTTTTGAATTTTACTTCGCCTAAGTTTAGTGTTCAGTTTAAGTGGACTAAGTCCTAACCTCTCTCAGTTGTACAGGAGACTACTGGCCAGCAGAGCGACGTATATGGGCTCATAATGAAGTTACAAGTTAAGTTAGAGGCAGCCCTAAGTCACCGCAGTGAATTCTAAGCCGGCGTGTAAGTGTGCCGAAGCGCCGAGTATAAATAGCGCGAACATTTCGCTCGCCGAGCTCATTCTAATGCGATACTAATTCATTGTCAGTAACAACATGCCCATCATTTTAACTCCATTAAAATTCGACGAAACACGAAACACTCGGTGAAAGGGCAGATAGAGTTGTGCCTACATACGGGGTTCATTAGCTTTGATTTATAAGGCATTTTCATTCATTAAAATCTTCATTTGTTTTATTCACACTGAGATAGATTAATATCGACAGCTCCGTGGCGCAGTTGGCTAGACACCAGCTTGCGAAACGAGCGGCCGCGGGTTTGATCCCCGCACCGAGACAAATGTTTGTGGTATCCACAAATATCAGGATTATGTATGTGACTGTTGGGTGTATTTATTTATGTATCCAATATTTCACTCATATTCATTAATTCTTTTCATGCTTCCATTCTTGGAAGCAGAAGTTTTTATCTTTTTTGTTTTTGAGCTAAAATTACAAGGCTTACTTTACAGCGAAGAGGAGTAAAGATTTAGCTTATAACGTATCCCTATATCGGTTCAATTGCTTACAAACATAATATAATTATGACAGCCCCGTGGCACAGTTGGCTAGACACCAGCTTGCGAAACGAGCGGCCGCCGGTTCGATCCCCGCACCGAGACAAATGTTTGTGTGATCCACAAATATTTGTTCCGGGTCTGGGTGTTTGTGAGACCGAAAAAGTCTCTCGTAGTTTCTGATACCCACGACACAAGACTCGTATCTTAGTGTGGGGTCAGGACTATGTATGTGACTGTTGGGTGTATTTATTTATTTATATCTAAGAACTATGAAGAATCCTTATATATGTGTGGCCATTCGTAGGTCTCCGCACGATGTTTTATATCAAGGTTATATTTTTTTGCATTTACCTACTCCTTTTAAAAATGCCCTTAATATAAAAACATTAATGTTCCAATTAATATTTCTATCAGTGTCATACAAAAGTCATAAAAGCATCAAGAAATTCATCCATATTTTACCATTAACTTCTTTAAAAGCTGCAAGATATACATATAAAAATCCTATAGCTATGAGGTATGAGGAAATAATACTTAGCATAGATTTAGCAGATGGTCGACCTCCATCGGGGTGATAGCAATTAATTGCCCCCGCACTGAAGCTTTTAAGGAAACCAGCCACAGTACCGCTACGTTGTCCCCATACGTACGCATAAAACTACTTTTTGTACCGCATTACTCTGCAGTGTGTAATGCTTGGCACAACGCATTAGTTTAGCGATGAAGAATGTTAACTGTATGACCGTGGGTTCGACCGGAATAATTGCACGTCTGCAAAATATCCACATATTTTCGTGACGTAAATATACAAACTCACGCCTGTATTCCATCAAGGGTTAGCAGACGTGCGTTTCTGCATCAAAATTTCACGTGATAATTTAAAGTGTTTATTTTCATAAGGAACATAATTTCCAAAAGGAAATATTTATAGAAGAAGATAGAATGTCATGGTATGAATTTTTTTTTTAATAACTTGAATGTCGTGTTAAGTTGCCCCGAGTTAATTTGAGTCAAGCAGAGTAGTATGAGCGAAAAGTGAGCTCGGAGAATCTTAATCAACAACACAGTAACAATATATTTGAAATAATTCACGCGTGAGGGAACATCGAAAAAATTGTTGAAACAAAACCGCCAATTACCAATCAGAAAAAAGCTTTCTAATCTCGCCAATTTTTCCTAACAACCTTCTGCGAAACAGTGGGTTACCATTGCGTCCAATTACACACAAGTGGGCAATTTGTACATCGTTATCCACTTGATAAAATTAAGGTTAGAAAGTTTGGAATCAGACTATTACTGATAATTTTTTGGATTCCTGTTTATAGAAATGATTTGGGGAATATTTATAAAAGTCTTCGTTGAACTACATACAAATGTAACGTAACAATTTACAGGAAATCTAGGAACTTTCAAGCTTTAATTTATTTCTTAGATGTGCAGTCATCTAAACCATATTAGGCCAGCGTGGTGGACTAAAGCCCCAACAAACCCTTCCAGTTTGAGGCCTGTGGCTAGTAGTGGGGCAAAAATGGCCTGACGATTATGATGGCATCGCTTCATGTATTGTTACACATCCACTAAACTCTAAACTTAATTTTCTAAAATTGTCATCCAAAAGCAATCTTTCCGTTTTTACTCGGTACATCTTGATCTCACGCAGTAGAATAAAAGGCATTATGGAATCAACATCACAAAATGACATAACACTTCGTACTCAGTAAAAATTAAACAATTTCCAGATGTGGCAAGTGTTTGCAAACATATTCAAAAACCATGATTACAATTGTGAAACAAGAAAATGATTCGTCATTATGTAACACTACACAGTACAGACTAAATTGCATAGAGATTTGATGCTGAGAAAATTAATTAACTATCTACAGTTCTTGCGGTGGAGATACTAAGGGGATTTCGTTCTTAAGTGTCAATCGCTCTTAAGAGATCATCTTTAGTTCCACAATATAACTGCGATATGCGATCGATAAGTCTATGCTTTGATAAAAGTAGCTGTTATGCAGTTTTACCGTTATAAAATTCTCAACGACCGTATAAAGAAGTTAATAAACTTGCTCTTTGTCTTAAAACATGAACTTTTATGTGAAGAAAATCTTCCGAGTCTTCCGTTTCCCACCGTTGTTTCTCCAAAAAGAAACAGACATTAGATAGAGGTGAATTTCTGCAGACGAGTCTCGGTAATCTAATGGTAAAAATTAATAAGACTAGCTCAAACGATTTATCGCTTGGCCCAAACTTGTGTCGCAAGACCAACAAGATCCGAATTGTTTACAATAAGAACTATAGCAATTCTCTTCATAACCATCCGTGAGGCTATCCTTAGCAAACCATCTCAGATCTCCGCCACAAAAACTCGCACACACTTGTGAGTGATTCCGTCACGCGGCGCGCACACCGTTATGATTACCGTGAACATGGAAACAGAGCGAGGAATGTGCGTGCGAGAACACGAAATATACTATGGGAGACACAATTGTTCATGTCAAGACTATGTCACTCCAAAACTAAAGAGAGTAAACAGACCGTGGACGAAAACTAAGACGTGTGATCATTTATTATCAACCCATAAATGTGCAACTGTTGGACACAGGCCTCCTACATCATCGGCTTAGAACTTGGACCTTAGTCCACGAGCGAGTCAAGTTCCAGAATTAGTCCTTGTGCGAGGTGGTAGAAGACACACCGGAGAAATTCCTAAATACGTTTAGGTATTCAGGTTTCAACCCGATATTTTCTTTCACAGGTAAAGCAAGTGAGAATTAATTGTGAAGACACAAATAACTTCGAAAAGTCAGGGGCGAGTATCTGGGCCTTGAACCCGTGACCGCCGAAGTTCTAAACCTCAAGGCTATCTTCTTCTTCTTCTTCATCAACCCATATACGCCCACTGCTGAGCACGGGTCTCCTCTACCATTGAGAGGGTTTAGGCTATCACTGTCTAATTTATCAAAGACAAGCAAAAGTTATGATGATTATAAAGACATTTATGCTAAATTGGTTCCAAGAAGGAAATAAAAATTTGCCACCAAAAAACTTGGCATCATACGTAATTATTGGTCAAATTTCTCTGATGTAAAACTGTGCCTTGGACCATAACTCCACGCCTTCACTTTCATAAATACTGCGGCGAGAGTGAAATAAACAATTGGACGAGCTGAAATTTCGGACCACTTCAATTTGAAAGTGCAAGTGACCTCAAATATACTTGCGGAATTTTTTTTGGCCACGTTATTTAACGTATATACTCATACTTTAAGACTATACAGACAGATAGGGACTACATATAGTATCATAAGCTAGCACATTTATGTATGTACTAGCTGTTGCACGCGACTTCATCCGCGTAGACTACAGGGTTGAGTTTAGATAGAAAATAATTTATAGTCTATTTTACATCTCAGAGTCCTATTTATGCACATACCAAAAATCATTTAAATCGGTTTGGTAGATGCAGAAATACCCATTCCCACGGGAATACTTCATTTTCCGGGATAAAAACTATTCCATGTGAATTATGTGAGCTCTACCTCTCTCTATACCAAATTTCATTCAAATCGCTTTGGTAGATCCAGAAATAGTCATTCCCACGGGAATACTACATTTTCCGGGATAAAAAGTATCCTATGTTTTATCCTGATGTATAAGCAGTGATGGCCTCGAGGTTTGGGCGCGCGGTCGAGAATCTCGACGGTCGCGGGTTCGAACCCCAGGCACACACCTCTGACTTTTCGAAGTTATGTGTGTATTCATATTGAATACTCACTTGCTTTAACGGTGAAGGAAAACATCGTGATGAAACCTGCACACTTAAGAGTTCTTAGGAATTTCTTAGGTGTGTAGTCCGCCAACCCGCACTAGGCCAGCGTGGTGGACTATGGCCTAAACCCTCTCAATGGTAGAGGAGACCCGTGCTCAGCAGTGGGCGAATATAGGTTGATGAAGAAGATAAGCTATATTATTGTAAAGTTTCATTAAAATCCATTCAGTAGTTTTTACGTGAAAGAGTAACAAACATCCATACATCCATACTTACAAACTTTCGCCTTTATAATAGTAGTAGGATTGGTTATGTATAAAAAGTAATATGATTGCTGATTTGATTAACTTCAGGTAAATTTGTTAAAAAAGAATGTTGGCAGTGATGAATAAAGCTTTATTAACAGCTGTTGGGAATCGCTAAGAGAAGCCCGTGTCAAGCAGTGCCACGTGTATGGGCTCATGATAATGAATCATTGGTTGTAAAAACTGCATACCAGCTGAATATATCGTATTCTCTGACCACATTTTTGTTACTATCGGTATAATTATGCCGACTTGTGACTAATCGCAATCATTTCGTACACTGTATTTGGACCGCACTGCTAACCAAAACGGTCACTAACGCTTTCAAAACCGTGTTAATTTTAAAACATAACCGTTATACCATTAAAATCCAACATTTCCACGTAAATTCCGAGAGTATTGCCATTAAATAAGATTATGGAACGAAGCCATGCTACGAACTAAGCCGATCACGTATTCGAGTTTCTCCATCGATAAATAACAGAGCTATGGGTAGGCCAATGCCCTCTGGTTCACTGGGTGAAGGACACATAACGGAACAAATGTTTACGGCTTTGGATAATGAGAAAGTAATCAAGTAAAATTGATTTGATTAATAGACAATATATGTTGTAGTTAAATAGATCTGTGTACTTTGCCATGATAATATGTATTTTGTAATTTTACAACAGTAAAAGTTTGAAATGAAAAATATTAGAAATGTAAACATAACGTATGTTTTTTTATTCCTTAGTTTAGTAAGAAGAATTTTCCACCACTTTAAAAGGCAAAGCTTAACAATGAACCGGTAAAAGTACAGCTAACATAACCACATTAAAGATGAAAAACATTGCTCTCGCAGATTTTCAATATTTTTTTTTTCATATAGTGTCATGTTCTTATTTCTGGGCAACGCAAATTGACTAGATTGATTGGTATATCTAGGTAGAATAGGTATCGAACAGCGAAAGCTTATATATTCTCGCGCTTACCTCAGAAGGAATAAGTAGCCAACTATTACCGAGTGTAAGTAAACAATTCAATGACTAATGAACTATGGAATATGAAATTGGAAAAACCCAAAACAATTGCTAATACAAGTGAAAGCTGAACCGAACAAGTTCTGAGGCGAGTCCTAAGCAAGGAATGTGGTTCGGTGGCTCGTAGTAAATACGAAGCCAGTAGGTCGACCCCGATAGAACGTACAATTAACTATGTGTTATATCAAAATTATACCGATTTTTTTTATAGGCTATGTAACTGTATAAATTATTAGTCATAGTATTTTAATAGTATTTTATTTTAATAACCTCTGGCTAGGTGGGGTGACGATATCCGCAAGGTGGCTGGCAGCGGTTGGATGAGGAGAGCCGAAGATCGAGCCCAGTGGCGTGCCATAGGAGAGGCCTATGTCCAGCAGTGGACGAATTAAAGGCTGTTGATGAAGTATTTTAATGCTTAGATACCTTTGTAACGCTTGGAATACTACGAATACGAAATACTTTGAAGTTAATTTCCGCCTGTATAATAATGGTTTTGTATTGTTATATCCCTAGACATTTATTGGAATATCTTGAATTCATTTTATAATTTTGTGAGGTCTACGAGATGTATTGATTGATTTTAAATGCAAACTATTCGTAGGTGGTGACACAAACAGGTTTTGCAACGACTTATTTTTGCAAAAGTGATTTACAAACGTAGAAATTTACAAACCTAGACATTTATTACATTATTTAGTAGTAAATTAAAAATATAAAATAATATGCAAATGAGGTCTTGTTTTACTAAATAATTAGAACATGCAAAATACGTCACACACTTCCCACAAAGACAATACCAACTTATCCGACCAAAAACAACGCTAAAATATTCAAAACTTTGTTATCTGCACATCTCACTACAACAACTTTAAGTCGTACACTCAAATTTTGAACATTTCGTCACGGTTCCAGTGATAAACACAACTAACCTACTGTTACACGTGCTCTGTGGCGTTTTATTAACCGTGTTTCGAGAACACTTTCTTAGTTATGCGTTGATTTAAGGTAAATTGCATTTAAATGATCATTTGAATGGCGATTTGACTCTCACTTAGCGTAATTAAGCACGTGAGAAATTGTTAATGCAAAAGCAGACTTAAACTATAGAAAAGACTACGGGTCTTTCCCATGGGACTTATGCCTTAATAAATAAAAAAAGAATGCTTTGAGTCATGTGAATAAACGTTATATGTTATCTTCTCCTCATCCAAGGTATAATCACTCTATCTAGCCAAGACAGAAGATAAATTCTATTATCCTGGATTTTAATAGAGGATTTTATACCTACAGTTGTTTATTATGAAATTGGCTCGTTGGAGTAGTTTAAGTGTTTGCGGTTTAATAGAGAGGTCCTAAATACGAATCCCAGCTGGGTCAGTAAAGTCTTTTTTTAAGAAATTTTCAATAACAATACGGACACTAGAAATTTCTTCCAACGCGCCAGTAGGTTTTGCTAAGGTACTAAATTAACTCACGGAACGAAACGTGGATGTGGAAATACTGCTTTCGCATATATTTTCGAAGAAGTGCTGAGATCCTTAGACATATTTTCATATATACAACATCTACTATTTATGCTAGTGTTTCTTTTAGTTGCTCTAAAAAAATAGCAATTTTAGTCATTGACGACTCGATGATTTCGATTCATAGATGTTGTTTATTTTCTTGCAAATAATATCGTCAACTGATAATTTTCTCCATTTTCACTTGGAAACTAGTCTGTATAGTTTTTCAGATGAATCATTAGACTAATGATGAATATCTCGTCAGTACGGATCATTTGTATCTATGTCATGTCGTGATAGAATGACAAATTGTAACTGCTCACTTTCTGATCGATGCTGTTGGAGGAATCACTGCATAAATAGCCATTATTTAGAGACCAGTGAAATGAATTTATACTTTCTTCATTGAACATTAACATAGATTACACAATATAAAAGAGTTCCCTGTCTTCTGCACTAATAAAAATGGTGTTACAGAATTCACATTTCAACTATGTTATATTTATTTAAAAAATATGCCTTCTCATAACTCCTATCTTAGTATATTAGCTCATGTTCATCGCATTTCAGGGCTCGGGCCTTCTTTGCAACTAAAATGGATTGGGCTTTAGTCTACCCCTTAGACTAGAACGAGTGTGCGAACTAAATAGGTACAAAAGAAATTCCAAAAGAACTACAGGTGTATAAATATACGTCAAAACTGACGAAATTAACATAAACTAGCCCACGATAATACCAGTACTATAAACACAAAATGACCCAAAAGATGAGACAGATACCAACACGAATAGATCACGGGATCATGCAACATTCATGTGTAACGGAACGTAGTAGAACGGTATCGCACACACACACACACACACACAGTCATTCATGCGCCCTCATTCCATTGTAGGGCCGGCATTCTTATAGAAAAAGGCGATTTTAAACAAATATCATCTAAGTGTAATAAATTCTTTTAGGAGTTGTTGTAAAAGCGTACCTATACATTCCTCCATAAAGGAGTTATTAATTTTCCGGAGACGAGTTACTTGTTATACAAGATTATAATATTTGTTCCTAGTATTATTATGATCTATATTAGGTACGTATCTGTTAAGTTTGGCAAGATTTTTTTGGACGTATAAGACAAGAAATATATTTGAGAAGACTTGTGTTCGTGATTTCAAATTCTTTGGATTCTGGTGTAAGAGCTGTAATAGTCAACTAAATAGTCTCAAAGCTGACAAAAACTCGAAGATGGATGAGCTACAGACCAGCTAAACAAGTTTAAAAAGGAAAAAGCCAATATTTTGTATCGGGGCGTGTGTCGCCGTTTGTCTGTCACTTATTCATTCTATTGCGAACACACGACCAATGATAAAACGTTTAAAATTAAGGGCTGCTGTTGATTGTCAAACTTTTCTAAAAGCCTTGACATTAATAAGAAGCGTGTGTGTCAAACATATGATATTCTAATCGTAGGTTCGGCTCGCTCGGCTTGTTGACATTTCCTTTCTAGTCTTATTTACCCGTACAAATGGAACAATAACAAACAGAGAATGCAAGTCGCGCGCCAATTCCTCACCAGATGTGGAACAATTTTTGTTCTGTTTGCATCGGCTCGTAAAATTTCTCCGGCCGGCGCACGGCGCTCGCCGCTTTCTACTTGCTCCGACAGTTTGTTGCATTGTTTATACGCAAACATATTACTGTTGTTATGTATATAGTTTATTTAGAAAACTGTGTTTAGTAATTAAAGTCAAGTACGTTATTCTTCTTCATCAACCCATATACGCCCACTGCTGAGCACGGGTCTCCTCTACTATTGAGAGGGTTTAAGCCATAGTCCACCACGCTGGCCTAGTGCGGGTTGGCGGACTACACACCTAAGAAATTCCTAAGAACTTTTAGGTGTGCAGGTTTCATCACGATGTTTTCCTTCACCGTTAAAGCAAGTGATAATTCAATTTTGAATACACACGTAACTTCGAAAAGTCAGAGGTGTGTGCCTGGGGTTCGAACCCGCGACCGCCGAGATTCTCGACCGCGCCTAAACCCCGAGGCCATCACTGCTTACACACAATAAGTACGTTATTGTTGTATGTGTATTCACGAAAGATTACTTAACGGCGAAGGAAAACATCGTGAAGAAACCTTGGGAGTTTCTTGGGTGTGTAGTAGATGCCAACCCGCAGTAGGCAGCGTGGTGGACTAAAGTCTAAACTCTCTCAATGGTGGAGGACGCCCGTGTCCAGAAATATATAGACTGATGATGATGATGGCGTTATAGATGATTTACGGATAAAACTGAGAAGAATATTAGTCTAAGTGTAATAAGTGTGACCAGCTTTGTTATTGGAGGTGCTATTCCAGAACTTAGGAATTAATATTTCGTATCGTAGCCGCGGAGGAGATAATAAGAATGTCATTACACAAGAAATTCACGAAAACGATACCTATTATTGTGAAAATATTATCATAAGGTATTTCTGTGTCGACAATTGTTATCGTTACTTCGGTGATCGGAAAATTAATTTTTTTTTACCTAAAAGTTAAATTTATTTCTTTGCCCATTGTAGAGTCGGTATTATTTTATCAAATTCTTACTTTTCTTCTTAAAAGAGGAAAAATATTTACCATAATACTTTTATTACTTTCAGCTTGCTTTCGGCATACAAATGTGATTACAGTTAAGTACTGTTTCATTCATGAATACAAATGTCCGACCTGGCATCGAACCCAAGAACTTACGTTTTATAACCCAGTTACATACAATAAGGCGAAAAAATGTGTGGCCTGATTGTAGGAAGACTTATCGGTCTCACAAACACACAGACCATAATCATATGTTCGAACCTTGGTCTCTTGTTTTGTAACCTGACATTTAACTAGTTACACCATAGAGGTTCTAATACTTGTGCTCCATGTAACATTTATAATATTAAAGGACAAAAATTTGACCAACCAACCATAAATTACAGAAGCCTAATTAGTATAACAAGAGTAAGTTCAAGTTATTAATTTAACGCCAGAAATTCACGAGCTATTATAATAAGAAAATATATTTCCCATATTATTGTAGGGCATTTCTTAAGGTTTCTTATAATAAGCTTCCTAACGGCACGCTTTAACTAAGAAGGGTGTTAATTACCGTAAGATTAAAATAAGCCGAAGTAATCGGATATATGGGCATTAAGATTATTATTGGACTAAGGAAAAATGTTTGTCCTAAAAATGTTTTTTTTGTAGAAAAAGGTAGTTATCGAAAAAGGAGTTTTTTTTTTTGTAAAAACAAAACTTTAAAATTTGTATATTCAGAAACTGTTTAAACAAAAATGAGTTGTGATACTTTTACTTGCGTTTAATTCAAAAACAAAAATGTGAAAATGAGGCCAAGTTCAGTAATAAAACAAGTTTTGGTTTGTGTCCGCCTGGTCGTAAAGGAAAAAAAAAGGTATTGAGTTCCGTGGTAGCCTTCATCGTGAAATTTTACGATGTATTTATAATTTTTTTTTTATATGAAAATATTTTAATATGTTTTTCCTGATAAAAAAGGATATAAAAATTATAATGCATTGAGTCAAAACCCTAAATCGGAAAATTAACACACTTAGCAAAACCATACTAATTTTTAAAACAGTTACTCACCAAATAAACAAAAGTGCGTCGTGCCATTTTCACCGACACTAAATAAAACACAAAACACTATAGTCTTAATATTAATGCATTTAAAAAATTTAATTTAAATAATATGAAAAAAAAAACTGGCGCCTTTTCATTGACACTGTAACTTTTTAAATTGACGTGCGTGAGGTGAAGGAAACGTGTGCGTACAGCCAGTGCAGCGCGGCACTAATACATAGCGGAGAAAGAACGGGAGTTTGTGACGATCAGTGAAAGGATATCACACGGAGTTGTTAATATATTTCTGCTTGCACTTATATGGAAAATTTATGGATATTTTGTATGTAAATGGAGTTCTTTAGAGTGTCTTGCCACTATTTAGTATAGGATTACTTTTTTAATCCATATATGAGTAACTGGGTTCAATTTGCATGCTTGAGAGATGACGAATAAAAATTAATTCTGTGTTAATAGATATACCGTGGGCATAGCATACCAAAAATATTTTCAGGCACAGTTATATTAACGGCTGTTTACTTGTGTGCATTCACAGTGAATAATAATCACAAACTAACACTGAAGGAAAACATCGTGAAGAATCCTGCACAACTAAAAAGGATCTTAGGAATTTAGGTAATACTTAGGTCTTATCGTGGTGGACTAAGGCCTTATCCTTTTAGCTGTGGATAAGGATCGTGCACACCAGTGAGACTTATTAATATGCGCTGTTTAATTTCAATTTAAACTTATTATTTTAATTTTATTTTTTTAGAAAAAAGTCCTCACAAGAGATACTAAGGACCCATACAGCAGTCAGTTTTTTATCTATGTTCAATTTCAAGCAATTGTCAGACTTGATAAACAAATGCATTTATTACCAGCTCTATATAATGCTGTGTCGGCAAGGCCGCGTTCCTCGACTCTCACCTGCACAAGTTGTATGACCACTGTCGGGGACAGTAGGAGCTACTTACTATCATTATCTATGATCTGTTCCATAGACAAGTGTCATAGACCGCACTAATAAACTACTTAGATCAATATCACGGGCAATTTAATTTAAATGTTTTGAAAATCATTTGATGTAGGTTAGTAAGGTTTGTTGGCCCGATTTCCATTCCTGAGGTTTAATTTGACGGCCCCGTGGCGCAGTTGGTTAGAGGACTTGCGAAACGAGCGGCCGGTGTGAATCAAAGAATGTGCTTGTGAGACCGAAAAGTCTCGTAGTTTCTGATACCTACGACACAAGATCTTCTTGGGTGTGTGTTAGGGTGTCCCAGCTTAGTAGGGCGATTTTTTTTTCTCGAAATTAGATACGCATACCCTCTATATTTTTTCTAATTGACCCTAATAACTCAAATACGAAATATTAACGAAATTGGATAGCGGTAACCCGTGCCGACTTGATGACAAAGTTTTAAGAAAAAAATTGTATGGTAATTGTAGAGCACATATAAAAACTTAAGTTTTATTTTCAGAATTATATCCTATTTCACCGGTATTATATATTTATTATTAAAACAGGAATATTTGTGATATTTTAATCTCAAAGTTTTCTTTTTACTGTTAGAATAATTACAGGAAAAATTGCTTTAGTTTCCCTTTAAACGTGACTTTTTCACGAAAATTTTGTATCAGTATAACTGCAATTTGCAGTATCACTAGCGACTTTTAGTGTTATTATTTATTTCTTAACTGCTTGAAAAGAAGTAACTAGTCTGTGAAGTAAGCAACTCATTGAGAAAAGTGTCAAAATTTTTAAAACGATTGAAGAAAAGCAAGACTCGTTTTTGATCGAAATAAAGTCGTTTATATCTTTCTAAAAAAGTAAATCACGCAGATATCTTTCCAAGGGATATGAATTGATGGATCCTCTTTAGTTAAGCTTTAAAATATTATCATTTTTGGTTCCTGGTCTCCATTATAGTGATATAGAGACAAGACAGCTACTTCATGAACCAAATACCAAAAATGCAGACAAATAAGTATTCTGTATAGTCATTTCTGAGTTAATTTTATTGACAGTTTCCCAGGGTTTCAAAGTATTAGGCAAACATAAGTCGTGGTAAGTTGCCGTCACTGATAATATACAATGCATCCAAGCCTAAACATGGTATATAGCGATGCAAATCTAGATGTCTAATAATGCGACTTTTTATTAGTAATTTACAATTAAAAAATAAGTTACGACATTTTTAATCAATTAATTGCTTCGGCCATCATGGTGTCTGGTACATAGAACTTAGAGATCGAACAGTCAATTTTCTTTCTGTATCACCACTAAAGAATATGATTATAGCTATAACTGTTAATTCTTGATAGCCAACCCTTAAATTTCCTTCATAATTCTGTCCGATAAAACAATGTATATCTATTTGTATAACTATATCTATTATCTAGATATATTTTTATCAATTAAAGGGCACTGGCGTGTGCAATATACAAAAAGTAGTCCAAGCTTGTAACAAACTCTTGACGACACTGTACGAACACATCTTACGATTTTTCCGCATTATTTGTTGATCTCTTCAGAGTCGGTATAAGGCAACTTATTTCTTAAAATTAGTTTATTAAAGCTTAAATAGGCATATAAGCCCTTTAACAAAAAATAATTAATCTCGAATAGTTAGATTTGCGATTTACAAAATTCAATTTTACTTCACGAATTTTATTAAACAGGACTGCCAATATTTGCTCTTTACAGAGAAGTTTTAAGCCGTTATTTTAATGTTTTGCACCCCCTTATTAAAATTTGCCTTTGAAATCTTAATCTGACATATTGATTAAACAAAAAGAGGCGTTTACCAATACAATAAACAAGCAACCACGAAACTTCCATGCGACTATTGCGACGTGCCGAAGTTCACACAAAGTATGTAAGTACTGAAATACATGAATGCAAGTCGGCACGGGTTACAGTGGTCCTAAGTTCATGAAATTTTATTTATAAGTGTTTTAACACCATTCGAAAATAATTAGAGGGTATGCGTTGACAAAAAAGACTTTGATTTTTTTGGGACACCCTAGTGTGTGTATTATATTAAATTTACTACAATAAAAGCTTTTGTCCAAATGTAGAGAGTTTAAGCTTTATTCCATCACGCTGGCCTATATAGGGTGACGGACTACATACCTAAAGAATTCTTAAGGATCTTTAGGTGCCAAGTTTCTTAATGAATACACTTATAACTTCAATAATTCAGAGGTGAACCCGCGACCGCTGACTTTCTCAACCTCGCGCCTAAACCCCGAGACCGTCACTACTGTATATTATACATACATAAATACCTGTTTCTTATACACTTCACGCGCCTGATATTATTACAATAGTCGTGGAACGCACAGCATTGTTTCATTGCTCTTTGTATCCTATCAGGCGCTAAAAAGACAACTAATTAATTTGTTTTGAAATTGTATGAGGAAAATCAAGAATATCTTAAAAAGTCCAGAAGTTTTATTTTTCAACAAAGAAAATATAATTAACAACTTGAATAAAAATGTGTTAAAAATGAAGAAACTAAAAGCACAAATGTTTAAAACTAAATTTATACATCTCAATTTATCTCTACTGTGCCACTTGCTTGTAAGGATTTACTATACTTATATACTTATGTAGAGACTAGAGAAAGATTAAAAATACAACAATAAACATTATTTTATTATCCTTCATAACTGTGCCAAAAACTCAGTATTGCGAGTATGTTAATATGTAAGTCGTTTTCCTCTTGTGAATAACACAATGTTTAAGGAAAATATTTCACTCGGTTTAGCGGGGGATTCCCAGCGCATAATTATTACGGCTATTTCCTCATCATAAATGACCGAGCTAATTACGTTAGTCACAGCCGAAGGACTTAAAAAAACCAAAAATTTTATAATACTAATTTATTAACTAGATACTAGTTTCTTGATCGATGTTAGATACAAGAATTATATCTTTCTACAATAATAACAATATATATATAGTAAACTTATAACTAATAATTGAGGTCGCGGAGTCGGCGTTTACGCGGCCTTGATCCGTATGTGGAACGACGAAGCATCAGCGATTTTGGGTAACCGGGCCATTGTGGTCATCAGCAATCCTTGTATGTGTGTCGCACGTAACACCTCCCCCCTCAGATCAGCAACTATTTGAGAACGTTGAGCGAAAATGTTGCTGGGGTGGATGTCTGAATTTTTCTTGTTTCAGGGGTTGCATATATTTGATCCTCGCTGGATGGGGTGTCCTTTTCAGATAGTGAGGGCTTGTATCCTTTAGACTTTTTGAGATAACGGCGTGCAGTAACTCCAATACTTATTGCGGTTATAACTAGTACCACAGTGTAGAGAGGTATTGTGGTATGATATATAGCATGGTCCAAATTTACTGGATGCTGGGCTTGAATCTTATCTTCAATATCATGTAGTCCTTTCAAGTTGATTGATGCTAGTTCAAGATGAGGGATGCTGGTATCATCTCTTGTAAGGTAGCCATTCGGTATGTTTGCTATTTTCAGCGGCTGTCCTTTAATTTGTCCATTGATGTTAATAAGGGTGAATTCGTCGGTGCGCAGCGAACATTTCAGAGGAATCGTGACGAGGTAGCTTCCGCTTAGCGTTACGTAGTCCTGGCGTCTACATTTCAGTTCAGCCTTTGTTGGTTTAGGGATGACGATTGTATAGTGTTGATCATCTAGCTGCTCCATAGCTTCTCTGGTGAGAACGATTTCCGTCGGCTGGCATGATTTATGTAGGGGCTGGTTTCCGATGAGACTCTGGATACAGTCGGCATGGCCTCGGGGCTGATGATTGATGCTCTCCTCACAAAGATGTCGACGATCGAACTTCGGGCATTCAGCCTCCATGTACATGAAACTTATCCCATTAGTTGCCATAAAAGGATATGAAGGGATAAAGGTCTGGTGGTGTTTATTAGGAACAATGGAAAGCCTATACAACTCGAAATTATCTGGGGAGACTATGGGAAATTTAAAAATAATGACTATTCTTTTATCTATGTAATAGAATCCTGGTTTAATTATATTATAATATTCTCTTAACTCCGCGTCCAATATTTGATCCTTGTTGTATAAGGATTTTAGCTTACCTATTATATTAACTAAATTTTCTATTTCTAACATACTATGATGAGTGCTCGATGCACTTATAAATGCTAAGGTATTCTCTAACTTAATTAACTCTAAAGATAAATCCTTCACGTTATCGCCTATAATAGTTAGCAACTGTGCAAATTTGGCAAATTTAATCAATGTGTAATCTGCGTAAACGGTTCTGTTTAATAAAATTTCTAACGTGTTGTTAATTTTTTCCTGATTATCAACGATATGTGCGATCTACCGTGGTGGATTTATTTATAAGATCATATACTACTTTCATCTGGTCCCGGTGGCTTAAAATATACTGCTGCATAAGATGAGCTGTCAGGTCTATATCTAGGGGGTCTCTGGGGTCAAAATGACCTCGTATGATATCATGAGGCCTGCACTTAGTAAAACTATGAACTGAACTGTTATACGCTAATACCGCATAGGGCATTTGGTTCACGACAGGTTCATCTTTTTGCTTTAACTTTAATATACGTAAATGTTCTATTATAGTGGAATGGAATCTTTCTATTATGCCGTTATCATTAGGTGAGTTCGCCAAAGTCTTATGGTGGTTAATTTTATGTAATCTTACAAATTCGGCAAATAATTGATTCGTGAATTCTGTACCGTTATCTGTAACTATAGTTAAAGGTAGCCCATGATGAGTACAAAATGTTAATAATCCTTGTAAAATACTTATTGCAGTTCCGTCGCGTAAATGATAAGCCTGCCCGTACTTAGAAAATGAATCGACAAACGTTAGGTACTTTTCTGCTTGAGCGGTAAATAAGTCCATATGTACTATTTCAAAGGGTTTGGTGGCTGGGGGCACGATGTTAAATTGTGGCCTGATAGGGTTTCTATCATACTTCGACTGTCCACAAATTGTGCATTCGTTAATGTATTTGCTTATCTCCTCTTTCATCTTCGGCCAATAAAAGCGCCGGGAAAGTGATAAGTAACATTCGTTTATTCCCCTATGATTAGTCTTACCCTCGTGATAGTTTTTAATTATTTCCTGCTGTCTTAAATACTCTTTTACGTCTTCTAGTTCAGTCTTTGCTAAGACTAAATTCATAGAAGAGCTTTTAAAATTATTTTGTATGATCGGAATTATGGAATACATCCCTAATGGGGGTGTTATTTTAAGGGCAGTTTTTACTTTCGGATTAACGTATTCCTTTATGGCATTTACTACGTCTTGCTCTAAATTGGATTCTGATACTTGAATGTGAGTACGGGTGTGTGTGTCGAATGGTTTTGTGGCTGTTGTTCGTCGTTTAATATCACCTACTATTGTAAAACAAATCTGTCTATGGAACTTATTCAACGGCTCATCGGTAATGGGAACTTCAAGAATCGGGTTTTCATTACTAGTGTGAGCTGTCTCAGTTGACGAATCAGCGCGACTAGGTGGTCTCTCGGAGGGGTTTACGAGCATCGAGTCTGTTTCCTCATTATTAATTTGGACTCGTGATAAAGCATCGGCATTTGTGTTACATTTGCCTTTTTTATAGACTATAGTATAGTCGTATTCGCTTAACTTGAGCCGCCAGCGAGTTAACCGGGAATTCGGCTCTTTTAGATTCATAATCCATTGAAGGGGTTTATGATCCGTTAGAATTTTGAATTTACGACCGAATAAATATGGTCTAAAATATTTGGTTGCCCAAACTATGGCAAGCAATTCTTTTTCTATTGTGCTATATTTTTGTTCACTATCGTTTAAAGTTCTGGACGCATAACATATGGGCTTATCTGAACCTATCGGTCCTTGTGAAAGGATGGCACCTATTATTTTTACATTAGATTATATTTACATTAGAGGCATCCGTTGTTAAATTAAACTCTTTCGAAAAATCCGGGTATTGTAATATCGGATCGTTTGTTAATAAATTCTTACATTTTTCAAAACTATCGATATACTCGGGGTCAAACGTTATCTTATTGGTCTTTTTGAGGCATTTAGTCATCGGTTTAGTTATACGTGCGAAATCCGGAATAAATTTTCTGTAGTAACCTAACAGTCCTAAAAATTGTTTAATTTCTTTGCTACTCTTAGGCAGTGGATATTTTTGAATAGCCGCTATTTTATCAGGGTTAGGTCTTATACCCTCTCGACTAATTATATGGCCTAGATATGGTGTCTCCAACTTCAGAAATTCAGATTTATCCATTTGGATTTTGAAATTGGAGTCACGTAGCCTGTCGAACACTTTTTCTAGATTTACTATGTGCTCTTGCAGGGATGTACTAAAGACGATAATATCATCGAGGTAAACTAGACAGATTTCATTTTGTAACCCTCTAAGCACATTGTCCATCACTCGTTGGAATGTGGATGGTGAATTTTTTAGGCCCATTGGCATTCGTAAGAATTCGAAATGCCCATGTTCGACATTAAAAGCTGTTTTTTGGATATCATCGGGGTCCATCTCGACCTGATAAAATCCTGATGCTAAGTCCAGGGTCGTGAAGTATTGGCATCTACCTAGTTTATCCAGAACATCCGTGATGTTAGGAATCGGATACCTATCGTCTATGGTCTTGTCGTTTAACTTCCTAAAATCAACAACTATTCTCCACTTCTGCTTCCCTGAAGCGTCAACTTTCTTAGGGACTACCCATATAGGTGAGCTCCAGGCGGAATCGGATGGCCGAATAATGCCTTGTTCCAACATCTTAGTAATCTGTTCCCTAACTTCCTGACGATGAATAAATGGATACCTATAATTTTTACTATATACCGGTAATTCGTCCGTTGTCCTAATCCTATGCTTAATTTTATTCGTAAACGTTAAGGGTTCGCCATCGAGATAGAATACGTCTGCGTAACGTCTGCACAAAGCTTCCAAATTGCATTTCTCCTCTACGTTCAAGTGATCAGTTCGCAAACGATTTAAAACATTTTTAACACGTTCCGAATCCGGCCCTGGCGTTATGCATTCGATATTAAATACCTGTATGCGCGGTTGTTGTTCAAATTTAATAGTAATATCGTCACAGGTGGGGTTTTCGATTTCAATCGTGCCTACTCTGTCCGAGACCTTAGTAACGCACTCATGGATAATGCAATTAGAAACTATTTGCTGGGGCACATGTACGTCACCTTCCGAGTCATATATCGGTACGTTTATTAGTTTGGATGAGCCGGCTGGGATCGTTTCGTACGGGTTCGATTTTCGACACTTATAGCACTTGAGATGTATTGAAGCATGTTCCGTAATTAACAAATTATTCTTTAAATCTATGTTACAATTTTCTAACAAGTCCAAACCTATAAGTCCGTCGAAATAATTATGGAATCTATATATGAAAAATTTCGCATATCTTTGTTCATTAAATTCCTGAAAGTGCGGGATGGTAATTGAATGTTCATGTATGCTAGTACCTCGCGAATTAGTAACTTCGAAAGGATCAAAATCACGTGGAATAGTGGGGAAAAATTTGTCACATGCTTCAGGGCTCAAAAAGGATTGATTCGCGCCGGTATCAACTAATAACTTAAGTGGGGGATCCGCTATTTGTACGTAGCGTAATTCCCTTTTGGAATGTAGATTTAATTCTATCTTGGTTCTTTCGTGGAACGGCCCTCGGAAAAATCCTGCTTATTATCAACCGGGCTTTGCGCTTCCGCGTCGGTAACATTATTCGCGTTTGTATGATCGTATTGAGACTGATCGATAGCGTATTCATATTCCGGATTCATGTCGCAGTAATATTCCGAATAAGGAGGATATGTAAATGGCTCATAATAACACTCGCCGTAATAACTATCGTTATAATCGTTGTAATCTGCAATTTCGTTAAAATTCATCTCCCTACTTTTAAAATAGTTTGATGGCGGAGGATTACCGTGAACTCTCCAATCGCGTCCCGTTAAGGTTGGTGGTAATACCTTCGGTACGTAATGGCTTACACCACTCATGGGTTTCGGCCCGGCATTATATACTGGTACATTTTTAGGAGGTAATCTAAAACTGTTATTCGGATTATAATTTGGCGGCGGCGCCCGGAACATTTGCTGAGTACGCGTGGGATATGTAAGCATGCGTTGCTGCGGATGAGAAATCTGGGCGTTCGGACGCCATTGGGGTGCCTGTTGCGATGTATAAGGGTGCGCAAATACGGGTGATGGTTTCGGCCACGCTGGACTAGGGGTAGGTACACTAAACATTTTAGGCATGTTCATATTAAAACCTAAGGATGGTACCTTATGTGGTGTGCTCGGATGTGCTGGAGTGTTACGTCGCTCAGGTACGGAATCATTTCGCTGCTGTAGGTACATTATATTAATCTCTTCTTGGACAAATTCCAGAGCCTTTTCAATTGTCTCGGGTCTCATACATCGAATACGTGACCCGAGGGGTTCTTTTAACCCTCTTACGAAGGCTTGCTTAGCCAAGTTACGGTAAAGATCGCGTTTAGCCTCTATCGTGGTTGTAACTGATTCGTGTAAGGACACATATGTCATAATTGTACTAAATAAGGTCTGGCATTTGTCGTAGAATTCTTGAGGTGTATCATTGCCTTGAGTTGCGAGAGAAAGATCGTTATAAAGGGCGGTTTCATCCCTTTGGTCTGCGAAATTATTTATCAAGGCGTTTTTAATACCTAGCCAGTTTGTAGGAATGCCGTTAGAATTTATTGTTCTGGCGGCAGGACCCGTGATTTTATTTAAAATTCCGTTTATGAGACACAGATTACTTAATTGATATGACGGTTCGTTTTTCATGTATTGTGCCACTATTTGGTCACAGATTTGTATAAACCTAGTTAGGACATTTGGGTTCCCATCAAACTCAGGGACCGGCCGTAGGGCCTTATAGATATTGTCCGGGTCAAATGTCATTTTATCTAAATTATTATCACTTCCTAAATTTCTATTACTATCTAAATTCCTACTATTATCTAAAGCGAAGTTCCTATGAATCTGTCTTGAAGAGACAGATTCCTCCCCTTTATTCCTTGGATGGAAAATTTTGGAGACAGGAGGCAACACTTAGGATAAAATTTCAGAGTACTTACATAAGTTGGTTTTTCTTTGTACTGATGTTTGAGTACGTCCCCGGCCGTGCCCTCGTAGGTTTCGGATTCCAGACGATGGCTTAAGAGCCCGCCAGCGACTATGCGGAGTCAAGCTAGGCAACGATTTTTGATACCTATGACCGCCACGCACTGACTCTAGAATCCTACCGACTGCGCCAATTACGTTAGTCACAGCCGAAGGACTTAAAAAAACCAAAAATTTTATAATACTAATTTATTAACTAGATACTAGTTTCTTGATCGATGTTAGATACAAGAATTATATCTTTCTACAATAATAACAATATATATATAGTAAACTTATAACTAATAATTGAGGTCGCGGAGTCGGCGTTTACGCGGCCTTGATCCGTATGTGGAACGACGAAGCATCAGCGATTTTGGGTAACCGGGCCATTGTGGTCATCAGCAATCCTTGTATGTGTGTCGCACGTAACAAGCTTAATACTATTTCCTTTGTTTGTAAACAAATGAATAAACAGGAATAATTTAATAATGTTTTATCATATTGAAAAAGTAACAGTAAATGTTAATAAATGTATACAGCTGTTGTGCATATGCAATATTCATGTTCTTTGACATTCGGCGCAGTTGGCTAGACACCAGCTTGCGAAACGAGCGACCGCGTGTTCGATTCCCGCACCGACACAAATGTTTGTGTGGTCCACAAATATTTGTTTCTGGTCTGGGAATCGGTGAGACTGAAAAGTCGTTCGTAGTTTCGACTTTTTCGTAGTTTAAGATTCGTATCTTAATGTGGAGTCAGGACTATGCAAGTGACTGTTGGGTGTATTTATTTATTTACATGCCTGCATATTAAAGGGGTAGGAAGTGGGATTGTTCTTACTATTAGTCAGTACGTTGGTAACCCTACTACTGTGTTTATGTTTACCGAATGTGAATTAACCCCAGGACCTAACAACGCGCTAATAATATATGCATCTGACAAACGAGCTCAAAACTCGGGTTCAGGAACCTATAACTCGCAATTAAAGCACTAAGTAAATAAAAAACAACTGAATTACTAGTTTTTTATCTTCGTTAGTGTGTTATTGATACACGCGAATAAAAATTGTTAATGTTCTCGTCGAATTGAGTCACTCATCAAAATAGTTTTTACAAAATAGAGCTGACACTAAGTGGTTAATTCTCAACGAATTATATTATTTTATTAAAAAAGTACTTTTGCAATTTTTTTTAATAATTACTCTTTGTTTAACAACTGTTAGTATTATCATAAATTTGCTACAATTAGTATCAACAAGCAAGGCAATTTTTTTCCCTTTTTTTCCTCGGTCACTACTCACTATATTTCTAATGTTCTAATATAATATAATAAACTCGATTAGTATTTAGCATGGGAATTTTACAATTATAACAACGCGTAATAGAATGTCCCTGTACAGATAAATATAAGCGTGAGTGAGTGTACGAGGCGCGTAGTGCGTTCAAACAACCAATATGATCCACTTGTTAGTATTGTGCATAATGGCGGGAGCAGACGCACGCCGACACCAGGCCGGTCTCTATACCACTACGGCAGGTTTGTGGCGGGAAAAACGTTCCGATTTACATTTTAAAAGTGCACTAATTAATATTGTTTAAATTTTATTGAAATTATTATGTGAAAACAATTAGGGTAATTATTTGAAATATTAAAAAGAAATAATGTGTAATTTGTATATTGCTTATTTGTTGATAAAAAAATATACATTTGGTGTTGGTGAGGGACTTTCTTCTCGTTTCTTCTCCACAGCAATAGCACGTTGCGAAGCGGTTATAGCTTAAAATTGTTGATAGAAAAATATTCTTTATACTTTTACTGCATTTATCTGTGAGTTTGTGGTTGAAATGGATATGTGATGTGAACAAAACAAATTTGCATCCACTTCAAATAAGTATATCATAAAGAAGTCCTGATAACTTATCTAGCAAAATTGTTTATTTTTATTACAAAACTATATCTAGTAATATTTTTTATAAACATAAACATATAGTATACATGTAGCACGCTGCAACACAGTGATCTATAATTAATTTGTATTTTTTTATGGAGACAATAACCATTTCCCTCATGGATTCTAAAAAATATTCATATAAGTAGATAAAAATAGCAAATTTAAATTACATTAAATTCAACTGCATACACCTCTTAATGGAACTCTTCTGCATTACAAGTAAGTGGATGGTGTAAGTGTGTAACATCAGGTGGCGTACTTGCTCATTTTCTTCTTTTCCATAAAAAAGTAGAATAAAAAATAATTGATTCCCAACAGATCCGTCGCTGGGTCCCGGTCCAGTCACAACGACGCCGGCTGGCGTGTTCCGAGGCTCATGGATGACCACGCGAAAGGGGCTGAGGATAGAAGGGTACAGAGGCGTGCGGTACGCCGAGCCTCCTGTGGGAGAACTGAGGTTCCAGGTAAAAAATACTCTTTGCTGCACCATGGGTTTGGTATATTAGTGTCGTGGTTTAAGGAGTGATTTTAGGCTCAGTTCTTGAGTAAGCAGAATTATTTTTAGTATTTCCATAATTTTCATAGCCAGCTTATTTTAATAAAACAGCTTGCGAAAAACAAGTGTAGTAAGACGCATTTGGTAATATTAGTTGTACAGGAACCTAAAAGTTCAGTTTGCCTTTAAAATATCATTAGACTTAAAAATATCTGAATATACAGACCCCACAATATATAATTAAACCATACATTTTACAATTAACGTGTAACGCTTTTAGACTTCTATGGAAGTAGCGTCATTGAAGAAAATATACGTTAATTCTTTACCAGTGCCACGAGCTTAAGATAAATAGCATATGGAAGAAACTTTTTTCGAACCTCTTAAAAGAAGTTTCCTTACAGCCACCGAAACTGATAACAACATACAAAGATGAAGTAGATGCGACAAAGGAAGGACCGGCTTGCCCTCAACCGGTAGAAAACAACTATCCAGTAGACGAAGACTGTCTTAGACTCAATGTGTACACGAGAGGCCATAAGGGGTAAGTCATATCGAAAATACTTCTAGCTTTTGACACAATCATACCGATCTAGATTTCAGTTCACGACTTCGTCGAAAGACTCTACACTTTGCGGTCATTATTGTACCTGAATACCTTTGTATCTGAACACTTGATATAATGATACCGGCTGAATCCTTCAGAATCACGTCCTTGTTAAAATCTCTAGATTTTGAGCAGTTTTCGTTTATAAAAAACGGAGTTTATTAAAGACTGTAAGACTATGTAATGATTAAATGAAAGAAGTAGCTTTATTGCCTCAAGTGGAACTTGCAATAAGTAATAACCAGTCTTCATATCTACATTGCGGCAATTGTACTACTAAATGACATGAGCACACAAAATCGACACAGCTTGGTTCTCCAAAAACTTTTAGAACTACCTGTTAATATGGCACTATCAAATCTCAATAAATCCTTATATTTTCCTATAGGAAACTGCTCCCGGTCATCGTATACATGCACCCTGGAGGTTTCTACTCGGTGTCCGGTCGCAGCGATGTCGCGGGACCCGACTATCTGCTCGACAGAGAAGTCGTTCTTGTTTCCATCAACTACAGGCTGGCTTCTCTTGGTGAGATTCTGTTTTCTTTTTGTATTGATAGAGACAGTGTCATCAAGATATAAGCATTTAACAAAATTGCGCTGATGAATAGAAGTACTTTATAATGCTTTTATTTTTCTTAAAACAATATATTTTCTTATACATACTGCAGGTACGGTTATACTCTACATCTTTATATCTTTGTAAGCTTTGTTCGTCCTGTTATATTCAAAGTGCTATCAGAAGACATTAGACCAATACCTTACACCTGACAAAATAAAATCAAAGCGCTAGCTCTTCTCTTTTACTGGATACTCATATATTTTTTATCTTTTTCATTACTTATTTTATAGGCAATTTTTATAATTCTATAGTATCAATTCAACGTTTGTACCTCAGGTTTCCTCAGCACGGGAGATAAGTACGCTCCAGGGAACAACGGGTTCAAAGACCAGGTGATGGCTCTCCGCTGGGTGCAGAGGAACATCGCGGCCTTCGGAGGAGACCCCAACCTCGTCACCATTGCGGGGTACAGCGCCGGGTCTTTTAGCGTTCTCCTGCACATGGTCTCGCCTATGTCTAAAGGTATATTGGGATATAAGTGGTTTCTTTCTTAGGCCCACAGCTTAATTGATTGGCGATCAGTCTTGAAGTTATGGATTTGATTTAAGGAACCCCCAAATTTATGGATGGCCCCAAAAAGTTTACGGGATTCTTAATAGTAACAAGTCTAAAATAATGTCTTAAGCAATGTAATAAATTCGCATACGGTTATTTCAATTTTGGGTTGTGAGATACCCCTGCCTACACTATTAAGAACACGTACATATGTATGTAAGTTTATATAGATAGAATTATTTTAACCCATTAATTTATAAATATAGCTATGATAATTATATTCAAATAGTGTCATTTTCCACCAGGTCTCTTCCACCGTGCCATCTCCATGAGTGGGTCTCCCATATCCCAAATCGAGATTCCTCACCATCAGCGCCACCTAGCGGTCAAACAGGCGCAACTTCTCAACGTCCCCAGCGACTCCTCTAAAGCCATCATCGAAGGCCTCAGGACCAAGACTTCGAAGGAGATTGGAGACTCTCTTCTCGGTTTCTTTGTAAGCATTTTTAAACTGGGACATTGTACTTCAAATCATTTTCAATCACCAACAATACACATTATTTTACTATCATTCCTTAATAAACCATTGAGCATTATTAAGTAATTCTATAAGAAGGCCTATGTTGATCGAATACCTCAACATCATCAGCCGGGAGCGAGCCATTACTGGAAGTAGTCCTTTTCAATATCACGCTACCATCCAGCATTCCAGGCGTCTCCAATCCATTCTCGAAAAGTCCTATATCAGTGAAAAAGAAACAAAACCAATAAATTTGGTACAATTCATCACATTTGAATACATATTCAATTTTCCAAATATCCTTCAGGAGTTTGGCTACGACCCCGTCCTCATTTGGGAGCCGATCGTGGAGGACGACTTCGGTCAAGAGCGGTTCCTCACCATGCAGCCGATAGAATCTATCAAACAGGGCAAGATCCACGCGGTCCCATATATCATCAGTCAGACTAGCGACGAGTTCTTCTGGAAGGCGTTCAGTATGTATCTTGGTGTATTTTTCTTATTAGAAGATCTTCTATACCATTGTAATTCTATGGCAATATTTTTCTATTACATTGTCACGAGAAGACTCGCACATTAAACAATTAATTGTATTAATCATCTATGTACATTCTTACCGCGATAATCAGATAATCACTATTTTTTTAAAGGCTTTGAATCGTATCAGAAACTAGTGGTCTTAAACACCTCGTTAGAATATTTTTGGGTCTTAAAAGAAATGTTTTTTAAGGATATTGGATACTAGGTGTCAAAAGCAAAAGCAACTATTAATTTGAGGCTATCTAGAAAGTCAAGGTTAGCACATTGTTTTTCAAAACTAAAATCTTCTACAGACGTGCTAGAAAATGAGACTCTTCTGAACACGATGAACAACGAATGGTACCGCATCGCACCGATATCTTTCTACCTACCCCCCAATACTGCGAGACACGCTGCTGATAAACTGAAGGAGTTCTACTTGAAGGGAAAACCCTTGGTCAATGATAAAGCCACTGCCGATGGCCTTGGCAAGTTGTATAACGACGCTATCATTGGATTTGGGGTGCACAGGTGAGATTCCGACGCAATATTCTAATCTGGAATTACTTTAGGGAAGTATTTTCCCTTTGACATTTGTTTATGACTTGTAACTGTAAATGTATAAATAAAGGTATAAAAATGAATAAACAATAAAGGATTTACAGTACTTGGACTAGAAAAGAGAGTAACGATGAAAACGGACGTATCACTCAAGAGTAGCTGTCTGTGAGACAACGGCGCACCAATCAGATGACCCAATCGTATTGCAGCGCCATTCGAGTAAATTCTGGCTGTACTGCTTACGAAATAAATAGCATAATGGAAATGGATTACTTCCACTCACCAGCATAATGCACAGATATCAACCAGGTATCAAATCTAAAGGGAGAATATTTACTAAATGTTCTTTACAGGACGGCTAACTTAATGGCTCGCTACTCTCCCAAGCCGGTGTACTACTACGAATTCAGCTACATCGGCAACCACAGCCACTATGAAGATCCCAAAACAAAGAAGCCAGTTGGTAAGATTGGCATTTTCTTCTATAGATACATTCCCGTGTTTATTATATCTTATTAGTTGACAAAATAATGCCGGCCTGCTTTAAGTTGAACACTTGATGGTTAAATCTAAAAAAATATCGTCTGTTTCTGTCTATTCTACTAAATGAATTTAATACGGTATTCTGGGTTACCTTCGTTTTTTAAAATTATATTATGTAAAATTTTTACTTAAAATACAGCAAAAAATTTATAACCAGATCACACATCCCAATTATTCCAACAACTTCCATAATAACGCAAAGTAGATTGATTGTTTTATGTCATGACAAATCCTTAAGTTTTTAATATTGTAATTTAAATATTTTAATATTAAAATTGTAATTTAAAGTGCATTATTGATATACTTATAGAAGAATCCCCTTAGAAGAAGCTGAGAAGCTAAGAAGGTTCTAGAAAGGCAAATAGGGCGTTCCTTTTTAAAGTATGCTCTTCCATCCAGGCGCCGCGCACCACGACGACCTGATCTACCTGTTCGGCGTGACGGCGTCGTTCCCCATCATCGCGCCGGCCGACAGCCTCGACTCCAAGCAGGTCGACAAGATGACCGCCATCTGGTACAACTTCGTCAGATACGGGTGAGAATATATCTGACTAAACCTTTACTAGAAAACTTATATCATCAACACCATCGTTATCAGCTCATTTACGTTACAGCGCTAGGCACAGGTATCCTCTACTATTGAGAAAGTTTAGGCCTTAGTCCTCCATGCCATCTAATGCAGATTGGAGGACTACACATCTAAGAAATTCCTATGAACTGCTAGGCGTACAGGTTTTATCACGTTGTTTTTATTCACGTGTAAGCAATGGGCTGATGAAGAAGAATTGTCCCTTAATTTCAATCCATCACAACATTAAATGTAATCTGTTATTTACTTCACTATAATATCGGAATTAAATTAATATTTTAGATACTTATATACACGACCTTAACTAATACGACATGAAAAACTTGTTACTTATTCTAGACTTATCCTTAATTATCCTTTCACAGAGACCCGAACCCGAAAGGAGATACTCCTGAGATCTCGACGCTGTCGTGGCCGGCCATGACACCTGACTGCAGGAAGTATCTGCGCATCGGGAAAGACTTCTCGGTGCAAGAGAACTTGTTTGAGGAGCGATTCAAAGTTTGGGAAGAACTTTATCCATTGAAAAAGTAATAGGGAGATGAGTTAAGGGAGAGCTTAGCTACGTTTAAATGACACTGTGTGTAAATAAAATTTAATATTTTTTTATGATTTACTTAATCCTTTATAAAGTAATAATATTAAATTGACATAAACAAAAAATAATAATTTATTTTATGTAGCCATACATATTGTAAAGTAATTAAGACATTACTAATAAAAATATATTTCTTAACTTATTATTTTCTTAATTACTTACAAAACTCAAGCCTACATTCATCGCTATTCCTATAGCCGTATCTCGACTTATTCTTCCATTAAAAAAATTTAAGCCTTTGACATAAGGCACAAAATGTGAATCGAAACCACTTTACCATGTACCACACGATATTACCAAACATACCCAAAATAGCAAAACATACCAAGATGACCTAGAAAGGTCATCGATTGATAAGTATCCGATAGTATATAACCTTTATGACTTTATAATATACAAATACTAGCGACCCGCCCCGTCTTCGCACGGGTGCAATGCTGATATTTAATGGATGTTATCATACATATAAACCTTCCTCTTCAATCACTCTATCTATTAAAAAAACCGCATCAAAATCCGTTGCGTAGTTTCAAAGATTTAAGCATACAAAGGGACATAGGGACACAGAAAGCGACTTTGTTTTATACTATGTAGTGATAGAATAAATATAGATATGTGGGAATGCCCCGTGGAATCAATCACTAACATTTTCTTATGATATATAATAATATATATCATATGATTATATAATAATAATATAATAAATACACCCAACAGTCACATACACAGTCCTGACCCCACACTAAGATACGAGTCTTGTGTCGTGGGTATCAGAAACTACGAGAGACTTTTCGGTCTCACAAACACCCAGACCCGAAACAAATATTTGAGGATCACACAAACATTTGTCTCGGTGCGGGGATCGAACCCGCGGCCGCTCGTTTCGCAAGCTGGTGTCTAACCAACTGCGCCACGGGGCTGTCATAGAAGATAGAAGCTGTCATGATAGAAGTTCAGTAGTTTCATCTACAATTTTTTTGGGTTGCATTGGTCTCATACTAAGATATAGCAAACGATCGAAATGTCTAACATACAAGGACTAGACCACAGGGTAATGAGAAATTTCTCCGATGAATCATGAATGAAGATTTATTCGATTAATGGCATTAACCTCATCATGAAAGTGACGAAATATACAAACACTTTCGGACACTGACGATATAAACAATACAACACATATGTTACTAATCTAGTCTTCGGTAATCGTAACAGTTACATACTTTGGCGTCCCACAAAAACCGACTCATTGATAATTAGCTCTTCATCAACCCATATACGCCCACTGCTGAGCACGGGTCTCCTCTACCATTGAGAGAGTTTAGGCCATAGTTCACCACGCTGGCCTAGTGCGGGTTGGCGGACTACACACCTAAGAAATTCCTAAGAACTCTTAGGTGTGCAGGTTTCATCACGATGTTTTCCTTCACCGTTAAAGCAAGTGATAATTCAATGTGAATACACACATAACTTCGAAAAGTCAGAGGTGTGTGCCTGGGGTTCGAACCCGCGACCGCCGAGATTCTCGACCGCGCGCCCAAACCTCGAGGCCATCACTGCTCATAATTAGCTCATATTCTGAAAATAGTTCCATAACGTATGTTAAAGCTGGGACCTCTTCATTCACAAGCTAACTGAAGCTTTACAAGTCTTACCAACCATGCCAAGAAGACAGCTGTATTATGCATGTGAAATGGTTTTACCTACAATTTCCTGGAAAGCAATGAACATTTCAGTGCCTGAAAGGACAATACGAACGTGACCACGCATAAATATGATGAGAATTATCCTCGTTGAGGTAATTTGGCGTGTCGTGTGGAACTGATCATCGGTGAGTATATGGGAACATGATTCACTGACATTTTCCCAAAGCCAATTGTTTATTAGTTTCAATACCTAGGATTTGTACCTATATGAGTCAATGACTTACAGTGCGTTCTAAACTTTAACCTGTACACTTCGACTATCTTTCTTTTCTCGTGCTAGATTTCCATCCCAGGTTGCCTGAAAGAGATCGCCTTGTGAGATAAGACCGCCTATTGTGCCCCCCTTGCCTACTTTACCCCTTAGTTTTAGTGTTGTGTGTACAATTAAGTTTTAAATAAATAATATTTTAAGCAATTGTCAGAGAAATCTTTTTTTGAGTGACAGAAGTAAAGTAACAATCAGAAACAATACTGTAATCTCGTAATTTCTTAGGAAAGACTACTTATGACACAAAAAATAAATGAACTCTTTTAAAAAAAACAAACAATATGTACTTCAACAGCTCTATATTCGACACATAGCGGTAATTTTTTTTCCAGAATTTAAAATCTATCAGCCTGAAAATCAGCAAAAAGGCTTGATAACAAATTATAATTATTAATTTACGGTCAAGTACTTATACGGAAAAATAAATTTTTACATCAAAATCCAACACATAAAATAAATAAATACACCCAGCAATCGCACATCAATTTCTAATCCTTTATTGAAATACTACAAAACTAGAAGAAACTGGTTGGTCGAGCTAACAATAATATGTGGATATTTTGTGAAATTTCTTTTTTTTTCGAGTCTGTGAAGTAAAACCTGCTCTTAATTTTGTAGTTGGATTTAATGGTGTTATCTAATAGAACATAACAACGAGGCAAACTTCCAAATGGGTAAAAATATTGTCCGCGGGATTTCCCTAATAGTTTTCCTTGACTCCCACTCCGCTAACCTTACCTATTCATTCACTATCTGTTATTTACGTAACCTGATAGATAGAGCTATGTTACGATCAATAGGAGCAAGACTATGATTACACCCTATTATTTATTTGTGATCTAAATGCGTTGTAATTGAGAATTAATAAAGAAGAATGGATTGTATGAGATTTTCGAGTAAAGTTATCTCCTCTCTACACGAGTTTTTACTTTTAATGATCGTTAAATCAAAAAGTTAGAAGTGCGTGAGAGTCGATACTTGGGCTATCGGGATGTGAACCGCGCGCTTTTACTTACTAAGCCGTGTCAGGCTTGTTAAAAGCCATGTTTTTAAACATCTTATAATCTCGTAGTTTGCTGCCTTCTTAGTCTCTCGACAAAAGCATGGTTTAGAGGTCACAACTTCGTTTCCTAGGTAGGATGAATTTTTATTTCATTTAAAAATTTCTAAAAACTTTATTGACTTAGTTAGGAGAACAATCAAAATTGTACTGAAATGCACCTTCGATTACTAAACGTAACAAATACACGCTCAGATTCGAACCTAGTCAATTACCCACGTGCGTGTATTGACTAAGCGCCTACGCACAATAATGTTTATAAACAAACGGTTTTCCTTATCATACTGAGAAATGTATCCACAACCTTGAAATTGACTCATAAACTTGGTTTATATCACTCGCCTCATTTCTCTAATGACAAATGGGTTTGTACCGTGACGTTTCGGGTTTGGTTCTCGTGTTAGAAATGGTTATTAGTATGCAGGAGGTATCCTTATATTGCTTTTAAGTAGTCATTTTTATTGCTGATTCTATTCTCTCAGATAAGAATATTTTTGTAAGTAGGACACTTTATTGTGCACTCACATTTTAAATAAAGAATAAGAATAATAAAATACTTTAAAGAATACCAAGGTTATTGAACATACAGTTTATGAATAGCAAATGAACTTAAAACATATTTTTACAACAAAAGTTTATTAAATTTTTTAACGCATAACTCTCACTGACTGTTTAAGAAGGGTAGTTGAACAAATATCAGATGTATTTGACAAGAGTATTTCTATTTCTTTTTATTCTATTTTTAGTTAGTAAAATGACGTGAAATAAAACTACAAAGGGAAAGTATATTTAATTCAATAAAAATCGTCCGCCATCGTGACATATTTGCAGAATAACTCTGGTGCTAGTGTATAAATATGAGATGTCATGTGGAAGCTGTCAGTTCTCGGTGGACCACACAGCAGTCATGTGGTCGAACGTTTTTGTATTGGGAGTGGTGGTAGCCATCACTCAAGCTGTGCGATGTGACGAAAAACTGTCTAAAGGTTAGTTAATAGTTTTGATTTGTATGTAAATATTATCATCATCGGCCTAAAGACGTCCATTGACAACAAAAGTGTCCCAAATGTAAAAATGTGAAATTACAAGAATTGAATGTAATTTAATTCAAATAAAAATGATTTTAATAAAAAATATTTATTTTAATGCTTTAAAGTTTGTCTTCTGTAAAAAAATGACTGGCTTAGTCGGTAGTATAAGTGTGCAATGCAGTCATAAGATTCTTGGTTCGATTCTCGTTTCAAGTGATTTTACAAGTCAGGAAATATTTAACTGTAAAAAGTACTCCATCTGTGCTTATCCGAGATCTTGCGAAAACGGTTTCAAAATTCTCTTTAGCTTACTTAAGTAATATAAGCCTGAGCTTATATTATTTAAGCAATACATACTCACGATTTAGAGGAACCTTAGACGATATAAAAATACCTCTTGATTACTCTTGACTATTCCTGATTCCTTATAGATGGACCAGTGACCACCTCTCCTTCGGGAACATTTCGAGGGTCGTGGATGACGACCCGCCGCGGCAGACAGTTCCAGGCGTACAGGGGCATCAGGTACGCCGAGCCGCCTGTAGGAGAACTCAGGTTCCAGGTTAGTGTAGTTTTTGTTATGAAATGAAATTTATTTCATAAGGATATCCAAAATAAGCAATGTTATGTTAACATTCATTGTAAAACGTCTCTTTTATTCAAGTTTAAAATGCTATTGAGGAAAATTATTGACAGTGCGCTCAATACACCAGCTCAATACATTTTATGTTTCATGAGGCTTAATTCTCTTTGCGTAAATCGAGTAGAGAAATAGACCTACTGTAGTGTACGTACCTCCACAAGGATTAAGTATTGGCTCGTTACGTCACCAGCAGTCAGGGTAAACACGTCCGCTCTCGCCAACGGCTCGCACTAGACTGTTTCCCCACTACCCGTGTCACCGAGACAAGTATACAAACACTACATCCCTCCCTTAATGTATTTATTGTAAATAATCATTTACTTTTAAACACAAATCACTTTAAGGGTTTGGTACTTTGTCTAGCAAATCTTTTCACAAGTGCTCAATATTTGCTTTATTTCCTTTTTCCTTTTTATTTATTTATTTATTTATTTTTTTTCATACGTGTCATTACGACACAGATTGCAGCAACACAAGCTCCGATCAATTTACTTACTCAAAATATGTCTTCGCATAGTCTGTCTACCTTTATTCCTTTTGCTGTCTCGTGGATACAAATGCGTTACCAATCTAGTCCATTTTTCCTCGTTTCTCTCAACATATGATCGTGTTCAGCTTCATGTCCAAATCGTCTTTTTTTACAAGCTTTTATTTAACTTCACTTTTGTATGTATGTATGTATGTATGTATGTATGTATGTATGTTTGTATGTTTACAAATCTTGCAATGAAGATTTGAACCACTTCCAATAGACCGATTGTGCTGAAACTTGGTATACCTACGTAACTTGGATGACAATACAATAATATGGTACCATGGAGCTGGTCTGATGATGAGGTTGGAAGATGACCATAGAAACATCGGTTCTTGTGGACCGATTGAGCTGAAATTTGGTATGTCTTTGTAACTTCAACAACAATACACAAATATGGTATCATGGTGCTGATCTGACGAAGAGTTGGAAGATGCCCATAGGAACTTCGATTTCTGTGGTCCAATTGAGCTGAAATTTGGTATGTCTTCGTAGCTTCGGTAACAATACAAAAATATGATATTATGGAGCTGATCTATTGAGGAGTTGGAAGAAGCCCACAGGAACTCGGATTCCTTTGGACCGATTGAGCTGAAATTTGGTATACCTATGTAATTTCGGTGACAATATAATAACAAGGTATCATAGAGCTGATCTGACGAAGAGTTGGAAGATGCCCATAGGAACTACGATTCTTGTGGTCCAATTGAACTGAAATTTGGTGTGTCTTCGTAACTTCGGTAATAATACAAAAATATGGTATCATGAAGCTGATCTGATGAGGAGTTGGAAGAAGCCCATAGGAACTCCGATTCCTGTGGACCAAGTAAGCTTAAATTTGGTATGCCTTTGTATTTTTAGTGACAACATAATAACAAGGTATCGTTGATCTGGTGTCATGAGAAGTTGGAAGGTGCCCATAGGAACACTAGTTTTCATGGACCGATTGAGTTGAATTTCGGTATGACTACGAAATGGATAGACTTAGAAATATTTCCAACTAAAAAGTTAAAAATAAATTAACGGTGAAAAACACATTTTAAAATCAAGCTTTTATTATGCACGAAAAATTAAAAAAATAAACTAAGAAAACATTCATAAAATTCGTATTTTTTTAAACTTTACAAGTAACAATTTACAAAAGTGTTCGGTTTATCAGTAGAAGTATGATACATAAACATATATTATCTATAACTAGTATATTAATATTCTTAAGTGATTTAAAAGCTTGTCGCGCAATTTCGTTAATGCAAAGACCTCGGCCGCGACGAGCTTTTAGATCACTTAAGAATATTAATATACTAGTAATAGATAATATATGTTTATGTATCATACTTCTACTGATAAACCGAACACTTTTGTAAATTGTTACTTGTAAAGTTTAAAAAAATACGAATTTTATGAATGTTTTCTTAGTTTATTTTTTTAATTTTTCGTGCATAATAAAAGCTTGATTTTAAAATGTGTTTTTCACCGTTAATTTTTTTTTTTTATTTGCATAATACATTTTTATATAACAACGACCCACAGCTTATTATTATCAATCTCTCTCTCTAGTCGGTTTCTCATATCTGAGGATCGTAGTCAGCATTAGGGTGACATCTGGAGCGGATGATCGGTTTCCACCGGTTTCTGTCAAGCTCTTCCTTTATGGCAGAGTAGAATTTGGAGGACGACGACTCTCTTACTTGGACGGACCATCTCGTTAGTTATCATCATTAATATTATGTGAAATTTTATGATAAGCTTTTTATTAGTCTGACAAGATCACGTACACTTTTTGCACAGATGGCCTGTACTGCCTAACACTATAAGGCACAGCTTTCTTTTAATTTGAAGCCTGCATCATAATTCGAAATGTTTTTCTTTTAATCAAAAATTAATCAATTGACAGAAAGTAATTTTTATTTGGTTGATAAGCAACTCTTAAAAAAAGACCTTAAAGCCATACCTGTGGTAGCAGCATACTGAACATTACCGTTCCTCCAAGTAACTCGATGTTTCTGGAACCTCAGCACCATGTGGTTTCATTATCAGGATCAGCTTTCACTTGATCCTCAGGAAGAGCCGACAAACTAACCTTCAACAAAAAACACTATTACTTTCATGAAGGCTCATACTGCCCGTAACACAATTATGTACAGCTTTACTTTAAGCCTGCATCATAATTACGTATGTTTTCATTTATATGAAGGCTCATACTGCCTACAACACAATTATGTACAGCTTTACTTTAAGCCTGCATCATAATTACGTATGTTTTCATTTATATGAAGGCTCATACTGCCTACAACACAATTATGTACAGCTTTACTTTAAGCCTGCATCATAATTACGTATGTTTTCATTTATATGAAGGCTCATACTGCCTACAACACAATTATGTACAGCTTTACTTTAAGCCTGCATCATAATTACGTATGTTTTCATTTATATGAAGGCTCATACTGCCTACAACACAATTATATACAGCTTTACTTTAAGCCTGCATCATAATTACGTATGTTTTCATTTATATGAAGGCTCATACTGCCGACAACACAATTATGTACAGCTTTACTTTAAGCCTGCATCATAATTACGTATGTTTTCATTTATTTGAAGGCTCATACTGCCTACAACACAATTATGTACAGCTTTACTTTAAGCCTGCATCATAATTACGTATGTTTTCATTTATATGAAGGCTCATACTGCCGACAACACAATTATGTACAGCTTTACTTTAAGCCTGCATCATAATTACGTATGTTTTCATTTATATGAAGGCTCATACTGCCTACAACACAATTATGTACAGCTTTACTTTAAGCCTGCATCATAATTACGTATGTTTTCATTTATATGAAGGCTCATACTGCCTACAACACAATTATGTACAGCTTTACTTTAAGCCTGCATCATAATTACGTATGTTTTCATTTATATGAAGGCTCATACTGCCTACAACACAATTATGTACAGCTTTACTTTAAGCCTGCATCATAATTACGTATGTTTTCATTTATATGAAGGCTCATACTGCCTACAACACAATTATGTACAGCTTTACTTTAAGCCTGCATCATAATTACGTATGTTTTCATTTATATGAAGGCTCATACTGCCTACAACACAATTATGTACAGCTTTACTTTAAGCCTGCATCATAATTACGTATGTTTTCATTTATATGAAGGCTCATACTGCCTACAACACAATTATGTACAGCTTTACTTTAAGCCTGCATCATAATTACGTATGTTTTCATTTATATGAAGGCTCATACTGCCTGCAACACAATTATGTACAGCTTTACTTTAAGCCTTGTACAGTTTCTATTTAATTCACAGTCTTTGTATTAAATGTCTGGATATCTCACATTAGTTTCCAATAACGCCTTATGTTCTTTAGCTGTTCATAATATAATATGCCTTCTTTCTTCGAATAAGGTTTGATTCTGTGGTAAAAGTTTAGTCTAGTTTCGGTTTACTCGTACGGTGGCGTATTTCTCATATCTGTCTTGGCGTCAATCCTTCTCTGTTTTTCTTGATGCAAGTTAAACTTAAATTAGACAGGTTTTTTCATAATTTATTCCCTTCTCGTTCTGTTTGTATTGAATTTATCACTCCGTTCGGAAAGCAGCCATTAGTAGAGAAACGGACAAGAAGCTCCAGTGATACTCTTTTCCAATCAAGATACGGTACATAGTATATAGATCATTCTCCCTAAAATTTTCAGGTGTATGATATCTCTTATCCAGTCTATAATAATATATTTCAACTTGCAGTCACTCATACCAGCCTGTTTCAGTTCACTTAGGGAAATTGTCAAATGTCGAGGCACCATCGATTACTATATTGACGTAGTTGTTATCAAACGGATTAGGTGATTCTCTATACACACAATCGCGCCTATCAAGAACTATGTTTTTCTTCCGTGTGACTGTAAATACATCAAATTTATACATGTGATTGTAGACGCAACACCCAACGTTAAATCCGGGCTCATGCTTCCAACTTCTTGGAGAACGTGACCTTCAGAGGCCAATGGTTATCGACTCAATATAAACAATTTGTTCCAAACAATTGAGACGTAGTAAATGGGCTCACTATCCAATCCAACGCAAGATTCCCGTTCTCGACCTGATAACGCTTTTTACGTTCTCACAGACTTATGTTGCCATATGCAGCCAACCTCGACTACTGTAACGAGTACAGTTCTCAGTACAACTGGACTAGCATATGCAAACACTTAGGTTCTATCAAAGGTATCACAATACCTAATGGTCTTTTATTTATTTAATTTAACACAACCACATCACATGTATTAATACAATGTGTAGCTTTATTATTTTTACTTAGGTACTACATCTGATATATATGACAGACATTTAAGGTGTGCATAACGTTCCCCACAACATTATAAGAAAAGATAAACAATTAACAATGTGCAATATTAATTATAAACAACTTAACAACTAATAAACAATTTATAATGTAATATCTAATATCAAAATTGAAACAATAAAATTAAGAAATTAAAGTGACATCAAGACATAAAACATTTAACATAGAGAAGAAAACAAAACTTCTTATTTTAGTTACGGGCTATGCCCGTTTCAAATAGTCAAGAGTTAATTCGGGTATCGTTCCAATACGAATCTATATTCGCGGTCTTGGCCAACTTAATTTTTAACAACTCGCGTGAAAGTGGAGTGTATGTTCCCAAATCTGGAACCCCTGCTCATGTTTCTAACTTAACTCAGAAAACTTAAACTTCGTCACTAGAAACAGACTCTCAATTACTGATGTATTAAACATTTTCTTCTAAAGGTTTAACTCTTGTTAACATTTCGCATTCTTCTCTCCCAAGTTTTTTTTTTTCAAAAGCTTATAAAATATCAAACACGAGATGTCAGTTTTTTTTTTATAGTTTTTTACCACGAGTGAAAACTATGCTGAGTTGAGAAATTGGTTAAACAGACTCCCTCTTTTGGAATATAGCTTTGAACATCCTTGATTTTAAGAAACGTTTCCGTAACTGCATCTATGTACTCCAAGATGAAACTTAAAGTTTAGTTAAAGTTTCTTTTCTAAGACTTCTAGAATCACCTTTTACCACATGATTTGTCGACTTTTAGAACTGCACCCATTATCGATTCCGAAAACTCGAATCATATCTTCGAAAACAGTAAATGAATTTTGACATCAATAGGCAATATTTTTTCTTGATTTTCCAAGTAGCGTCATTACTACATTTTACTACTCGTATTTATAAATATATCTGTTTCCACATCCTCAACATTTAATAAGGTCAACCCCATCTATTCTTCGGATTTAAGATTCTGTTTAAAATTCTAAACAAATGGTACAATATATTTGTTATTCTTTTTAACAAATCCACATTTCAAACATTTTTAGTGCACATTATTTGGTGGTCACGAGACATATAGAATGTTTGTTTTGCTATTGAATTTATCTGTTAGGGCTGCTATTGAATTCATTAATGAGTCTTTGCTGGATTCAAAGGATCAGAATTATCAAATTAACGGGGGACGGTTTTTTTTTAAAATTTGCTTCAAAATATTATTGTCAATTATGAAGTCGTCACCAAGGATTACACCCTTTTTCTATAATTAGACTGATGTATCATCAACCCATACACGTCCCACAGCCGGGCACAAGACTCCTCCACCATCGAGAGGGCTCAGGCCACAGTCCACCACACCGGCCCAGCGCGGATCACACACCTGAGAAACTTCCGCGAACCCCTAGGTGCGCTAACCTCACCACGATGCCTCTCTCCACCGTCAAAGCCAGTTACACATTAATGTGAACGCACACATAACTTCGAAAAGTCAGAGGCGCATGCCCGGGGATCGAACCCGCGACCGTAGAAATCCCAAATGTCGATCGAAAACGAAACTTCATTTAGGTGGAAGGAACTAGATAAATCTAGTTTAACATCAAATTCGTAGATTTACTTATTTATTGTTTTTTTTTTTTTTTTTTTTTTTAAGTTAGACCGCCGATAATACGCGAAAGCATTGCGGCATGGTCACAATTGTTGCCGTATGATATATACCTAAATCTATGCCACGGTTCCACTTCTCCCATCCCAAACAATTTAAAGCTGGTTCACCCTTACAGTTCATACACTCACAATTTATAGGTACATATAAATTGAAAGTACATGCTTTTGTAAGCAAAGTTAAAATATTCATAGCACCTATTTTTTTTCAGTGACTAGTGTTCCAATTTCCATCGAACGATCTCTAGATTTCTTTTTAAAACAAAAAATCATTTAGGTACCCCACTGGCGAACCAAACTACCTCTTTACATTCAGTATTAAATGTATTGGTGTGAACCTAAGCGATGATAATTTTAAATGTACTACATATCTTTATAATACATCTTTATATATGTACTTGTAGTTATTATTTCAATTTTCACTCACAAAGCTAGTTTCATACTAGTTGAACGTAAAACATTCATAAAACAACCAAGTCTTTAATAAAATTGAAGGAAAATTTTTAAATGTTTCTTGCATAATAATATGCTTTTAATCATTACATTATTTTTTCGGGAGAAGAAGCCATTCTGATATTTAATAACATAATGTAAGCGTTATAACCGGATATTTTAAATCTGTGGGTAAGCAGACGCACAGGCGGCGTCGCCGACCGGTGAAAACAATTGAAACCACATTTTAAATAGATAAGTAAGCAACCGGTTTGAACATTTCTATTAGAACACATCTGTCTTGTTCGACAGAAAAAGCATTTTTAATGTTTTACTTTTAATTTATCACAACGAATTCTTAACGTGACTGGACTTAAGATTGCGGGACCTGCATTATGTTCACTCAAATAAAATTCGGTTATGCAAAGTCTCCTACAATCTGTTTTTATTTTTTTATTTATTACACTTCATTGTACACCATTGAAAAAACAAAAGAAACAATATGAATAGTAACAAACTTTATAACATAGTATCACAAGTGGCGGCTATCTATTACTTAATTTAGTTAAGAATAATTTAGCTTAGGGATAGAGTGTTGTATTTGATCGCACAATTTACGTACTAGTTTTACATATGTATGTAAAATGACCAAAGCATTTATAAACAACTCCATGTATTTACAATTTTTTTTTTTTTTTTTTACTTTGTTCTTCATGGAGCACAATAAATATTTATTCACTGACCTTTTACCTCGTCGCCATTTGTAGTGTACGTACCTCCACAAGGATTAAGTATTGGCTCGTTACGTCACCAGCAGTCAGGGTAAACACGTCCGCTCTCGCCAACGGCTCGCACTAGACTGTTTCCCCACTACCCGTGTCACCGAGACAAGTATACAAACACTACACCTACCTTTTCATAGACAGTGTATGTCGGAAAAGTTTTGAATGTGGGTCAAGCTATAAATATTTTTAAATTAAATTATGTATTAGGAACGTAACTCGGTGTAAAACGATTAAAAAACCGGCAAAAGGAGTCAATACCCCCTGCACACATTATTACGCGTGTAAGTTACATTTGACTACTTTAATGAAATAACGAATAAAAAATCTGTTAAAGAAAAAAGTAACTTTTCCTCTCCAATCCGCTTTAGGCCACTATGGACTGAAAAAACTTTCCTTAATAAGTTAGGCTCAACGATATATGTCTAGAAGCTTAAGCAGACGGCTAATAAACCAAAAGGCAAACATAGACGATAATAATTTAGGTTAAAAAAAAAGTAAAATTATTGTTTAATGAAATTTCTTTTATATAACAAAATCAGAAATTTTTGCATCAAACCCTTATACATACTATATCTACTTTCCCCCCCCCCCCCAGCCCCCCAAAGACATGCTCCGCTACCAGGGTGTGGTGGACGCGAGCCAGGAAGGGCCGGCCTGCCCGCTCCCCGTGCCTCCGCCCTACTATGTCGACGAAGACTGCCTTGCTATCAACGTGTACACGCCAAGTAACACTGGGTGAGTTAACTTTGATCTGGAATGCAGAATCAAGTCTTGCAAATTAGTTCTTCTATGGAAAAAGTTTGTGAGATCGAAGTAAATTGTAGTCGGTTTATTTATCCAGTTTCTACCTAAGGAACTTTCTAAATTACTACATACAAAAAAATCATTTCCTTGGTTTGTAAGTGTTTCGACCGGTAATCATAACTTATTCAATGTTGTTCCCACAGTAAGAAGCTCCTGCCAGTGATCTTCTTCATCCACGCTGGAGGGTTCTACGCGATGACGGGCCGCAGTGATGTGGCTGGACCTCACTACCTGCTCGACAGAGACGTAGTCTTCGTCACCATCAACTACCGTCTCGCGTCTCTTGGTAAGGATATTCAGATCTGCTGGTGGAATTGATGAACGTGCTTTTGCGATCTATATTATTTTTGGTTAAATATGGTTTTCTAAATATGTTTGACGAGCTAAATGTTACCATTTACGAATGCTTTAGGGTTTTGAAATAATAAAGTTGATTCTAATGGTATGTAGGGGAAGAAGTGTAAGACTTCCATGTCACTGGACACATTCATGCTTATTGAGATGATTGACCTATCAATCGTTTATACTTAACTGGATTGTTATAACAATGTACAATACTAGATTTAAGAAGTCAATTCGTCACTAAAACTCAAGGATGTCTGTATTATTCGGGTATCGAGGAATCCGACTTTCTTTTCGATTGCCGAAAGATTTTCGTCACTCTCTCACTCAAATCCCTTTACTAAACAGTACAGTGTCAGTAAAAAGTTGTTTTAAATCGTAGGTTTCCTAAGCGCTGGTGACAAGCTGGCTCCCGGCAACAACGGCATGAAAGACCAGGTGTCAGCTCTCCGTTGGGTGCAGAGGAACATCGCCTCGTTCGGAGGAGACCCCAACCTCGTCACCATCACTGGCTGCAGTGCCGGGTCCATCAGCGTGATGCTGCATATGATTTCTCCTATGTCTAAAGGTAATTTAGAGAAGGCAGTCATAGGTTTAAGAAGTTTCATTCATAGGTAAACCATCACAATGGTAGAGGAAGACCGAGCTGTGCAGTGGGATGCAATTGGGCTAGTGTTGATGATGATAATTCATAGGTAGAACTCTGAACGGAAAACCGAGACTTCTTTACACAAGGATTTATATCTTCTGGAATAATTTAGAAAATCAGGTTTCGAGATATGACAACAAAGTAATAAATAACATTTTTAAAAAAGTTGAATGGCCAAAAGAAATAACTACTACTTGATCGGCTAGGACCAGTATCGTTAAACCTCGTAGAAGACGCCAACGACTGATTTACTTTGTTTCGTCAATAAGAAATAGTAACGATGTATCTTATCATCCACTACATACAGTAGTCTATCTACCTTAATCCCTTTTCACTTACCAATACCATTTGACACATCAAAGTAAGTAAAATAACCTCCTTAAGGATTTCTTTAATCATATACTTCCCTTCCAGGTCTCTTCCACCGCGGTATATCCATGAGTGCGTCTCCTGTCTCCAAGGGCCTCACTCCCAAACACCAGTTCCACCTCGCGGTGCAGCAGGCCGAGATCCTGAACTGTCCTACTAATAACACCAAGGTTATTCTGGACTGCTTGAAGACCAAGACTTGGAGGGAACTGGGAGATTCGCTGACTAAGTTCTTTGTAAGTAACAAGCCTTTATTGTTAATTTCAATACCTTTATTTAAGAGATCATTACGAATACACCTGAACAATTATGGCGGTAACGAAAAGTCTAGAAATTGATAATAGAGAGCCCTGGAGACCGAGGCACCAATTAACATGATGAATGCTATCTTTAATTATTTATCTATCGCAGATACAATTTTTTATTTATTTGTTACATTTATTTTAATGATATTCTACCAAATAGCAAATCCATCTCAGACCTTCAAAAATAGCCCTACAATTTTGTCGCTCTTTTGTAACCAATTCATTAATTAGCACCACAGTCTTTATTTTAACCTATATCTTCTTCAACATAGGACAGTGCCGGCGATCCGATCGGTCTCTGGGGACCTGTGGTGGAACAAGACTTCGGCCAAGAGAGGTTCCTCTCGATGCAGCCGCTGGACGCGATTAGACAAGGCAAGATGCACACCGTGCCCTACATCATCAGCCAGACAAAGGACGAGTTCTTCTGGAAAGCTTACTGTAAGAATCAATAATGTTTTCTTGTTGGTGCATGATTCAAAATTACGTAATCACTTTGTAAATAGATCGTTTCTCAAGATGTTGTAAATTGTCGAATGATTGCGAAGACAAAGCGCAGCAAGAAACACCTTCAGCATTATTAAAATACTTTATGCACGTTTTAATTGAGTAATAAATAATATTTCATGCTGAACACCTTATCCTATCCACACACAAAAATATATCAATAACTCCTTAGCACTTCGAGATCGCACTTATACCTTACTCCAGATTATAAATTTTCCCCAAAATAAAATCTTGCTTACTCTATTCATAATACTCTACTTGATTCCGATATCTGATCATAACACTCTATTTCAGCTGTCCTCAAAAACCAGACGCTGACAGACAGGATGAACAACCAGTTCGAAGAGGCCGCTCCTTTCTCCTTCCTACTCCCACAGGAGAATGTCCAGGCAGTGACCAAGAAACTGAAGGAGGTTTACATCGGTAACAAAACCCTGGTCAATGATGAGGCCAGCGCTCAAGCCCTGGGAAGACTTTATGGAGACTCGGTTATTGGGTTTGGAGTACACAGGTGAGATAAGCAAATGTTATATAACAACTAAATATTATACAGGATTCAGACCCTGATCGGAAAGTAAAGCAGATAATAGGTGATCATAAAACCATTTGCGTTTAAAAAATTTTGATGAAGAACAAACAAACAAGAACACAAAATTTTGATGTTTTCCATACAAACCACATTTGCTTAATAACGATTATTGTAGATTTCGATCACGACCTGAATACGGCCTGTATAATATACTAGTGTGATGAACAATTAAACGAATCAAGATCAGAATTATTGACAATAAATTAATTCACTAGAATAGGATTACCTATATGTTATACAGACTACAATCGTGATAAAAATTACGTTTCCTTAAAGTAAAATTGCCAATCGGAAATGAGGACTGGTAATTTTCGTAACAGCTTGTATGTATATTATCCAAAATTACCAAACAAGATTGCAGTTTAGTAATTTAATAGTAATCCAAGGCAACATTTATTGTATTATCTTCATCATGAATTGTTTCTTCATGTCCAGGCTGGCGAACCTCATGTGTCTCCACTCCAAGCACCCCGTGTACTACTACCAGTTCAGCTACATCGGCAACAACAGCCATTACGAAGATCCCATCACAGGGAAACCAAAAGGTATCTGAACTGGGTGATTTTATATACATCTCATATTTTACCTTACCTTTATGTATAATGATCAACGCCCTTAGCAGTATTTTTTCTATGATTTATATTTGGGTCTAAGTAATAATAAATCTTGTAATGACCTTGTCTTAAAAAGGGTTTTTGGAACCGTTCTTTAATAGAACAGTTTATACATGCTTTTTTTATTAATACATTATACACCCACCACTGAAACTCCTGTACACCAGGATTGACACTACAGAAAAATGTCCGAGTGGTTAAATTTAGAGGGTCTCTAAAGGGTCTCTATAGTCTCTATATCCAACTTATGTTTTAACACAAAATTCTACAGTAATCTGTCGCATTACAAGGTCTACTGGTCCTATATCAATAATTTCAACAAAATATAACTTTATAACGCACCAGAACGTAAAGCCATGTTATCTGTTCTTCCCAGGAGCTTCTCACCACGACGACATGATCTACCTGTTCACAATGAGCTACCAGTTCCCGGTGATCCAGCCGACCAGTCCAGACTCTCACGTGGTCGACGAAATGACTGCCATCTGGTACAACTTCGCTAGATACGGGTAAGTTAGGAAGGAAATCTCACTTTAAGTAGCTTAATACCGAATTACTGGACTGATACATACCTGGCGATATGTGGGTACAGAAATGCATCTCTGCCTACCCCTTCGGGGATACAGGCGTGGGGTTATGTATATATGTATGTAATACCGAATTATAAAAGTACTTTATAAATTGAACAAAAGAAAAAGGGACCAGACCAAAATTCCGTGGTTTTGACATTATTGTAATGATGGGAATCGTCATATTATGTTTCCTACGGAAGGAGAAAGTTTTGTAAATTCTTCTACAATATTAATTAATATAGCACTATAAATAGTATGTATGGTGTACACTTTGCTATTTAATTTCCAAACATTTCAGCAAAATTGGTGTCATTTATACTTAACTAACTTTCTATATATTTCTCCAAAGAGACAGACTTAAAATATAAACCTTTATTTCTAGCGCACGTTTTAATATAAAGGTCAAAGCTTATACCATTCAAAGTGGTTATAACTAACAAAATTCTCCTCAACAGGGACCCGAACCCACGAGGCGACACTCCTGAGCTAGGCTCTCTATCCTGGCCAGTGATGAAGCCTGACGACCGAAAATATCTCAATGTTGGAGACAAACTCACCATCCAGCAGAATATGTCGGAAGACAGGTTTATGGTGTGGGAGGAACTTTATCCCATACTTTATTAAGTTGCAAAAAACTGTTTTAAAAAAAATGTTGTATAAAACGAGTATTGTGATATTTTTATTAAGTGAAAGAGAATAAAATTTTGATCAATTACATTTTATTTTTATTACCTTAACCTACCTACACTAATAGATATTATTTGTAGAGTACGGCTCCGTCTAGACCTAATTTTATAAAATAAAATATCCCATGACTTTTCCAATTCTCTATCATGTACCAAAAGACATTAAAATCCGCCCAGCGTGAGCAGTTTAAGTGTATATGAAACTAGTAAGTTGAAGTTTTAAGATTAGTGTGGACATTACTTTTGTTAGTCATCATTGAAATTTAAAAAAGTAATTAACGTAGAAGGCTTTAATAAATGGTCGCGGAGCAGTTGCGGGCTGGGAAATCTAAAGGCACCAATTCAATTCTCGGGTCTTTTTAAATATGATTGGATTTTTCTCTTTACCCCATTGGCCGAAAATTGCTAATAAAAACTACGCGGGAATCTGACATAAAACAGAACTACATAACTACAGATCTTTGGTAAAAAAGTAATATACCCAGCAGTTACATTACAATATTCTGACCCCAAATTAAGATACAATTGATATGTCTTGTGTATCAGAAAACTACCCGAGACTTTTCGGATTCATAAACACCCAGACTCAAGACAAAAAATGTCAATAGCTATGAATGGCTGCGAAATTATTATCTTGGATGTTACTAAATACGTATTAAAATGTAATAAAATCACTCGTACAAAATGGTTTTATTTTCAAAAGATGGAAGACGATTCACAATCCAACTCATTCACAACTATAGGTATCAGCTCACAGAAACTTCAATCTCATAGGTGCACTTTACATTAGGTCCTAATTTTAATACGCTTTAATTAGCTTCATTTATATTAGTTTCTAAGCTTTCTAGTGATTTTATTTTTTATTATTATTTAATTTCAAATATTATTTAAATTGAACTAACGAACATCTCATCTCACATTTGTGTCTAGTAAAATTTCGTAAAAATTGAAAATTTAATCTGTCTATGGAAAATACATTAAAATATATATAAACATACATAAGTACATCCTACTGATATCTTAGCCTTTTATAAATTATCATTTAAAGAAGTTCATCTCTAAAAAACTTTTTAAGTGGAATACTCCTATATATTTCTTAGTTTTCCTTACTATTCCACTTACCGACATCTAATTGTAATTATTATTTCCGTAACATTCCTACATATGAAGGTGTGAGTCAAAACATTATTCCATCAACACGTTTCAATTGCCAACTTAAGGGTTTTTCCAAACCGCTAAGAATTTTCCTCATGGATGCAGTAGTAGGTAAATGAGAGGTCCTCACTAATTGTATTCTGTATGCGTTGATGCCTATCTCCATATCGGCGGTCATAGGTTTAAATACCAAACTGGTAATTAAGAAAAGTGACACGATTTAAGTAATAAAATACTTATTACATAAATTTGAAAATGCATTTTTTACGACTGCCTTATTATCTCGCGGTAAAAGCATTAGATGTGCAATCTAGAGGCCTTGATTCGATTCCCGAAATTACTTTAAAGCCAGGGGGTTAGTAATCACCTTGGCTATTACCTAATATGATTTCCGATTATGGTCTGAATACAAATATATAACTGAAATGTGGATGCACTAATGCATTTCTGCGTACCCCTTCAGAGAATACAGGCGTGAGGTTGTTATGTTTATGTAAGTGCCAACAAAATGGAGAAGTGGGATTTTTTAAATTTGATCAACAATTCTATAAACTCCCAATGAAAAACATTTTGAAATTCTAGGCTTTTCCTGACAAGTAAAAATTCATCACACCCGGTCTGCTCGACCACTGCATTACACAGTTTAATTTTTGTCATCAAAACATGGCAACTACTTTACGTGACTGACGTTCAGAGAAACTGCTACAGCGTCTCGGGTACGTCAAAACATATAACACACATATAATATCACGTACATAATTATTGATGTATCATCGTCTTCATCATTAGCCCATATACGTCCGACCCCCGCTGCTGGGCACCAGCCACCTACAAAATTTAGAAGGTTCAGGCTTAAATCCACTTCGCTGGCCTAGTTCGTATTAGCGGAGTACACACCTAAGTAATTCCTAAGAACTTTTAGGTGGGCAGGTTTCCTTATCAAGTTTTACATCACCGGTAAAACAAGTGATAATTAATTGCGAATACAAAAATAACTATGAAAAGTCAGAGATGCGTGACTGGGGATTGAATTCGCGACAACGAAACACTCAAACAACAAAAACTTTGTATCGTCAATTATTGTCATCAGAACACAGCAACAACTTCTTTACCAGGCGTAGTCTCAGCGACGTTAAAACGTAAACAATAACTGTATGTAAATAGTGCAATTTCAATAATTTAATTAAATCTCGCGTGCAGAATATCCCAGCACAGACACATGTATAAATACGAGCCATTAAAGGTCGACTAGTTAGTCAGCACACGCTCCGACGAGGAAAATGTACAAAATATTGTTTTTATTGTGTCTGGGCTGCGTGGCCGCCAATAAAAATGAACCAAACAAAGGTAAGATGGCTATTTATAGATTTTTGTACGTGAAATTACACGTGAAACTAGATATACAACTATATCCTTATGCCTGTAATCCCAAAACAGTAGGTAAAGTTGCGTCAAAGCAGCTAAGTTTCGCCAAATGTAGTTTCTGCTGCGGTTCGTTCATTAATTTACTAGCGACCCGCCCCGGCTTCGCACGGGTGCAATGCTGATATTTAATGGATGTTATCATACATATAAACCTTCCTCTTCAATCACTCTATCTATTGAAAAAAAACCGCATCAAAATCCGTTGCGTAGTTTCAAAGATTTAAGCATACAAAGGGACATAGGGACAGAGAAAGCGACTTTGTTTTATACTATGTAGTGATTTGTTAAAATAAATTTATAACACTACTTACTGTGTACCTATACTATAAATAACAAAATTACTTAGCTTTATTACATTTTTTTCAATGCACATATCGACCTATGCGCAGAATAAAGTTATATGTGCTTTTGCACAACTTCTCTTTCTCAGCAATTTAAACTTAATTGGGCACAAAATTATCAGTTATTTTGTATGTTCTTCAAACAACAACAAAATGTATGATCATTATTATTTAACTAGTGCAATATATAAACAATTTTAACTCTATTATAGACATAAAAAGTTCTTTGGTGTTATAGTCATAAGTAACCTTATTCTATGCATAGGTCGAAATATGCGACTTCAGTGAATTTCGGAAGGCTACAACTATATACATAAATCAACAAATTTTAAAACTATGGAATGGCACTTATTTAAATGAAGACTGCCGTCACTGGGAATTTCCAAATGGGAAACCGGAAAAAAATAGTAGTGGGAGCTAGATGAAATATGTTGTTGTATCTCGTACTTTTAGAGTGATGACGCCGATATTAGTAATAGCCATCTTGTATTCGTTATCTAGTATCCAATGCATGCATTTGCAAGCTTTCCAAGTTGTTTGGCTTTGAAATTCTTATTATTTAATTTGTAGTTTACGTTTTTATTTTAAATACAGAATTAAAATTTCGTCATGGATTAAAAAAAAAAATTAAATAGATACCTCTCTGTGTTTTTTTCTAGTTATACCACAGAACAGCGGGATAAGTTACATCTTTTTATTTGACGACAAAATTCCCAAGGTTTGCGAAGGTACCAAAGTTTACTGACTTCAATCATTTTTAATGACTTATGTAGCTTCCAAAGAAGTAAACAATTAAAAAATGTCAAGATTCTTATTTTATGAATTCATCCATCTGAATGCGCCAACAAATCTATACTAATATTATAAAGCTGAAGAGTTTGTTTGTTTGTTTGTTTGTTTGTTTGTTTGAACGCTAGGATCTCAGGAACTACTGGTCCGATTTGAAAAATTCTTTCACTGTTAGATAGCACATTTATCGAGGAAGGTTATAGGCTATATATCATCACGCTACGACCAATAGGAGCGGAGCAGCAATAAAGAATGTTTCAAAATCGGGGACTTTTTTCCTTTTTGTGAGCTTCCGCTGCGTACGCTGCAGAAACGGTTAAAGTTTCGCTAAAATAATGTATGACAGAATTGTTCCCCTTTAAAAATTCTAAAAAAAAGTCCGCGACAGCATATGTCTATCTTTTAAGGTTGGCTCACTATAACGTTTTTTATTCTAACCAAATTTATTTTAAATAAAACATTATTTGTGAAGGTGTTTTTACAAACATGATGTTAATCCTTATCCAAATAAATACGTTATTCATTACAAGTATTTAATACAAAATTAATTTGTCCTTTACATCATTTGATTTCAATAAGTATCTTAGAAGATATCGCAGTTTCAAAATAATGATCAAGCGCGCAGTAATGATACTCAAGGCGTCGACCGGCGCGTTACGGTTTCACGTTGAAACAATTTGACCGATTGTATGATTTTTGTATATTTAAGTAAATGGGGCTCTGTGGAGTAAAATACTACAACTTATTTTCTTTCTGAACCAAACCCTGTAGTCCACGCAGACGGAGTTGCGCGCAAAAGCTAGTATAAAATAAAACCCAAGAAATCCTGCCACAATTTATCCTACCAAAAATAACTGATCTTTAAACCACAAACTCACAATTTCCAGTGAGTGAGAATGCGTCGGGTCCCATCACGACTTCTTTATCTGGGACTTTCCAAGGGTCCTGGATGACCACACGTCGAGGAAGACAGTTCGAGGCTTACCGCGGGATTAGATACGTGGAACCTCCTGTGGGAAAACTAAGATTCCAGGTAATACTACCTTTACAACCATCATTCTCATTATCATATCATTGGTAGATTTAGTAATTGTCAGCCTTTAATCCGTAATTCGAGTGGAAAAATCTTGCGGTTATATTAACATTTAAGAAATAAAAAGATATATCTTAACGGTAGGTAGTAGGTAACATGAAATTACCAACTGTCATATTTAAAACTGCCATTAAAGAACTACTAAATCTATTTATCCCACAGCCACCAAAACCGATCCTTTACTACGAAGGTAGAGTGGACGCGACTAAAGACGGCCCGGCCTGCCCACAACCGGCGCCAAAAGGATACCCAATCAGCGAAGACTGTCTTACTATCAATGTGTACACGCCTGGAAAGAAAAGGTATGGTTTCTTTATTAAAACTGGGATAAGGTTATTAGATTATTCACTCTTCAAATTATTCTAAGATTTTTGTATTTCTGCTCCTACGATTACTAATCCACAGTCCGTGTAATAGGGACTAAAGACTGATTTATCAGCATAATGGGGAGCTGCGCGATCTAGATCCATGGTTGTATTTCTGGGTCAGGCATAGAGCTCTAAGGTTTTCCATTAGAAACGACTCAGAAGCAACGCGCAATCTAATAATATGTGCGAAAAATGGCATAATCCTAGTTACATGTGACTAAAAATATAAATGGCAATACTTGAGTGCAAAATTTCGTTTTCATCTTTGGCGTCTAAAGCTTGGATTTCTATGCGTGTAACAGGGGTCCCTGTCCCTGTATTGCAGTTTATCAGTCACAACTTCACACTTCAATTTACTTTTCGAAATTTCCCGATAGAAAAACTCAGCAACACTATCACTCTATGCTTCTCTACCAGAAGCGCTACTTTCCTTTGAAACGAAGTAGTCAGCAACCATTCCTCATTTACTATCAATTCTTCCAGTAACGAGTCGTTACCAGTGATAGTGTTCATTCACGCTGGCGGCTTCTACGCCATGTCCGGCCGCAGCGACCTCGCCGGCCCGCACTACCTCCTCGACAAAGACGTTGTTCTTGTTACCTTCAACTATAGGATCGGCGCTTTGGGTAAGGCGACTTTTTAATTCAACACAATTAGTTTCATTTAGACAATAAGAAAAAATCTATCACCTACGTCAATTTAAGAAGTTAACTTTAGTGATCGTAGATAATTTAAAGCTTAAGAATTAAGAATTTCAATATCGAAAATGAGTACAAATTGATAGAATGAGATTGTAAAGCAACGTTAAGAGGACGATAAACAGATTGCTTGTGAAAGGAATTTACCAAGAATTTAGTAGAAAGAATCCAAAAGGCGTAATATGGGATCGTACTGAATTGTTAAACGAAATATATCTTACAATCCTAACTACCCTTCCCTCTTTCATACTTTACCAAATGAAGTAAATACATATTTATTTTTCAGGATACCTAGCCCTGGGCACAGAGTACGCCCCAGGGAACAACGGCATGAAAGACCAGGTGGCAGCTCTCCGCTGGGTGCAGAGGAACATCGCGGCCTTCGGAGGAGACCCCAACCTCGTCACCATTACTGGATGCAGTGCAGGGTCTTGGAGCGTTATGCTGCATATGATATCGCCTATGTCGAAAGGTAACGTTGACATCATTTATTTTTAATATTTATTAATTATAATGGGTTTAATTAAAATTATGATATCACCCTCGAAATGTTACTTAACTAAACTTTGACTTTGACTTTAACATTTTTGCCTAATCTGATAATGGATGGGCCAAAATGTTATTGCATATTCCAAACGTTGGCATCATTCGAATGCAGTTGAAATGTTTCTTCAATTTAAGTGTCATAATGGCCAACAAATTTGTGCTATACATTCTTGTAAGATTGAAATAAGTCAGGTCTGACCCAGCGAATAAAAAAAAAGGCAGCAGATTAGGCGAAAATAAATTCTTGCCTAAAAACATATCATCACAAGTTTATAGAGGCAACTAATATGGAATCTTGATGGCAATAGGTTATTGAAGTCAAAAGTATCGAATCATTTCCAGGTTTATTCCATCGAGGCATATCACTGAGTGGTTCTCTTATCTCCAAAGTACCAACTCCTCCTCACAGCATGGACCTGGCCATCAAACAGGCCAAGATAGCCAACTGCCCTACCAACGACACCAGATTATTGTATGACTGTCTGAAGACCAAACCATGGAAGGAAATCGCCGGGTCTTTTCAAGGATTTTTCGTAAGTATCATTTGAGCTACTTAACAATAGAGACTAACTAATAAAACTTTAAGGATAATTCAAAACCGGGATAGTTGGCGCTATTTTGGGGAGACCTAAGTTCAGCAGCGGACGGCGATAGGATGCGTAGAACAATAAAAAAAATAGTATAAATATTTTATTATCCGTCTTACTAATTGTCTAGAAACCAATGGTTAACATGAAATTAATTTAAAAAATGTAGCAGTGATGGCCTCGAGGTTTGGGCGCGCGGTCGAGAATCTCGACGGTCGCGGGTTCGAACCCCAGGCACACACCTCTGACTTTTCGAAGTTATGTGTGTATTCACATTGAATTATCACTTGCTTTAACGGTGAAGGAAAACATCGTGATAAAACCTGCACACCTAAGAGTTCTTAGGAATTTCTTAGGTGTGTAGTCCGCCAACCCGCACTAGGCCAGCGTGGTGGACTATGGCCTAAACCCTCTCAATGGTAGAGGAGACCCGTGCTCAGCAGTGGGCGTATATGGGTTGATGAAGAAAGAAGAAATTTAAAAAAGATGTCGGTAGCGTTGAAAGGACATATCTAAGTCATACCATAGGACTTTATACTTATTGCTAATGCTCAACAACTGACAAAATCTTTTCAGGAATTCGGCTTTGACCCCCTTATTCTCTGGAGGCCGATCATAGAGCCCGACTTTGGCCAAGAGCGATTCCTCCACATAGAGCCTATAGATGCAATAAAGGAAGGGAAGATGAATGCAGTACCCTACATAGTCAGCATGACTAAAGACGAGTTCTTCTGGAAAGCTTTTTGTAAGTACTTATGCAACTTGCACCCTAGAAGTTCTTAGGAAGTTCTTGAGTGTGGATTCCGCCTACCCAAACTAGACCAGCGTGGTGGACTAAGACCTAAAATCTCTCAATGGTACAGCAGCGAGATGTGTGTTTTTCGGCAGATGATGATTTTTTTATATATGTGTTAATTCATTTATAACTAGCGATAAAGCCTCGCTCAAGGTATAGTTTTGTATTCCTTGCTCATTCCCGTGGGAATGTTACATTTTTCTAGGATAAAAATAAATAAATAAATAAATAAATACACCCAACAGTCACATACATAGTCCTGACCCCACACTAAGATACGAGTCTTGTGTCGTGGGTATCAGAAACTACGAGAGACTTTTCGGTCTCACAAACACCCAGACCCGAAACAAATATTTGTGGGTCACACAAATATTTGTCTCGGTGCGGGGATCGAACCCGCGGCCGCTCGTTTTGCAAGCTGGTATCTAGCCAACTGCGCCACGGGGCTGTCAAAAAGTAGTATAATAGTTTTTTTTTTTTTTTTTTCAATTGATGGCTTCGCACTTCTTGTGCATAGTATAATAGTTCTTCTCAAGATCTTTACATCCATAAAAATCATGTAAGTTATTCTGTAATGTAGTGTCAATTGTGTTTTCATGAAAAACAAAAACAGATTCCTCTTTACCACTGTAGTATGTATACTCGGAAATAATACTTTTAACGCTCCAAATTTCAGCTATACTACAAAACCAGACACTACTAGACACTATGGACAGGGAATGGGACCGAATCGCTCCAATTTCGTTCAGTCTGGCCAGAGAAAACTCTACGGCGAGCGCACGAAAACTTCGGTCAGCGTATTTATCTGACAAGAAATTGGCCAATGACACATACACTGCTGACGGTCTTGGGAAGCTTTACGGAGATACCCTCACAGCATTTCCAGTACACAGGCGAGTAACGAATTGGAGATTATAAGATATTCTTTGAAAAGTTATATTCCATTGCCCTCATAAAAATGAGCACCTTACCATGTCTTACAATGAGTATCTAAATAGCAGAATGGATTGAAATCCAAATAGCGTCATGACTGAGAGACGGCAAAACAGCTTGATATACAGCTGGTGGAAGGTATACATAATATGTACCTACATATCGGCCTACTAGGATATATACCGTGTGTGAATACCAATGAAATTTCATTATCAGTTTTCAAATTGTGTCTCAGTAGTCAATTTAATATTGTGTACCAGTGTATGTCCACTGTAGACTCTATATAGCGATAATAAAGCCATTGTGCATTATAAAGAGTTGTCGTTAAATGTAAAGAAGATAATAAATATGTGAGAGGCAATTAAAGCCAAGTGATTTCGACGCTTTAAGCCTTAAGGAGTTTGTAGCTAAATCGGCTGATATTACATGAAGTTTAAACTGTATTTACTTTTCAATACAGAATGGTGAACCTGATGTGTCGTCATTCGCCGGTAGCGGTGTTCTACTCCGAGTTCAGCTACCTCGGCAACCACAGCCACTACGAGGATCCCATCACCAAGAAACCCACCGGTAGGTTTCATTGTTCTAGTCTAAGGCTTCATCAGACGTAGAACCATATCAGGCAATTTAAACGCCTCCATGTGCGAAATGAATTATATTACTGAATGAAGAATGATTTTGCCGTCGGGTAGCTAGACATCAGCATGTGAAATGAGAGACCTTAAGTTGAAACACGGCTCCGATACTAATATTTGTGTTATCCGCAATTTTTTGGCTCTGGATATTTGTGAAAAAAAATCACATTTGTTGTATGTGATAAGTACCTATAATCTACCTTTTTTTTTTTTTTTTTTTTTTTTTTTTTTGTTATCGAGGGGAAAGCTGATTATGGCTCTACTTCCCGCCAGCCCGGGGGCGGTGGGGGGCGGGAAGCGTATGTCGGGGTCACCGGTCTTCCAGCCCGGCGCGCGGCGACGTCAGGTCCGCGCAGGTGTTAGTGCCGGGCTGGGTCCCTAACAAAACAAAAATCCCTAAACCGGCATACCGACCAAAACCCCCCGGTGGCCATCACCGCGCCGAGTGGGGCGACCACGGTACGTGGGCGAGAAGCGCCCACCGTCAACCGCAGCCGCCTGGTGCGCCTCCGAGACGTTAACGTCCCGGCCTTCACGAATTTGACGGGGGCGCAGTTGCACCCCCACTATCTTGATTTGGGCGCCCTGGTTGCGAGTGGGCGCCCGCGACGTGCACGGGCCACAGTGCCGCCGCCCCGCTCGGGGTCACTTTCAGTGAGGACGCGCCGCCCCCGCAGCGCGCCCAGCAACCCCAAGGGCCCCTTTGAGTCGCCTTTTACGACAGGCAGGGGATACCGTGGTGAGATTCTAACGCCCCCTTGCCACAGGGCAGGGCGCCGGGTCTAATTGTCTCCGTTGACCCGGCGCCTCCTTCTTTGACGTCTTTGACGGGCGGGATCGCTTCTCTCGCGATCCCGATCCGCGCTCTCCTTCTGCGACATGACGTACTCGCAGAAGGAGAGCATAGCACGCCACGACCTCGGACTCCCGACCATCGAAGAGACGACGGCCGGGAGCGAAAGGTCTCCACCGATAATAGTGCGGAGAGCGCTGCGCTGCACTTCCCAGGCTGGACACTCTTCTAGTGTGTGCTGGGCTGTGTCGTCCAGACAGTTGTCACAGTGGTGACACACGGTTGACTCCTCCTTCTGTGCCACCCGACACAGGAAATGGCCGAAGCACCCATGCCCCGACAACACCTGCGTCAGGCGGAACGTTGCCGCACCGTGGCGCCTGTCTACCCACTGGTCGAAGACAGGACGCACTGCCTCGACGGTCCTAGCACCAGCACTGGGATTCTCCAGCCTGGTTCGCCATTCCTCCACGGCGGCCGTACGGAGGGAGGCTTTCAGTGCCTCAACCTCTCTCGGGGCCAGTCTGTCCCCGCAACTTGACGCCTCCTCCCGCTGATGGAATAAACGCGAGAGGAATTTGGCGTCAAGGTCCCACGGTAGGGACCCGGCCAGAACGCAGGCCGCCTCGTAGGAGATCGTGCGGTAGCCCCTGATCAGTCGCTGCGCCAGCGCACGCTGAGGCTTGCGCAGAAGAGCGACGCAGCGCTTGTTCAGGGACTCGGCCCAAATTGGGCTCCCGTACAACGCCATAGACCGCACGACTCCCATATACATCCTTCGGCAAGGGATGCCCGGACCTTCCAGGTTGGGCAGCAGGCCAGAAAGAGCGCCTGCCACCCGCAGCAACTTCGGCTGCAGCATCTCAAAATGGGCGCGGAAATCCCAACGACTGTCAAGCAGCAGCCCTAAGTATTTGAGCTGCTTGCCGATGGGAATTCGCACGCCCTGAACCTCGATGTGGGCCCCAGCAGGTGGTCCCATCCGAGGCCGGTGAAAGCAAATGGCCTCGGACTTGTGAAGGGCCACCGTGAGGCCCAGCCGCCGAATTCTCCTCGCCACGTTGCCAGTACCAACCGCGGCGAGGTCGGCGGCCTCCTGGAAGGTCCCGCCCGTCGCTGTGACGAGCGTGTCGTCGGCGTAACAGAATACGCCGACGCCCCGGGGGTTGGCACCACGGAGCACCCAGTCGTAGCCGATGTTCCACAGAAGGGGCCCAAGAACCGACCCCTGTGGAACACCGCACGACATTGCTCTTCGGTGCCACCCGTCGGCGCCCGGATACACCACGTCCCTGTTAGAGAGGTACGAGTGCACCAGGCGCCTGAGATAGGGTGGCACCACGTGGTACCGCAGTGCTTCCTCAATACAAGCCCAGGGCAAGGTGTTAAAAGCGTTGGCGATATCTAGGGACACCGCCACGACGCATTTGCCCCGGGCTATTGCTTCCTCCGCTTGTGCCTTAACCCGCAGAATCGCCGAGATGGTCGATCGGCCGCGCCGGAACCCGAACTGGCAATCAGCCAGGTCTGGACCGATTCCCTCAAGATGCTCGACGAGGCGCTCATGAACGATGCGCTCAAAAAGTTTGGCAACCTCGTCGAGCAATACGATGGGCCGGTAGGCCGACGGCGACTCAGCGGGTCGACCTTCTTTCCTGAGCAGGACCAACTTCCCTGTTTTCCACCTCGATGGAAACTGGCCCTGCTCTAGGCACGCGGAGAACAGGCCGCGGAGCCTCGCCCCCAGGAACTCGATTACAAGCACCCAAACACGACCTGGGATGCCATCGAGACCCGGAGCGGAGTTCTTGCTCCGCAGCCGAAGCACTGCTGCCTCTAACTCCCCAGGCGACACGCCCGGGGGAGGACCCTCCGGGGTCTCCCTTGCCGAAACGAACGACGACGACGATGCCGCCGGATATGTTCCGGTCGTCAACGACCAAGATCTCGGCGGCATCGGTGGAGGAACAACGACGACATCGGTGGCCGGGAAGAGGGCGTCAACCACGTCCCCCAGGAGCTCCGTTCGGAGACTCTGGGTGAGGGGGGGCGCCAGCGGGCGCAACTTATTTAGCGCCAACCGGTACGGACGCCCCCACGGATCGCGGTCCAGAGTCCCTAGGAACTCCTTCCTGGCCGCAGCCTTCGCCTCTTTGATGGCCACCCGCAGCGCTCTCCTAGCCTCTTTATAAAGGCCGCGAAGCTGCCGCTCCTGGTCCAAATAGTCAGCCTGGCGTATCCGCCGGCGCCTAAGTCTGCCGAGTCGGCGGCGCGCCACCTCACAATCGTACTTTAACTGCGCGAGCTCAGCCGACCACCAGTAAACTTGGCGCCGCGGAGGGAGGCGCTGGACTCGGGGCATCGCTGCGTCGCAGATGCTGGTTAGTGCTACCCCGAACCATTCGGCCTCCTCCTCAACCCGCACCGAAGACTCTGGTGCGGGGAGCCAGGCTTGGACCAGAGCGGCAAGCTCCAAGGCCTCTTTATTGAGGCGTTTTTGTGCCCATCGCGGGCCGCCCCCAATCGGGGCGTTCGGTCTGCCGCCGGACTGATTGGCGGCGGGCGCGGAGACATCGAACCGTATGTATCGGTGGTCCGATAATGTCTCCACGCCCACGAGGACTCTCCAGCCTCGGACACGGCGTGCGACGGTACCGGTGGCTAAAGAGATATCCACCACCGAACCGCCGTTGTGCCTCACGCACGTGTCCACCGACCCCCGATTAAGGACGGCCAGGCCGAGGGAGATCGCCCACTCCTCCAGGACCCTGCCACGAGCGTCGGTAACCGACGATCCCCAAGCTCGAGACTTGGCGTTGAAGTCACCGGCCACGACTACCGGGCAGGGTTGGCATTGCGATAACAGGGCCCCCAGCCGAGTAAGAAAGGCCTCAAACTCGGCTAAGGGTCTGTTGGGAGAAAAATAAACTCCGACAATCCAAACACCTCCCAACAGAGCTGCTACGCATCCCCGGTCCTTCGCTACTTTTTCGAAGGGTGGGGAGCCTGCAGCGCCCTGGGTTATCACGGCCACCAAACCGTCAAGGTCCCCTGCCCAATTGTCACGAGGAGGGACGAAATACGGCTCGGCGACCACAGCCACGTTCACCAACCACTGCGCCATGGACTGCAGGAGCAGATCTTGCGCTCCGGCGCAGTGGTTGATGTTCGCCTGGAGGATCTTGAAATCCATTATTGGGCGACCTCCATTAGTTCAATCTCGGCCTGCAATGGGCGCACGAGCTGCGGTTGGGCCGTAGCCTCAACAGCAGTCCGTTTACGGCTCTTTGCTTTACGGCCCGAATTGACCGTGCAAGCCTTGGTGCCAACAGAATGTCCCGCTGGTTTACTAGCTGCAGCGCAAAGAGGACAGTGCGGTCCTGCGGAGCAACCTTGTGCCTTGTGACCTGGCTGACCGCAGCGGTAGCATAAGTCACTTCGGTCAGTCTCGGCGGTGCAGCGCACTCGAGCATGCCCCAACTCAAAACATCGGTAGCACCGCAGCGGTCTTGTTTCGAGTACGCTAACACGTGCAGCAGACCATCCAATCAATATACGACCACTCTTGGCCACTCTTTCCGCTGCTTGTGCTGGCGCTCTAAGCCAGACCACACCCAGACCTGATCGGTCTGGTCTGACTACGCCAACTTTCACGGCCTCCACTGGACATTGAGATGCCGCGGCGAAGGCCTGTGCGACTTTCTCGGGGGTGACTGATTCGTCCAGCCCCGAAAGTCGCAGTTCCGCGGTTTTGATGGGACGAGTGACACGAATGTCCTCAGAACCGCGGAACACCTCCCTTAATTTAGACGCGAGGGAGTCAGCCTTCGCATGACCTTCCGGCCCTGGTACTTCTATGATGGTGGCGCCCGTGACAGCCTTACGCCACTTAATGTCAGTAATGCCGAGGTCCTTCAATTGTATGTGTTGTTGGGCTTCAGCAACAACACGGGCGTATGAGATACCCTTGTCCTGCGCCCCACTTGCCAGTGTGATAGTGACCGCGGCGGACCGAGGCGGTCGGATTCGCGGCACCGGTTTCTTTGTCGTTTGTTGTGGCCGCACTTCCATAGGCTTCCTTCCTTTCTTGCCTCTCCGTGCCACCGTTGACCATGGCAGCTCCATGGATGAAGGCGCTGGTGGTAGAGGCCGAGGTTCGGAAGGAGTCGTTTTTGGGAAAGCGGCCTGTCTCTCCTTTCTTTGGCGACGCAACGACCGAGACGGAGCAGAAGTCGCGGAGGTTCCCGATTGTGTTGCCTTTACCTCGCGTACAGCCGGACGCACAGAACGGTTCATGGGCATCATAAGTGCAGTCTTTTCGGGTAAGGGTGGAAAGTGTTCCACATTTCGTGCGCCTGCCGTTTTTCCTTTCTGCTTCGTATTCTTCTTAGGGGCAGCACTTGTGTTAGCCAACCCCAACGGCCCCTCCTTGACACGGTCAGCAGCAAGTGGAGGACGAAGAGGCGTCTCTGGAAGTAGACGACTTTCCATTGCCTCTTGCCGTGCCGTAAACATGTTGATTAGCCGCGTCTCCATTTGGGCAACCGCAGCCTCCAGCAAGGAGATTCGCTCCTGAAGACGTTCATTCTCCGTCTTTAGCCGGGCGTTGTCCTCCTCAATGCGTGCCATATGGGATGATTCGGATAAATTTGCCAGGTCTTCTAGCATGTTGCTAGCTTCCTGCAGGGCGCGGACAGTCGTGCTCTTAATGTAGCCCGCCTTGCCGGCTGCTGACCTGACCGTAGCGGCGATCTTATGCAGTTCCTGCTGTCGAAGAACTGCAGGTTGCACTTCTTCCCTGCTTCCCAGTAGCTCTGACTCGACTTCCTTCTCTGATGCGTGCTTCGCAAGGCATTGAGGGTCCACCGCTTGAATTTTTGGCGCTGGCTCCTCGTCGTCATCGCTTGACAGCGATGCTCTGGAGTGCGAGCGCGACCGCGACCGATCCGAAGGATCCCCTGACCTCGCCCACAAGCGAGATCTGATTCTAGAGGACGCCCGTCTCCGCCCTGATTGAGCAGAAACAGGCCTCTCTACCTCCACATCTGGTGCGGGCATTTCACCCGAACCTGATTTCTCCGCCTGCAACGCAGGCAACGTCGTCAATGATTTAGTTTTATCGGAATTATTCATTTGATTCCCACGAGTATGGGGGAAAGGAAAGTCCACCCAGGCAGAGCCCCCTGTACCTGGGTAAGCCTAGCGTAACCCGCCAAGAGGGTCGGCCGGTACTCTGGCGGGGGTCGCACTAGAGACTGAACCTCCCATCAGCCATGCATCCCCTCACGGTGCGCCGCCGTTTGGGATTCGGGGTAACTTTTTATAGAGGTTTTCTCCCTTGCGGCCCGGGCGGTTAAGCCAAGACCCTCGCGCCGGCCGAACTGCGAGACATGACCACAGCTTCGACCGGATTACGAGTGCGACGGTGGAAATGGGTTTCGCCCATTTCCTGCTCGGAAGCAAGTGATTGCTGTCCGAGCCCGCCGACGGCCCGGGATATAACCAGGATGGCCTAGAAGAGGCCCCAGCAGCGGTGAGGAATATCCATACAAAAAGGCGAGAATCGCCGATCCCCACCGACAGGAATTGGCCGCCGACCAGCGTAACTATTCGTTGACTGCGACAAATTACGCTGGTCGTCGTTGCCCAGGGTGCACCACGTGGAGGTTTCCTGTAAGGCACCCCCCTATAATCTACCTAAGACACAAGACTTATTATTGTAAAATGAAAACTCTGTATGACAAATAAAACAACTTTGGGAGCAATGTAATCGACAAAATTGATTGACATTGGATGTTATACAATTGATGAGGAATTCTGTTTCAGGTGTGGCACATCATGACGACCTCATATACCTGTTCACGCTCAGTTACCAGTTCCCAACCATAGAAGTTTCCGACAGCAAAGACTCCAAGATGGTCGACAAAATGACTACTTTATGGGCCAATTTCGCCAAAACAGGGTAAGTTATTTGTAGCGCCATACATGTGTGAAAAGTAAAGTTTATAACTGAGATCTCTTAACACTCTTCACAAAATGAAATTGGAATTAATTTAATTGCTTTGAAATTTTTATTTATATTTCGATAAATATATAGGAGCATCGACTGAAGTATAATACAAATTTAATTAGATAATACAGAAGGCTTTCCCAAGTTCGTTTATGAAGAAAGTAAAGTCAGTAATCAGGTGTTAAACAATTACAAATCCTTATGTACGAAAAATCCAAAATCTAATTAAAATTCGCAATAACTTTGTATTGAATGCTTGCTATTGCAAATACTGCAGGCGCGTTGTACCTAATGAATAAATGTGCAATATTAGTTCCTACCGCCTATTTTGTAATCACCTAAAATGTTCGTCTCAACTTTTTTTCCAGAAACCCAAAATCCGATACTCTTTCGCCTGAACTGAGTGAAAACGGCCACTTTACTTGGCCAGTGATGACACCCAATAGAAGAGCATATCTGCGAATAGACAATGAATTCTCAGTTCACGAAAAACTATTTGAAGACAGATTCAAAGTGTGGGAAGAGCTGTACCCAATTCAATATTAGTTGTATTTATATGAAATAAAAATTTAGTTACTTTTTTTATTATGAATATTTTATAATTATGGTTGGAAAAATTACAAAAAAATCTCTTTTCACCAGTTCTATTACCACAAAATTAGTTCGGGTCTAAATCAAATTAAACAAATAATTCACAAAAAAGAAAATGCATCGGCCGGGAATCGAACCCGGGCCGCCCGCGTGGCAGGCGAGCATTCTACCACTGAACCACCGATGCTAATACATGTAATGTCGAAATTATAGATTACATATTTACACTAGCCACTTGTATAGTAGTAGCACTTACTTAAATAATTGTAAAGAATCAATAAATGTTTTATACTATGTAGTGATATAGCAAAATTATTTATAAATTCTTTCCATATCTTTCAGTTATTATCTAATCTCGGTGTATTGATTAACACAATATGCAATGAATCAAAGTATTTTAAAATCGAAAAGTCCGCTAGTAATTGAAAATTAAATTTTAATAATATTGAACTGCCTCGTGGTCTCGCGGCGCAAATATGTGCCGTGCGTTTTAGAGATCTTGGGTTCGATTCCCGGGTCAGGAAGAAGTTTTTTCCATTAGGTAATTCTCAGTAAAAGCACGGAGTCAGGAAATGTGCCCGGAAATGGCAATAGTTTATATAATTTTATAAGCTTACATGGTAGGTAAATAGTATTCGTAAATTCTAGGACATTAGTTAAAATGACACCTTCAATAGATGTTAATTTCTATTTATAAATCCACTGTGTGGCACTGCGCAAGTTCTTCATCGTAAAAGTGACTTTACTTGTGGTCTTTATTATATGAACTAAAAAACTAGTCTCAATTCGTGTGAAATGTATTGAGACCAAACCATGTTTTTAGAGTGCAAAATTATTCCATTCTTTACTGGATGAAAGCTTACCTCCATACACGAGAGTGTAGCTCCAATTACGATTAAGTGTGTTAGTATTATGTGTTTTAAAATAGGAAATAATAAAACAATTTATATAAAAAACATTTATTCTATCCACCAATTGAAATTCTTTCGACTAATGCGAAGACATATTTAAAAAAAATAGTAAACATAATTGCATTTATGATAAAAACGAGTATTCGTTGATGATTTAAAGAGATAAAAGCATATTATTACGTTGCTAAAAATCAGCAACCACTTCCAAATATGCATTCTAACGATTTTGGGCGACAGTATAAATATTAACTATAAAAAAATGATCACTGCTTATTTTGGTAAGCACATATTTTTGCCCACTAAAATCCATATAAATTTTAATATTCACAAATAAACCCAATGTGAGTTAATTGCAGAATCATTGTTATACAGACTTTTAAAACAATAATTTTGTTATTTTGGATCAATGCCTGTTTGAGAATTGCCAACTATCCGAAAAAATATGTCAATGACCTGAACATAACAAAACAATTTGGATTATGTTGCGGCCGACTTTAGACGTTAAAATTAAATGGCATTCTGCCTAAATCGGATAATAGATGACTTATAAAGACTAATTTTGCTACAGAAGGGCCAAAAACCCTATTAACGTTAAAAACTCTTCTAAAAATACACAATAGTCTTATAATTGTGTTCAATTTGCTTTTAATCTCTTAATTAGCCTAATAATCATCATACAATTTAATTAATTTTCTATCTACTAATAAGTATAATTTTTAATTTTATTTTACATATGGACAAAAAGAGGCTTAATGATGCATAAGACACTCATTGACTATAAATCTTGATGAATGTATAACAAATATTTTTATTATTTCATTATACTTATAAAACCAACTAACAATTGTAGTGATTGCTGCATATAAGACATGAATTTGTATCATAATAATATACTGCCTAAATTTGTTTATCTACCTACAATATAATTGGCTTATTATTATAGAATCCAACGTAACACTTATTGCATAATGTAGTAAAAAAAATATTTAACATAACCATATAGATGCACAATATTGCAGGCGATACCAGATGTGTTACAGTTCTATGGAAGCCCCTAATAAAATTACATAAGTCAAATTGAAACAAATGAATATATGTAAAGTATTGGCGGCAAAAAACAACAAAACATCCTTGTGTTGCTATTGCACTGATAAAAAAATTGCTTAAATATTTATCACTAATCTACTATCCTAAATTTCTATACATATCACTTAAAATATAAATAAATGCAAAATCTGATGTACAGTATTTACATAGACATACATGCTTTCCTTCAATCAACAAATAAACTTTAAAAATAAAACCTCTACATTACATCTACTGTACATATATAAAAAATGTGTTACACCAAAACAATGGGATTGCTAGAAACATTCTACTTAAGGCTGCCGGAAGGAATCTCAGATCAGTTCTGATACCTCTATTACAATAGAGAATAATTTAATTTCCGTAATGTATCATATGTACATTTTAAAATAAACAAGTCATGAATGAGCTTTATAAAAATCTATATAAAACATTGGCACATCAACCTACATAATATGTAATATATATATTACTAATCATGGTTTAATTCCAACAATCCCAAAGCTTTCCTTAGTAAAACACAAGACAAGAAGTATTCTAAATTAATAAAAGGAAAAATAAATTCCATTTAAAATGTCCTCAACTAGAAGATTGTGCTCATGTTTTATAGAACCACTTACACACAATACTGGCATGACCAAAATTAATTGTGATGATATACCAATCTACATTTATATTATGCTGAGCAATTTGCATGGAAATTCAGCCAAAATCGTCTAATAAAAAAAATCCACTTTATTATACACTTTGATAGGAAAATCTCTTTATATTTGTAGCCATAGAATGACAAATCAAATGTGCAAATTAAAAATGAATGGGGCATTGGACACAAAAATTGGAAGTAATTTATCACTCAATTTCATAGAATTTATTATGACACTATTTCGAAGAACAATAATAATACAGAAAATTACCTATAAATTATTAAATGGTCCTTACTTTTTACAACTTATTGCTTTGAATTTATATTTAACTTACATTTCACAAACTTTGCTAAGCAAAACAATAATTTATTGGGTGTAGGAAGGGAATGATTTTACATTCCATGGGCTATTTAGATAATTGACAAAACATTATTCTCCAACGATTTCGACTGGTGATTAAGACGAAAATGTAAACTTATACTAAGAGTATACAAAGAAGATTGTAACAATTGTTTGGCACGCGGATCCGGCGTCAGGTCGTAGACTCTGTAATATAAATGGTCATACTCATCAGTAATGTGCATTTGTGTCACGGAAACAATTCACCTTTTCTTCACATTCACTAAAATATCACAGTTTTTATCACAGTACTGTTGCAGTCTTATTGTCCGTTGATATAAAGGCTTCTTTTGCTTCATTCAGAGTCAATATACCTTAATTCGTACAACCCTAAGATATGGACATTTTTAGTACAATATTTGTGGAAAACTTTTCACATCATTGTCTTGAGAACAACACCGCTTCCCTCCCCTAAATAGTCCAGATCCCACACTAAGAATCCACTTTAACATTTTTTGGCATTTTCTGTTTTCCTTGTACCAAAAATGTCAAAATGTAATGAGAGCAAACAAATTTCAAGAAAGATGTTATGCTGTAAAAAAAAGATACAAAAATATCTGGAGACCAATTCTAGAATTCTTGATAATACCTGTTGGAAGGAAATGGATTAACATAAATCTAAGCATTGAGTATCATACTCACCACAGTCGCCGGCAGTCATCATTGTATGTTGTTCGTCACAGAGGTCACATAGTCGAGGCCGTATCTAGTGTTGTGGGGCAGAATCAGACAATTAGACATCATTTCTATATACCACTGAACCTTTACCCAACATACCCAGCACTGTTAAAATATTAATCACGAAAATGCTCTTCGAGTTACTTTCAAAAACAGTGATTTAATAATAAATATAGACTAGAAGACAACAGATGTTCACTGTCTATTAGAGAAATGTTAACTATGTAGATGTGGCATTGTTGGCTACAATTTAGATTGGCATAATTGCAGTCGCAATAAATCCTGCCAAATAGTCGAGGCATAATAATAAACACCATCAATCCAAAAACCGCCGTGCTAATAGTGATCCCAAGAAAAAAACTGCAGACAAAAATACACTGACCTGAAAATCCATGCCTGTAAAATAAAAACAATCAGTACAAATAATATGAAATTGACCCACCTATTTCCCATCTTCTTGGCCCACAACTTCCTTATATCTCGCAATCATCAGTTTTTTTACAGTGTCTCGGTAAGTCTCCCCAGGTGTAGGAGTGTAAATGCCTCTTTTTTGACCAAGGCCGGCTAGGCCAAGTCTTTGTTCAGCTTCTATAGGAGCTATTCTGCCTTGTTCGGTCTTACCTAGCCCTCGGCCCTCAGACCAACCCATTTTTTGCAGCATTTTGCCACCAATTGTGTCAACAACAGATGGTGGTGGATGTGGCGCTATTGGAGCAGAGGCTTCTGGTGGCTCATACCGTTTTCTAATGATTGGAGTATCGTCTTCTCCGAATTTCAGTCTTCTCTCTGCAGCTCTGTCTCTATAACCATTTGATTGTGGTAACAACTCATTTTGCTTTCTGTGTTCAGTCAAATTCTGTTTGTGGAGTTCAGAGAATGTTTTGTGTTTGGTCAACACATCAGCTGACGGGAACCTTCTTTTGCACAGCAAACATGTGAGCTTTGACCAATCAATAATGCCCTCATCATTTTCAACAACTGGTTCAGATACTTTTTTCACTAAAAATTCATCTGTATTCAATGGTGGCGAAATTTCTCTAACATGTGTGATTGATGGTCCAGATCCTAGGACTGTAAAGCCAATATCTGCAGAACCTTTACTTGATCCTGTATCTAATGGTTGTTCCATCACTATGTTACTCCGAGCATTTTCTTTCTTTTGATTTAATGTACGAGCCCATCTTTCCATGTCCTTTGCAATCTTTTTGGCAACCTTAACTTTATCTTCTTTGTCTTTCTTTTTCTTTTCTTCAGGCTCTTTGGTTACTGCAGGTGCCTCTACTTGTGGAGGCTTTTGAGACTGGGCTTGCTCATTTTGCTGAGCTTGTGACACTGCTATGTAGGTTGATGTTGACCCATCCCAGTACATGTACTGGCTGGTTTGACTGTTATAGAAATATTGTGTATTGCCATCATAATAAAGGCCAGTAGCAGGGTCATAATAAAAACCAGAAGTCTCATCATACATAAAAGTCCTTACATCAGGTGCAGTATATATTGTTTTACCATCACCAGTAGGAGTTTTAGTGGAGGGTGTGGACTGTGATGCGGAAGTAACAAAAGTGGGTGGGACTGGAGTCCAAGCCAAATGCCTTGCTTGCGCAGCATTGATAGCTGATTGGGCAACTGCAGCAGCAGCATTCACCCTATCTGCCTCAGACAGTGCCTGTGATGCAGTGTAATTTGGTACTTGGGGATAGTAAGGAGCATAATCTAAATTATTTTGTTTAGGTATCTTTTTTGGTTCAATATAAAAAGTGATGAGAACTTCGCGCCCATCAATTTCCAAGGGAGGATGTAAGTGGACAAGCTCATTATGAGCAGAAGTTGAGTCTGCAATAGAGTTAAAATTTATGTATGCAAGACACTTGGACGCTCCAGTCAGTGGTTCTCGACCAATAGTGATTCCTGCAATTGAGTCCAAAATGGACTTGGAACACCGCTCTTTTATGGCTTCGAGAATCTTCTCCTCAGTAGTCAAAGCATCTAAACGCCTAAATAATAATCTTTTAGTTATCCCTGCTGCCTCATTCATTGCACTTTTATCTCCATCCCCTCCATATATCACTCCTTCTGCTCTCTTTCCGTTACAAGTACGCCGGTAACACACCTGACGTCTCTTGAAGTTGTAAGAGCCACATTTACAAATCCAGTCACCGGGAGACGCGTTCATAGACTGTTCATCCTGATTGTTCTTGTCTTTGTCATGATCGTTGTCGTGCCTATCCCTTTCACGGCTGTTTGATCGACTGCTAGATCGCGAGCTTTTTACGTCATCACTACTAATAATCGGCGGGGATGGGGCATACGGGATATCGCTGTCGTCGTAGCGCTTTGGAGAACGTTTACGATCGCGGTCGCGCCTATCATGTCGTCGGTAATCACGATCGTATCGGTCGCGACGATCGTCCCGGCCGTAACGATGTCGATCCGGGGATCGCCGATTGGGACTGACGCTGCGCCGCGGTTCCCAGACAGGTGAGCGGTCTCGACTTTCCCACCTGCTGTCCGCCTCCCACCTGGTGCCGCGGTCTTCGCGCCCTCGCCACGACATCGCCTGCGAACATCATCCGTGACAGTGAAATTTTTATACTCACTCCCTCGTCCGTTGCGCCCATGGTTGCGACGCTCGACCTTTTCCCTTTTACCTTTGGACCACTGGTTGGGTATCCGTAAATGGCAAATCACTAAAACACTATTTGAGAGAACGTTAACAAATTTTAGATTGGCGTATAAATAATTAACACGCAAAGTTTTCAAGGTAAGACGCCATATTTTTTTCTTTGAAATTCTAGTCGCCTTTCCAATTGTGTTTCCAGCACAAAATATACGAGTTGGCTGACCAGCAGGGCTGCCAGCAAATAAATCGCAACTATACGGTTTACTATCTGCAATTATACAAAATTAGATCGCATTATACATAACCATTCTATGCAGCTCTTGTTTTTTTAGGATGACATTTAAACAAATGTTCGGGGAAGTGGACCCTCCAGATTAATTCTTGTTTTTTTATTTGTAGGGTGATAGGTAGACAAATTATTGATAAAATGCGAACTTATGTTCCATCCCGTATGCCTTTGTATCGTATTATACAAAGTGGTCATGGATACAACACCCCATCCGATTATACAGGATTTGTATCCAATTATACAATCTGGCAGCCCTGCTGACCAGCTGAGTTTTTATAGATTATGACTTGCAACAATGAATAAAGATCGACTAAAAAAACAAACTAAATCATACATTGATGAAGTAACGACTAAAATGGCATCATACCAATTAAAAATAATCAGTAGCACAGTTTAATTTGTATAGCAACAGAGTTAAAATCCAATATACCAAAATGTAACGCGTTCTTTCTAATAAAACAGTTTTCGTGACTTTTGGGCGCAAATTTGCAAGATATATTTTAGTTTTGTTTAGTGAGTCAGAATTTTAACTCATGCTTGTAAACTATGTTCAGTAGATTAATAACGTTGTGGCTGTACGGATCCGACCTTCCCCAATGTAAATTTTTCTAATAACTTTGAATTACCCTAGAAAGTTAATCTTATTTTGACCTACGCTTTATACCTTGACGCTGGCAGATGCGCAAAGCGCGCCTTGCCATAAGGAAGAAAAAAAATAAACTTTGAATTAATTTGGCGGGAAAATAAACAGTTAAACCATTTGCATTTATTCTTGTACCTAAAGATTATTTATTTAGTTATTATTTTTGACCTGTTATTCGTCATGAAGGTTAGCAATATTTATAAACCAAATAAATTTAATGACTTCTCGTTTTTCGCCTTATGATTATTTTTAGGCTATTTAATAATAAACAGTTGGGGAATGGCATTATGGGTTCTATTTGGTCGAAACTAATATGCTCTGAGCGTCTAATTTCTAGATTTTTTTAATGTTAGCTACTAATTTAACGTCATGTTTTAAAAAAATGAGTAAAATGGTCGAATAGTGCGCATTAAAAACCCAACAGTTATGATATTTAAAACAGGGAATATAAATAAAATAACAGGATGTAACTTTAATAAAAACAAAAAATAAGCTCTATTTAAAATCATTTTTTAAAATATATTGGGGCATCAATCCTTCCAGCGCTTCAAGCTATCGACAAAAAGCACACTTTTTCTTCATTACATTTATTTGGAATTCCAGGAGCGTGTCCGCTGCCTCATGGTGTTTTTGACATTTCACACCTCATTTTGGTATTGGAATAGCGTTTGACAAGCTAAATGCTAGGCGCGCGCGTTTGACAGGTGCCTGTCAAAAACACCATCTCGTATTGACTAATGACGTATGACTCGGTCACGAAGACAAACGGCTAATCTTTTCTGCCTGTCAACAAGTGTTCTCTGAGGGTGCAGATCTCTCGCTCGATGTTTTCTCTCGCGGCCCCCTCGAAGCATTCAAACTCGGGGGTGTGGTATAGCTTTGGTATCTGAGAGAATTGATTTAGCACCTGCAACAAAATTATCGATTAGTATTTACATAATTAAGTTATGTCTATTCATTTATATCTAAACTTTTTTTGGAAATTTAATTAAATTATATTTTTATTACATTTACATTATTGTAATTAAAATTTAAATTATTCTATTATTTATTAGTTTATTTAAATCATTAGCCTTCCCCTCTCCATTCCTATAAGTCCATTCACTAGATAGAGGAAGGTTAAAATCGGGTTTTAGCAAATAAGAGCCAGGCATACCCCATTTGCCTTATGAAAGTGCAGATCCAAGAGGATTTTCCTCATGACAAACAACATCGCCACTAGGCCAGCATGGTGGAATTAGGCCTAAATGTTCTCAATGATGAAGAAAGCCCATGCCTAGTGGTATATGTTCCGATGAGCACACCTTAATCCTGAGCTCGACGTAGTTGTGGTGCGTGAGCTTGTGGTACTCTGCGCGGACCCGCTTGGCGTGCGCGTCGTACTCCTCGCGGCCGGCCGCCAGCACGGCCAGCTCCAGGTCGCCGAACAGCTGCAGGTCGCGCAGCGGCGCCGGCCCGGGCGGCGGGGCGCCCGACGCGCAGCCGCACGCGCCGCACCACGCCGCCTCGTCGTCCGTCAGCAGCGCCAGCACGTACGAGATCAGGTCTTGCTGCCGGGGAAATTACATCATTCATGAAAGTAAAAGTACACCCAACAGTCACATACATGCCTCTGACCCCACACTACGTTAAAAGACTGGGTGTTTGTGAGACTGAAAAAGTCTTTCATAGTCCCAGATACCCAAAACAGAAGACTTGTATCTTAATCAGGACTATGTGTGTGACTGTTGGGTGTATTTATTATTATTTATTAGGTACTAGTGGTGACTATGTGTGGTTTAGGTGCGCGGATGAGCATATGGTGGTGCAGATTAAAACTCCAAACACACACTTCTGACATTTCCAAGTCATATGTGTATTATTATATACTTTAATGGTAAAGGTAAAATATAAAAGTTGTTAAGAATTTCATAGGTGTGTTAATCTGCCAATCAACAACAAGGTAGCATAGTAGACTAAAGCTTATTCCCTCCCATATACACCAGGTTACAATAGCTTGACTACCTTGGATAATGGATTGTCAAGTGGTGGGTTGATAGACTAATATGTTTCCTCACAACTTATAAAATCAAAACATGTTTTTAATATCAGTAAGAATATCGTTATGGTTTAAACTTAATAGCAAGTGTGTGATATAGCCAGTAAAATAAACAGATCATCTGTATTAAGTGGATTGAAAACCAGCTAGAATTTTTGAAGAGAATTGATCAACCTCTTTTATCATTCAGGAATTATAAGCAGCCACAAATACAAGGGTCAAAGTTTTTCAAATTATGATAATGTATCCTGCACATGAAAAATGTATTGAGCTGATCATGGACTGATAAATATGTATTTTTATTTCAGCAAGATTTTCATTGTGTTACTGTGCCACATGATAATTATGTCTTATTTTAATATATGAAAGTTCAAAATAATTTTTCCCTTAAACACAACTATGCAGGAGACCAATATAGTAAAAAGTACTAGAGAAGAGGCCAAAGAACAGCAAATATAGGTTTCACTGACTCATATCTATATACATTCTTGGTATAGAGGGCATAAATAAATAAATATAAATGTCTAGATAGGGAACATTATATTCTAGACTCTTAACACTACCAGGCGAGTCATGGATTGAAAAGATATGCAAAGGTAATAATAGGCCATAATGTTTGCTCGGTGTACATTATTTATTTATTAAAGCTTCATATACTAGATAGTACATAAGCGGACTTAATGCCATAGGCATTCTCTTACAGTCTATATTTCATTATATTTCAGGAAAAAAAAATATTTCACTGAAGTACCACTTTCACCTTTAAAGCATTCTTTTGGGAGAAAAGGTAGTATAAATATGTGACTATTACTTAAATATTATAGTTTTACTCACAGACTGTGGATGTAGCGTCAGTAGTTCAGCGAGCAACTTGGCGGCGAGTTCCGACGGCGTGTGACGTAACACTATGGCCAGCTTGAAGGCGGCGGGCTGGATGACGTCATCGATGCCCTTCATCAACAGATTCTGCCATACACCAGCCTGGAAGATACATGTGTACTAATTAAATACTTGTCATAAATTACATTTTCTTACTTGAATATTGAAAATTGTGTTGGTTTTAATGGTCACTTCAAACTATGGTAAAATAATTTAAACCGGGTATCCATTGTTTCTTAACAAAATGACGAAAATTGAAAAATAATGTAACAGTCAATAACGTAACTGAGACGATTTCTTTTTAAGTTTCAACAATAATTCGGACTTTTAACCAATTTTGCGGAATGAAAGGCTGCGAGTTCAATCCCCGCACCGAGACAAATGTATCACTTCAACTATAAAAAACAAACAAATATTTGCTTCAAATCTAAGTGTTGGATCGAAAAGTCTCACGTTGTTTATAATACTCTTGACACAAGACTTGCGCCTAAGTAGAACATACCTAACTGTTGTGTGTACTTATTTATTTATTTTAGTTCAGAATTCAGATTATTACACACTAAAATTATGATCACCTTGACCTGTTCTGAAGGTGGATGGATTTGCATGGCTTATGGACTGATCATGCGTGCATGTCAAGCGTTCTGTATCGTGTGAAGCCACCTTTACATAATCGCATTAATATGAATGAGTGCTCGGCGCGAACAAAGGAGAAATCTAAAATAGACTGCTATGGGAAAGTATAATGTTTTTGTTGCTTTCGAGAAATCGCGAGACTGTTCTATGCGGTATATTAACTTAATGGGACTGTTTATGTATGAAATATACTTTTTCTAATACGTTGTATAAAAATAATAGTAACATACTTTGTTACTTACCATTGAAATTTACAAGCGAGTTGGTTTACTAATGTCCCGATTTGTTCCTTCACCCCAATTGCAAGTTTGTGTCCAAAAGTGGGATTGTATGGGTTTTAAATAGACAGGCACCTCCAACAGTCACATACATAATTTTGACCCTACATTAGAATACAAGTCCAGTGTCGTGGGTATTAGAGACTACGAGGGACTTTTTCGGTCTCATAAGCCCCCAAACCCGAGTCAAATATTTGCTGATCCCACCAACACCGCGGCTGCTCGTCATACCACCTGGTGTCTATCCAGCTGCGCCCTGAGGCGATTATATAACCTGTGTGTTAGTTACCTGGTATTTGTCCCTATCAGAGACAACATAAAGGAGGAGTTGGAAAGTGAGCTACCTGGTACGCGACGCAGTTCCTGAGCGAGTGCCACATGGTGTCGGGCGGCGACGCGTCCACGATCTGTCGCCACGCCTCGTCGGACGCGGGCGCCACCAGCGTGCTGCACGCCGCGCGCCACACCCGCGCCGCCGAGCAGCCCTGCCGCTCGCCCGCCGGCACTGCCCAGGGGAATATCCCTATAGCCCATCTCTAACCCATCATCGTTGGGAAAGAATGTGTGAGGAGACGTCCCAAACTGACGGAGTAGTTCACCCCATGATAACTCACGTGAAAAAATTCATTAATTCATCATCAGTTTACCGTTTACGTCTCAATCTCACTGCTGAGCATCTTAATGCGGGTCGACGGACTACACACCTAAAATATACTCTGGTGTTAATCTACTTACCCCATCATCATACCCCATTCGTCTCGAATTGATGGGGTAATTTGACCAACCAAATACCCCCAATAGCTAGTGTACTAACATACCTCACTCGTGCTAAAATGATGGTGTAATTCAACCCATCATACTAAATAGCCCCTATAGCCCATCTACTAACTCCATCATCATACCCCATTCGACCCGAATTGATGGGGTAATTCGCCCCACCATAACGCATGATTGAATTTCTTTATTCAGTCATCGCTTTCTCTCTCTCTCTCATCAGCCCATATACGTCTCCCTGCTGGGCACGGGCCTCCTCTTGCATTGAAAGGTTTAGGCCTTAGTCCACCACTAACCCATCAGCTCATATACGTCCACTTGCTGGCACCCTCTATAAATGAGGGTGTATAGGCCTTAATCCTCTAGTCCAGTGCAGGTTGACGGACTACACGCCTAAGAAATTCTTCCGAACTTTAGGTACAAATGTTTCCTGACAATGTTTTCCTGCACTTTTAAAGTTATTGATAATACACAGAGAAAACTTGGAAAAGCAAGAAGTGTTTGCGGGTGTTTTGAACCAACGACCGTCGAAATTATAAACCTCGCGTCTGAACCTCTATTACCTATCCATTAAATATATAGTAAATATTTAATAACCCTACATATACCTAGCTTAAGAATTAATTAATTCCTGGTTCAAGTATGCAGTATATCCTTACCCCCCATGTCCGGTTCTTTCCACCAGTTTATCGCCAGCTTGTTGGTGTTTGTGTTCCCTTCTGAAACATTTATGTTATTAATTAACACATATTCTCTTCCTTTACCTTAAAATTGCAGCGAAATTCATACACCGTATTTACTTTAAAAATGAGTAAAAATGAGGACACATCTTAATAACTCCATAGACATTGGGGTCATAGACAAATTCTTAGCGTAAACAAGAAGTAAGAAAGAATAAAAATACATAGCAAAGAGGATGTTTATACTCATGTTTCGGATCCCCATAGGTATTGCGTAAGTTCTACATCCATTCATAGTTTTTTGCTACACATATATGGACGTGAAATACATTTTGGGCCTTCTCTACATTCATAAATAAGGTACGAAAGTTGATATTCCTGATATGCCTTTTTCGAAAATGATCACAATACATTGTCCTCGGACGCCTTCTATCCAAATACGCGCCGTTTGTTTGTGTATAATAAGTGTTAACAAACCATCACATCGCAACAATTATAATCATTGTCTTGACTGTTATGAGAATTTATTGGCGGCTGTGATCAATCAGGCTAACATGTTTGATTTAAATAATAGACATTGTATTCGCGAGATCGGCATTCAACATCCTGGCGCAGTGTTTTTTCTAAGTTTTCAGTATGGACGACAAACTGTAAAATGGGCCTATTAAACGGCAAAACGACCGTTCTTCATTACGCGGACCTTAAAATATATATAACGCATTTTTGTTAAGTTAGTTTTTTATGGAAAATCAGGTAAACGAAATCCAGTTTATATCAGTGTAATACATGAGAAATTAAAAATGTATTTACTATAAAAACATTAATCTTGATTGCCGCCATAACATTTAAATTCTAACAACAGCTAATCAATAATAAAAACGTGTTTATCTTTTTATGCCGGTAAAGCGATTAAACTTATAAATTTTAGAACATAGACGTAACAGATTTTGGGTTCATTGATCTTAAAGAACTGCGTTTGTTTACAATTTTTGCCTTAATAACGGCAAATGCAGGTAAATGGACTAATATGGGTGGAACATGTCTCCCTCTTTGACCAAATTATTTAAAAGTAAACGTCGAATCAACACCATTGAATTTTTATTGACTATCTTTATAAATTAATCTTGTTCTAGACCTAGAAGATAGGATGCGATCGCGCCAAAATCTCAGTGGTGGCAAGTCAAATCCCAGCCACATGGCTATAGCCTTTCAGTGTTATAATAATAAGTCACGCAAATTAACAATAAATAGCAATTTCGTAAAGAAACACGTACGCAATAATGCTCTCTTAAAGACTTTTTTGGCCCTTTAACCGTCATTAAGCTTCCGTAGTGGATTATGACCCCAAGCGGTAAAGCTCAGTGATTCTCTATTTGGACCTAGCTGATCTCTATTTCGCAGCAAAATTATTCAAAAGTTAGTAAGTAAATATGAATTAGGAATGTAACTTCCACTAGCTCGATGGTCAGTCAAGCTTACGGTATAACACGTAAAAATAGTTTGCAGTCATTGAAACTTTGGTAGTAAGCACATATAACAATCTACTCCAAGAGTCTCTAAGTGACGTCACGAATACACGAACGTCCTTGGGAATATTCACCCAAAAGTGGACCCTACGGCCTACGCACGAATGCTATGAACGCGTAACGATATTTTTTATGTTGCACAAAATCCTATTTTATGTTGTCTAAAATTATAATAAATTTTAATTAATTCTGAACTGTAAAATATGAATTAGGTCCCTACTTAGTAATTATAAAAGTAATGAAATGATGTAAACAAATTCAAGGTAGTTTTATATTGTTTTTGAAACATATCAATATAAAATTCACAAATTCTAAAATTGAATTTAATTTGTCAAGGCAATATTTATCGTTCGAATATTGACTAGTAATGAGGTCAAATTACACTAAGGTCTTTATCGTAATTTTATATGCCGACACTGTATTATGCTTTGCAGTATTAAGCTAATAATTACAAAAAAAACAAATGTATCACAAACACAACACATTATTACAATAAGCAGCAGTAACCTATAGGCGCAGTGTCCTTATTTCTCTCATTATTCAATTATTAAACGCGTTTACCATTGTAAACAATGATTCACGTAATTGTATGTTTATCTATCCATAAACAAGCGTAAACTATAATGTTGCCAAATAATAAAAAGTAAAAACTCACGATTTCAAATGTCCAATATTTTGTCCGATGGCGTCGGTTCACGTGACAGCGAGTGGCGAAGTGTCATGGCCGATGCGGAGAGGGGACGGATAGTGATGTGAAGTGACATCGATTGTTAATCATGTATCGACTATAACTTTAAAATATTTATGGTCAACTTGTTGTAATGAATTCTGTTTATTGAAAAATTATTTTTATTTTTACTAAGTTGCACAATGCTTATAGCATTTTATATTTTCACAATTCAACCGTTCTGTTACATAATTTAATCATTTTTTGTTATCTCTAATAAACGAAATTTGCCTACAATATTCATTACAATCTCGCGTTACTGGGTTTAGGTTTTGGGGTCGACAAAGTGTGATCGTTTTTTTCTGTTAGGAAATTCTCCGTAGTAGCACGGAGGCCGAAAATGGGCATAAAAACGCTAACGTCCACTTTTAATAATTGTTCTATAATCTTCTAAGTACTTGTTTTTGTTTTGCTTAAAGTAGTAAGAATATTAAAATACATTTTGTTTTGATACTAAGATTTTTGCAGGCTATCGATAATATAAAATAACTTACAGCCCTTCTGAAGGGTAGTGTGTACAGAGGGGCGCATGCGTGCGGTGGGATGAGGACCTCTCATGATCAACATACAGTTCAATTGAAAGTAAATCTTATGTCAATGCATATAAGATTGTTTTTAGAACATACTACTTGACTCATTGAATTTTGTCACTATATTTTAGACTTTATGTTTATTGGAATATAGTAAATATTGCAATGAATGTTCTCAATGTGAGTCATCAAAATCGGTCAACCCTGAACTTGAAGCGCAGCGCAGCTTGCGGCGGTAACACACTTTTTGCCATAACCTTAATCGAAATAAATTATATAACTTCACCTACTTCTTAAAAGAAATAGAACATTCAGAAAACACAGAAAAAAATATCTTTCTACATTACAGTACTTTTGACGTAAATGCTGACGTCATCGCAAGGGGATGACGCTACGATTATGAAGTCAAGTACTGCGTCAAAATGTTACCGCAATAGATTCGTTTGTGTGAAAATGCTGCCTGTCTGATTCGTATTGCGGGTTGAAACTGTATGGGAGGCGTTATGTAACTGTCGTCCACACATACATATGCACTACTCTTTATATTGTAAAAAAATATAAGCGAGGAATTACAGAATAAATCAAAACGCGTTAACGATACATTTCTCAGGATAATAGACGTTTTTTGTTTATGCTAATATTATAATTATAAAAGGAAAGGTTTGTATTTTTACGCTATGCTCTTGGGATGAGTGTGGAGCCCAAAATTGCCCTAGCCAAGGCTGAGCCCCAACAGTTAGTAAAATAAGGAAGTCACTAATCAATACGGAATTAATGTAATGATTGCCACGTGGTCTTACGGCAAATATGCGTTGTGTGATCTAGAGGTCTCAGGTTCGATATCCAGATCAGACAGTTTTATAGGGTTTTTTCATTAGGAAATTCTCGGCACGGAGTTTGGAATTGTGCTTGAAAAACAGCAATAACTTGCCCTTTATTGCGTCGGATTGATACATACCTGGCGAAATGTGGGTGCAGAATAAAAACGTTATCGTATAACTGAAATAAAAATATATTTTTGACAATATACAGTAAATGTTTTATTTTACTACAAATTAATGTTTTATCATAAAAATACATATTAAAATCGTATAAATACTGGAGTGCAACCACGCCGCTGAATTTATTGGGTCTTTATCTTCGTCTTTACTTCGGGGACTGCAAAATAAAAGGTTATATTAATTATGTATTAACAATACAAAAAATTTACAAGATTTTTGGACGTTTTAAATCTCTTAACTGCTTAGGCTTTTAAAATGATAAACCCTGCATGACTTAATAATGAAACCCGATACTTAATTAGGCTCGAAAAAATCGTGGTTTTTCATAACTCGTGAGTGATAATTGTTTCTCCTCTTATTTAGCAAACTAAACTCAAATCTACAAAATTAACTAAACATTTAATTCCTTTAAATAAAACATACTAACTTAAGTTAAAATGAATCACCTTCCATAATCCATTCGATACAGATCTTCCCAAACTTCAAATCGATTTTCGAATAGTTTAGTATGAACGGAGAATTCTCTATCTATTTGCAGGTAGGTTCTGTTGTTCAAGGTCATAGCTGGCCAGGTAAACGGAACCGTAGATAGTAGGTCACTGGACCCAGGTTCTGGGTTAGGATTTCTGGAAATAAAAAAGTATGTTTATAAAAACGCTTATCAATGAAAAAAACTGTCTCCCTGATAATATAAACATAGAAGTCTTTTTAATTTTGTATGTAAGAACCAAATCGTCGGTCCTTGTGGGTGGACGTCCAACACTGCGCTTACCTGAAGGTGGACTGACCATTTGGTAAAAATCGCGGAAAGCCGCTGGATGCAGGCCGCTTCCAATAGAGCGCTTTGGAAGTCTCTGGGGGAGGCTTATGTCCAGCAGTGGACGTCCCTTGGCTGATGATGATGATGATGATGATGATGATGATGATGATGATGATGATGATGATGTAAGAACCAAATAGATTATTTGTGATGATGTTCAGAAATTCACCACATTATTTAGCCTTCAAGATGGATGGAGATTGAGTTTTCGATTTTGGTTAAATTCTCGCTTATGCTACAAAAATGAAAGTACCTTAATCTTTCTACATGACTGTTCCTCTTTCAGATCTAAACTTGGTCAATTTAATTGATTTCTCGTACGAAGAATCTCTACTGGAAATTGACAAGACCTAATTAGGACATAGGGCCCCAATTGTTAATCTGGCAATATGCTACTCACCCAGTTTTAGCGAAGTTGTACCAGATGGTAGTCATTTTGTCTACCATCTTGGAGTCTTCGTTGTCGGACAGCTCGATGGTGGGGAACCGGTTGCTGAGCGGGAACAGGTAGATGAGGTCGTCGTGGTGCGCCACTCCTGGTAACAGCAGATTTATTCCTTATGGAATTGTTTTACTACTACAAGGACTAACTACTACTACTACTAAGAGGAGTTAAACCTGGGCTGTAGTCATGGGCTAGAGGTTTAGTCGCGCTATTAATAATATTATGTATGGATATACGTTTGGATAAGGGCACCCTCAATCTCATTTTTATCATCGAAGAAATTTTGCAAAATACATGATCAATCTGATAAAATTAGGCTATCGATACTCACCCACTGGTTTCCTGGTAGCACTGTCTTCGTAATGGCTGTGGTTGCCGATGTAGAAGAACCCGTAGTAATATACCGGTTGTGGCGAATGAATAGCCATTAGCACCGCCATTCTGAAACAATAATCGCTATTTTATAAAGGTTGATAAAAAAAAATGTCACCCGCTTTGCTGTGGAAGGAAGTAGACAACTCTTTGTTTTCCAAATCCTGCTTTACATTGCTTTTCTGATTAAGTTCGTTGCGGGATTGTGACAATTTAGGTCCCCTTAGATTCGTTGAGCTTCATTGCTCGGCGCCAATACTGTGCGTGCCGATACTGAATACAGGAGTTGCAGTGGCGGGTGTGTGGTGGGATAGGGCCAATTCTATTAAGATTGTTGAGCGTAGACATAACAACTGCATTTATTAGAACATTTTGTTGTCCACAGTGCAGTTATTTAGACTTCAGGTTATGAAACATTGTTTTGTCTGCGGCCTCAATGTAGCATCAATTGCCTCGTTAGTTCAGTTATATTGATATCTAGAGGTCATGGGTAGTTTCCTAGGAATCGAACCAAGTTCAATAACACTTCACCTGACTCTGGAAAGGTAAAGAATGAAAGACCAGCAATTTTGGTTATTTTCAATAGGCACAGCAGTACGGAATCAGTAACTATGCCTGAAACGGCACTACATTCAACGAAAAAACACAGATACTTAATTAATACATCTATCATTTTATTTTAATAATTGAAATTTGTGAATTGCTATCAAAAATCATTTGATAGACCCGCATTGTATTCAAAGACTACACTCTTATTGTCAGCAAAATAACATAATTAAGTATTTTATTCATAAATCTATGGGTAAAAGAATAAAAGCTACCAACCTGTGTACTGCAAAAGCAGTGATAGCGTCTCCATACAATTTGCCAAGTCTATCAGCTGTAATGGAGTCGTTTGTCAATTTCTGGCCTCTTAGGAAAGTAGACCTAAGAGCCTTCGGTCTGTCAACGTCCGAAGAATTCTTAGCTGGAAGATCGAAAGCTATGGGTGCGATATTATCCCAGTCATTTTCCATTCTATCCAGTAGTGTACTGTTACGAAGTATTGCTGTAAGATTAGTTTCAAATTATTATTTATTTTTATGAACTATCATCTGACTATCATGAGTTTTAAAGGCCAAGGTTGCAAGCGTTAAAAGAATTAGTAGGTATAACACTGAATTTTCATAACAATTCTTAAGGTACGTGATTAGAAATAAGCATCACCAAGTTTTGGCAAAAGGTCTAACCGTTCTTAATATGCATGTCTTCAGCAGCAGAACTAACGAGGACTTTATGGTGCTAATAAAACTAATTAAAATATAGCACCACATTTATTTCGACTAATGAGAGATAAAATTTCATATGTAATTGTTTCTCCCTATACTCTATTGGTTCCCCATTTCTTGTTTCCTTACATCAAAGCGTTTTAAAAAATTGAGAGATACTTGTAATTATTTCTGTCCTACCAATACTCTCTTGGATCCCCATTTTTCCTCTGCTTACATCAAACCTTTCTAAAATTGTTTACCTTCTTTATACTTACTAAAAGCTTTCCAAAAGAATTCGTCTTTCGTCATGCCTATGATGAAAGGTACTGCGTGCATTTTCTTCTCTTTAATGGCGTCAATCGGATCTATAGGCAGGAATCGCTCCTGACCAAAATCTGGTTCAACAACCGCTGTCCACAGCCTTAGTGGGTCGTAGCCGAAATCCTGATGATAAAAAGGAAAAAATCAATCCAAGATATTTAAATATAATAAGGGACTTTGCCACCACGCATCTGATACTGCCTACCCTATATACCAAGATCAGTTTCGATAGGAATTAAGGTGGTCTTAAACATGTAATGAAACTAATTAGAAAGAAAAATATTTAGAAATTTAAAGTACTTAACTTTTCCAGTAATACTAAGAGACACGCCAGTAGAGTAGAGTATACGCCGAAACACTTACAATGGACTAAGAATATTAACCGCAAAATACTTTTTTGGTTTTGTTTCTCATCATTATATGAATATCGTAGTTATAAAATTTTTAAGAAGTTTTTCAAAATACGCCTAGATGAAAATAGCACATGAGCAAAAAGCTATTGAATTTATTTAGACCATTAATTCGTTTGAGCACACTACATTAACAAAGGTAAAATTAACTAATGTATAATTTCAAAATTTACTTACAAAAAATCCTCGCACGTTGCCAGCAAGTTCCTTCCAAGTTTTGGTTTTGAAACAGTCGTAAAGGAGTTTGGTATCATTTTGTGTATTTGCTGGGCAATTGGCGATCCTGGCCTGCTTGTTAGCCATGTCTAATCTGTGAGATGGAGTACGAATCTTGGTAGGAGAACCGCTCATTGAGATGGCTCGGTGGAACAACCCTGGAAAATCGTAAAAAGAATATGAAATATCTTTGATTTATGGAGATAGGTCAAAAATGAAAGATTTATTCATGACTCACACTCAATATGTTAGCGAAGTCTGCCATATAAAATGACTTAACATTGGATTCTATCACGGTAAAAGTATATACAGTAGATTATCTTCATACAAACGGGCCAAAATCGAGTTATACCTACGCGCCCGATCTCGGCGCGCGCTCGGCAAGCAGGCAGTCGCGACTGTGCCGCAGCCGCAGTGACGAACGGAGGGTGTCGTTTTAAGCAGTAACCGCGCGATTTTTATAGAATGACAAGTAGAATATATTGTGCTGTGTATGGGTTGCATGAATTCTTCAATAACGCACCCAGAGATTATTTTTTTTTTAGATTTCCTGGGAACTCCACAAGGTAAGACTATACAATGATTATACTTATTAGTAGGTACGTAAGTAATTTAAGCGTTTTTAAAGGATTTTTCCCCTTGAAAAATAAATAAGCTAGACATGTAGTTGAAATTATCTCCGATTTATGTATTTCTGTTGCCGCTTTAACAACAAATACCTCTAAATAATCAAATAAATATGTAATGGTTGCCGTTTTTTCTCGGTACTAGTATATGTTTGTTAAAACACGAACTTTGCATTGTTAACGAAAAATTCAAAAAACTTTGCAACTCTATCTACATAAACATAAGATTGAAATTATTTTGTCTAGTAGTGTTATGTGGCAAGCGCCGACGACCCAAATCCCTTTGATAAATGCCACCGAACTCACCGCGCCTGCGGCACGGTAATTAGTATTACCGTGCCTGAGGCTAGCGGTGATTTCTTGAGATGTTTGACTTGATGTCAATTTTATTAAAATATTGTTTATTTGGAAAGAACTAATTCGGTGCTGCTATTTTAAATATTAATTAAATTAAATTATTAATTATAAAGGATTTTTTTTCAGCCGTCTTCAATGGTTGCAACTGATACGTCGAAATGATTTGGAACACACTTCCATTCACAAAGTATTTCATTTATTTAGATAGAAAGACAACGCAGGTAGATTTAATTAAAATGTTGCGGTGCGCAACCCTATCGCATGTTTACGACCGCGCGGCGGCAGGCCTTTGTTCTTAAAATGTGGCCGAGTTAAAATACTGTATAATACTTTTACCGTGATTCTATACATAACCAGTAATCGATTTAGTCTGATATCTTATGGCCATTTGCTGTCAGAATTAACTTCATAAATAGATACAATCTCTTGTAATATTATGAGGCGTGACAGAACATTAATCAGAAATTCAAATTTACCTTTAGACATAGGAGATATCATATGCAGCATAACGCTGGTAGACCCAGCGCTGCAGCCAGTGATGGTGACGAGGTTAGGGTCTCCTCCAAACGCCTCGATATTCTTCTGAACCCAACGGAGGGCCATGACCTGGTCTTTTAGCCCATTGTTGCCCGGAGAGGACTCCGTGCCGAGTGCGAGAAATCCTGGTGAGAGAATAAGTATATGATTAATTTGACAGCTTCGTGGCGCAGTTGGCTAGACACCAGCTTGCGAAACGAGAGGCCGCGGGTTGGATCGCCGCATCGAGACAAATGTATGTTTGATCCACAAATATTTGTTTCGGGTCTGAGTGTTTGTGATACCGATAAGTCTCTCGTAGTTTCTGATACCCACGACATAAGACTCATATCTTAATGTGGGGTCAGGACTATGTATGTGACTGTTGGGTGTATTTAATAATTCAGTCAAGTCTGTCTCGAATTATATTAGAAAAAAAATAGTCTCTGACGTGTCTTTCTGAATAAATGATTAAGTAAAAGATTGTTTCAATCAAATTGGATAGATACTTGAATTTAGCAGCTTGTGATTTACTGCCTACATTTGGTTATTAGAGCTTAGTGCTCCCTAATGCTAAAGGAATCTGTTTTAAAAAACTGAAAATTACTATTTTACAGAACCACTAGTTTTTTAATTACTTCCTTTAACAGTATTTCCGTGACTAACTCTATTGGAAACTTGCTAATTCATAATCGGTCTATATACATCATGCTTAGCTCTGGTCTCCTCTACCATTGAGAGGGTTTAGGCCTCGGTCAACCATACTGGCCTAGTGCTGGTTGGTGGACTTGCTAACTAATATAACTTTTTATAAAATCTTCGCAGACTGATTTAGACTTACCTAGAGCACCAAGTCTGTAGTTAAATGTGACTAGTACAACATCCTTGTCGAGAAGATAATGAGGGCCTATAAGGTCGCTGCGGCCGCTCATAGAGTAGAATCCTCCTCCATGAATATACACGATTACTGGGCGAAGATTTTTACTGGAAAAAAATAGTTTTAGTACCGAGATGTGGTTAATTATAGGTAAAGATATGTTAACTGTGGATTGATGGCGTTGGAATTCTGTGAGGAGTATTTCCTACGGTCCTAATTTATGCAAAAGGGATATATAGAGGGCGTAGTAAATCTCCACCGAAAACGAGAAGTTAATTTTGCTAGATAATAATATTAGTGTTATGTCATGTGGGACATTGACTCCATATTTAAAAAATAGATCAAAAACAAATCTAAGATTTGTATCTACTGTCTAGTCTGTTTGACAAGAGCGTGTACGGCAAAACTTTTTTTTAGGTACCGCCTAGAAGCTTGGTTGTAAATTTGGCAGGTAGCTAGCCCCTTCCCCTCAGATGCTTTGTGTATAGAGTTTCAGTTGTCGTTCGATCTTTGTCAGAGGAGGACGCATTTCGTCATGAGTGCTACGTACGCATCACGTTATGAAGCAGTGTTCTTGTGTTTGCATCCAAAAGGACCCAAAATGTCATACGCAGCCGCTGCAAAATACATGAAAAAGTCAAAGACATTTGTTAGTAAGTGGGTGAAACGCTATTCTGAAGTAAAAAATGTCGACGATCTGCCTAATCGTGGCTCTACGCAAAAAACAACGAAAAAGGAGGACAAAATGATTTTACGGGTATTCATGAAGATTTCTCGCCTATCGTTACGTGGTGGTCAAGCGGTTTTGCTTAAAAAAGGCCTTAATGTGTCATGTGATACTATAAGAAGACGTTTACTGGCTCATGATGTAAAATTTCGTAGCATAATAAAGAAACCGCTACTGTCGGAAAATCATGTTAAAAAGAGACTCACTTGGGCGCAGGAACATTTGGACCGGGATTGGGACAATGTAATTTTTTCGGACGAAGCTTCTTTTTGGGCACGTTCTTCTATCACTCATACCTGGTGTACCCACGCCAATAAATTCATCCAGCGGACCGTTAAACATCCGGTGAAGGTGCACGTTTGGGGTTGTTTTTCAAAACAGGGATTTGGTACCTTGCACATATTTACAGGTAATTTAAATGCAGCTAAAATGGTCAAAATATATCAAATGGCTTTATTACCATCTGCTCAAAAGTGGTTTAAAAGGAAAAACATATATTGGCTATTGCAAGAAGACAATGACCCGAAACATCGGAGTCGTCTTTGTACAGCGTGGAAACAAGAGAATGACGTTGAAGTACTAGATTGGCCATCACAGTCGCCGGATGCAAATCCAATAGAAAATGTTTGGGCACTCATGAAGTTGAAGCTTCGAGGAAAGAAAATCTGGACTTTAAAACGATTAGTTCGTGAAATTAGACTTATTTGGAGGTCTTTGTCCCTGGATTATGCAATAAAATTAGTAGAAAGTATGCCTCGAAGACTCCAGTCAATTATTGATAATGGAGGCGACTGGACAAGTTATTAATAATAAAGCATCATTGTCTATATCATGTATAATGAGTGTATTTTTTTTCTATTTTTTATCCCAATTCATTCCCGAGTTTTGCCGTACACGCTCTTGTCAAACAGACTGTATTTCAGGTTTTATACATATTCATGACTTATTATATTAGCTAATAATGTAGTAACTTGCGCTTATTATCATAGCCTTAAAACCAGTAATATTTAAGTCTTCTTCATTCGTATTGCCGATGATTAGGCCATAAAACCTTGGCAACGTAATTCTCACATCTTCAAAGCATATAACAGCAGTAGAAACGTTAGTTAGAACAAGTTAGACTGCCTTGTGGTCTCGTCAGGCAAAGTGTTATTGGATTTTTCCATTAGGAAATTCTCAGTAGCAGCACGGAGTCTGGAAATGTGCCTGAAAAACGGCAATAGGCTCGTCCTCTATTACGTGGAACTGATACATACCTGGCGAAATGTGGGTGCAGAAATGCACTTCTGCCTACCCCTTCGGGAAATATAGGCGTGAGGTTATGTATGTATGTAGAAATGTTAGTCTTACCTGTTATTCCCTGTAGTGTACACGTTGACAGTAAGGCAGTCTTCGCTGACGGGGTACCCGGCGCGGGCAGCCTGCGGACACGCCGGGCCGTCTTCTGAAGCATCCACCACGTCTTCATAATGCAGGATGGGTTTTGGAGGCTGGTGGAATTGTGAAGAAGTTATTTTTTTTTAATAAAGCGTTATTTAGTATTATTAATGCAATACAAGAAAATAAATAAAAAAAAAAAATTCTCGCAAGTCGCAACCCACGTCTTCTACTATAAACAGTTGTGGGATCCATGTAATACCAATTCGGTTAATTTATTCACTCCTTATTTAAGGGATCTTCTAAGTTATTACGTATTTAGCTAACCTATGAAATCTAGCTAAAAATAACATGACATTTCGTATTGCTGAGGAAGAGAGAAGAGAATTTTTACCCTTTCTTCTCCACAGCGATAAAATGTTCCGAAGCGCCAATAGTTTAGTTTAAAATTGACGATTCCAAAGAACTTGTAAAAATCTATTTGCACTAGAGTTGAAACTATTTAGAGCATTTTGACTTTGACGTTCTAAAACCATAGTTATTACACCTAATATTGATATTTCTAAATTTATGATTTAAATATAGAATTTATAACAAACATTACCTGAAGCATCATTAAGCAGTGAGGGCCTCGAGGTTTGGGCGGGCGGTCGAGAATCTCGACGGTCGCGGGTTCGAACCCCAGGCACACACCTCTGACTTTTCGAAGTTATGTGTGTATTCAAAATTAAATTATCACTTGCTTTAACGGTGAAGGAAAACATCGTGATGAAACCTGCATACCTAAGAGTTCTTAGGAATTTCTTAGGTGTGTAGTCCGCCAACCCGCACTAGGCCAGCGTGGTGGACTATAGCCTAAACCCTCTCAATGGTAGAGGAGGCCCGTGCTCAGCAGTGGGCGTATATGGGTTGATGATGATGATGATTACCTGAAACCTAAGGTCTCCCACTGGCGGGTAGGCGTATTTAATGCCGCGGTAGGCCTCGAACTGCCTCCCTCGGCGAGATGTCATCCACGTGCCGCGAAAAGTGCCCTTTGACTCCTTGTCACAGGAGCTGGTACTTCTTCTCTCACTAGAATGTTTTAAAAATAGAAAAAATAACGTCTGGCGTTATCTAGAGCAGTGATGGCCTCGATCCTTAGGCGCTGCTCGAGAATCATGGCGGCAGCGGGCTCGAACCTCTGACTTTTCGAAGTTATGTGTGTATTTAGATTGAATTATCCCTTGCTTTAACACCTAACAGTTTTTAGGAAATTTTTAGGTGTAGTCCACCAACCCGCAGTAGGCCAGCGTGGTGGACTAAGGTCTACACCCCCAATGGTAGAGGAGACCCGTGCCCAGCAGTGGGACGTATACTTAACCTCACACCTGTATACTTCTAAGTTAGAGGCAGAGGTGCAGAAATACACCCACATTTCTCCAAAATCATACCACGTAATAAGGGGCGAGCGTATTGCTGTTTTTCAGGCACGTTTGCAGGCTCCGTGCTGCTACTGAGATTCTCCAAGGGAAAACCCATTAATAATTTGCCTGATCGGGAATCGAACCCGAGACCGCTAAATTTACACTTGTACTGAGAGATTGTTTCATCATTTTTATAAACAAAGGCTGAGGCATCCAAGCGAACAAAGCAAGTAGGTGCGGTAGTACAAACAGTGAAATATTCCTAGTAAACTTTGTTTTCCTTAAAGAAAAGCGAGTTATGGGGAAACCCATTCATTTTTCCAAGTGTGTCATCCATTTCAAATGTCAATTAATAATTCCTTCATCAACCCATATACGCCCACTGCTGAGCACGGGTCTCCCCTACCATTGAGAGGGTTTAGGCCATAGTCCACCACGCTGGCCTAGTGCGGGTTGGCGGACTACACACCTAAGAAATTTCTAAGAACTTTTGAGGTGTGCAGGTTTTATCACGATGTTTTCCTTCACCGTTAAAGCAAGTGATTATTCAATGTGAATATACACATAACTTCGAAAAGTCCGAGGTGTGTGCCTGGGGTTCGAACCCGCGACCGCCGACATTCTCGACCGCGCGCCTAAACCTCGAGGCCATCACTGCTTAATTAATAATTATTTCTTCTCATCTAATCCTAAGTTTGTTCACTTCAGGCTATGTTTGAGGGGTTTGATAGACTTTTGTATAAATTCAAATCCCTTGTGAATTTCTTACGTTTTAGTTTCGAATAGGAGTATTTTTTCATTCATCTCTAAAGTGCTCGGTAATCGATTAAGCATATTCACATTTCTTCGATAAACTGTAGGAACTGCTAGGATTCGAACTAGCCAATAGTTTGTAATCTCAAACGAGCGCGCAATCCTCGAAGCAATCACGATCTTCTGTTACTTTTACAGAATGTATTCAGATCGAAAACTAAGAGAGGTAATAGTTACGGTGATCACGAACCCATCAGCGTTAGAAAAATGCCAAAAAAGTTGACGTTTTTCAAACAACATAGCTATGAAATATAGAATGTGGTTTGTATGTAAAACTTCAAAATTTTTATTTTTGTCCCGTTTTTTTCCGTCAATGGCTTTGTAATCACCGTGGCTATATCCTTTTTTTTTTTTCTCTGCGGGGAAAATCCTATTTACGGACGGTGTGCCGGACTCACCGGCGCCTTCCGGCCCAGCATTGATGTTACCGCCCGTATTTGTGTCAGGCGGCCGCTGAGCCGGGTTCCTACCAATATCTTTGCGCCGCAATACCGACTAAAAACCCCGCTACTGCCACCATCGGCGCAAACGAGACGGCCCCGATATACCCTGAAGCAGTGCTATGGATTGTACCCGGACCGCCTCTGCGCGGTGCCTCAAGGCACATCAACATGACGCTGCCGGCGTCAACATCCCGGGAGCCGCCAAGGTAGGGACGGCGGCCCCACGTGGCCCTCAGGCGCCGGGCTAGATGTTCTCCCGGCGCCTCCTACGTCGCCTGTTGCGACGAGCGGGATCGATCCGCTCCCGATCCCGCTCAGCACTCTCCTTCTGCGAAATGACAAGTTCGCAGAAGGAGAGCATAGCTTTCCACGACCGTGGCTATATCCTGCCCAAGTTTTCGATCACCGTCTGAATACACTCTGTTTATTTACATATTGTGTTTTGTATCACTTTTTTCCTTATCACTTTCTAAACGTTTTTCTGAATTCTGACCTTTTCTAAAATTTAGTGAATCATCGCCGTTAACCAACTCTTTTTAAATTCAATTAAAATTTTTATCTATTTTTGTTGCAAGTTGATATTTTTTCAAGTAAAAACCTGTTCTCAAAAATACCCTGTATTTTATTTTATGAAAACAATGCGTTTGTCGGTAAAACTCGAAAAGATTGTATGAGTCCTACAATACCTTAAAAGAAAAATATCTTGCGATGATATAAAACATATTACCTTTGATGTCATTTTCCTGTCCGACTACTACGCACCCAAGACACAGTAAGAACACGAAAACAAACATTTTCCTTATTCACTCGACGTAGTACTAACCCGTTTAGCGGCAAATCTTACTCTTATAAATGAAATTATGTGTGTGGTGGTATGTCTTTTATGTTGGCAGCATTGAGATTTATGATTAAGCAGGATTCATTATAATTTATATGGACGCTCAAATTTGGCAGAGAGAAAATTGGAATTTATTTTTTTTGTTTACAATCCTATACTGGCAACATAATGACCGTAATTTTTTATGCGTATGCTTGCTTAGAAGTATTTTACACTTAAGTACATACATACATAAACTCACGCCAGTATCCTGTAAGGGTAGGCAGAGACTATAGAGCGCCAAATGCCACGGTCCAAACTCATCTCCTTAGCTTCCTCCACTTACATTTTCCTTTACATGCGTGAACGTCGGTTTCGAGGACACTATATTACCCTAACTAACCTAACCTTTTAAAATGTTTACCCTTTAATCTTTTGCTGAATGTTAAACAGAAAAGCTTCGTATATCATATACAGACATTAATTTAATTTAATAATCCATTATAAACCTGTGGTATTTTATATTTATGAGGTGTCCAACGCCATCTAGGAGAGTGTTATTGAATAAAAATAAAAGGAAGTATGTTATATTATGATATTTAAGTTTTATTATTTAACAGAATTATAAAAAATAAGAGTATTTTAACTGCCCCTGTAAGTCGTGTATCCGTAAGGACTTAACAGTAGAGGAATGTGGTAATGTTCATTTCCTTTTGTGTTGAAAACAATCTGAAACGAAATGATTTAATTAGTGAATAAATCAAGAGATGGCGCTTTTTACAATAAAGTAGTATTTATATAAACATTTGATAAAAATGTAAGTGTTTCAAAGAAATGGTTTTAGGGCTGAAACTGCGTTAAGCGGGCGCCCGCGACGGGCAACCGTCGCGCGTCTACTCGCGTGGACACGCGGGCGTTATCCGTGGGAACCCGTCGCGGGTACCCGTCGCGGAGATCGGATTTACGCAATGTCGCTAGTTCAATTTTAACGGTGTGCATGGACAGTCCTGTCGATGGAGAACTTAATATATTATTATACATAGCAAAACGACGACTAGCAAAAAAGAAAAGACAGCTAGTAAGCCCGTTTACTGACTGAACAAGTCCGCTCCGCGCGTGCCCCTGCGCCGGTTCCCGTGGCACGGAGGCGGGCCCCGGCGCGCGGGTGCGGGGCGCGGCTCCCCGTGCCGGACGCCCGCGCGGATCCCCGCGACGGAGCACTTTTGTATGAAACCGCGCGAGTGCCCGCGTAACGCAGTTTCAGCCCTGAGATATGAATTCTAGTTATTTGTTGGTTTGGCGGTGCTTGTATTATCTCGGGCGTAGGTTGTGTTGTGTGGAATCTATCTAATATTTTGTCTATGTATCAAAAAAAATAACACAAACACGAAAATGGGCTTATTTTCAGGAAAAGCTATTGCCGTTTAGATTAACATAGGTCATTAAAGTTGCCATTGCGATTAAAACGACATGTTGTTTTATTTATTTAGATATAGGATAATTCAGATGTAAGTTTTAATTTTTGATTTCATACTGTATACCGTTTCATAAAATTCTAAACGTACTAAAACAGTATAACCAGTTGAATAAAATCCTAGTTTACACCACATTTATAGACTTGTAAACAAACAGATTAGAAGTCGAGGTTATGTCAAAGATGGAAGGGGTCAGCAGCGAAATTAATAAACAAAATACGATCATGATAACTTTGTAGCAAAATATTCAATTATTTTTAATTAAATGTTGATTGTCAAAATCTTCATTAATATGCAATTTGTGATTAAGAAGACTTAGATTTCTGCGATGGCAAGATTTTTTGTGAATTTAATTGTGGAGACATAAATGCATCAATGCACTTAGCCTAGAAGATTAACACGTTAATTTGAAAGCTAAATTTAGTAATATGCAAATATTGTTTTAATAATCTTTCTTACCATTATTATAAAAATGGTACCTTTTTATAACTTTCTTTGTTTTTTGGTATGTGACGCCAACCTTCAAAACTAGACATCAAAATTAAGGCCAAATAAAAGACTTAAAATACCAACCTCAACATATGGATACAGCGTATTTTTGTCCAAACTTTTGTAATAGTCACCGACGTTAAACTTCAGTTTGTAAGTTCCCTCAGTCATGGAGTCTTTAGAGAACGGAAACTGCACTCTCCCATCGCTCGTTGTCACCGTATTGTGCCATAATATCCAAGAACTATCCTTTTTGTTGTACAATTCAACGAATAACCCGCAAGCTGGCGACCCTGTCGATGTATCCAACACATGAGTTGACAGAACTGGCCGAGACATATTGATTCGACGACGGTCTGACTCAAAATGATTGTAATAATTGCATACCCCACTTACATTGATAGTTTTGTTTGATATATTACCTAAAGCAGCGAAGATAAGGTGTATTTTCAATTGAATGTAAAATGGATGCAATATTTTACTTTGAAATATAATAGTCATGTTATCAGTTCATTGAAAGCGACAAAGACTATGATAGTAGCAGAATAGTGGAGCGGATGCTATGTAATGGAGGATCTATAAATAATATATACTACTGGAAAAAATTAAAGGATCAAAAAATAAATACAAATTTTTGAGCGTTTATTAACAGGCCGTAACTTCGAGAAAAATAGTCGTACTAGAAATAAAAAAAAAGAAAATTGTAGCTCCAAGTCTCTAGTTTTTGGATTAACACATTAATTTGTAGCATCAGTGGTTTCCGAGTGATCTTAGGAAAACCAGCAACAAAAAAATTTCAACATTTTTAATGCTTCTTTTTTTTATATACGGGTGTGGACAAAAATGTTCTTGCTTAACCCTTATAAAGATCGGATACTTTGTTTATTTAGCTTTAATTTCTATCTTTTAACACCTCGATATGTTTAGTTCTCGCCGAGATATCAGTCTCCAAATGGAAAATGATCCTTTTGTCTTTAATTATCCATATCTCAGCTACCAATAATTGCACACCAAGTTAATGGTGCGTTTCAAAAATTTGAATAAATATCCTTTAACCAGCAGCTATTACTTTTTCGAAAAAACAAGAATTCTTCTTGTTACATGAATTTGAAAATGCAACAAAAAATGAGCTTTAGGTGGTGTTTTGGAAAATCAAGCTCTGGATCGAAAATATTGTGAAAACCAATAATGTTAAGTGTGCGTTTTACAGTTCAATATGTCCACGAAAATCCTACAAAGCGCCAAATTAATCCATCCATCCGTTTTTTTGTTTCACTCGATCGAATTTTTGAAAAAATAAGGGATCACGTTTTTGCTCTGCACAGCTCATAATTTAAGAAATGAGAAATATTAATTTTTTAAAGATTTTTCTACGTTTCTGTTGTATGAATTAGTTGTTTTGGGGCAACTTGAGGAAATTCAAGTCACCAACGCCAATATTGGCCCGTTGTTGCTATTGTGTAGGATTAGGTAATTTTCGAGCAACAATATTCGCATTGATGAAATATTGAATTGATTGGGCGTTTGTTTGTTAAATTTCCTCAAGTTGTTCCAAGTACACTGTACAAGTAAGCTTTAAGCGCCTGATAGAAACTAGGTAGATAGTCAAAACAAATTATTGCTATAAATATTTGTCAGGCGTTGAAACTCGGAAGTTTTTTTTATCTGGATTCCCAACGGATGTGAAATTTCAAATACAATAGTTCAATGATTATTAAATGTACTGTTTTTTTGCGGTTTTTTTTTAACTCGAAGTGATAATAGGATTGAAACTTTAGCTAACGGACATTAGCTCTTCCGTTTAGAACGACAAGTGGTAAAAAAACACCATTGCAAAATCGAACTCTTATATTTAATCCATGCCCTCAGAATTAGCATCAACATTTTTTTTCCTAACGTAGTTCTTCTTAATGTACACATCGGGATGTAGCACGTCCTTCCTTGCCACCTGTTCTATAACATTCTCATCGACTATCACATTGGGACCAGTCTTCATAATCTTGCCTTGCAGCCGGTCGCTCTCGTAACCGAAATTATTGAGGCTCGGCTCTCCATGTTTCATGTAATCTATTCTCCAGACAGGCGACTCAGCAGGTTGGGTCTGGTAGTTAACCTTCCTCCCAGTATTCCCATCAGGTATCTCCACAGACATTGATAACTTCTCTTCTGACTCAAAATCTCTATGGATATTCTTGTTACCTTTATCTTTGTACTTGATTTTGTGGGGGTAGAATCTCCGTATCTTCTTTCTACCGTTGTAAACCGACATTACTTTCGAGTCCTTCTTCTTTTTCTTCCAAGGTTTCTCCCTCGACCAATTCGTGACGCTTTTCTTCTGCTTTTTGTTATCCTTTCTGTCTTTATAGAAGTCTGTCTCGCTCACTTGCAGAAAATTTGACAGATCCTCGCTGTTGATTACTGGGAATAGTGTCAGACGTGATTCAGGCGACGGTGTCGTCTTTTCTAAGGACATCTTCTTGTATTTAATTTGCTGTATCGACTTTTCTATGAGATTCTTTAGTGTTTCATCTCTAGTGATAACACTACAGGGTATTGAGGGGAAGTTTCTGCACAAAACGTTCTGCATTACATTGAGAACGTTAGGTGTTTTAGAGATTTCCGTGACTGGTTCGATGGATAAATTGTCTTTGCCATGAAAATGAGACACCATTTTAGAGATTAAAGCGCTGTTTCTCATCATTTTAGCTCTGTTGTGAGCTATAAAAAGTATTGTCAGAAAGAATACTTTTAACAGCTTTCGTTTCATGATGGAATCTGAAAATAAATAATAAGTAAGTAGTTTTTTTTATATTAATACATATGCATGCTGATCCTGTAAAACAATTCCGAGTATGGCACTGTTGGGAATAATTTCGAAGACTTTCAAAAAGACACAATTTTTTATTGGTGTATTATAAGTCCAATCCATTCTCACCAGTTCATTGTCAATTATATCGAAGTAGCTTAAATATCACCGCGGTCTTTTACAATGAACTTTTTACCGATTTCCAATGTTATATTCTAAACCAATTCGATTGTATTTGATAAATGAAGTACTATGATCTAGAGTTAGACGTACTACACCTCCAAATTTCCGCAAGATAATTGGCATTTTTTATTTTCAAGTGCAAATTGGAAGAAATATATTCGCAGCAGTTGTAATTTCATTTCTTACCTTAAATACTAACGCGGGAAGGAACTGTTGTTCTTGAATTGTAGCCACACACTGAGTCGGCAAAGGATGTGTGTATTTAGCTCACAAAATGTTTGTAAATCTAGGTTTTTGTTGGCCTTTTTCATCCGGTGTTATTGCAAATATTATACTTTTCTCACGTGGCTAAGTATTGCTATGATGTATTTTACATATTAACTAAGCATTAAAAAGTGAATAAGGGACCTCAATTGGAACATTGGTTAGAGGTTTAAAAATAAAATATATCTTGGACTTAATCTCTACTTTACTAAAATAATGTTAAAAAAAAAATCAAAACAAAAAGTGTCTTCGTCTTCTTCGATAGAAAAATATTTTAGTATTGATGTTAAGTTGTAAGCTAGTGTAATAATTTTCTGCGTTATCTACAAAAGTGTTAAGTCGATATACTAGATTTTGAAATAAAAAGTGTCATTAAGCGCCACCTATACATAATTGTTAATTTTATTTACCGCCATCTGGTGGTAAAAAGTAAACTTAATGCCCACGTTTTGTTTTGACTACTCAGCAATAGATGACGTTGCATTCGCAAAAGCCAAATTTGAAATTATAATTTACTTTGAAGTGCGTTATTAAAGCTAATTATTCCTAAAAGTTTCGTTTAAATTAGCGTGTAGCCTACAGATGCTTAAAAGTGGTCAGTTAATTGGTTTCACAACTTTATTGTGGGAGTTTTTGATTGGATCGTCCGCTTTGACCGCCAAAAGAGGAGCGGCCACGCGACAAACAGTTTTTTGTGCGAAAACAACTAAACAACCCCTTCAAATAGCTTTGGCAAGGGGTTGAAAACATTTTCTATACGTGAAAAATCAGAAATGTTGACGCCGAGTGCTCGATCAAGTTCAGTCGCAGAGGGGCCCGCTGTAAAAAACACAGCGCGACCGGACTGGCTTAGTGAGCGCTTTCTGTTTTTGTTGGTCAGCTTCGGTATGGCGATAGCGTAGTGTGGATGATCCCGCGGGAATTTTATTATGTTTTTGCTTTATAAACATCATTAAACTTTGAGCACTTATTGTAAACGTAAATATTGTTTATTGTAAAACTACGTATGGCCAATACAGTACAATACAGCCAATAAAAAGGCATAATAATTAAGGTATATTTAATGTAGATTTTTAAACATCGCGAGACTTCAATATGTTTTAAATTCTATTTGTATTCATATACTTAATTAGCCGTTTATCTTGTTTCTTTGGTACCGGCAAGTGCAGCTGAGAGTGAAATCCTAGGTTCCATTGCTGGGATATTTTTTTCACTTTAGTCAGTCTAGCCTTTTCTTTTGTTGCTACAGTTGGTGTATTTATGACAGTATGAAAATTTACATAATAGTAGATAATAAAAATCTTTAAGTCTATTTTTATATTCTCAATAAAAATATGTCATTTTTTGTTGCTTGTGGTGTTAATTCGTCCCGAATACGTATTAAAACCGACCATCTAAAAACAGCTTGTAAAGTCTCATTGAATAAAGATATTTGACACTATTCTACATCCCCAACAAACAACCCACACCAAAATAATTCACAAAAAGCCTACTCTAGTCACATCCCCGTTTTCCCATCGTGTGTCCACCGCTGAAGCTAAACAGTCACATCGTCAGCACTCTTTGACATAGTGCCGCCATTTCTGCCGCCAGCCGAGTGCCAACACAGGCATACAACAACGAAAGAGTTTGATATACAACCTTTTTTATAGTACTGGATAGTCACTGGACACTAGACAACTAAAGAGTTTGGTATAGTATCTTTGTTATAGAAGCAATAGGTAATCACCAGCCACACAACAACGAAAGAGTTTGATATACAACCTGTTTATAGCAGCGGATAGTCACTGGACACCGGACTACCAAAGAGTTTAGTAGTTTTTACTTTTAAATATAGTTGTCAGTTGTGATTATTATACAGACGATTTTATTGATGAAATATGACGTGTACCTATACAGACCGTGATTGGAAACAAAGGCGCGTAATAGCTAACGTGATTATATACCCTCTGGCGTTTAAGAAAATTCCGACAAACATAAAAATTTTGACGTTTTCCATACAAGCGTCGGTATTAAATGTATGTGGATCAGGTATATGGATAACGTAAAATATTTAATGTCGAGACTTGCTATAACGCGAGGGATTTTATTATCACCTTGGCTAAAACCTGCCATAGTTTCCGATTACGGTCTGAATACACTCTGTATGACCGCCTGATAGACCAAGCTTTTATTGCCACATTGCGAAACAAGAGCCCAAAAATAATTGGTCATTTCATTTCGGTCTGTAAGACCAAAATGTCTCCCGTAGTTTCTAATACACGACACAAGACTTGTATCTTAGTGTGGTCAAATGTTACTTACTTAAAACGTTTAAGACATACTTTTCAGTCGTAATCACTTAGCAGACGAATCTATTGAGTTAAAATATAATGCATTCAGACCGTGATCGGAAACTAATGCAGGTACGGCGATCGCAATACAATCTGAATGCACCCTATCATCATCATATCATCATTATCAACCCATATACGCCCACTGCTGAGCACGGGTCTCCTCTACCATTGAGAGGGTTCAGGCCATAGTCCACCACGCTGGCCTAGTGCGGGTTGGCGGACTACACACCTAAGAAATGCCTAAGAACTTTTAGGTGTGCAGGTTTCATCACGATGTTTTCCTTCAAAAGTCGAAAAGTCAGAGGTGTGTGCCTGGGGTTCGAACCCGCGACCGCCGAGATTCTCGACCGCGCGCCCAAACCTCGAGGCCATCACTGCTTATGCATCCTATATATTCATGAAATTTCGTGTTGCTGAGGAAGTTTCTTGCCATTTCTTCTCCACAGCGATGACACGTTTCAAACCAATAGTTGAGTTCAAAATAGTTCAAAATTCATCATCATTCTCCTGCCCTGATCCCAATTCTTGTTTGGGGTCGGCGCAGCATGTTTTGTCCTTCCTTCCTGTGTGGAAGGACAAAACATGCTGCATAAGAGTTTTGGCAGATGTTTTACGGCCGGCCGCCTGCCTGACGCCAACCCTCCTTGGGTATAAAATAGTTCAAAATTGACGATTCAAAATAACTTCTAATCCATTCTAATAAAGATACTTAACATTTACTAATTCAGCCTAAACTCTGTTACATACCAGCAAGTTCCACGACTTCAGGCGTTATATACATTTCCCTCCCGAGAGGGAAAAATATCTGTTGATGAAGTGTCCCTCCCGCACTGAGAGCGACCAATAGCGTCCCGGGATACTGTTGCGAGTGCCGCCATTGGCGCTCAGACCTTCGCTACTGTTGCCTTCTACCCACGCCTAAATATACTCACAAGACGAGTAAAGTAACAATGTGCCTACAGCCGCAGAAGCCTGAAAATACAGGTTGGCTTGTGATATGTATAATGGTTCTTAATTTAACAAACGGAATTGGACACGTGATTGAGAGGCCGACAATAAACAATTATAAATGACCTAACGTTTTTAGGCTTCAATAGAAATGGGAATTATTAATCTTTAAGTTTTGAATCTTCATTCAACAAAATTTTACATATAAATGAGAATAAACCCCACAATAGACAGTTACTAGACATTACACAATCAACGTGTACCTAAAGGATTTGGGCTTCTATTGAAATATTAATTATTTATCTTTAAACTTTGAATAAATTTAAAGCAAAAACTAGACCACAATTAAACGTGTTACGGTGTTTAGCTTCTATGGAAGTGCGAATCAATTTCTTGAAGCTTTGATTCTTCATTTATGAATGATTTATGAACGAGAAACCCTTTTGGACTTCTATGGAAATACTGACACTAGTTACTGCCTGACGACTGCCTCGTGGTCTCGCGGTACAAGTATGTGCCGTGCGATCTAGAGCTCCTGGGTTCGATTCCCGGGTCGGGCAAAGTGTTATTGGGTTTTTCCATTAGGAAATTCTCAGTAGCAGCACGGAGTCTGGAAATGTGCCCGAAAAACGGCAATAGGCTCGCCCCCTATTACGTGGGACTGATACATACCGTGCAAATTGTGGGTGCAGAAATGCATCTCTGCCTACCCCTTCGGGGAATATAGGCGTGAGGTATGTAGTTACTTCATTTTTTTTGTGTAATAACCATATTAAATCTATCTATTTGAGTTCGCATGTTCTGGTCATGCAATTGCTTTAACGTGAACGGGGCTAGAGGTCTAAGTCCACCACACTGACTTAATACTGGGTTACTAAAGAATTTTGTGAGAACTTAAAGATGAGTATTTATTTCCATTCCAACTCACGGAACAGTTGAATAAGATTAGATAGAAATAGACAGTAATTTGTATGGGGACGAGTGTCGCCGCTTGTCTGTCACCTGTTCATTCGATCAATGATAAATATTTCGTACAAAAATGAAGGACTGCTGGTTGTCACATATTTATTAAAGTCTGGATATTACACACTTACAGTCGTAATGACTATCGACCAAGAACCTCAGCGGTCGAAGGTTAAACTTGACTTTGGAAGTTATGTATATTCACTATGAATTATTACGTATTTTAAAGGTAAAAGAAAACTTCGTGAGGAAACCTGAACATACAAAAGTTCTTAGGAATCGGCGTGATGAACTAAGGCCTAAACTTCCTCAGTTGCAGAGTAGGCCTTTGGCCAGCATTCAAACATACAGGGTGTATTTAGACCGTGATCGAAAACTGAGGCAGGTAATAGTGAGGGTAATCATAAACCCAGTGGCGATATTAAAAATCCCGACAAAAAAGAAAATTTTTGACGCTTTCCATACAACCATCGGTGTTAAAAGTATGTGGTTTGTATGGAAAACCTCAAAAATTTTATTTTTTTTGGGGATTTTCTTTATTGCCAGGGGGTTTGTAATCACTATCGTTATTACCTGCCTCAGTTTTCGATCACGGTCTAAATACACCCTGTATATGGGATGGTGATGATGATGACGAAGTCACGATCTCGCTCGACATAAACAGCTTTCGAGCACTTTAATACAACAAAAAAAAAATTAAGTACCAAAAACCTAAAAATCCCCACCCGAATATCAAACCCGTTACCTCATATCTCCCACTAAAACAAGACTTATAACTACAAGTTTATTAAGCGAGCATCTCATAAGATCACAGCGTCTTAACATCCCAATGGGAGGCTACGGGAGGGCCACAGAGGGGGTGAAGTACGGGGGACGAGGCAGTGAAGGGGGGGTCTACACAACGATATTCAAAATGCGAACATTTCATTTTAACGCTTTGCCAAGATATTCGCTCCCACGCCCGTGTCGGGCTGGGATTGTATGGGATATCGATAATATTGTTATGTTGGCAATAGTTTTAAAAAAATAATTTGAGAGTGAAGATTCAAAAGAGGTCGTGGAATTATATTTGAATAAAGATTTTGACTTTGACTTTAGAGCGTAGTAGAGCCTATCGTAGTTATTGATGCCTACGATAAAGGCCTTGTATCAGACTGTTGGGTGTATTTATATATTATTATTTATTTCCAATAGATGAATATACGACCTTACACAACCTTAGCGGTCACGGTCTAAATCTCCATATTAAGAAATCTTCATCATTATCATCATCATCACTATGTACGTTCATCCTGTTGGGCACTGGCATCCCGTATAACCGAGAGGGTTTAGACCATAGTTGGCGGACTAGACACCTGAAAATTTTCTGAGAAAACTAATGTGTGCAGTTTTCCTTACGTTGTTTTCCTTTACCGTTAAATTTAATGATAGTTCATTAAAATACACACATAACATCGAAAAGTAAGAGATATGTGCCTGGGTTTGAACCTTCACCGTCCAGATCGCATTTCTAAGCCTCGAGGAAACCACTACTTCCAACCCTCAAAAATATCTTCTACACCTTTAGTTTCAATCGACAACTCTCCCTCCCTCTACCAAGTTGAGACGTTTGCGAAATGTTCACATTTCGCGAATTGATCGTACCGCTGTGGAATTCTCATTTCGTCGCCCACCCCGGCGCGCCTGTCCCACCCTGGGACTACCCCTCCCCCCACTTCACCTACCCCTTACCCACCCTCACACACCTGCCGACAAACGGAGTTGTCACTAGATGGGTTTTAGCATCAGTAAGGTTGCCTTAAGTCTTGGTAGGTTTGGTTATGAAAGATTTTAGGTGTGTGAGTTATGGATTTGATGAGGTAAAAGAAAAATAGAAAGTTTAGGCTATTGTAGAACGTGGTTGATTAAAGTGTTGTTAAAAAGAGGATATTCAATCTTTACAATGTCAAATACATCGCTGTTCGGAAGGCAGTGATCACAGAAAAGAACAGACAAGAAACTATAATGTAGCTGTTTTCCAATCAAGGAATAGTTTATAATATTGATACAAAGATAATATTTTCCGAATTACAGCAGCTCGTTTATACAATCATCAAGTGTTCATTATGAGAAAAATAGAGTCATCTAATATGTAGAAACTTAAATAATTATATTTAATCTCTGTTCCGAGCGTTCAAAAAATTCTGTCCAATACGATTCGTCAATATAAAACTACTTAATCTCATACATATACCTTATCCAATTATAACCTCTTTGCGCCAAAACCCACCGGCGCAGTACAATATTGCCAATACATTAATATTCGGTTATAATTACTTCGGTCCCCGCCGCCTGCCTCCCCCCGCCCCCGGCGCACCCCCCGCCCGCGCCCGCCGTTCCGTTTCTCATTGTAATTTAAATGGAATTCCGTTCGACAACTAAATTGAAATATACCAATTGGAACGCACCTTCCGTCGGCGGTTCGATGTTTGAATTTAATTTTAGAATTTTGTCGCGCTTGTTAAGGCGACGTTGGGTTTTTATTGTTTTTGTTCTAGAAATTTTATTGGTAGGTCTAGAGTCGTGACTTCGACTGTTTAGACTGAACAAAATTGGTAACGGTTTATAAAAATGTGTAGGTATGTTATAGAAAGTCGTTGTGATTCTTGATAAAACTTTGAGGAAAGTAATAATTCTGAGTTAATCATTGGTCCATCTATAACAATAACAGGTGTAACATTATCATCGTAATAAATTTTTTCTCAATCGAATAAGTAATTGATGTCTATAGCTTTCAGTTTAAAACATTGCTTAGGACATCAGATTTAATAAAAAAATCAATGGCTATTACGCTCTATCTTTGAAATTACTAAACACTTATTTATCGTTAAAATAACAAAAATTAATCTACAATACCCCAATTTAAAACATTTAGAAACAATAATGAGCATATTACGGGGTTGCAAATGAGCGATAATGTTAAAACATCCCCTAAGATTGTTATCCTTACGTCGGCTGGTTTAATTGTTTCCTAAGTGCCGTTGAAACGACTAATTATTATCAAGTGTTTTAACGCTTTATAATGCCCTCATAATAATGCAACCTACATTCTTCTTCTTCATCAACCCATATACGCCCACTGCTGAGCACGGGTCTGCTCTACCATTGAGAGGGTTTAGGCCATAGTCCGCCACGCTGGCCTAGTGCGGGTTGGCGGACTACACACCTAAGAAATTCCTAAGAACTTTTTAGGTGTGCAGGTTTCACCACGATGTTTTCCTTCACCGTTAAAGCAAGTGATAATTCAATTTGAATACACACATAACTTCGAAAAGTCAGAGGTGTGTGCCTGGGGTTCGAACGCGCGACCGCCGAGATTCTCGACCGCGCGCCTAAACCTCGAGGCCATCACTGCTTTTTTTAACCTACATTACACAAACCTAATATTACTTGAATATTTTGATAGTGCTCAACTTGGGTATCGAACCAGAACTTTATTCGTTACATGAAAGCTGTTTATTAGTAAGTAAGGTATTTCATGAAGATCAGACTCAGTTTCGTAGAGAAGTAAAACTACACTATTACTTGTTATTATCCTTTAGAAACCGTTTGTCACCAACAGCTTTGGCGTCTTACCTCATTTACTTGCATCGGTGAAGTTCTTATTATTGTTACTTATCGTTATTATCAGTAACTCGTGAAAACATCGTGAGGAAATCTTAAATATCTTAGGAATTTCTTAGGTGTGTAGTCCGCGGTCGCACTAGGCCAGCGTGGTGGACTCAGGCTTAAACCCAGCTTAGGTATATGGGCCGATGGTGGTGATGTTAATGTCTTCTATTAGTAAATTAAGTGATTTTCTTAATTATATAAATTCACCACTATCGATTAATAGCGATAGGTATATTTATAATAGTCGGCTGCTTAATCCTTAAAGAATTCTATGGCTTTTAACATTTTGTTCAATAGTTAAAAACAACTTCATATGCTAAAATTCTATTATTACATCAGTCCATATTATCTATAACATAATTTACAGATCCAATGAATTATCAAAAGCTAAGTTACTAAATTCTACGCCAATATAAATATAGACAAAAATCTATTCAGATGAGCAAATATAAACTATTCCGAGAGCCATTAAACTGTGCTATACAAATGAAAGCTATCAGACGAAAATAAATCCGCCATTAGCATAGATATATCAGTGAATAGTCGGCCGAACGGCGCATTATGCGAACAAACAGCTGAATGTGGCCAACACACGGTATCGTATTTACAATCTCATTACCGACACACTCGCACGAAACAATCAAACAACAAAAAAATATAAAAGAAAGCATATTAAAAGAATCCACAGCGCGAATAACAAAACATATTTGTGTGTTTGTGCCTCATTCAATAAGGCCTTTGTGGATTGCTTCTCAAAAAAGTCACCTTTATAAATTAAGTTTCAGCATTCGCGGCGTCCAATGGCGGGCCAGAGGCGGGGTCCCTCGCCGCCGCCATTGGCGGAGCCGATCCTCACATTTTACAACATTTTATATAACCGGATGATACAACATATACAGTTATCACTATAGTGCGAGAGGGACGCAGATATGAGCTTGTATACAGTGTGTCGTTTCGCACTCGCCCCGTCCCGTTCGCACACGCCCCGGCAACTGTTCGCCGAATATGAAGCAACAGTGTTGGTAACATCCCGACACGGTGTCGCCGCCTTAACTGCGCGTTCCAATTTTAAACGTGCGTTCGAAATTCGATTTTGCAACAGTCGCGTGACGAAATCACAAAGCGGTCGTTCGAAAATCAAAAATTAAATTTAAAAAATTTAGTATTCTAAATTTGAATTTGTTTGATTTTTTAGTGGTGTATAAAATGTCATTGTGTAAAAAAGTTATGCGAGTTTTTTAATTGTCCGTGATTTGAGTCTTTTGGGCCATTTGACTTTATAATGGAAATGTCTTTGCCCAACGGTGTGGACGTGTCGCAGTTGGTCCAGCATCCAGTGTTGGCCGCCCTGCCGCCCTTCTTCTTGAGAGCCTCCGAGAGATATCAGGTGAGAGTTCACTTATCGTTCCTTAAGAAAATATTACGTTTGCATACACCAAAAAAATATTTTTTATCGTTCCAATATTGTGTTTTTAATAGTTATTTCACACATTTAGGACAATTACTTTTGTATAAAGCAAACTTTGATGGTGAAAATCCTTTAACGTTTGTATTTATTGTGAAAACTATGTAATATTTTGATAGACCTTAAAGATTTTTTTTAAGACCTTTCACTAGATTAATATTATTCTCGGGAAATCCTATTATTCATTAGAATCAAACCCCTATAGTAATATATTATTAAACTGACCCAATAAATTCTGGAAGATGTTTCGACACATTCCTGTTAAGCTCTACCTATTTAATATTTTTAGTTAATTTTGTTGCTAAGTAGACTCTAGGCTCTATCACTCAATGACATTTCTGTAATGTCGATGAGTAGGTACAGTAGTAGCAAAGGCAGGCTTATTATCTTTTAATTAGTCTTCAATACGTTTGGGGTAATTGTTATAAAATGTATGAATTACATCACTTAAAAGAGCATTTAAGATCTATTGACAGAGATTCCTCTATGAAGTTTTTTTTGGTATTATAATTGAAATAACAAATAAAAACGGTAGATGTTTGAATACAAACAAATATTTGCGAGATCAGACTTTTTTCTTTCAAATGTGAGAGGGAGATAAAAATACCTTTCGCAGTTTTAGCAATTTTGCGTACGGGCCGTCGGTTTCAAGAGTTGACATTAAAGATATGATAATAAAGAGGATTCATTTAAAACCCAATTTCGTCTATGATAGAAACACATTTAAAAATAATATATTAGAAATAGTCTGTTTAACTTGATTGTGTCGAGAAGTCACAAACAAAAATTAAAGCCAAAATGTTCTCTATCGATTTAAATTTAAATGTTTTTTTTCTATCAAAAATATAGAAATTATAGGTATATTTTTTTAAATCTGTTTGTTAATTTGTAGTAATTGTCATTACGATACAAATTAAAAACACAAAAACGAAACTCTGACCTTAGTAAAAATCTTAGAGAATCCCTTCTGCCTCCTTCTAAGTCTACTTGGACAACATCAGTCACGTTCTGCGGTTGAATATAAGTGCCCACAACATAATTCTAGTCGATAGGGTGGTGTCGAGCTACAAGAGATAATGTTACCTTACTCTTAATTCCTTCTGTAACTTATCAATGGATTTTTAACTGCGTTACTCTCTGGGATCATCCCGTGAAAAGTTGATTCCCATTAGGCCGACATAATTAGGCGATAAAAAGTCGTAAAAGCTTCCCGGGTTTTAGGTTAAGATACGCAGACGAGTATCTCGATGGTTGCGGGTTCAAATTTAAGTCAAACACCTCTTTTCGAAGTTTGTGTACTCACAGTGAATTATCACTTGTTTTAGCGGTGAAGGAAAACATCGTGAGGAAACCTGCTCAATTAAAAACTCTTAGGAATTTCTTAGGTGTGTAGTCCGCCAACCCGCGCTAGGCCAGCGTCGGCAGAAGGTTTTTCGCCTGTCAAAATAATTGTTCAATATTATTATCATGAATAAAAAGTAGAGTTGCAAGCTTTTTAAGCGGCTTCAATAAAAGGGGAGGTTATCAATTTGTCTGCATTATTTTTATGTTTGTTACCTCATTAAAGATAAAAATAAAGTTATTGTGATACTCAAATGTAGTCATGTGACGAGTGTATGTTTCTACTTTTAAATACGGATTATCGATTATGATCTTGAGGTTCAAGTTTTGGTTCCCGAGTCAAGTCTTTTTGGGTTTTTCCATTGAGAAGTTTGACATTAGGAATTTTTATGTTACAAAAGGAATTAAGAAATGTGTCAAAGTAACACTTCATTACTACATCAATCCTTGTTGTGTGAGGTTTCGAACGATTGGCGTTATGTGGGCTTATAAAGACACATCTGCCTGTTTCTCCATAGGATTTCCCTTTATAGAAAGCCGTCGGCGTGTAAATTAAAGCACTTCTTGAAAAAATTTGAAAATGATGTCGGTTCTGCATTTGATAAAAAAAATTAGGATTTTAGTACATTCGGCGGATTAAATTTGTGTATATGATGAAGATTAGCCATTTTAAATGTTAGCGAGTACCTAGAGGTTGTACATATGCAGTTCCGAAATTGTCAAGGAGGTAGGGGTTAGTGTATGTGTGTCATAATAAGGTACTATGAAACTATGGATTTTAAAGGCGGATAACAAATTATTTCAATGAGCCGTCGGTTCGGGGTTTTTCAAAATAACTACAGATTATAGGTGCTCACTACTCAGTATCATCAATAATTTAGTTCTCTTAACAAAAAGCATACTTTAGTCATGTATCAGAAACTACGAGAGTTTTTCAGTCGCAGAAAAACCGAATTCGAAATAGCTAGGTAGCTTATGGATTCGAATTCAAAACCGTCGGGATTTAAGTGTTGAAACATATCACCATTATCATATCGAAGAGGCCCTCTCAATATAGGAGACCTTGCAATGAAAAGTTTATAAGCTGATGATGGTAATATGTAGTCACATCACATTCCAAGAATATTAGAAGAACATGATATGTTACCAGCATATCTTAATCAAGACGGTGAAAACGATAAAGGGTGCCCTTAAAAAACTTGCACTTACCAAAATAAACGACTTTCTTTCTAAGGGAAATGTCTAGAGAATAAATAACCGACGGGAAAATTATGTCAAGATGTATAATTATGATAAAGGCAAGAGTCAAGATGTATTAAAGAAATTGACAGTCATTAGGTGAAACGAGTACCTGCGAGCAGTGGCGTGCCTAGGGTGTCAAACTAAGGCAAGCCCAAATGTTTATTTAGTAGCAGCATATTTTTTTGGTACGTAGGACTAATAAATACCAACCGGTTAGTACTAACACTCACGTTTATAGCGTTATTTTATAAATAAACAATCGTTAAGTTCGTTATTCGGAACTATGTAAGGCAAGTCGGGCTTTCGGGCTTCTATGAAAGTACCGCCACTGCAGCCATCATGTCTCGTACGTACTCCATCCATCTTTTCCTTCGCCTTCCTCGGCTCTTTCATCCATTCACTTACGTAATCTTTATCTATCACAAAAATAGTTAAACACTGAAGGCTTCGAGGCTTAAGCGCGCGGTCGAGTATATCTCGGCCATTGTGAATTCAAAGCCCAGGAAAACAGATGTGACTTTTCGAAGTTATGTATTCACAATGCATTGTCACTTGCTTTAACAGTTAAGGAAAACATCGAGATGAATCTTGCGCATCTAAAAAAGTTCTTATTAATTTCTTAGATGTGTATCGCACTTGGCCAGCGTTGTAGACTAAGTACTAAAATGGTAGAGGAGGCCCGTGCCTAGCAATAGGACGTAAATGGGCTGATGATGCGAAGTTTTTCAATGATGGAGTTTAACCCAAAACACACCTAATGCAATTCATGTATACAAGGATCGATAGGAGTGACACCGAAGGCGGAAGCTCAGCAAGTCTTCAATCATTTTGTTTGGAAATTCTTCATCATCAGCCCATATTCTCCCTTTGCTAACCACGAGCTTTCTCTACCATCGAGGACTTCAGGGCCTAAGCTCTGAGACTAGTGGACTAATCTAGCGGACAATACACCTAAGAACTTTTAAGTGTCCAGGTTGTATCACGATGTTTTGTTCTATCGTTAAAATACGTGGTAATTCATTGTAAATACACACATCACTTCGAAAAGTCAGAAGTGTGTGCTTGCGGTGTGGACCCGCGACGGCTGAGATTCTCTTTAATCTAAAAATGTGAAGTGTGCCTAAAAAACCTATAATTGTTGTAGACGTAATTTAGTATTCAAATACTTCGAAACTTCATTGCATTTCTACCTACCCCTTGGAGAATAAAGGTGTGGGTATAAGTGGGAGAGAAATCTAGCCGATTTTGGGATTAGACTATATCGGTGTGTATAGAAGAGCATAAATAAAGAGTCATGAGAAACAGTCGTATCGTTTAGAAGTAAATTTTATCTGGCATTTTTGTATCTGAAAATATAATAAGTAAAACGCTTAAGTTATCGTAATTAAGAGTACCTAGGACTAATACCTAAACCCTTTTAATAATATGTAGAAGAGGGGCGAGCCCAGCGTAGGACGTATGTACGCTGATTATGATAACGATAATGAATTTAGAGTAAAGCATAAAAAATATTAGCAACACTTCCCGAGCCGCGTGCGAGTTTGGCATAAACCATTATACGTAACTATTTATTTCAAAAGATTTCCTGTACTGTCTATGCAGGCAGCTCGTTTTTAAAATAAATCATATCACTTGGGAAACAAAATAATATATTTATTAACCCAAGTTATAAGCAATATGTTGGCAGATTACATTTGAAAATCATTTTCGTAATAAATTAAAAAATATTCTTTACTTACACAACCAAAATTAACGCTCTCATTCTTCTATGCCTAAACCGCTGAACTAATTATGATGATGTTTAGTAAAAAGATAAATAAAACTCAGGAACACACTCTACGTTTTTTTCTAATTTCTTTCTACGTATATTAACATCGATATTCGAAAAACTATGATACCATAATGTAATCTTAATAAAATCTACCCTTATTAATAAACTGCCACGCTCAAGAAACGTAACAATTTGGGTGTAACATTACAATAACAAAGTCCCAATTTGTAACCAACACCCGCTAATTCATACTTGTTAGTTGTTACTATAACCAGGAAACGTTATTCGAAACTGTTATTCAAAGCTTGCAAGGAAGGTCGTGAGTTCGAATCCGGGATTAATTTTTTTTAATGCTTATAGAAGTGTGCGACGTGGTATTGAGAGATCACGGGTTCGATTTCCGGAATACACTGGTAAAGGTTAAAGAAACATGGGTGTAGACATACATCTTTGCCTACCCCTTCGACCTAGCAAGTCATAAAATATGTACCTATGTAAGATTTTTTTTCAACTAACAAAATTACTGTCTACTATATTTTGACAGAAACAAACAAGTGACAGCTTTATTCTAAAAAGGTAGGCAGACTAAATGACTAAATACACCCAACAGCCACATATATAGTAAGCCTAACACTAGGACACAAGACCTGTATCGCGGATATCAGAAACTACGAGAGACTTTGAGCCGAAACAAATATTTGTGGATCACACAAACATTTGTCTCGGTGCAGGAATCGGTTATCGGACTCGCATCATGGCTGATAGGGATGTGTGGAAAAATAAAACAGATTGCGCCAACCCCAACTTAAATTGGGAACAGGGCAAGGAGATGATGATGACTGACAGAAGAACTTATAGTAGCATTGTGTTGCAGCGGACCCCGAAGTGCGCCCGGTGTCGGAACCACGGCGTGGTCTCCGCGCTCAAGGGCCACAAGCGGTACTGCCGGTGGAGAGACTGCGTCTGCGCCAAGTGCACCCTCATAGCCGAGAGACAGAGGGTCATGGCTGCTCAGGTAAGAAATAATAACTCTTTATTTATTTCACACCACATGTATAGATAGAGCATATAAAAAATAAAGGCTGAAGACCAGGATTAAATTGGTGGAGTGGAGTTTTTGGTCGATAACCGCAAAAAGAAAATTTTTAGTGGTATTGGAATGTTGGTAGCATTGAAAAGACAAATAAGAAACATGACAGTCGTTATTATTTTAAATATCGAAATACCTAATTTTTTTTCTGAAAACAGTTGACGTTCGTTGTTTTTGCACGACTCAAAGTAGGGATGTATTGTTAGCATTTTAGGATTTCTTACATCGTATCCTAAGATTTTCAACTTACACGTTAGTTGTTAAGAAGACGTCATTTAAATTTTTTGTCAAGATTTTTCTTTTTAAACGCCGTTGAGTTAGTAATCACCTTAGCGATTACCCTTAGTTTACGACCACGGTCTAAATACATGATGTATCATCCTGCAAGCATTTAAGCGTACAATTCAAGTAAACTTTATATTGTAGGTGGCTCTCCGACGGCAGCAAGCGCAAGAAGAGAACGAGGCCCGGGAATTGAACCTGCTGTACGCCGGACAGACCACCTCCGCTTCACACCACTACAACGACATCTCCGACGAATCGCCAGGTAACATAGTGCCAATTATTTATTTATTTTTGTACACTATATATATTTAGGTATTACTTAATTTATTACTATTGTATATTATTATAACTTATCAAAAGAAGAAACATATTTGCCATATTCAAAGTGAAAGTATAATAGATAGGCAGAATTTTCAGTTCGTTATTATTTTTTTAAATTGACGTAAGATATCTGGATCTGAGAATCTGTGATTTTATAAATTTCGTGAAGGTAAACCTCAATAATAATTTATCAGAGTTGTAATGGAACCTTGGGTTAAATGCGTATAGAGAAATAATTGAAATTGAACAAAATTAGAAACACTTCTGAGAAAAAAATGATGTTACAACTTGTAAAATGTGGTACCTATAGACTAAACTAACTTCTTCATCTTCATCAACCCATATACGCCCACTGCTGAGCACGGGTCTCCTCTACCATTGCGAGGGTTTAGGCTATAGTCCACCACGCTGGCCTAGTGCGGGTTGGCGGACTACACACCTAAGAAATTCCTAAGAACTCTTAGGTGTGCAGGTTTCATCACGATGTTTTCCTTCACCGTTAAAGCAAGTGATAATTCAATGTGAATACACTAAATAAACTAACTTAGACGTGACTTAAACTTAACTAGAAGACACATTAAAACCACTATTTAAAAAAACTACCAATCAATATACTTCACTTACAAAACAACGCTAAACCCTAAAATAGTAGCTGTAAAAATTCACACCTAAAAAAAACGATTTTGTTGAAAGTTGAAGAACAACAGCTCGGCGCCAATTACCCGGGTTGGACAACGCAAGTGTTGCTCGGGGGCGAAAACCGGACAAAATGGCGGGTCGACACCGGTATTGTTACCCGGTTAACGAGCTGTCCGGGTATACCCGCTTTTAAGGGCCTGGCGGGACCTTGACGAATTTTGATTTAAAGATTCTATCAGAAATATAAGATTTTAGGTAAATTGAGTATGAAAGTTGAAGGATGTTAAAGATGGGTTGAGAAAAGTAATTAGTATGAAAGTTGAAGGATGGAAAAGTAGGGGAAAATAAAGATTAAATATTATTATTTAATTTCTTAGGTGTGTAGTCCGCCAACCCGCACTAGGCCAGCGTGGTAGACTATGGCCTAAACCCTCTCAATGGTAGAGGAGACCCGTGCTCAGTTGTGGGCGTATATGGGTTGATGAAGAAGAAGATTATTATTTTGATTTGTAAGGCAAACTGTGCTTTTGGGCCTCTATGGAAGTAATGCCAATGGATGGAAAGTGTTAGAGATGATTATTATGAAAGAAAAGGGGGTGAGATTAAAATGTGACGGCTGATAGGGATGTTTGGAAGCATAAAACATACTGCGCCGATCCCATATATGATTGCGAACAGGGAAATAGTTCTTAGTAAGCTAGGAAAACAAATAGATTTGGGAACAGAACATACACTGTATGATATGAGAAAAATAAGATTCTGTAAGCAGTGATGGCTTCGAAGCTTAAGTGTGAGGTCGAGAATGTCAGCGTTCGCGGGTTTGAACCCCAGGTACATACCTCTGAGTTTTCAAAGTTATGTGTGTACATGCGATGAATTATCGCGTACTTTAACGGCTAAGGAAAATTTCGTGAGGAAACGTGCAGACCTAAAAAGTTAATGCATATCTTAGGTGTGTAGTCCGCCAGCCCGCACTAGGCCAGCGTGGTCAGGGCCTAAACCCTCTTAGTTGCAAAAGCGGCTCAAGGCTGTGGGATAAATGACTGGTGATGATGATGAATAGTATTAGTGATTAACTGGCTTAATGCCGAATTCCTAAAGCACACTTTAAATGAATTGTTTAGTTGATCAATAAATAGTAAAAACTATGAAATTTATGATTAGTCAATCAAAAATATGTAAAATATATTAAAACATAAATTGCGGGTCAATCATCATCGTAAATAATAATAAAATATTACTTATTACAATTATTGAAGCAAGTTTTCATACTGACTTTTTTTAAATAATCCCTGCGAGTAAGTTACTTAATCAGTTTTTATCATAAGTCTTGTGTCTGGTATCAGAAACTACGAGACATGACGGCCTTACTAACACATAGACCGAAACAAATATCTGCGGATCACACAAACATTTGTCTAAGTGCGGGAATCGAACCCGCAATTATTTCACAAGCTGGCTCTATGCTACATGCATGAACATACGTATGTAAACAAAAAGAACTGTTCATACTATAGCGCGGTTTACCTACTCAATACAAAAAGCCACTATAGTTTCTTATTTAACCTGATTCACAATGAAAAAGCGTAAAAAGCGCACACACGTGAGCGATCTTGCGCTCGTCTAAGCGCTTTCAAACGTGTGCGCTTTTCATGAATGTTGTGGTCTAATTAGCAAGATGTTAGCGATAAAATATAATAATTTTCTCAACGTAATAATGGCCTCGAGAATGCGCGGTTAGAATAAAATTTTGGCGGCCGCGGATTCAATTTTTAAATAGACACTTTTAATTTTTCGATGTAATGTGAATTTACAATGAATTATCATATAAAGTGGCAAAGAAAGCTATATACCTAAGGGTTCTATATAAGGATTTTTTATAAGTAGGTATGTGTAGTCCCCTAATCCATACACGTCCGGTGTGTTGCCAAATTTTCAATTCCTACTTCATAGTTATTAATTGTAGCGTTTATGAAATATAGCCTTAAGTCTTCTTCGATAAATGGTCTTTCTGGTCCTTAAAGAAAATTTAAAATTAGACCAGTAGTTCCAGAAATTCGCGCGTTCAAACAAAAAAACTCTTCAGCTTAGACATGATTTTCTCCAATCGAACCAGCAGCTTTTGATATTTGCGCGTTCAAAAAAAATAACTCTTCAGTTTAAATATATTGGTAAAGACGAAGACATCGACACATAGATCTAGAAGAACGGTGAAGGGCAAAGCATTATTAAGATTTTCATAAGCAGTTATAGTGAGTCTCTCTATTACGCGAAGAACTATGTTGCCTCTTATCCTACCACATTCAGTAACCAAATCTCGTCTCTCACCAGCTTAACCCAAAAGGCCTGGTAAGTTCATTACGAGAACTTTCCAACGTAGCAATAAGAAAAAAAGTTATATTTGAACAAACGCCATTTGAACCGAAACTGGCATTGAGCGCGTTGAATGCTCGTTCTGAGGCACTGAGTTAATTGCGTCGGCGACTTGTGCTCAAATGTTAACAGCACGCCTAGCTTGTGATTAATACACGCTACATCAAAGTGTCCACCTACTATGGAACAACTCGAATGTTACGCGGAATGTTCTGGAAGGTTCTAGGCGTGGTGACAGGAAGACCTATGTTGAAGACTTGACACGGAATTTTCGGGAAGTTTCTAGACTTGGTGATAGGATAGAGTAACTGTAATGCTTCAAGGAAGATTATGAAGGTTCTAGAGTTGGTAATAAAACGGCGTAAGTCGAATTCACGCTTATTGAAATGATCTGGATGTTTCTAGACTTAGTGAAAGAAGTTTTTAGTATTGATTGATAAGTATCGATGAGTTATATTTTTAGCCAGTTTCTATCTAATCACTCCTTTATATTTTCTTCTACTTCTTAGGAGCTAAAAGCTTTCTTCTTAGGAGGTAAAAGAATAGCTAACCCTACATTAGCTCGCTAAGTTATTAGTAACACATCTGGACTTCTATAGAACTACCGACCCTTGCTCGTAAATGTGTTGTCAATTTATCGTAACAGTTTAAAATCCTCATAAATACCATGTTACGAGTTAGTAAGCGAGTGTAAGTCGAGTTGCAACCGGTAGGAGCGGCGTCAAAGCATTTGAAACGCGACAAGTGGCCGCTTTTGTGGCGACTCGCGACTTTCAAAATTAATGCCACTGAATTTATGTCTCAACGGGAAACTAGCTTTAAAGGGCGGCTCGCGGCACGCCCTAACAGTTTCTTATTCCTCACGTTTAATTAATGTTTTATATTACTGTTGTGTGGTTTCATCAAACGCTACTTGCTGGCAATCTTTCGTCTCTTTCTAGTCTAGGGCTTTGTGTTGTTCTAGGTCTTCTGTCTCGCTTTTTAGGCTATGCTTAATGCTCAGCTTAGGAATTTTGTTGCGTTATTGTACGATACAAGTATTTTCTGGAGTATTTTACATTAATAAATGCTTTTCTTTTTTCAACTTTCTTTGTTGAGAATCATGAATTCTAGATCTTGACTATGAAATAATCATCAAGAATCTAAAAATATTTCTGACTATATTAATCCAAATCTGAGTAGCAGTTAAGCAGTTTAGATGTATCAAACAAACTACACGCAAAAATTCACGCCTGTGTTTCCCAAAGGTCTAGGCAGAGGTGCAATTACGTATTCACATTTGAAAAGTATTATATCAGTCCCACTTTATAGGAGACGAGCCTTTTGCTGTTTTTCGATCACAGTTCCAAACTTCATTCTATTGACAGTTTCACTAACTTATGCTTTCCTCGACTTGGGAATTGAAGACATACACATAAATGATATTTATACGTATCATTTCCGCATGGAAAGTATATATGTACCAGTGGCGTGCCTAGGGTCTCAAGCTAGGGCAAGCCCATTTTTTTTTATTATTGTAATTTTACGTACTGCTGGTCTGCTGGTTACAATTACATTCACGATATGAGCAACCGTAATTTAGTTATCGTATTGGTGGTACCTCGATGTTTTTTTTTTCAAAACTCGTTGATAGTATTATAGGAAATATTTGTGGCTTTGAGAAAAGCCGTTTTTTATGGTTTCTTGAGCGAATGAATTGAAGGAACACTGTTTCTTGAGCTGGTTTTGTGCTTACATCCTAAATAAAAGTTGAACATAATATGATAAACTAATTTCTATTTTAAAATAAAAATAATGTTTGGTCGTAGCTTTGTGCTACTAATTTTGCGATACAGTCATGTTTTTATAAAAAATCTAAAATAATTTTACTCAATGTCTCTGATGTACGACTTTCAGAGACATTACTATTCCTAGGAAAAATCCTAGAAACAATCTCGAATATTATTGCCAAAATAATATCTTAATATTATGCACAACGGTTCTATATTACTAATATCGGGAGTTTCATCAATAATAATTATTGATATAAATTGTGTCGTGTTAATTCTATACACGATCTTAAAACATCAGCCACGGAATAAATTATATCATTTTGTATTTTATTGGACAAATAACTCGGCCCTCCTTTGACGCCATGCTGTTGTTGCATATGTTTTTCTAATATGCTATCGTATTTAGAAAGTAAAGACACGAGTTCTAGGAAATTTCCTTTATTTAATGACAATTTAGATTCATTATGTCCTCTGAAAGGCAGTTCTTGTTGAGCTAAATGACAAATAATATCTAATTATCTTTGAAAAACATTACGATTATGATCAACGCGAGTGTTATGTTTTGTAATTTCGTCAGATAATTGTCGAGAAATGGATGTTTCAATGCACTGTTTACCAAAATTATGAAAAGAAATTAACGCGTTCAAGTGCTTTTGTGAATTTGAATGCCTTTTACAAGCATCATAAATATTATTTAAATCGTTGTATCCGCTAGAATTCCGAACATTTTTATCATTAAAAAAATATATACAACACCAGCAATATAGCCTATTTGTATGGGAACATCCGACAATACAATTAGTTTGATACACGGATCTATTAAAGGTTCTTTTATGACTTTTATTAATTTGCAAAATACTCAAGTCCAGTGTAGGTTTTGAACTACTAACAAGCTGTTTTTTCTCGGTATAATTTAATGAACTTACCTTATCCTCGAAGAGTAAAACTTGCACACACTTTAAACCATCGCAAGGAACAACATCACTCGTTACGCTCATTTATAATTAAAGTATTCAAAATGTAAACAACAAAACCAATATAATTCAAAGTTGTTGTCATTCGCTCAATGACATATTGACAAATTGTGAAGTTACTTATTACCGACGTTTAATATTGCCAACGTAAAAAAAATTGTACAAGTTCACCATAATATCATCTAAAATAAATTAATTATCACACGCAATATTATAAAATAATAAACATAAAATAAAATTTATTATTCTAAATAAATTTTATTATTATAATACATTACTTTTTACTATGCGTGCAACACCGCGCTCCCAACGGGACGATGTTCAGAGGCAAAGCAGGATTTTTGTCTCCATACTAATTGCTAAAATAACGGTATCTTGTTTACGTCGAGTTTTCAAAATCCAATAGAAATTTTGACATGGTGCAAGCGAGAGGGAACACATGCGGTAAAGCCCGCCCTATCTCTCTCTAATAATTATTATGGTGAGTAGGTATTGATGTTTACTCTAAACTATTGACGTTTGTGCGCCCGCGTTGTGTTTGTTTGAAATTATATGGGCCGGGATTTGGTGCGCGGCGGCATGGCGGCGCGGGAAAAATTACGTAAATTATTAAATTTACGTAATTTTGTGTTTTTGGATGAATTTTTTTTTTATTTGTATTTTATTAATGTTTAATCTAGTTTACATTTTTAAATTCGGAATCATGTAAGGCAAGCCAGGCTTTTGGGCTTCTATGGAAGTACCGCCACTGATATGTACGTATACATAAGCAGATCCTCAGTAGAATTAAACACAAGTGTCACGTATCGTAATAAAATGTAATAGACAGGGCCTTTGGCCTCGGCATGAGCTTTACTGCCACATAAAGAGCTGCCTTATATCGTGTGGTGCGAGTCATAGCATTCTAGCGAGGACAAACATGCAACTTTGAGTTCTTACCGCGGAATTGTTAGGAATTTTGAAAAACATGCAACTTTGAGCCAATGTTAGGAATTTTCAGATGTGTATCCCGCACTGGGAGAGTAAAGGAATGAAGTAGAATAAGACTTAAACTCTTTTAGTTGTAGGGGAGGTCCGTACCGTAGGCACGAAGTGTTTTGATGATGATGAAAATGACATTTTTCAAAAATAGTTTTGTGTGTCCCGTGGCACAACTGCCTTGTGACATTCAATACTCGGGCCAGGCACACACCTCTGACTTTTCGAAGTTATGTGTGTATTCACATTGAATTATCACTTGCTTTAACGGTGAAGGAAAACATCGTGATAAAACCTGCACACCTAAGAGTTCTTAGAAATTTCTTAGGTGTGTAGTCCGCCAACCCGCACTAGGCCAGCGTGGTGGACTATGGCCTAAACCCTCTCAATGGTAGAGGAGACCCGTGCTCAGCAGTGGGCGTATATGGGTTGATGATGATGATGATGAGCTTATTTGCATACAAAGTAACTAGACAATACATACTTGTAGTTCCTGATAAAATGCCGCCAAATACAGTCGAACAAACATACATTTAACGCCAATGGTTTTAAGGAAAACTCCAAAATGTTTATTTGTACTCGAGATTTTTTTCGGTTTGTATTTACCGTGGCTATTACCTGTCTTAGTTTTCGATCACGGTCTGAATACACCTTGTATTTACCACACGAGAATTAGTGGATTTCTGAACCCTCATTTGATCAGTCATTATACGTTTACATAATCGCTACCGCTACCTCCCATACTTTGCACCGTTCCCTTCGCGGAGTGCTATGTAGCCGGCATTGTGAGGGCCGCGGAGGTATGCCGACCTCAATATCGCAGTTACTGTATGCTCCCCCCTCATATCTATTATATTAGTAGTAATGTGCTAGTAAAACCCGCGGAATTGTCTGCTTTTACTTCTGAAGAGGGTAGTTTTGTAGATATGGATCCCGTCAATTGTTTTGACTAAAGATTGATTTTTTAAACGGTAATTTGGGAATTACTGGTATTGTCAATATTGACCCTGTCCTACCACACCCCGACGCTGTAACTCGTGTGCTCCAGGATCAACAGTACGCACAGTATTGACGATGAGCAATGAAAGTATAATCTACATAAGTGGACTTAATTTGTCATGATCCCGCAATGAAATGAATCAGAAAAATTTGTAAGGAAGGACAACACCTTCCTCCTCCGTTTTCCAAAGATAACGAATAGTCATCCAAATATCATTACTTATATGTAAATAGCTATGCTATTTTCCTTCAATTGGCAATCCTTAATAGAAGTATAGTACTGTGCCCGACGGCAATAGTCCTATAGAAACTCCACTCTAGCTTACATTACCGTTGACACAGTTGTCATCATCAACCCATATACGTCGCACTGCAGAAATTCCTAAGAACTTTTAGGTGTGCAGGTTTCATCACGATGTTTTCCGTCACCATAAAACAATTGATACTTCAATGTGAATACACACATAACTTTGAAAAATCAGAGGTGTGTGCCTGGGGTTCGAACCCGCGACCGCCGAGATTCTCGACCGCGCGCCCAAACCTCGGGGCCATCACTGCTTATATGTGCTATAGCTTTCATATTTTCTTTTAATTGGACAATCTCAATATAAATAGAACTTTGTGCCCGACGGCAATAGTCTCTCTTTAATAGCCTTTAAAAGCTAGTCTTATATAAAATCCACTCTTGCTTACATATCATAACTGGCGAAATGTGGGTGTAGAATGCACCTCTGCCTACCCCATCAGGGAATACAGTCGTGAGTTTTTGTGTATGTATGCTTACATTTCCGTTGGCACACTTAATATATTATTTACTAGCGACCCGCCCCGGCTTCGCACGGGTGCAATGCTGATATTTAATGGATATTATCATACATATAAACCTTCCTCTTGAATCACTCTATCTATTAAAAAAAAACCGCATCAAAATCCGTTGCGTAGTTTCAAAGATTTAAGCATACAAAGGGACATAGGGACAGAGAAAGCGACTTTGTTTTAAACTATGTAGTGATAATATAAATTAATACATCATGCTAATTTAATATTTGAAATTTATTATAATTATTATTAGACAAAAAACAGTTACAAATATATGGGCTATACAATTTTTCAACAAAAAATGGAGCATTTGTTTGTCGAACTAGGTAACTTGTATTTCAGCACTGAGCGCCTTTCCCCTTGTTTTTAGATGACAGCCGCTTAGTTAACAGAGTTTAGTGTAATTTTATTTTCCTCCATATATAATTAATGAGTGAATCAATCGTGAATAAACATTAATATTGAAAATGCTAGTAAAACGCTTGGACCCCAGTGCAGAAAACGGTTTAGTGCCAACAATTAGGGGTCAATCGATCGCGAGGCGCCCCGAACGCCGCAGTCAATCACGCCGCACAACCACCCCTTATTAATTCCCTTAATTGATGCCTTTATTAATTGCATTTTAAATATTCTGTGCACGCGTATTTCCATGTTTATTACTTATTTTATATTTGGTTTTGTGGGTGTATTAGTAAGGGTCTCGAGGTTTAGGTGGTAGAGAATCCTGGTGGTCGCGGGTTCAAACCTCAAGTACCTTTGACGTGTCAAAGTTTTCAGAACGACTTAATGTCTTCGACTAAGGTAGCTTAGCTTAGCTGACTTTGTCTAAGTAAGGTTTCCTGCACTACTATGAAAAACTATTCTACATTTTGATGTACAAAATTACGAAAACTTTTAAGAGGGTTAATACAGTAGTTTGCTCTTTTTTTACCAAAATAAATGTTATGAATACAAAACAGTAATTTAGGGTTAAACAGACACACAATACGGTTGCAGATTACGATATAATCGCGAAGGGATGAGCAAATGACAACTATTAAATTACATTGTACAGCCGCGTTTGTTCCAACATTTGGTCAAGTAACATGATATTTGCCAAATATGTTTTCCCCGTTTTGGTAAAAATCATTAAACTGCCCTAATACTTTACAAGCGGTATTATTAAATGGCTTAATAAAGGGTCCAAAAGATATACTTATTTGAAAACCACAGCATAAAGTTTCCGTAGATATAGGTAACTAAAATTTTCCTAAATAAGTATAAATTGGACGATGAAGAAAATGTGGTTGTATTAAATGTTCTTCATTAATTTAAGATTGTCTAAATGAAAGAAGATTTAAGAGAGGTTTTAAAGGTGTATTTCTACGCCCACATTTCGTCAGTTTTATGTGTTACATATCTAGGTTTATATTTTGTTGAGGAGACCATTTTCTAGGCCACTGAATTATTCTATGGTAGAATAATTTGGAATAATCTAGACTTTGGCCTTTAGGATTTTAGATTTAGAAAATTTTCAGTCTTCATCAACCCATATACGCCCACTGCTGAGCACGGGTCTCCTCTACCATTGAGAGGGTTTAGGCCATAGTCCGCCACGCTGGCCTAGTGCGGGTTGGCGGACTGCACACCTAAGAAATTCCTAAGAACTTTTTAAACCTGACGAAATTTGGGTGTAGATAATACATGAATTACTCTATATTTTAGGAAATATAGGCGTGAGGTTATGAAACCAGGTGATTACTGCCTCGTGGTCTCGCGGTATAAGTATGTGCCGTGTGCTCTTAGAGGTTCTGGGTTCGATTCCCGGGCCGGGCCGCGTTTTTGGGCTTTTTCATAAGTAAATTCTTAGTAGCAGTACGGAGTCTCTAAATGGGCCCGAAAAGCGGTAATAGGCTCGCCCCTATTACGTGGGACTTATATAATTGTCGAAATGTGAGTGTAATGCACCTCTGCTTACTCCTTCAGGGAATGTGGGCATAAAGTATATGTACATGTATGTATGTATGTACTTGAAACCAGATGGTTATAGCATTTTATAGAATTATTACAGCCGATATAAAGAGATATAATGTGGGACAGTAGCGGTGATTCATTGCGCGCTGCGTGTGGCGGACGTGGCGGCCGGCCAATGCTTTGTGCGCAATGTATTGTGCACTGATTTATACCCAACGCATACAGCGCTGACATGTGCACTTGCGAATATATCGACAGCATTGTACTGTTCCAGTGTTTATAGCCGATAATTATTATTGTTTGCGGCTAAAATGGGTGAGGTTTGGTAGAAGAAAAATATCGTGGGTTCGAGCTAAATAGGGAATTTTTGAGGTTATGTGTGCGCTTATAATGAATTATGATATGGGTGAAGAAAATTGTGAGGCAACCTGCGCAACAAAGATTAAAGGAATTTCTTATGTGTGCAGTCCATCAACCCGTAGTAACCAGTACCCATATAAAAACGTATTTGGCTTTTCGGTGTCACAAACATCCAGACATGAAACGAATGTTTGTTTAACAAATTGTTGTGACGAAGGAATGGAACCGCTGCCTTTTGTTTCCCAAGCTGGTGTCTAGTCACCAGTGCCATGACTACCATGTTAATATAATGTAACTTAATATGAATGATAAAACCTTGAAAGTAGGAATTAATAAACGGCAAAAAGGTAACCTCTTATTACTTGAGAATTGATAAGTGGATGTAGATAGTCTTTATCCTACTTTTTCAGGGTACCCATTTTAGATTGTAACCAACTATCAGACTGAGCATTATTAATATTATAGCACTATTGCATATATGTCAGGCAGTGATGGCCTCGAGGTTTAGACGCGCGGTCGTGAATCTCGGCGGTCGCGGGCTCGAACCCCAGGCACACACCTCTGACTTTTCGAAGTTATGTGTGTATTCAAATTGAATTATCACTTGCTTTAACGGTGAAGGAAAACATCGTGATGAAACCTGCACATCTAAAAGTTCTTAGGAATTTCTTAGGTGTGTAGTCCGCCAACCCGCACTAGGCCAGCGTGGTGGACTAGGGCCTAAACCCTCTCAATGCTAGAGGAGACCCGTGCTCAGCAGTGGGCGTATATGGGTTGATGAATTAGAAGATTGCATTATAATTTATAATAAATACTCTTAACAAATCCTCTCAAATGAAATACTCTCGATCCAATAACTCAGCGTAACTCCGTGATAATTCCTACCAGAGTCGGATTAACAAAACTCCAAATCTCTAAGACTTAATAAAATTCAACAGTGTCATCCCGGTGGGGGTGCGAGGGGGTGTGTGTGGTGTGGTGGGGTGTGTGGGGGTGGTTGGTATTTATTTATTGCCGGTGTAATCCGAACACAATGAGAGCTACATACAGTGGCTCTGCTTAATTTAGTGCACCCCGTGAATACTGCAGGGCTGTGACTTGTGATAAGAATAAGGGTTTATTTGTCAGTAGCGAAGTGGTTAGGTTAGGTGCAGTTGAGGAGTTTGAAGGTAGTGTTGAAAGTGGAGGTTATTTTGATTTTTTTGAAGATATTTGTGTAGTTACGTTTATTAATGATGAAGGAAAACATTGTGAGGATACCTGCACGGCTAGTTTTCGGTTTTTTAAAGTGTGTAGTAAAGAGGTACAATGAGGTGAATTTTCCACCTAAAATGTATGTACATACATTTCAGCTTATAGTTCTTGAAGGGGTAGACAAAGGTGAATTCCTGCACCCACATTTCGCCAATTATTTTTTCATCCCACGTAATAAGGGGCGTTTTGTCATATTGCTTGCACAAATCCAAACTTTGATCCCAATAACACTGTTACGAGAATCCAACCTCGGACGGCACGACATACTTATACCACGAGGCCACAAGTTCCACCTATAAATTACATCTCAAGTGCCAAGTGACAGCCCTACATCGCAATAGACTACTAATTCACCGATCGGATTCACAGCCATACATTGTGCAATTAAATTCAATCTTTATCACATTACACACAAAACACATATTCGTTTAATACAATTTCACAATAGACATTTGGTGTATTGTCACCACCCGTGGCTTCAATCCTATTGATATTCCACGTTTATATTTGAACTTTATCACATTAGAATTAAAGTGCATATTCCAATGACGTTACTAACTCAGAAGTCACGAACAATTGGCAAAATTGTACCGGGTTCTGTATTGTATCACTAATTTCTGATATTGGCGTCCAAGGGTAGAAAATTAGGGGTTAAAATTCAACAGGGGTGAATGGGGATGGTTTTTATTAATAGTTTTATGATTATTTAATAATGGTTGCGGATCTTATTGAAGTGTGTTCGAATTTATTAACTTTGATCAAGCTTAGTGTCGCGTTCGGTATTATTAATTGCTTCAATGTAATTTATTACTTATTGGCATTATACGGTAATGGCTTCAATTTCGTGGTAATACTTGAAGAGACTGCTAAGTGATTTTCTTGTCGGTTTTGGGGCATTTTTTTGTGAGCTATGACTTAAGACGATATGTTTTACTTTTAAAACATGAAACTTTGAGACCTTGTTATGGTAAGATCTTGTTGATAAATCGGTTAGGTAAGCCCCTTTGGATTTAATTCTTATACTCGTGTTCATCTCGCGAAAGAACTTCATTTTACGTGGTAAAATGTCGCCTGGTCTATTTTCTAAAGTTCCAGGTCTGCAGGTTTCCTCACGATGTATTCCTTCACAAGTGCGTAATAAAACATCGAAGCATATTTAAGGAAATGTTATATCCAAAAGTCTTGATTCCAATCTCCGTATATTTTTAGTTTCCTATCGAATTAGTGGTACATTAAATAAATAAATAAATACACCCAACAGTCACATACTTAGCTCTGACCCCACACTAGGTTACAAGACCTGTGTCGTGGGTATCAGACACTGCGAGAGACTTTTTCGGTGTCACAAACACCCAGACCCGAAACAAATATTTGTGGATCACACAAACATTTATCTCGGTGCGGGGATCGAACCCGCGGCCTCATGTTTCGCAAGCTGGTGTCTAGCCAACTGCGCCACGGGGCTGTCAATAGACTATAAATGTTTTTGATAACGAAACAGTAGAGCATATTTTAAGGAAACCTTATATCCAAACGTCATGATTCAAATCTCCAAATATCCGCCTTCTATAGTCTTCTATCAACTTCCTGGTATATTAGACTATAAATATCTTTCATTAATAACAACGAATTTTATTTTAGGAAACCTTAAACCCAAAAAGCTTCAATTCTCCAACTGTCCTTCCTCCTATCACCACCTATTTTTGCATCCCAATGCGTTTAAAACACGATCTCCGATACAAAGTGACGGAGGGGGTTGAGCCCCTAAACAATCACTATATCAAGTGGCGAGTGTTTTAGTCATATCTTCAATCGTATCGCCGATCGCGAGGGTGGGCAGGCAAATTGTTATGCTAACTTGGTGCTTGCAGTAATTGGATTTTAATTTGTTTGCTCAACGGTTTGATGTTTGGCTGATAAAGTTTTATAAATCAGATCGGGTGCTATGTCTACGTTTAGAACAAATTGATCAGTTTGTCTTTGAAAAGGTAGGAATGGTTGTATTTCTAATTCAACTTTTTATTGAAATAATTGGGTGATCTTAGTATCCAATAACTCTTTATCCGAACTGGGTATCAAACCTCTCGACCTCTTGACTGTATATTGATTCCAAGGGACAACTAAGACACATATTAATTCATTTTTAATACACATAGCTTAAAGCCAGGCGGTTGAGAATCTCAGCAGTCGCGTGTTGGAACTTCAGAAACACACCTATAACTTTTCAGTTGTGTGTAAATTTACAACGAATCACTTACTTAAGCGATTAAGGAAAATATTGTGAGAAAGCCAGCATTCCTGAAGAATCTAATGAATTTATTTATTTCATGTTTTAATCCACACTCGTCCAGCATGGCGAACTGAGGCCTAAACCATCAGTTATAGTAGGCCCGTGCAGCAGTGTGACGTTTGTGTTCTGATGATGTACCAGCATATCCATTACATAAACACGTTTAAACATCTTTAATCAATTCTCCCCAAACAAAAGCGGGCGCTGAATTTAATCAAAACACTGCACGAGTATTAGGATTTAATAAAAAAACATGGAAAAGAAATAAAATTGAAGAAGCCGGCAAAGCGACGGGCTCTTGTTACACGACGAATTGCGTGTATCGGTTACGCGGAAAAAAGGGAAAAACTGTATTAAACTATGGGCTAGGGGAGACGAGGGCGCAAAGCTATGCCAATTGAGCCCCGCTTCATCCTGTAAATTAAAAAAATAGGCAATGTTATTTCCCAAGGTCTCTTGCAAAAAATATTCAACTGGGTTCAGTAGTTTTTGATTAGTATCCGTAATAAAAATCCTTTTTTTCTTGGTTGTGACTAAGTTTTTAGACAAGTAGTATCCACGCTGGTCTAGTGCAGATTAAAAGACCACACACCTGAGAAATTTGAAATGACCAACATAAAAGATGTTGCTTACGAGGTTTTCTTAGTTCTTTAAAAAATCAGCGGTTTGTGCCTAAGATTTGATCCCGCGACTGCCAAGATAAAAAATTCTAAATTCAGCCTAGCGGTGAAGAAAATCGGGATGAAACCTGCACGCCTAAACGTTCTTAGGTGTGTAGTCCGCCAACCCGCACTAGGCCAGCGTGGTGGACTAAGGTTTTAACCCCCTCAATGGTAGAAAAGGCCCACGTATAAGGGCTGAGTGTGATGATGATATTCAAACACTATTACGTTTATCCTCACCTGCGCAAAACTAAACAACTACTCTACACAATGGCTTACCTTCGTATGTTTACATCTGTCAATCGCAAACGCGAGTTGCGAGTTGCAATTAAATTGCCGTTTCCAGTCGATCAGATTACGAACCAAACATATCACACACACAGAACCCTCGGGCGCTGTCGATTACTCAACCATTAACCTTACCCCCGAAATTGGAGTGATTCGAGTGATCTTCAAACTAAATAGACAATCACCACAAACATGCAATTTCCAATCTTATCACTACAACATAAAGTTTACATCACATTGCAACGTTACATCAAATTATAGGTAAATGTTGAATCGATTTAAGCTTTAGCGTATGGTGTTACGGTTGCATTTCCAATGGTAATTGATTCGTTTTTTTTTTCACCAAAGGTTTCAACTGGTCAGTATTAAATTTTTATAGCGAAGTGCTCATTTGTGTAATACTACACGTTGAAATGTTGGATGTTTCAAGTGTTTTGCTACGGCCTGTGTGCTATTTAAATTAGATGGGTTATATTGTATGGAGATATGAGTGGAGTGGTCGTGAGAGCTACAAATATTGAGGTGCTTTATTGTGTTGGGATGTGGGTTAGAATCGAAGGGTTTTGGTGAAATGTATCCCAGTGAATTACTTTTTATAATTGTATTGGTTACACAAAATGCTTATACAAATTGGTTGAGAGGGTGATTATGGAAATATTATTACGGGTGTCTTATAAAATAGCAGAAGAAAGAGAGGATTTCTCCTTTAGAGAAGGTGAAGTCAAAGATACAAATGAATACAATTTTATAGCAAAGTATTTATTTTAAGTGTAAGAAATCGAGTCCCGGTCAACCTGGTCGTCCTGGCCAATCGCTTCAGCGTATTTCGCATGACCAATAAACAAACTAAAAATCAGTCATTTTACTAAACGAATAAAATCAAAAATATCCCTCAATATCCTTTAATACAGACACATCCCTATTGAAAATATAAATACTGAAAACATTTTTATAAACGCAAAATTCCAACCCTTCCTTTCACAAATTGTAAGCACATTTGCACAATGGAATCTGAGGTTGCATCCGCTGACCTCAAGTGGACGCGAGACGGAAGATACGCAAGCCCGTTTGTCAGACAAGGACGGCGATATGACACAAGTGCTACTCGAAAAATAAATGGTATCGGAATCACATGAACGAGACGGAGATAGGGATTTCGCCCGCGTGCGAAAGAGAGGGGAGAGGTCAATGCTCAAATGCGCTCGAGTGGTGCGATGATGGAACAAATTAGTTGCTGTTTATGAAATTATATTTCTAATTGAAAGGTATTAAATGGGTTATTAGCTGAGTGATAATTAAATAGAACGGGTGATGAGATGGATGTCGCAGGTTCAATCCTGGCCATATTTTAAAATCATTTTAGAGTTTTACTCAGACACAGTTTACTTGTCATAGATAGCAGACATTACAAGCTGTTTTTAATTTCTCTTTTATGAAAAAAAAAACTTACTTCATAAGTGGATGCCACAAAAATTTGTTTCTACGCAAGTTTGAACTAGCGGCCTTACTATCCAAACCGCGATATATCCAGCTGTGCCACGGGGTTCGTCAAAATATTCGTCGCCAACATCGGGTTGGAAAAGGTTTTACTGGGTTTTCCCATTGAAAATTCTCAGTAGCAGCACGGAGTGTGGAAAGATACCCAAAGAACAGCAATAGACTCGCCCCTAACTACGTGGTTCTGATACATACCTGACGAAATGTGAGTGCAGAAGTAGACTCGTGCCTAATATTCTGGTAGTATCCCGAATTTCCCTTTATTTTAAGTATTGTAACTCCTTTTAAACAGCCTTAGGTATACTACGACTAAGATGTATTTTATTAAGAAATGGCATCATGTAAAAGTAGAGTCAACATATTGCGACCAATATCTATAGTTTTCTCTCGTGTATCACTTTGTATCCAGGATATAAGAAATACTTACTCATCAGTTATTAGAAACAAACATTTGTCACTTCAAAACATTTGGCAATCGCGGTCTTTCGTTCACCACTCACCAAGGAAATTTTAGCTATTACAAAAGTTTTATAAGCAAACTAAAGATTAAAAAAAAATACCCTTTTACAATAGACACAAATCTCAGACGAAGCGAAATTGGCAATTTTATCCTACTGTCTACTCCGCATCCATATTTGATTTGAAATCGAAACGCTCACAAAAACTGTATTAAGCACAAAAGACAGCTCAGTACAATGAAATACAATAATCAATTGAAATGATTCACAGCACGAGTACACCCGCACTCAATGCTGAATAAATACAGCGGTACACTGGAATAAAACATTTTATTTCTTTTTATTTCGTTTTATTACGCTGACAATAAGAAATACTGGCCATATGAAACACGTTAGAGAGGGATGGAAGTATATGAGGAAAAGAGACGGATGCATTTAATAAACGTTCATGAATGTTTTGTTGTGTAAATAACAAGGGCGTGTATGTATTGAAATAAGTTTTTTGTTATTCCACCAAAGAGCATATGGCGAATGAGCTTGTAAGCCCATAGGCTGTCTCTCTTTGGCCAAAATGGTTGAAAAATATCTTAATTTTGGCAAGGAATTGATGGTAAAATATTTGAAGCTTAAAGTTTCAATATTAAATGAGGCCCTCTCTCCATAGTCGAGTTTTCAACATAACTGAAACGTTTCCTAAAAAACGTTGATAAAACTATAGCAAATCCTACTTTCTTAAACATAAAAAAATACAAATAAATACTGAAACCTCCTTTCTCTTCGCGCCCAAAAAAAAAAAAACAAAAGTATGTCTACAGCCGCGAACTGTGATAAACAGAGATTTAGTAATACCGGCTTTATGGCTGCAGCGCACTCGTTGAAACACAATTGTCGAGCTCAATTAGAAAGTGGGATTCAGTGGCGTGTGCGAATTTAATGGCTACCGTTATTGTTTTTTTAAACGCCCACCCTGGGGGAGGGATTTGGGTATTCTCGCGAAATTTCACCGTGAATTGCCGAGGCGATACGCGTTAATCGATATGTGTGATTATTTTGCGCTTAACGTTTTCGATTCCGTAATGGTAGTGTTGGACACTTGAGATTATTTTTTTGTTTTAAATAAAATTCTGAGGTTTTATAGCAGAGGTTTTGTGTGACGCCTTGTTTGAGAAATAAGTTTTGGGGTAAGGAAATTTTCAGAAGCTTGGAGTCTCGAAATGTGTGCGAAAAGTTAGGGCCGCTTTTTAATAAGCGAGACTAATAACACAACCAGGTATAGAATGGACAGATGTCCATTAGGTCCTTTACGTAGGCAGATACTTTTATAAGGGTTCTATGAACATTAAGTACTTTCAGTTTCATTACTAGTTTCATTTCATTCTGTACATTTTATTTTAAGAGTTTTTAAAAGGTAGAGATGCTATCCCATATTTTCTAACTAACTACACATTACATAATTAACGACTTACTGAAAATTAGTATTGTAAAATATGTTGAATAAACTAACCAAATGTAGAAAATCAAATTGATAGACACGGAAATAATTAATTCATAGATTGAGCAAACATAGATTATTGCGCTACCATATAAGCAATAGACGGGACTCATTTATAATATTTTCGATTTTAAGCAGACACTCTGCTCTACCACACATATGAGCAAAATTCCACCACCATTTAAAAGGCAAAACAAACACACTGTAAGTGTCGAATTAGCACACAACACACGAGCCCTCACGAACGCCATCAAAGCAAAACAACTGGTTCAAAAGAGAATGAGTAAGAGCAATGTTTGTTGCAGTGTGGCGCCCCACCTGGCTGTGTGGCGGTTCGAGGGCCGCCATGTTTGTGTACGCGCCTTTTTGTCACCACAGACTGTACATATTGCAATTGTATTTTAATGTATGAAAATTTTAGGGGCTATTTTTTGTTGTGTTTTGAAGTCTATAATGTAATTATTAAAGTGTTTTTTGGTATATCGAACGGTTGACATTTTTTTTTACGTACCTTTTTGTTACAACTATCGGTTATATTTGAGTTCAAATTACTATTGTATTTAAATGTAGGAATTTTGTTATGCTAATTTTTGGTGTTTATTAATTTAACTGTTTATTTGACATATCCTGGGCCCACCATGTTTTATGTCTAGCTTTTCTACCGCCGATAATAACATGCAATTGTAAATTACAATTTAATTTTGTATTCTAAACTGTGAATATTCAAATCAATTTTTGTTGGTCGTCTTAATAATTGACAATTAAATATTGATCGTCGGTATTTTAATTCCACTACAACTAAGTGCCACCGTGCCGGGACTAAATGATGTTTCTTCCGTTGGATATATAAACTAGGACTAGGATATATACATTAATTTCGTAGTTTTTAAGTTTTATTAAAAGTGTCAATTAACCACTACAATTTAAAATAATAAAAAGCCACAATCTAACTCTGATTTCTCATTGTCAACAGTTCAGAAACGCGCCCGCATCACAGAAGTGTGCTCCACCAGCCCGTCGCCTTCAGCAGACCAGTCTCAAGAGCTTAAAACCCCCGCCGCCACCCCGCCACTGACGACCCCACCCCCGCAATCACCCTCCGACCACGAGCTCAACGTCGAAGAGGAACCTGAGGAGTCAGAGACCTCTCTTACTCCCGAAAACCTCTCCATGAAGGAAACCAGGAACGATGAACTGCCAGTGAAGAAGGAAGACGAGAAATGGGAGACAAATGACTATAAATACAAGATGTTCAGACGGAAGGAGGTAGCAGAACCGGTCCCTGAAGAGAACCATTACCAGAACCAGAAATCTCCTGTCGATGTGCTGATCAAGGTTTTTCCTAGACGCAGTCGACAGGAGATTGAAGCCATCTTAGCTCGATGCAAAGGGGACGTTGTAGCTGCTATGGAGATGATGATTAACGGCCCTGAAACTGCTTATCAAGAATCTCCCCCATACCTCCAGAACTATCAGTCTAAATCTGCCTTTTCTCCTTTATCGAACCAGAGTTTCAAGTTCTCGCCTTCTAGAAGATTCCTTACCCCGCCTTACAGTGGGACAGGGTATCTCCCAACTGTGATAAGACCTCCACCGGAGTACTTATCCTCGTTCATGCCTCCTTCAGAGCTGATGTATGGAAGACAGCTGCAGGTTCAATCCCCAGGAACATCTCCAACATCAGATAATACTAATAATGAAGGGTTTTCTGATTAGGGGCTCCTGAACTGGACTGTCCTTTGAAGACAGGCTTTGGTACCTCGAAGATAAAATTGTGGGATCTTGTGTGAGTTATTATGAGGAATAGAGGATATTTGGGTGCCAATAAGAATTAAAATCCCTATATGTGGGACAGCTAAAGTATTAGTGTTAAATCATATATTATATAGATTTTAGAATGTTGATACTCTCAGTAAGGTTCATGTAATATTCCTCTAGAAGCCAGTAAAAGATTATATAGTATAGGAAATACTGTAATATTCAACGTTAATAGCCTCCTCTGAAAAATATTTAGGAAGAACGCCATTTCCAGTAACCTGCATTGAAAAGTATTATGAATATTAATGAATAAAAAATGTTAACTTAAGACTTTATTATTTTTTGTCACTTCTATACAAGAAGGCAATGTGTTCAATTCCATTATAAAATTCTTAAATAATAGTAGTCTTTCATAGACGTTGTAATAGGAAACCATAGACAATTGAAATTAATAAATTGTATTATTACTATGAAATTGCTATAATAAATTCTATATTCGGTAAATGAAATCGCTACATGATTTTCGTAGGCGTTTTTTGCTACGAGCAACATTGCTACGTATTTGCGTAGAGCATGACGTCACACTACGTGCGTAGTATCAAACGCTGGAAATGCAAATGGTAATACTGGCGTATTATTATATTGAGTAAATTTGAATATTTTAAGTGATTTATTATACATATGCTTGTAAATACATATAGAGCTTCATAGTGAATATTGTATGCCGTCAGTAGAGGCGGTAATTATAGTAAAAATAGAATGTCCCGATAAATCTCAAAGGGAATTTGACAGAATTAAAGTTCTATAGTTATGTCTAAACTGATCTGAATCCTATCAATATAATTCATATTGAATTAAGAATACTGTGTCATTCGTTAAAATATAATCATTTTTAAATCTTCAAACGAATATTTATTTAAAATTCAAATTATGGACATAATAGTTTAAATATTTATTTATGATAAAAAATATCATCATTCTGTCGTATTTGATTTCAGATTTCTTCGAAGAAGATAAGTGTATTGTATATAGTAGATATTCAAGTTTATATTTCTTAGCTCGTGTAACTTAGCGTAAATATAGAAGTTATGGTGTATACCGGGCTTAAGCCTTGCTTGACAGTGACTTTTAGCCAATCTAGTGTTATTAATTAGGTTCAGAGTAGCTTCAAATTTTAAGTAATTATATTATTAATTTTAAGTAATTCAATTGTCAGATCACTTTGTAATTTAGATATTATGGTTTTCAGAAATTTATTGGTCTTTTCGATTAGCGTATTATTCTGTCTGTTTTTATAAGTAGATGATCAAATCTATACAGGATGCGTTCAGACAGTGATCTGAAACTTTTATTTTTATAGCTTTGATTATTTAAAAACGTCACAATTTTTATTCTTTATCGGGATTTCTTTAATGCCTCGGGGTTTGTTTTGTTTTGTACGTTTATACATACCTCACCTTACCGATCAAGGTCTGAATACATCCTGTACAATGTATTTATTTATTTGCAAGGTATAAAAATATTAGGGCGCTATTTCCATTCCGTAACACTAAATTGGCTAAAAGTCATGACGGAGTTAGAAATTTAGTTTCACAATAATACAAAAGTATACATATGTAAATATATTATAGATTAAGCACTAAGTCAGACTTTAGTTTTTATTATTATATATTTTCTTATTATAATGATTTCTGTAAGATGCTTTTCTCCTCTAGTGAGACTGACAGTCCTTAAAAAACTTCACCATAATTAAAGAATCGTTTCATACGAATTTTATTGGTAGTCTGACAAAAAAAAATGTTAATTCTTTTGAGATTATTAGCATTATATAAATATACTGCTCAATATACTTTTAATCAAAAAATCATTCTGATTGATCAAAATTCATTTGTTTAGAATTTAATTAGGTTGTCTATTTTCAGATCTCTTTAATATCGATAAATGTTTTGTCACTTAAGTTTATATCTATTTATTTTTAATTCGGTGTCAAATAAAATGTCTTTATTATTAATAATTCGAATAGTCTTTATTATTATTAATAATTCGACATAGCTAACTTGTCATGTAAAGATTTTTGAGTTTGCCATACTGTATTTATTCCTGTTATTGTCAAAATTGTATAATACGCTTTTCTGTGTTAAAAATAAATTATATTATGTATACCTTTAAGTTTTCTAGATATTTTCTCTAGTTTATTCGCCGCTACATCTTCTACTAAAATATATACAAAATTTTATATAATAAGTATTTAGAGTCGACTGTAAATATGAATACGAATATTCTAGAAGTATTGATGTACAATAAACATATATAGTATGAAATAAAATGTGCTCAATAAAACAAAAACAAAACATTGTGTTTCATTTTAAATTATTAACGATGAAATGATAATGTGTAAAAGACAGCTACCGTTGCCTGACTGACATTATTCAAATTCCTAAATATGGAATCCCCCAAATATCTAGGCATTTTTAGACCGAAAACTCTCACATAGTTTCTGTTGCTAATGAAATAAATTTTATATCTTAGTGATAGATAGATCTGATAGATAGTGTTTATTCAAGACAACACTTGATATCATAATTTTACTCACAATATTATTCTTTAAACTTATTCAAAATAATTATCTTTTATATATCATGATATGTATGTGAACATCGTGTGTAGTATATTATAATTTAATTTAAACCAACGCTTTTCATCTCTGCACCACCTAAAGTTCGACTGGAAGGGAATGCCTCAGGGATTCTTCATTCAGGGAATCTTTACATTGTCTATTTAAGAAGTGTAAATAAATAAATAAACTGTATCACAACTTCAGTAGTTTCTGATACAAATGACACAAACCTTGTAACTTATTGATAGGACTTCTCTTGGTATCACAATTTTCCTCACAACATTTTCCTTTAAACTGCACCAAAACTTAATTTTCAACACACCAGCAACTGTGAACGAAGGCGTAAGTCTTCTGTCTACTAGTTCAATTACGTCTGCATTGTCTCTGCTCGCCCCTCACATCCATTATGCACTCGAGATAACGTCAAGTGTTGTATTGGCAGCTTTGTCCAGCGGATGAGGGCAGGACCATCATATGCACATTGGAGCCTAGAGTTTAGAGCACACAATTGCCGATAAAGAACACGTCAGTCATATCTAAGCTTTGACTTGCTTTGACTGCTTCAGTATGAGTAGTGATGGTTAGTTACAGGCCTATGGCTGGAAGGAGTTATGTGTGTATTGGCTATGAATTATCACGTAGGTAACTGAAGGAGGAAAACATCTTGAGGAAACATGGATAGGCGAAAGGCTTTAGAAATTTCTTAGGTGTGTGTAGTCCGCCAAACAGCGCTAGGAAGTGTGGTGGACTGAGCTCTGATTTCTCTTAGTTGAAGTTAAGGCCTGTACCCAGCCGTGAGACGTACCTAAATGAGCTAATGATTGTAAGGACAGACTCGTAAGTTTTAAAGTTTTAATCAGGGTTTTAAAAAGAATAAAAAAAGAACAACAATTTTAATTCAACTGACGCAAAATGCACTCTTCAATAACTTTCAACCTTATTAAAACTACGCATTTCAATTTGTGTTTTTGTACACACGATCCCAATATTATATTCATGAAGTACATTTAATTCATTGTGCTATAGCACTGCGGGTACCACAGTTGCCATACGGACAATAAGTCAGATTAAAACACACCCCTTGCAATTTAACATCAACCCTTCAACTCTTTGAGACACAACTAATACGTTTCTAAATGGGGCACTAGTTTAAACTGCGCCGCCCCCGCTTTTATGCAGATTGATATGCCTGCGGGATATTTAAAATTGTGCAAATAATTAATATAATTAGGTTGAAAACACAGAACAGAACAGAGATCAGGATGTGCACAAACCGTTGTACATTTAAGCACAAGGTTCGTCAACTGCTGTCTCGTGAAACTGCTGAATGTTCACAACTATAATTTTCTGTATTTCTTGTCTTTTTATGTATTATATGTATTAAGATATTTATAAATGTATAAAGGTATATATGTATGTGTATTATATGTTTATCTTTTTGTCAATAGTATTGTTTCAATATTTTACACACCTGCCTCATCTCATCTCTGCATCACCCTAGGTTCGACTGTGAGAGAATGCCATGCTAGGCATTAAGTCCACCTATACAAACTTTGTATGAAGTGTAAATAAATAAAAAAACAGTTAAATAAGATTAGAAAGGAAATGTTAGCATGTCGATGTTATATTGCCGAGCGTGCCGAACTTACGATTACCCTATCATATGTTTGACACCCACGCGTCTTAACCTCAGCCTATCGCCGCCCACTGCTGAACGTAGGCCTCCCCAAGATAGCGCCAACCATCCTAATCAACTTAGTAATACGGGTAATATCAAGACTTTTATAAATGTTAATAAGCTAAATAGTTCAAAATTCCAACCGTCAAAATACATTAAAACTCCTTCCTTATAAAAACCAAATCTCAAAAAAAGTATCCAGGGATTAAAACCGCTATTTAATTATTAAAACCACAACAATCAAAAACACATTGAAAGATTAATCGGACATGAGTTTACAGTCCAAGGTTTGTGGCACGCGACGACCGGAGGTCTCCTCTCAGCGTCACTCACAGCGAGGGGAGCTATCGGCATGGGAAATCGTTTGAATGTATTTAACCCCGAGGTTTACTATTTAAACTGACAATTGCCAAAATGAAAGTGCAATTGGAATTTTTTAGAAATTATTTTTTTTGTTTTGGAGATTTTTTTGAGAAGAAATCTTTTTCTTCGGTAAAAGTGTTTTTTGTCGGATTTTTGTTGTATCTATTTTGACGATAAAATAGAAAATACTCTAAATTTGGAATTAAAACAGGGGGTAAAAACTAAAAATGCACACTACACATTATTATATCTACTACGGGTACATATCTTTTCACTAAATAGAGGCAGGTATTTTCAATTTTTCCGGTACGTTTTAGACTAGAATGCTCGACGAAGGCCTAAAAACCCTTTCAGATATGAAAGAGGTTCGTGGTCAGCACTTTGATGTTTGGGCTGATATTAATTGTGGTATTTTTATAAAAATAATCCTTAAGAAACTTAACCTAAGCTAAGGTTCCCACCCGGACCCTTTCGTCATTCGAATACACACACCAAAACCTAAAACCATACAATTTTTCAAAAACAAATCGAATCCCCCTCATACCTACAGATCACAGACACAGACAGCTCTATGCTCTATGGCACGCCTCGTGCTGACGTCGATGGCCGCCGAGTGGACAAGCTGACGCCCCGTCACACCGGCCATTACGGAACCATTGTCCCGGTTTAGGACATCTGGCATGTGATGGGACCATCTAGTTTGTGCTGTTGGGTAGATAGGCATTATATGGGTAGCTGGGTATCTAGGATTGGTTGTTTAAGATGTCAGACTTGTTAGAAAGTTTAGGGATCTTTATTTAGTTAGAAGTTCAACAGAAGAATTCCAAAACAATTGATAACTTACAAAAATGTAGCATGCCATTTTCTTGATTAAGATTTCATCATTTTTACTGTTCAGCATAAGATTGCGTTGCATTAACGTATACTTTAACGATGAAGGAAAACATCGTGATGAAACCTGCCCACTTAAAAAAAAATGTACTTTTCAAGTGTGTACTCCGCCAACACGCACTAGGCTAGTGCGTTAGACAAAGGCTAAAATCCTCTAATAGTAAAAGAAGCCCATTCCCAACAGTGGCATGTACATAGGCGGGTGATGATGACAATTTTATATAGCAACAGTTTCTAAAAATAAAAAACAAACGAAAACAATGACGTCATTGCACAAAACACATTTTTAATAATCCCTCGGCGAGTTAAGCAGACAGTCCCCTACAAGTTGAACTTCGGATCAAATTATTACCCTATAAATTAACTGGTTCAAGTCATTTGGAAATTTGTAAAATTTTCCAATGGCTTCCTCTTGCTAAAAGTTGGAGTCCGCACAAAGGACTGTCTGTCTCTTTCTCTCGTGCTTGTGTAAAGTATATGCGTCCCTTTCTACTCAACCAATTGTTATAGTGGTAGCCAAGAAGAAAGTATTGAATTATGAGATTTGACGGACGGGAGTATGTAATAAGTGTTCAAATGTTCAAATTTTGTTATGTTTCTTTAGAGATAAAAGTAGAGAAGGTATTGTTATGCTTTGCTGGAAATGTAATGTTTACAAATATTAACTGTTTTGCTATAATCCGCAGGTCAAAAATTTTCAGAAACATATGTAATATCTTTTCTTTATAAAGCATGTCAAATTTAATTTATTTGTTTTGAAAACTTAGAAGCTTAATATTTACGATGATACCAAACACATTGTTCCCATAAAATTCCTGAAAAAACATTATGTTTTCCTAACCACCGTAAGTTAACTTTGTCTCAATTTTCGATCAAGTTTTATTTACACTAAAGCCTAAGGAATTTATTTATAACAATATTTTGTTATAGTAAACCATATTTTTTAAATTATTCTTACGATATTTTACCTTCAATGTGTTCAATCTAAAAAGAACTATTACCTGTCTTAGTTATCGATCACGATTGATATACACATTGTATGTTCTGTTTCTATAAGTAAAGACTACTAACTGTGTGTCATTATCATCAGCTTAGAGACATCCACTGCTGGACATAGTCAAAAGTCTACGGAAGTTTTGGAGGAGACCTACCTGGATTCATGTAGCTGTTAATCTTTTCTACGATTTCTTGACCAGCCAGCCCTTTAATATAAATAAAATACCCACATGTGGCATAAACCGGTGTTTATACGAAAGTGGCGGTGTCGGCAGCCGGTTGAGTTACACACAAACTTACACAATTAAACACACACCGGGCATTGTGGCCGCGCGCCGACTACACCCCTTTGTTCTACCCCACTGTGCCCAGGGGATGGAGGGGAAGGGTGGGGGGTATTTATACCCAGATAGTAGTAGGTTGTGGGAAATTATTTCAACGTAAAAAGTCGTGATTTTCAGGCATATTGTAAACCACAGGCACCTCTGATTTCTAGCAACTGTGAATGAAAACATCGCGAAGAAATCTGCACGCAAGGAAGTTATAAGGAATTTCTTAGGTGTATCGTTTCCTAAAGTTAATTAAGCTAGCGTGATGGACTAACATCTTCCCCAAACCCATTATGGTGGGATTTAAAAAAAATGTAGGGCTGCTTTTGGTTGTCACACATTTATAAGTCTTTACATTACTCTTTATTCGAATTATTGAGCGGCTGTGTCAAACATATGATATAGCTCAGCATTCTCTTCTTTCTAGTCTTATTCAGCTATAGTGCTTAATATCCTCATATAGGCCGGGTTAAATGCTTCGTCACGCAACGCCGTAACGTGATTTGATATTTAAATTCTGATGATATCCAACCAACTATCAAAACTATCAAAAAAAAGTTAGGTTTATTAAAGATCCACATGTCATATCATAGACGCAGCCTAGTGTTTTCATATATTTATATACTTAAACCGTATAAAGATAGACTTAATGACTGAAATACTATTTGACAGACTATTATCAATAACCTTGGTAACGTCCACTACTTGACATAGGCCTCTCCTATGGCACGCCACTATACTCAATCATCAGTCCTCCTCATCCAACCGTTCCAGCCACGTTCCAATTATCATTACCTCACCTAGCCAGAGGGCGTCCTACACTACGTTTGCCGAGCCGTGGTCTTCACTTCAGAGCATGGTTCTACTTATCACTACAATGTCTTGGTAGTATAAGGGGTGGTACCCCATGTCCAGTAATTAGACTCAGGGCTGACATCGGTACTACAATCTATCATTTTGGTAGCCTATATATAGAATCAAGTATGTCAAGAAGTTATATTCAGGGTTGCTATCAAAAGTCTACCGTAACCAATCCTTTTTACCTCCTTTGACAAACCTCTATAAATAAGGATAATTATCAACCAAGTAGGCTTCAAGTTGGTATTTCTTACCATCCGTGGGCGGTGGCGGAGGGTATATACCCCGGGGGTGTGGTGGCGGGGGGTGGGGGTTGGGGGTGAGCTCGCCGTGTTTCGATTAATTCGCGATACTTGTGACGCGTTAACACCATTTACAATTTTATATTCAATTCTGTGGAGTGTTAGTATAGGGTGTAGAGACGGCTTTTTGATGAGTTTATCAGATAAAGTCAAAGTCAAAACATCTTTATTCAAGTGGACTTTCACAACTTCTGTTGAATCGTCATTTTTAAACTAATTTTTAAAACTATTCTCGCTTCGAAACGTATTATCGCTGTGGAGAATATAGGGCAAAAAACTCCCACAGCAAAATGAAATGACATTTTTTTTAATAAATTAAAATTATAATACATTCTACAACTAAAACGTTTTAGTCCTTAGTCCACCACGCTGGCTTTGTAAGGGTTGGTAGATCGCAAAGGATTCCCTACGATGTTGTCATTAACCATTGAAGTTTTTGCAAATCATTGTAAATACACACATAACTCCGAATACTTCATATCTACTACCTTACTAATACTACTGGTGTAGTAATCTTATATTGCCATAGGAGATAATATAGGAATGAGTAGGACGCCCTGTTGAGGTGACGATATCAGCAAGGTGGCTGACAGCGGTTGGATGAGGAGGGCCGAAGATCGAGCCCAGTGGCGTGTCATAGGAAGGGCCTACGTCGAGCAATAGACGTGAAAGGCTAATGATGATGATGATAATTCTTTCATTTAGAAGCCCTTAAGGTGCATCTAAATTAAATCATTTTTAAATAATCTATAATAATAATTATTATTATGTTTCTTAACTTTAAAATACACCTATAACAAAGCCTGTTTTACCTCTCTACGAAGTCCTTCTCCACACTCGCCAACCTCTCACATCTGTCACGGACACTCTCTCGGTAATTATTTTTATTATTGAAACAGCACCCCCGCCCGCGCCCCTCCACCGCCCGGGGACACTAAGCCATTTGTTTTTATTCTACAATATTTCAACACCGCTGGTCATCATGCTTATTAATTGTTTTTTTTTATAAAATTTAATTTATTTATAGAACGTGATGGTGATGGTGGTGGAAAACATCGTGAGGAATTTTGTCTAAATTTGTTGAATATTTCTAAGGTGTGTAGTCCGCCAATACGTGCTAGGCCAGCGTGGCGAACTAAGACTTAAACCATCGTATTAGTATACAGCTGTATTAAGGAAAATAAGACAGGGAATAACCAAGGCGATTAAAAACCCCCTGAAAGAAAATTCCGTCTAAAAATAAAAAATTTGACGTTCTCCATACCATCTTCGGTATTAAATGTACGAAGTTTGTATGGGACAGGTAAAATTTATATTTTTCACCGGGATGTTTTTAAAGCCATTGGGTTGAAGTCACCTTGGCTATTAGGTACTTGCCTTAATTTCCGATCACGCTCCGAATACACCGTTTATAGGCTAATTATGATTTTTTTATACTCTACTTTAAATTACTATCTAAGTATCTGCTAAAAAAAACAATCATTCTCTAAAAATATCCAAGTAAAATGCTTAAAGCGAACTCCCATCACATTTGTAACGATTGTAAACAATCGATTAAAGATTAACAAAAGGTGCATATCGATAACAGCCTCCTACAAGCACCTGCGAACCGCAAGCCTTTATCCCGTGGGAGAGATGTTATCACTCGCCGCGAGATAACAAACAAGTGTTACAGGAGAGAACTGGATGGGTCGTAGGTGGTTCTGTATATTTTTGGCAAGGTTTTTAGAATGTGTATTTAGTGCTACTTCTACCTGAGAATATTTCCAGCTGTGAGATGTAATTGATTTAAGCTTCATCATCATCATCAACAGCTTTTTTTACTAGCTCTGTTGGTCATAGGTCTTTCTATGGCACGCCACTGGGCTCGATCCTCGGCTTTCCTCATCTATCCACTGCTAGCCATATCATTAGCCTTTCACCAGGCTTACAATATGAAACTTCAATATTTTCAGTTACTTCACACATTTTTTGTCGAAAGTTTGTAAAATAAGTAAAAATTAATTAATTTGACAGTCAATCTAAGGGCGTTTTGTTTGATGACTTTCTCTACGGTAGATGACAGTTTTAACATGACAGATTCGTGTATCACTAAGCAGTTTAGTCGAATATTCTTCTTGTAACTTTCTAGTGCCGACAACACGTTGTAATATTTCTTTCTAGAATACATATATAAAAACCTTCACGTTTTTAATCACCGAAGGAACCCCAAGTATCAATGTTTATCTGCGTCGATCTATCCACCTACTAAAAGGTAAACTTTACATTGTTGTTGCACAAAAGTAGATCTATTGTTGCTTTTGTGGCGATGTAACAACTTGTGGAAAAGGATTTTGTGGGAATTTTGGTAATAAAGACGTACTTGTTATAGAAACACATGATACGGTTGACATGGACTAACTTCAATGGGTTAGTTTCTTCTTCATCAACCCATACACGCCCACTGCTGAGCACGGGTCTCCTCTACCATTGAGAGGGTTTAGGCCATAGTCTACCACGCTGGTCTATTGCGGGTTGGCGGACTACACACCTAAAAAATTCCTAAGAACTTTTTGGTGTGCAGGTTTCATCACGATGTTTTCCTTCACCGTTAAAGCAAGTGATAATTCAATGTGAATACACACATAACTTCGAAAAGTCAGAGGTGTGCGCCTGGGGTTCGAACCCGCGACCGTCGAGATTCTCGACCGTGCGCCCAAACCTCAAGGCCATCACTGCAATCAGAAGAAGTTTAGAAATAACACGAATAAAAATAAGAAAGTTATGCAATAATAGCGTACAGACTGCATTTAGCAATACTTTTCAATAAACATTGTTTGATTTAAAATATGATAATATGTGTTGTGGTCAGGACAAAATATTGACTTGCGTAGATTCCAATCATAGGAATAAGCCTTTAATTTTTTGAGTTTACGTGACTATTTTTAATGAATTATCTCGCACTTTAACATTGAAGAAAAACATTGTAAGGGAAATTAAAAAAATATTCACAATTTTTCTATACAAGGATTTTTTAGGTGTGTGCTGTCCATCTAATCTCTAGATCAGCGAGATGAACTTAAGCATAATTCTTTTAAGTAAAGAGAAGGCCCATGCCTAGCAGTGGAGTATATAGGGGCTAGTGTACATAGATATGTATGTAGATCGTATGTAGATCCAACCTTTGGTCGGACGAGCGTAACAGTATGCTCAATAGTATGCATGTAACGTCTGGTGTTGTTTATTATACAGACCTCGTTGAATCTAGGAGGAATTTCCGTGCCTTTCAGCGATTTTGCCATGCCTATTATTGGAAGTCTGTATAACAGTTCGCACGTTTGGTCCAATTTAAGCAATAGTTATTTATCCGTGGTGCGTTAATTGCGTCTAATTTTTTGGTAATTGTAATTGTCTTTCCTTATGTGAGGTTAAACCTCACAGCTCAATGTTTTGTCACCCGCTTTGCTGTGGAGGGAAGTGGACAATTCTTTGTTTTTCAACTCCTCCTTTACATTACTTTTCTGATTAACTTCGTTGCGGGATTATGACAATTTAGGTCCCCTTAGATTCGCTGAGCTTCATTGCTCGGCGCCAATACTGTGCGTGCCGCTGTTAATCCTGTAGTACAGGAGTTGCAGTGGCGGGTGTGTGGTGGGATAGGACCAAAAAAGATATGTATGTAGATGTAAATAAATACAACCAAACAGTAACATACATAGTTCTGACCCCATACTACGGTACACACTTCTGGCGACTTTTCGCTCTCACAAACGCGAAATAAATATTTGTACATTACGCTAACATTGAAACACAAGCTTCCTGGTATTGCTACTAGATATAATTTCATACTATCCCGAATTAACTAAGTTACTTTTCCGACAAAAAATCACAAAGCAACTCTTGGTGTGACTAAATTGCTGAACGAAATCGGCCACCGTGTAATCTCTAATTGTGCGAACAGCCTTACGCAACCATTGTCCATATCAAGTGTCAAAATCTCATTGAATTAGTGAAACGTAAACATTACTTCATCACTCGGATGTATGCTGAGCAAATTGCAAAAAAACATCAATGGGCGTTTACAGAGACTGTTGCAAATTCGTGTGGACAGGTATTTGTATATGTTTTGCCATAATAAAGGTAAACTATTGTTGTGTAAGGGACTTCGTAAATGCGTTTAAGAGGTTTAAATTGAAGCGTCATATATCTCTTTTGTGATATTAAATATCATAATAAAGTTGTGAATTTGGGTTCATTTGTTGCGGATTAATGCTTTACCTGTTGAGTAAAAATTGATATACGTCGAAACAGAAGTAGTAAGAAAGTAAGTAATTTATATCCGTGAAAAAAATTGGATACCAAAATTGGTAAAATAGTAATACTAGGATAAATATTATCTATCCTTTCACACATAAATCTTCTCGCAATGTTGATAGTTTCCTTTTAACAGCAAGATAATTATTTAATAGAATATAACTTTGAAGAGCCATAAGTTGCCTGTTCGTAACCTGAAATTGAACCTATAGCCGATTAAATCTCAGTAAACGGCTGCTCTATCAAGTATTTTTTATATCACATGTATATTTCTCAATAAAGCATCAAACCTCAATCTTTCGTCAAAGGCAGACAAAGCATACAATGTGTGTTTACTCAACAATTTGAATCCCTTTCTATTGAGAACGAATTGCCGTTCTCCAACCCTTTGGTTAGAATAACAAAGGATAACAATACTTATTATTAACATATCCTTACTCCCACGCACCCGTTTTGTAACCACATGACAGATAAATCTTATTTAGGATCACATTTTATAAGCGTAAACTATTAACTCTGACATAATTATTGTAATAACAACCAGTAAATTGAGCCAAGTTATTAGTTTTCCCATTACGAAATTCTCTGTAGCGGCACGGAATCAAGAAATAACTTTAAACGGCAATAAACTCACTTACAGTAACTCACTTATACTTACATATATATACTTGGTGAAACATCAGTACATAAATACACCTACATAACGACTATCATATTTAAAGTTTAGGCTCATCATCATCATCATCATCAACAGCCTTTCACGTCCACTGTTGGACATAGGCCTCTCTCATGGCACGCCACTGGGCTCGATCTTCGGCCCTCCTCATCCAACCGCTGCCAGCTACCTTGCGAATATCGTCACCCCACCTAGCCGGAGGACGTCCTACACTACGTTTGCCGAGCCGTGGTCTCCACTCCAGAACACGTTTCCCCCAACGGCCATCAGTTCTGCGACAGATGTGACCCGCCCACTGCCACTTCAGCTCACTGATCCTTTGGGCTATGTCGATGACTTTGGTTTTCTGTCGGATAGTATCATTTCTGATCCATTAGGCTCATCATAGTTATATAAATTTACATCATCAATCCATATACGTCCCACTGCTGGGCACGGGCCTCCTCTACCATTGTGAGAGTTTAGGCCTTAGTCCACCACGCTGGCCTAGTGCGGGATAACGGACTAACCACCTTAGAAATTCATAAGAACTTTTTGGCGTGCAAGTTTCATCATGATGTTTTTTTTAACTTAAAACATAAGCATAATGTGGATACAGAAATGCATTAGCATAATAATGACCACTATATTTAAGGTTTAAATTCATCATATACATATTAATATAATACATACATACTCTTGGAAATGTACTTAGTTCTATGATATGTTATTTTTGTTTTTGTGGTGTTCAATAAAGCTTATAAAATAAACAAACAAACCAAATAAAACAAACATACCTCACGCCTATATTCCCCGAAGGGGTAGGCAGAGATGCATTTCTGCACCCACATTTCGCCAGGTATGTTTCAGTCCCACGTAATAGGGGCGAGCCTATTGCCGTTTTTCGGGCACATTTCCAGGCTCCGTGCTGCTACTGAGAATTTCCTAATGGAAAAATCTAATAACACTTTGCCCGACCCGGGAATCGAACCCAGGACCTCTAGATCACGCGGCGCATACTTGTACCGCAAGACCACGAGGCAGACAAAAAAATTAAATAAATATATCTGGCACATACAATACCGACAAACTAAATTCAACTATCGTTTTAACCGTCCATCAGTCACAAAAGTTAAAAGGCCAGTATGTGCCTAAAACGCAAGGTCACAAAACTCCTCCTTTAAACAATCAATGTACAATTAATCGTGTATTTACTGAACCGATTTGAATAACACTCAAGCCTTCAGAAGCACAAACGAGGATACTATTGAACTCCGAATAGAACGTAAGTGAAACCGTTTGTGTATAAAACCCCTACAGTTTTTTGTTATGTGGTTACCGAATAATACTCAATGGAACTATATTTAAAGGTCTCCAACAAAAAATACTCCATTGTGTAATGTTTTCTGCAATGATTTCTTAACAAAGAGTAATTGATATAACTTAAATGGTTGTGTGCGCTCACCAGTTTAATTAGACCCCTGGGGATTTTTAGCTTTTCAATTGAACCAGATTTGGATATAACAAAGGTGTTAAATGTTATTAACAATAGCCGATTAGTATTGTTTAATTTTGTAAAGCAATTACTATAATTCGTTTTATTTGGGGAAAGTAAATTAAAATTTATTTATTTCATTACCAGCCCATTTTTTTAGTCCCACTGCTTCGCACATGCCTCCTCTACAACTTGAGAGGGTTTATTTATAATCAGTTGCTTACGATAATTATTACATTATTGCTCTTTTCCTTCCTTAAAGATTTGTTTTATGTTATGAGGCAAACGAGCAAGTGAGTACTCTATGTCCATTGCTCGACATAGGCCTCTCCTATGGCACGCCACTGAGCTGGAAATTCGGCCCTCCTCATCCAACCACTGCCTGCCATTTGGGGGATATTGTCACACCGACTAGCCAGGATATTCTATGGTCTTTATCAGCAATTACCACATCTGCAATTCTGAAGGGTTAGGCAGAAACGTATTAAATCAGTCAAGTTTCGTCAGTTAATCACATCCCGCATAGTAACAACAGCGACTGACAATTCCCCAATAAAATATAGCTAAGCACTATTACAATTACCTACAAGATGTACTTTATGAAAATCGCTGCAAGCCCCTAGATGCTGGCCGCTTCCGACAGAATAATTTAGAAGTCTTTGGGAGAGGTCTATGTCCAGCCGTGGACGTCTTTGGGCTGATGATGTTTATAGCTCAGAAATCAATCCTAGAACTTCTGTATTACACACGTAAATTTATACCACAGCACGAGATATTCATATAAAAAATGGAAGGTTATAAAAAAACCCGAGCTAAAATTATAATGGACTACTACCTGCCATTGAAATCGAGTGTAGTATTTTTATTTTGGGTACAATTAAAGCAATATCTCTCGGAACAGCTGAGCCACTTGAGTATTGGGTGACATCATCGAGACGTACAAAGATAAACCCTTTGTTGGGAGGAAACTTGTGCTAGAAAGTTCATCCGTTTTCCGCGTGTCTTTTGAGTTTTTTGGAGGAAACGTGTGGTTGATAAAATCACTTCTTTTGTCAACAATGACTAAAAACATCAATTATGTTCCTTCCGACAGCGCTTGGCTTGCGAAACGAGAGGTCTCAGGTTAGACGCCCAAATAGAGACAAATGTGTGTGTAATCCACGAATATTTGATACAAGTTTTTCTGTTGGCACTACTATTACAAATACTAAAAACCCCAATATATTTAAGGGGGGCTCCCACACAACATATATGTCTTTTACCGTTTTTCCATTTCTTATTTTTATAACCCTGGGCTGTAAAGTTTTGCATCAGTTACTCTTGGACAATACTTCTTCACAATTTCTTATTCTTCTTACTTGGGTTTTAAGGGTATACTGGCTACAACTACTCAACAATATACCTCTACAGCCTTTGTTATATAAGAGCATAAACAATTTTATATGCGAGTGCCAACCGTTTGTAACTCGAAAGTAATTATGAATGTTTTAGACAATGGCGTTGCTCGGTCGACTGCGCCACAACGACGCCACACGACGCCACTCCACTATTGTGCACAATCACATTATTTCTCAATCATTATTGTTCGGTACCCACTTCAATGTATGGGAAAGTGCTTGCAATTACTGATGGGCGTGGCTACATGTATTGGTTGGTAATCACTAAACGGCAGCCCGCCCCGCATTTGAATTGTTAAAAAATTATGTTGGTTTATTAGTACACGCTGGTATTATAATTTAGTAAAACGTTATCATTATTTTATTTATTTTATTTTATATTATATTATTTAATTGCACACAAACAGGACTCACAAATAATGAAAAGAGTAAAGTTTTAACGTATGCAATAAATTCCAGTTTTTATCTCTAAAAGGACACGTAGAAATGTAATTTCGATTTGCCATACGTTACGAAATAATAGGCAAGCTTTTACCAGTCTTTAACGCTAGTTTCTAGACTTCGTGCGGCTGCTAAAAAAAGTGCAAAAGAACTATAAATTCTGACGGATTAATAGATCCTGGAATTTCACGGAACACTGTTACACTAGGGGACCAAAGAGGTATCGTCACAAAATTTGGTGTGTGAAGTCTATGTGGATTAATTAAGATTGCATTGTATTTAAAAAAAAAACATTTAATAAACAGTCGTATCTCACGTTTCTTCTCTCTACACTCAACTTATCCTATCTACTGCTATTTTTGAGGACATTTTACTTTAACTTCTGTTTCTTTCTAATATCCTTGCTGGAAAACAAATTCGACATTACTACATCGATACACAATTACCCAAGTACAAAGTTTATCACACCATCAAGCCGTGTTTTCTAATCCGCACGGACAAAAATTACCGCGCAATTTGTATAAAAACACGAATATAATCCATTTATCGTACATTTAAGCGTTTGTATAAAAAATGAGTGCACAGTCGGCGCGGAAACCTAATACTTGCGCAATGAATGGTGAAAAACGATACCACACGCTTCTTTGTGCCCGAATATAACATTAGTATTGTGTTTTTAAATTTATTTTGGTTTTCATTCAATGCCTCCAAACCAGACTGATTTGAGCTCGCATCCAATATGCCTTTGTGTGAAAGAATATCATCAAACCATAACCCACTGCTGGGCACTGGCTCTCTACGACTGAGAGGGTTTTGGCCTTAGTCCACGCTGGCTTAATGTGGGTTTGCTACAAACCTAACAAACTTTAGATGTGCAGGTTTCCTGGCGATTTTTTTCTTCGCAATTAAAGTAAGTGATAAGTCATCATTAGTGTTGCCCAAATGCAAGAACAAGACGAGACTTAGCCAGTCTTGGTCTTGGTCTTGCGCCAATACACCTGGTCTTGGTCTTGGTCTTGGTCTTGCGCCCCCAGTCTTGGTCTTGGTCTTGGTCTTGCAGCAAGAGTCTTGCAAGTCTTGCAATTACCTATTAGTCTATTACTATTTATTAAAGTTTACTTTAAATCTTAGAAAAACGTATTAGAATTGGAACATTGTGAGCTTGAATTAACATAGCCATAGTAAAGATCAAGCAGATTAATAAATAACTGAAGATTTGATAAGAAATTCGAAAAATCAACTGACCTATATGTCGTTTTCCATGGAAGTAACTATTTCTTAATAAACATTTATGATTTATAAGCTTACATTTGCCAAAACATGTAAAAAAACAATTTAATTACAATAACTTGACTGTATTTTAAAGAACAATATCTGTCTAGAAAAAAACTTAAGTCAGGGAGCTGTTAACAGAAGTTAGGAAAACATTACGGAAGTTTCATGTGTTGCGCAATTTTTTTTATTTTATTAAGAAAATTCAGGCAGATCGATTTTTTTTGTCTAGAGGACACAAAAACCTGCACTAAAAAGTAGAATGACCCACACAATCAAACTCACATGGCAATCAAATAGTGTCAAATGTTGTGATTTCGGCGCGGCGGCAACGATTGTTGTATATGATTTCAAAAGAAGCCGCCGGCGCGTGTATCATAACCATGTACTTCCGAAAAGCGGCAAATTACTTTGAGAAGTAAGTACAAAACCTTTGATGCCGCATTATCAAAGTGCCGATGGTTAAAACATAACTATGCATGCACTCAGTTTGATTTTAATGGATATTTTTTTATTCGCTATATAGGTATGTTTATGGTATTAGTCGTAATGCGCATAGGTCCAGTTTTTCATATTCTTTGATACAGTTTTTTGCGTCTCATAGAATTCCTAAGCGTACCTATACACCGAACTGTTACACCTAACTACTCCGTGAAATAGCGCTAAGTCTTAGCTGCAAGACGCAAGAGTCTTGCAGGCTAAGTCTTGTTCTTGCTCAAGTCTTGCACGGTCAGTCTTGGTCTTGGTCTTGCTAAAAATATGCGGTCTTGTTCTTGGTCTTGGTCTTGCAAAAACGCAAGAACAAGACCAAGACTGCAAGACCAAGACTGAATTTGGGCAACACTAGTCATCATGGATACCTACACACATAACTTCGAAAAGTCAATCAATTTTCTACGTAGAAAAACCTAGGAACACTTCTTCCGTCCCGGGAATCGAATCTGGGTCCTCTAGATCGCAGATACTTGCCCCGAGATCGTGAGACAGCTTATTAGACTAATTAAATTACTTAATAATTTAAATCTACGCGGGTATCGAACCTAGTACCTTTTATATTAAGACAGACTCTTAACGAAAAGCGTCAACAGCATTATAGCTACCGATAAAATATTATTTCTTGAAGCCATCACGTCCACAAAACAAACAAAATATCTATTATTCACTAATTTCTTAAAAACTGTTTGCTCATAACTTTACATTACATAATTTTGCTTTCAATAATATTATTTTTCCTTTAACGTGTAAAGTAAAACTATTTTCGTAGCTGCAAATACACATTTGTCGGGCTAAGTAAGAATTAATATACGCAGTCAAATGAAATTTCAAGTTTCTAAAATGTCCAAATATTGTGTCCGTATAGGTTTTTGGATGGGGCGGATTTAGAGATTGGATAAGGGGGTCTAAATATGAAACCGCTTTGACATAACAGGACGGGTACAGATTAATTAACAGTAATTTCTAATGAACCTGGTTAAATTGACTGGTTTTATGTGCATATAGATTATAGACGATTACGTTTATAACATTACGTATGTTGTATCCATATTAGTGCCATTAAAAATTATACTCGTAACAAAAACGGCACACAAGAGAATATAATGTCAATGTTTGTGTTTTCCTAAAATATTTTATCCGGGTCCAAGTGTTTCAGAGACCGAAAAGTGTCGCGCAGTTTTTAATACTCAGGGCACAAGACTTACATCTCAGTGTGGGGTTAGTAGGTAGTAAGTACTATACTATGTGTGACTGTTGGGTATATTTACTAATCGAACCAAATAGATGCATCATAAAGTGAATACTTTCCGTATATATACATTTGTATATAAAAAAGATTCTAACCTACTTTTATATTTACCAAAAAGTACCTTCCAAAAAGTATCACACATGTTTTAAACATACAATTACTAAACTAAAAAATCACAATAAAGCATTAGTCTTCATCGTGGGATTAGGCCCATAGTTCGGGTCACTAGTTCGTTCCTGCGTCGTGGTGGACATCAAACGGACGGACAAACGGGTACCTGTCGAGTGGACGTGAGATCGTGTTACCTACCAACATACACTCAGGGACACAAGCGCTCATTATTATTAACTATTAATTTTGGGTGTTATAAAGATAATATGCTAAAATACAAGATGTATTCAGACCGAGATCGAAAACTAAGAGAGGTACAAAATAATGAGGATTTCGCCAATGGGTTCGTAATCACCGTAGTTTTCGATCACGGTCTGAAAACATCTTATATATCGAATATATGTATCTGTAGGTAATATATCTGTAGGTAAAATAGGTCTGAATATATCTGTAGGTAAAATACCCCCGTGGCAGAGTAGGCTAGACACAAGCTTGCGGAACGAGAGGCCGCGGGTTCCTACTAGGGTTGCCAACTATACTGTTTTAAGCAGTATTCTACTGTTTTTCACTAAATTATACTTTTTACTGTTTAACAAAAAAAAAGTATACAAAATACTGTTTTCAGCATCAAAATGCAGACACATTATTATGTGTTACATTTAGACGCTCACAATTTTTTTTTATTTTGTCAGAGGGCGCACAATACACTGCTCAGTGCAGCGCAGCCACAAACATATCGCACTGAGTTTCTGAACGAATCTGTAGTTATTTTAATTTCAATTTTAATTGTAATGAGACATATAAAGTTTTTAAAAACGATTGTAAATTAGTAAGTTGTGCGAGAAGCTCCAAAAAATATGTATTTAAAAATAATAAATAAATACTGTTTGTTTTGCTAAAATACTGTTTAAATATCTTCATAGACCTGAATATACTTTATTTCTTGTAAAAAAAGTTGGCAACCCTAGTTCCTACCTACTCCACACTGGGACAAATATTTGTGTGATTCTTAAATATTTCGAGTCTGGGTGTTTGTGACATTGAAAAGTCTCTCATAGTCGCAGATACCCACGGGCCACGACATAAAACATGCATCCTAATGCGGGGTCAGAGCTATGTGACTATTCGGTGTACTTATTACGAGCCATGCTTTTCTTGCAGCTTATTGCTATTGGGAAACTTCCAGACTTTTTGCTGTGTTACGTGATGGAAACCCCATTATTTTCTTTCCTGTTCCAAAACCTGGACCTGACAAAACCACTCTATGAAAAACAATCCCTTACAACATCATACTTAGTGAGATTAATAACTGTCATTATTACATAAGTTAATAATGTTTTTCCGTCCGCCTGTACCGAAATCCCATAGAGGTCGGTTAATTGCATAGAAGAGAATTAAACAAACTGTGGATCGAAGTTGCGTCACTGTAATGCTTGCCCTGTGTTTGTTCAGCGTGCTAATGTATTTTCCAGTTTTAAGATTAATATTTTTACTAAGATTTGTAAGGACTGCAAAAAAACATTAATGAGGATAGAGAAAATAGGTTGATAAAGACAGGCTTGGTGTTAATAAATTGATGCGCAAGATTAAGATTCGGTTTTGATCACGATCAATTTAGTTATTTATTTTTATACACTTGATTGTTCACAATGAATTAATAACTTAATTTTAAATTAAAAAAATAACTACATTATCCGGAAATATTTGATTTAGGTCTAGGTGTACATGAAAGAGTAAAAGTCTCTATTAGTTTCTGATACAAGATTTGTATCTTAGGGTTCACAACTATGTAGTTGTCACATATATAGTATATTTATTTAGATTAAGAACATATTACAATATGTCTTTATTAAACAGGACGTTTTTATCTATATCTCCGCTTACACTGCTTAGGACATAGGGTTGAAGCAAAATAATATAACCAAGATAAACTTCCTAGTTTATCTAATTTATAATGTTTTATACCTGATATATAATGATCCTTCATCACATATAATATTTCTATGCAGTCAGTACATATTGGATTAAGCAGATTAGACGATTAAGCGGTGATTATCCTTACGCGACCTCAAAGCATATTTGTAATCATTGAGACTGATCACGTCCACAATTTGGAGGACTTAACAAAAGTATTGCACTGTTTAAGGAGGCTAATTTTGCTACGCAACTGCCACCCTTTCTCTACCAGTGTCGGTACTTCCACAGAAGCCCAACAGCGTTACACGTAAATTGTGTATTGTCTAGTTCAGGGCTTCCTAAAGTTATTTACACTATGACGCCCTATAGAATTGTTATTTTTCTTGCGACGCACCCCCCCCCCCCCCCGTCATCAAAACTACCTACTTTACTGGAAATAAAAACAGCAGTAGTTAGCGTAATATAAGGTTATCAGAAAAATACGGACAGCGAATGTTTGCCGATCGCCTCGCGACGCCCCCAGGATGTTGCCGCGACGCACAGTTTGGGAAGCCCTGGTCTAGTTTATAGTTTATTATGGGCTTAGGTTATTCTAGTTTATATGTCAAATTGCTTTGTGCTTTTTAATATTATTTAAGGTAAGGCTTTTAGGATCCTATGGAAGTATCGCTACTGAGCTCTTCGAGGGTAGAATGTTTTTCTTTAACACTCTATACAGGTCTCACTGCTGTGCTCAGGCCTTTTCTGTAATTGGAGGAAGTTGGGACTTAGTCCACCACGGTGGCTTATTCCCGATTGGCCTATTACAATTAAGACATTTATGTGTGCAGATTTCCTTACGATGAGAGACATATTATGAGAGACTTTTCGTCCTGAAGCATCTGGAGTCGAAGCAAATATTAATGGATCGCACAAAATTTGTCTCGATGCGATTTCGTTGTCTAGCCAACTGCACCACGGGGCTGTCGACAAAACTCGACGTAGTGATAAAGTTGAGAGGGGGATGGTTAAATAGTTTAAAAAAAGGTAAAACGACTCTTTACCTCAAAACCGACGTGGACCTATCAAGAGGATAAAGTTGAAGAAATGAAAGAAATGTATTTGAACGGTGGCATTTGGGGCTCTATAGTCTCTGCCTACCCCAACAGGAGACAAGCGTGCTTTATAAATCTTATTTAGTTATAAAATAACCAATATAAAACGTTAAAATTACCAGAAACAGAATTGCGCAGTCAAAGCAAACAACGTCACAAAAGGAATGGGAAAATGTAAAAACCAAAGCAATGTCAAAAGTCAATGTTTTTTTTAACCCGCCAGGTATGTATTGTAGCCAATAAGTGTCCAAATATTGTCACACTGGGCCGCACTCAGTGTCCCGTGACGGGGGTCCTTGTCGCACGCGGCGCGGGTGAAAGGGACGGGGGACTCAAAGCTGCCGACTAACACAATACTACCATGGTGGCAATGCAGGGACGGACTTGGGTGGAGTGAAATTACTGTTTTTTTCAAAGTTGTTGGTAATTGAGGAGTTTGAAGTTTGGATTGAGTTATGGGGAAATGAACGTAAGTAGATTGTTAGATAGGATTTTCTGAGTATTACGTATGGAGTTTGTAATTTTTTCCGGAATAGTTGTACTGTTTAAAATACTGATAAACTTAATTCATAAGTGAGTAAAAATTAAATGATATTATTGCCGCAATAAAGTATGAGTGTATATGAATAAACGTAATATACTTATTCAAGCTTTAATCTTTTGTGTTGATGTTTTTATTAATGTTGGTCTAACTGTATTCAGCTGTTGGGATCACAGAAGCTAATTTATTTTAACAAAGTAATCGCAATTTATATGGGTCTTTGTGTATTTTAAGGATAATTATAAATGTAAATTGTCAATAAAATGCTATATCATTAATTGACTCATAACATGCTTTTTGCATGTTTTAATAAAGCTATAGTAACTAACGTAACTGTAGAAATTAAAAAATACGTAAGTTTACTCTAAAAATATGTATAAACACAGTAATACATGGATATTTTAAGTGTCATTTTATACATTCGTATTTATTTTCTTTTTCTTCTCCTTCTCTATTGTTCTCTTCTTTATTTCTATGTTTTTTATATTTTTTTTATTTCACCGGTTATTGCAATTGCCTTACCAAATATAATTGTACAATTAAATAAAAAACACCATTAAACCTACCCAATTCCGCGCCCTGTATCTGCCGGCGTGTGTGCCGTAGATGTTGTCTCAACTTGGAGCACCCTTTACCGCGTGTGTTGTGTGCTCGCCGACTGACACATGCGTGTGCCGACACACCGCTGGCATAGTACTATCCGCACGGATAGATGTACAAAGTTAGAAATTGGGATATTTTTGTCATGATCAAGGAATCAAAGGTGCCTGAAAATTATTCATCAAATATGTCACACTGGTATGCTGTGGGCACGAGCCTCGTCTACCATTGGTTTAAGCCTTAGTCCACCACGCTGGCCTTAGATCAAAAGCTTAGTAGTTTAAGCAGTGGTACCTACTCCTAGAATCTCAAAAGCTAACAATGCTCAAAATTTCGAGTGATAATCTTTAAGCATCAAATCATTGTTAAACCAAAAAAGCATTAACATATAAATGAGGAAACTCTTTTTTTACTAGAGGAAAGCGCCTTAAAATGAGTATATCCTGACCCCACATAATAATTACAAATTAGACAATTAAAGACTTTTTGACCTCTATGGAAGTACCTACTGTCGCTTCTTTTAGGCTGTGGTATTATTGACCAATGCAGCAATGTCTCGCTAGTTGAGAGGATTAGGTCTTAGTCCACCATATTGGCCCAATGTGAAACTAAAATACCTTACACTAACACTAAATAGCTACAGTTTTGAACCAGCAAAAGAAGGATGACTAAATACACAATCCTTTTGCAACACTTTTTAAATGCAAATAGTAGCGATTTCCTCGGAAGGAGATCGTCTTAAAGTGACGTGTAGTGGTTCCGTACAAATTAGGGTCCCTCGGGAACCCTTCCCGTGGTTTTTATTGTGCATTGCATTTTATTACTTTTTTATATCTTTTTAACAGCTTTGGGGAGGTCAGTTATTGATATTATTATGGCGTAGGGTTGGTGAAATCGTTTTTATGCTTTTTCGGAACGTATGCTGTATTTTAGGACTGAGTCTTCATATTAGCAAAAAATATTATTTTCCATAATGTATTTTTAACGATAGGTTTGTGGTATTTATTTATCACGTTGCATGTTATATCGATATGCAATTTTATGTAATAGAAATAGTAAACTATATTTTTATTCCATTCCGCTATCATGTCTATTATAAAGTATTTAACATTAACATAAATATTCTTAAATTTTATGCTACATTATATAGTCCTCGAACGATATAGGCCAGATTGTAGAAGGCCTAATCTCTCGGTTTTAGAGAAGGCCCGTTTCCAACAAAGGACAGTAATATTATATGGGCTAATACTGATGTATAATACTTATGCATTTTTTACTAGAAAGTTATATAGGACCTTGGATATTAACATCAAAGCTGTGTTACATGAAGCTATAGTTTAGTGTTATTGATAACAAATATTTCAAAAAACCTTTCTAACACTGTGTAAAGTGATTTAAAATAGTGTTACCACCCCTGAGTAAAGCTAGGGGTCGTCCGTCACGCACAGGAGGGGTGGGCACAATAATATCTTAAATATTTTGATCATTTGCTGTAAACGGAGGAATTCCGTTTCGAGACGTTTCGAATGCCACTAATATGAAAAGAATTTGTTTGGTGTCGATTTTTAATTTTAATTTCTTTCAATTAAATGATAGATAAATTCAAAATGATTTATATGTGTCATTGTTTTAGTTAAATGATGATTTAATATCTAAAGATTACTTTTTAGAATTGAATTCGGAGTTTGGCAAATTGGGCTTTTGGGCTTTTAGGAAATTACCACTACTGCTCTATCCGTTGTTTATGAGAGAGATTACACTTGTTTATTAATTAATTCATGGTCCAGTGTCGAGACTCGAGTGGTCTTGGGTTCGATCACCGGATCGGGTAAAGTGTTATTGGGTTTTACCATTAGAAAATATTCAGGTGCAGCTCGTGCTACGAAGGTTGAAAAGTGTTTGAAAAACGGCAATAAGCTCGCTCCCTACTGCATGGGACTGAAACATACCTGACAGAATTTGGGTGCAGAATTGCATCTCTACCTACCCCTTGGGGAAATACTAGCGTGAGATTATACGTGTATTTGTACCAAAACTCCTTTAAAATCATATGATTTGGTTAAAATTACATCGTGCGTCTACCGACGTATGTCTATATAATAACAATCCACAGACGAACCCATATTCAAACTTCTGATCATTTCTATACGTGAAACTCCATATGCCAACTTATATCAAGTCTTACAAAGCGGCCATTGTAAGTAGACCCCCTAACACCAAGTCATACTATCGCTCCAGAGCTCAAATAAAACTGGAAGAAAATAATACTTTGACAGAATCTTGTTTAACGCCCGACATGCTTTCAGTCTGTTTAAAATACGGCAAGTTTAACCACACCATCTATAAATCACATGCCAAAGGGATGTCGACTTTAGTTTCATACAAATAGGGTGTATAGTAATTTTTTTGGGTGGTAGTACTAAGTTTGCAAGAACATCCTCAAGGCAAAACACTCGCAGATAGAAATCTTGTTAAGGGCATGTCTTTTCCAGTCTCTTTTGTCTACAATTACTCCCTTTGTGGTCTCGAGGGTATAGCTGTCTCTTTCTAACGCAGGGTAAAAGTATACGTACGTCTCACTCTCACAGTCTTTGGAAATCCAATTTGAAATTTCCGCTTGTGTTTATGTGTTTTCTTTTTTATCTTTTGAACAAAGATTGAGGTGAGGCCGTCTGGGGCCTTGGTTTGAGACAACAAGTGATGCTCCCGGGATAAATCATTCGCGAGCATTTAAGACAATTTTGAAATACCTAATTTAATTACAAGTGTGCATATTATGTCCTTAAACTAGGTAATTAAATTTTAGTAGGTAGGTATATGAAAATTCAGTGTGATTATAATAAATTAAAACAGCTATTTATTATTATCACACTAAATTATCACTTAATCTAACGGTGAAGGAAAACATTGTGATGAAACCTGCACATCTAAAAATCCTTATGAATTTCTCAGGTGTGTAGTCCGCTAACCTGCACTAGGCCAGCTTGATCGACTAAGGCCTTAACCATATCTGTTGTAGAGGAGGTTGTAGCAGCTGGACGTATATGGGCTGATGATGATCGTTACGTAAATGTGTGATGGCTTTGAGGATTACATGCGTATAAACGGATCGCTATCTTGATAGACTCGGGTGTAAATCTGACCTGTAGCTTTTCGAAGTTATGTCGGTGTTTTTATTTATTTAAACTACTAAGGAAAAACTCCTGTGTGACCTTCTAAGTAGATAAATCTGTCAATATCTGTTTTAAATTAAGCCACTATAATTATTTTAACTGATAATAGTAATTTATTTGAAGTTTTTTTGGATCCCTACATAACCATAAGGTCACTTTGTAGCACCAATATAAAAAAATATAGTAAAATCACAACTTTTGTCGTCCAATATTGCCGAAAAAGCTCGTAAAAGCTTCATCGGTGCGTAAGGTAAGTGGGTTCAAATTCCGTGGTCTCTAAATACATGCTACAGTTTACCTCTCAATGTGTAGGCAAAACTAAAACATATTGAATGGGAAATATCGAAAAAGCTACGGTGAAAACTGTTCCAAATCTTTCATGTATTTTTTATTTTTTCAAGAGTTTTCTATTCGGCAAATTCACCAAAAAGGTTTGATATTTATAAACATATTGTAGGTTTTGCTTCGATAGTCTGGCAGTATGGCTTGCGACCAAATTTACCGGGTTCAATTTCTATTTAATGTTGAATTTTTATTAGGTTGTTCTTTAAGATATTTATAGTTCATCATCAGCCCACATGCGGCACGGGTCTGCTCTACCACTGAGACAATTTTTAGGTCTTAGACCGGTTGGCGGACTACACACCTAAGAAATTTTTAAGAACTTATAGGTGTGCAGGTTTTATCTCGATGCTTTCCTTCACCGTTAAAGCAAGTGATAATTCATTGTGAATACAGACATAACTTTGAAAAGTTAGAGGTTTGAACAATAAACCTGGGAGTTGAACCCGCGACCACCGAGATTCTGGACCGCGCGCCTAAACCTCGAGGCAATCACTTTTTATGGACATCTATAGTAGCACTGCGGATGTAAAAATACTTCCAAAAACGGTAAAAGGTTCGCTCACAGAAGCTTTTGTTTCCGTCGCCGGTAAATAGAATTTGGTTCTATGACCGTCGGATAATGTTTGCCAAATTTGTATTAACACTAAAATTCGCTATTTAGGAAATAGATATTGTTCATAATAATTAATAAATACCTACACCAAATAGTCACATAGATCTGACCCTAAACCAAGATACATGTGTTATGACGCGGGTATCAGAAACGAGAGATTTTTCATTCGCACAAATACCCAGACTCAAAACAAATAGCATTTACGGCGATCGAACCCACCTCCTCTTATTTCAGAAGCTAGCTTGTCTGTGACTTTTATCATATTTGAATTTTTCATTGCATAATAATATTCTCAGTATTACGGAGTCTGCTGACTAAAGCTGCTAAAACTCATATTAATAAGAAGGTAGATACAACAATTAAGTTATTTAAATACATTCAGCAAGATTTCCTACCCTTCTTGAGCAATATCAAAAATAAAAATACTCAGTTGCATTCAAAACATCCCCCTACCAATAAAAGGGGTGACAAATATCATCTAAACGTCAAAACCAAATAATTTAAAACCGATATGGTCCCCTCATGGGAATCGTTGCGGGCGCGTGTCACGGATTAGCGCCATCTTGTGTCGCGCGGGGTAATTAAATTTCGCGCCAAACACCACGATTTCGCGGCGCAAATTGAGTGGTGCAAATTCTTTTGTAGTTTTTAATTGGTTATACTGGATTAATTCTGCCCCTCGGCTGTGTTGGCGTAAATGTAGGTATCCGAGGGACAGTTAAATTTTTTCTCCATTTAAATCAACCTTAATATTGTTTCTTTCATTATACAGAATATTTTATTAAAAGTTTTTAAGAAATTGTTAAGCACGGAGACTAGTTCGCGCGATAAACGACGATAGGCTATATCCCTAAGTGGACAACTCTTTGTTTTCCAACTCCTCCTTTACATAGTTTTTCTGATTAACTTCGTTGCGGGATTGTGACAATTTAGGTCCCCTCTGATTCGCTGAGCTTCATTGCTCGGCGCCAATACTGTGCGTGCCGCTGTTGATCCTGTAGTGCAGGAGTTGCAGTGGCGGGTGTGTGGTGGGATAGGGCATAAAAGGCTGTATCCCTATTATGCGTAAATTATAGGTTACATTAAACATAGCTGTCGAAAAGTGGATGCGAAAATGGAACTCTGCCTACACTTCGGCGATTATAGTCTGTAAGGTTATTTATATATGTATGATGTAGTATATATGTAATATTTAATAAGTATATAGTGACGCAATACATTTTTAGACTGTAGTTTGATCCTAGCGCAGAGACAAATAATTAAGTTATTGTGGTTTGCAAACATTGAATTCGGATTGAGGTTTACTAGACTAGGTAAATTTCTGATAAATAATTAGGCCTATGTTTCGACTTCTCCTTCTTCTTCTTCTTCATCAACCCATATACGCCCACTACTGAGCACGGGTCTCCTCTGCCATTGAGAGGGTTTAGGCCATAGTCCGCCACGCTGGTCTAGTGCGGGTTGGCGGACTACACACCTAAGAAATTCCTAAGAACTTATAGGTGTGCAGGTTTCATCACGATGTGCAAGTGATAATTCAATTTGAATACACACATAACTTCGGAAAGTCAGAGGTGTGTGCCTGGGGTTCGAACCCGCGACCGCCGAGATTCTCGACCGCGCGCCTAAACCTCGAGGCCATCACTGCTGTTTCGACTGTCTATGACTAATAATTAAAGATTTTACGGATAGTTTTTTTAGTATGATTGATAAGGCTAATTTTAAATCGTTAACGACTGGTTGTATTTACATAGAAATGTAACAGAGTATGATTTGTACATACATAAATAAATTCACGCCCGTATTCTCCGAAGGGGTAGGCAGAGGTACATTCCTGGACCCACATTTCTGTTACGGTGTTTTTATCCCACTTAATAGTGGGCGTGCAATAGTAAATTAAAATTTATCATTAATTTAAAGTGTTTTTATAAAATTCCAAAAAATATTCAAATAAATTACACATCTCGTATTTTACATTTTTCTTAGTGATTAATACACCTGGCGACATCTAGTGACCAATAGCATAAGTATTGAAAAAAAGATTTGATTTTAACGCCATCTGTGAGGCAATAGCAAAATCAGCTTGACTTGTAAGTTTGGAGCGTCTCTTTTAATTTTGAATAAAAATGATAATATATAACACATATTATTCTATTGTATGTATCTTTTGTGATACAGAATAGAAGTAACCATACTGCTTCCAAGGATTCGGTCACGAGAAATTGAAAAAGCGAAACATTTTAGTTGGCATATTTAAGTTGTCCTGCCCCTAAATATTTAATTATCAATCAAAGATCTTTGAGAAGTTCTCAGTAGCAGGACGAAGTCTAGATTTTTAGAATTGACATTTCTATAATTGAGCCCAAAAAAACACTTACCTATTTTTTATTTCAATAGACTTCCTTTCATGACACATCTTTGAGTCAATGGCGGTACTTCCATAGAAACCCGAAAGCCCGACTTGCCTTACATAGTTCCGAATAACGAACTTAACGATTGTTTATTTATAAAATAACGCTATAAACGTGAATGTGAGTACTAACCGGTAGGTATTTATTAGTCCTACGTACCAAAAAAAATATGCTGCTACTAAATAAACATTTGGGCGTGCCTTAATTTGACACCCTAGGCACGCCACTGCTTTGAGTGTATGTGGAACGATATAACGTGACAAGTATTTATCTTTATCTTTACTATTATCATGCACAATAAACCATATTTTTATTATATTAAACGGATGGAAGTTTCTTGGAAAAAATCCGATTTTAGTCATAAAATGATTGGAAGTGTAGTCGATGAGTGAGCCCATCAAGAACGACATACATATTTCGTGACTTTAGGCAGCGATGTATTATAATATATAACCAGTGATGGCCTCGAGGTTTAGGCGCGCGGTCGAGAATCTCGGCGGTCGCGGGTTCGAACCCCAGGTACACACCTCTGACTTTTCGAAGTTATGTGTGTATTCACATTGAATTATCACTTGCTTTAACGGTGAAGGAAAACATCGTGATGAAACCTGCACACCTAAGAGTTCTTAGGAATTTCTTAGGTGTGTAGTCCGCCAACCCGCACTAGGCCAGCGTGGTGGACTATGGCTTAAACCCTCTCAATGGTAGAGGAGACCCGTGCTCAGCAGTGGGCGTATGATTATAATACTCTTCATCAACCCATGTTGATGAAGAGTATTATAATCAGGGTCAAACCTATTGCCGTTTTACCACCATTTCTAGTTTCCATACTGCTACTTTGAATTCACTATATAAACGGATATTTAATGTTTATATAACACTTTGCTGGAAACGGGAATCGAAATCAGGGTCTCTAACTCGCGATTCCAAAAAATACCATATGATTTAACTTGGCCTTTCTTCATCTGTATTTGTTGTAAGGCCAGCCAATGCCCCCGAGATATTCAAAGTCGTTGACCTGTTATCGTGACGTCAGCCTGTCAAGATGACTGATGAAACTTTCCTCCACTTTGTTTGTGTACGAGCATTCTGGAAACAATGATTAATATGTATATTATTTGTGAGATGCAAAGGTGAAATTTAGGTTGGAAATTATGCAATACTACCAAACGGGCTGTATTAATTCGGGAGCCTTTTTTACAAAAGAAAATGTGGGTATGGTATTTTCAAAGATGTCTTCTATGTTCAGACTAATAACCATTCAAACAGGTTTCGAAGTTTTTGAGTTTACCAACATACAAAATACAAATATCTCCTCTTTAATGTTACAATAGCATAGGGCAAATTCAATTGATGTATTGATATTTAGTCTAACTATTTTACGGATTTAAATGCAAAAGAGGATAAACAATAACTAGATTACATCATAAAATAACATTTTTTTTATCTCTCAAGTTTAAATTAGTGCCTGCTGTAAAATTCTTAGCAATGTTACAGTCACCATAGCGCAAATATGAGGAGTATACGCAGAAATTTTTAAGTCTGTGGACAATATCCTTAACGCTATTATTAAGGTTACGGTGAAACAAAAGAATGGAGATTTAATCTCGGTACTGATATTATTATGTTTGCATCATACATAATATGTTTACCAAAAAAATGTTTACTTTCAAGCTGATAATAATCTTTATCCCAAACAATTTTTCTTAAAATAGTAATACCTGACTCCCATCAAATACTTTATTTTTTTGCAGTCTATCATTCTTTGAATCTGATTACCTTATCAGTTATCACTATACCCCGTCACCTGTCAGAGAATGAATGTAATCAGAGAAAGGTTAGTGGCTTTTCACCACAACCGTTACTATAACTCCTATATCCCTGTATTGATAGTATTACAGAAACGACACCAAGTGGTGAAACTTAATGAGAATCGAAGAGGACCTAACTTCTCTTAAACTCATTACAATATTGATCAAATAAGATAGAAGATAGAAATACACAGGTGTCTAATTCAACTAGAGTGCAAGCTAAATGGAACAGGTAGACTGAAGACAGAAAAAAAGCGCTTTTAATTAAAAATTATATATTATGCAAATGGCTTTCTTTGTTGAAATCGAAGTTATTTCGAGCAGCACAAAGTCTAGAAATTTATACTAAAACAACACTAAGCGTCCATATTGATTTTATAAAAAAAAATTAAGTTATAAGGAAGATAATAAGCCCTAGGACTGGGAGTAACCAAACTGATCAAGAGTTTTATTTTCTTTGATTCAGTTTGGTTTGCTATGATATTTATGAATTAAAATTGATATAATGACCATTTAAAAACATGCAAATATATTGCTTAATTCGTGATAAAGATATTTTGACTTTTACTTCACTGTCCACTCATTTAAGAATAGAAGCGTGAGTATGTATTTTTTAGTAAAATCTTGCCCATCTGGTAGGTTATCTTAGTAAGCGACAGTCATGAGTTATCATGTTTAGAAAAATATCAGACGATCGTTATCTCGCGGTGGAAAACAAATCTCGTTGTGTCACAACAAGGTAAACAAACTATCTGCGATAGCAACTGGCAACTGAGACGGGTTGTGTTATTAAAAATCTTTAATTTTGTCTTATTTCGATATATACAGACTTTTTCTATAATGGAGAGAAGGCTTTGGTCTGGCATATTTCACGAATCGTCTTTTGGTTTAACGGGTCTAGTGCCTTTCTTCGAGCAAATATTCAGACTTAACGCTGCCATAAAACCTAATAACATTTCACCCGACGCGGGTATCGAACCCAGACCCCTAAATCTTACGGCATGTACTTATACCGCGAGACCTTAAGACAGTGAATTTGTAATGGCTGTACTTTCATAAAAGCTCAAAAGTCCAACTTGCCTTATTTTATTTTTCTTAAATCTTTATTTAACATAATAATCTTTCTTAAACCTTTATTTGCTTTTAGCAATTTGCCCCGCATTAATAATTGTAAACTAGTAATTACACAATTAAGCATTTGGGCCTCTATAAAAGAACCGACACTTAATTTGTCCCGGAAAATTGTACCGACTATTGTTTTTTCGTCATAAAATTCTAAACTACAGTTTTTATTTATTTTATTTACAAACAATACAATAATTATATTCTAACTTTAAAAGTACTCACAATTATTACAATTTGCATTTACCATCGCTGTTTTTATCTTAATTCTGTATAAAATTCTGTTTTTGTATGGTATCAATAAACTTTCCCCCAATATATTTGTTAGTGGGAATTGTTATAATTAGTAAGTTGTTCGTGATAGTCGTGTTTGATCGTTACGTAGTGCATTAGCGGGTGCGTCGACGTCTCACACAACACGACCGTCACGACGTGTCGCGTCTACACTTGTTTACTCTATTATCTGTGGCAATAGCCGAGGGAATTGCTATGGGCTATTGCTATAGGCTATTTCTATTAGCGATTGCTATGGGCTATTGCTATGGGCTATTGCTATGGGCTATTGCTATGGGCTATTGCTATGGGCTATTGCTAAGGGCTATTGCTATGGGCTATTGCTATAGGCTATTGCTATGGGCTATTGCTAAGGGCTATTGCTATGGGCTATTGCTAAGGGCTATTGCTATGGGCTATTGCTATAGGCTATTGCTATGGGCTATTGCTATTAAATTTCTTTCTGTTGCAGGGTCCGCTATGCAATAGTTGATTGAGGCAGCGTAAGGCCTATGCCAGCGTGGTGTACCAAGGCATAAGTCCTCAGTTGTTGACAAGGCCGATGCTCATCAGTGGGACGTGTATGGGCTGATGATGACATTGAAGTCACGGGATTTACCTTATGCTTATTTTATTCCTGTAATGAATGACGGAATGAAATCAGTTAATCATCATCATCATCATCATCAACAGACCTTAATTCGTCCACTGCTGGACATAGGCCTCTCTTATGGCAAGACCGAGTGGAGACCGCGGCTCGGCAAACGTAGTGTAGGACGCCCTCTGGCTAGGTGGGGTGACGATATCCGCAAGGTGTCTGGCAACGGTTGGATGAGGAGAGCCGAAGATCGAGCCCAGTGGCGTGCCATAAGAGAGGCCAATCAGTTAATCAAATTAATTAAATTTTCTTTCTTAAGCTAGGCACAACTGAATAAGTATATGCACCTACATGTTTCAAAAACTATTACAGAGATAGGTGCAAGCGTACTGCATGTTACAAAGCACATTGATAAGCTCTTTGCTGCTACTAAAAATCCTGCAATAAATAAACTTATTAACGCTTAGCTTGAACCAAGAATTAAACCCGAATCCTTCTTGTGTACTGTGGAAACAAAAAGTTGCTTGCTATATTATATACTGTCCATTTTTTCAATCAAATTTATTACGTTGCGATTGTTATATATTATTTTATGCGGTTTTTATAAAACTGATGGAATTGCAACCTGGAACAACTTCAAAATACATAAAATCTTGATAAAGTTTTGATCATTTACTCTTCTGCAAAAGTATTTACTAAACCAACCTCAACCATTATCACAACCAAATCATTAATTTAATGCGCAAAACAAAACCCTACAAAAGATCTTTTGGGGGGATCTTCTTAAAGGGAACTACCGATAGCAATAGGAATAGCATAATCTCTATCGCGACAGATAATAGATATTCATCTCGTTATCTCAGTTCATTTGTACCATTGTGTCTCACACAACGCATGCGACAGTCCAGCACCAACCGCTGCGGGTAACTAGTCGATTTTGAAGTTATTTTGTATAGTGAGTATTATTTTGTTTTTATTTTGCCGGTAAAAAAGGTAAGGTTGTGTGTTATGTAGATTAAAAGGTATTATAGTAATTTAGGTTGTGTGTTATGTAGATTTGTTGTGTGTTTTATTTAGTGATGTTAATTTTATTTTTGAATTATATTTTGAGCGGTATCTTGTGTGGAATGGATAAAGTAATTTGTATGATCATATAATAACAAAACAGTTTATTTTATACTGTTTTAATGAGGAAAAAATATGCCTATTTAAAAATTTATGTGGTAATAACGTGGTATATTTTTTATATATTTTATAAACGAAAAAAAAAAACATTTAATACCAATTATAACATTATTTGGCAATAACTTGGTACATTTTGGATGTATTTCATTAACGAAACAAGTTAAAATAACTATTTATTTAAATTGTAAAAACGCCGGTAAATGTATTTTAAAACTTGAAACAATGCATTAAATAACACTAAATTGATTCTTACATTTCTGAAGCATAACGAAAGATTATTATACATACTAAAATACCATTTAAAAACCATAAATTTATTTACATAAAATCAATTCGTTTCTCCTATACTAATCATGTGACGGTAGTGTCGCCAAGCTTCCGCCAGGCGGCGCCACTTTCTATACAAGAGTTATTTATAGAAAAATAAACAATGTACTATCAATTTCGAATCAATTTTCGTCAACACAACATACTGATAACATATGAATATGACCTTGGGAAGAATTTACCACAAATTGAGATGCGAATGAAACGTTTTATTTATAAATTTATACGCTTTTTGTTATGTTAGCACCTATTGTTATCATATTCAAATTATTCTCGAACTCTTTGCGGCAAATAGGTTGGTTGAATTTATACACCTAGCTAGCGAAACATCGCAAGCTAGGTACTAGTCTTATTTATCATAAAGTGAAACGGTTGCTTTTTTGGTCATAATTTTTGGTTTTGAGAAATGTTGCTTACACTACCCGACCCGGGATTTGAACCTGAGTCTTCTCGATCGAACGTTATCTTGGTTGAAATCTCAACAAAAGGATAAAATGGATATAAATGTGACAATGATGATAAATATGATGTTTATAAAAGGATCATATGTAAACTTTAATCAAGTGTCATCGAACGTACAATACTTTGTTTCTCAGTCTGATAACCGCTGCGCTATATGAGACGGTGCAGTAGGATGTGTTGTAAAGTTGATCGACTGTTATCTACAGATATGATTTCACTACAATGCAGAAAACAATACATCTACGTGCGGTCGAATATAAATATCACAGATTTATGCGTATTTTATGACAATAAGTATGAAATAAAGAAGTTTTTTATTTCTTAAGAATAGGGTTTCGGTGTAAAACTTACCTATTATTAGGAAATAAGAAATATCCGACATACATTAGCTATATCCCGAAGTTTTCGCCGCTCCAATATGCATTAACAGTGCGATATTTGTGATAAAATGTCTATAATTTTATCCAGATCTGTTCGTCTGGTCGAGTTTGATTAGGTAACATACATACCTACAAAAATCGAAACTAGAATAACTAATGCTATTTGTTTCGATTGCGGTGAAAAACATATCTACACACTCAACCCTGTACCACCGAAAGGATAGGCATAGTTACATTTAAATATTATTTTTACAATTCGCCAACTTGGTATGTAGTAGCGATAGGGGACGAGTCTTCATTTGTTTTCAGATATATTTCAAAACTCTATCTATTAAAAATTTCTGAATGTAGCCCAATAACTTAGCACCTCAAGTTTCGCAATCTTTCCTTTATTGATCCTTGATGCAAAAACTTAATATAAACTCTTACTATGAAACAAATAACGAATCTCTTCACCTCTCCCCCAGTGATGGCAGACCAACGTTTCCTCGAGCCTGGGAAGGTGATCCGCCCGATAATAGACCACGAGGGGGTCAAACTCCTGGCTGAGAGGCTGTACGGCATCTCAGTGCTAGAGCTGACGGAGCTGAACGGCTACGATGACAAGAACTACAAGATCATCGAAGATCCGAATGTGAAGAACCCTCTCATCACCAACCACTCGCCCCATGGCTACGTGCTGAAGATCATGAACTCCATGGACTCTGATAACGTGACTGTTGTTGAGGCACAGAACGAGATTATGAACTTTTTGGGTAAGTATTTATGGTCATACCCGACAGTCATGTATTTCTGACCCTTGGAAGCCTAAAAGCCTGGTATGCCTTTGAAAACTCGGAATAACCTTTACGGTCTAAATGTTTGGTTAAGAAAAGCAATTGGACATGTAGATGAGAAAAACCAACTCCACAATAAGCTATTATAAACTGGATATTACCCAATAAACGTTACGCTTTTGGGCTTTCTTGAAAGTACCGAAACTTGGTCATATAGTTCTGATCCCACGAAAAGATACGAGTCTAGTGTCTATTCGGTCCCAAGACACATTACCAGATAATTGCTACCACCGAGAATATCATAATGCGAAAGCCTAATAATACTTTCCCAAACTCCTAATTTTCTCCCCCCAACTTGAATAAAACTAAAACTTTAAATCCATAATTTATGTTCACTCCACTCAACCAACTGTACTTTCGTCAGACCCACATACCTTTTCATTGACAGTCCTCCTAAAATCAAACCCAGACTCTAAACCAACCAGATTATAACCAGTAAATATATTCCACGATCAAACCCATTTCCTATATCAACCTATTTATAATTTACTCATCGTCCCATTCTGGAATCAAACCCATACCCTGTGCCTGTATCAACCTATTTAAAACCAGTCCATCTATTCCAGCCACTCGCTCTGTAACCTGCCCTAAGCCGGTGCGCAACGTGTTCGGCCACCTGCACTCGGTTGAGAATATCGGCGGGAAGAAGCACGCGGTTCGACTCCTGGAATACGTCCCGGGGGAACTCTTGAAGGACGTGCCTAAGTCTGAGCCCCTTCTGTATCAACTGGGAGAGTTTGTCGCTAACTTGGATAATAAGTTGCAGGTAAGAAATGCCTTTTTTCTTGATTTCATCTATAAAGTTCTTAAGAATTTCTTAGGTGTGTAATCCGTCAGTAATTGGGCAGCGTTGTGGACTTAGGCCTAAACCCTGAAAATAGACGTATATTGGGCTGACGATGAAGCATTGCTTTTGGAGTAAAAACCGCCTGTTTAAAGTTTAAGTCGTAATTAAAAGGATATTTAAGATAAAAGCCTTATACTACCTATTTGTAGAATGAAGAGGAAAATATTTGAGGTAAATAAACATATGCAACGGTCATATAGTTTTGACCTCGCTCTAAGGCACAAGTTTTATGTCGTAAGTCAGAAACTACGAGAGTCTTTTCGCTGTCACAAACACCCAGACTTGGAAAAAATATTTGTGGATCACAAAAAATTGTCATGTTTTTTACAAGATGGTGTCTAGCCAATAGGGGCGCTATTGATGTTGTTCTATGGGCAAAATTATGTATAATTGGTAGATAGGATATATAATTGTGTGTATCATACAACATAAGCGTTAATAACATGGCACGCATATTCATACACGGACATCAATTTAACAGTCACATAGCGGATACCGGCCAATGGAATTACACAGTAATTGTGACAGGGCCGGACTGGGAACCATTGGCGTGGGCTGTTGGGCCCACCGATGACAGTCGAGGCTTGATGTGATCTTTAGTTTAGGATTTTTCAGAATGATTTTCCAATGTTATAGCTTACGTTAATACCTTATTTCATTTATCTAAATCACTAAGCCTTGCGGTAATATATTAGAGTAAGTCGCAAGATAAATAAGATATTGACAAATCTTTACCTTTCCATACCTATTTGTCTATATTCGCCCATGTTCATTCAACGGATGAGTAGAATCTCCTACAGCTTAGTCTACAGATGGGTAAAACCTTAATTCATAGCACTGGCTACGCCTTGGCCCTTTAGCCTGGCTTTTCCCTTTTTTACAGTCTTCATATCTTTCATGTTAATACCTCATGCTTGTGAAGGTTTCCATACGAAGTTCTGGATAGTTAACGTGCATCGTCCCTTCCAAAAGTTAGAAGTTTTGTTTCTGAATATTGCTCAATATCTGTTAAAAGTTTTGTTTCTGTATCCATTATTGCTCAATATCCAGTAAACATTTGTCCAACACAAAGAGGTCTCAATTCGTCCCTTGTCCCCCTGGGTCGTTGTGTGCCGGCGCGAGGGTCAGTCGCGCTCGTATTGTTCGTAACCTACTTACTGGAAATAAGTTGCTGATTGTAGAAAAATACGTGCTCTCACACTATGTTTTTAAATATTCTGCATGTAGAGATGGTGGGTTTAAGCACGCGGTAGAGAATCTAGGTGGTCACGAGTTTAAACCCAAGGGGTATATTTTAACCGACTTCATAAAAATGAGGAAGTTATCAGTTCATCTGTTTTTTATATTAATATTATTACAATCCCCCTGACTGTAAAGAAAATCCCGACAAAAAATTATAAAGAACCACATACATTTAAAACGATGGTTGAATGGAAATCGTCAAGCTTTTTATTTTTTGTTGTTTGTTTTGGGATTTTCTTTAACGCCAATGGGTTTGTGATCACCGTAGCGAATACCTGCCTCAGTTTCCGATCACGGTCTGAAACCACTCTGTATAGGTTTAGTGTACATGTTGTAATGTTTGAATACTGTTATTTTGCAGAACTTCAACCACTCTGGGCTGGTGTCCCGCCAACACATCTGGATGTTGAGCATGGTGCCCGAGCTGGAGAAGTTCAAGTACGTCATCAAGGACTCGGAGAAACACGACTTGGCTGAGGAGGTGAGAGGATTCAGCAATTTTATCCAAAGCATTCAACCTAAAGTTCGCCAGGTATCCTGTTCATGTCCTGGTGAGCCTATTGGGCAATTTTTTGGGCAATAGTTTCTTGACGGCTATAATATAATAACATAGCTAAATGGTAAATCACTGGTCTGTTATCTGAAGTGTTTGCCATTAAGTCAAAATTGTATTGACGATTTTAATAGGTACATATTAAAATAATTTAATTATTTCGTAATTTTAGTAATTTTTCTCATTTCTACATTTCGTGAAGAATAAGTTATGCTTATTTTTTATCAAGGCAACTCGGTCTTTAATTCATATTTGCAGCTATCTGCATGTTATAATTCATTAGTTGCAGTTTCCCTTTTGTTATTTAAGATAAATATTTTTTTGTAATTCTTTTGGAGTTGCAAAAAAAATTATTCAATTAATGTTCAGGTGATAGAAGAGTTCAAATACGCCGTGGTGCCTCGTCTCGACGAACTGGAGAAGGGAGTCATCCACGGCGACGTCAACGAAATGAACGTACTCGTTACACTGAAACCAGGGGGCAGGTATGGTTAATTCTTCAGTTTACAATCTATTTTCTCATATAAAGAACACGAAAGAATGAAAGAATTCATGACACAACATAAAAAGTCATTTAATACAATTAGTTTCAAAGTTATGCGATAGATGGCGCTGTTAACCAAAATGTATTTTTAATAGAATAAATATATTTAAATATAATTTATTAAAAATGGTAAACCCTCTCAATGGTAGAGGAGACCCGTGCTCAGCAGTGGGCGTATATGGGTTGATGAAGAAGATATTAAAAATACAAAATATGAACATAGTTATCGGGAGAATAAATATCGCTTTTCGCCGACTTGTCAGCTTTAAATGTGTTGCTCAAGTAATCAAATAATTTTTAAATGAGAATTTACAAATAGGGCTCTGAATACAGGAGTGTTGAAGTTATGCAACAAGATACTTGATGGAATACTTCTGAGGTAAGCCAAGGTTCTAGATCTTTTCTTTGCTTAAATCTTGGCTTACCTCTTTTGAATAACTGAGTCGACTAACTGTAAACTAATTACGTAAATATTTCTATGCGCCATCTATTGAGCAAAAGTATAAACTTGTTAAATCAAATTCTTATAAATAATCATAGATGGCAGTGGTGCAGCTATATTTCTAGCTATGTTCCATAATTTTAATGAAATAAATTGTTTTTTTCTTGTTAATAAATAAATCTGTATGCATAAAGCTCAATGTGGGAACTTTTATGCGGTGAATTTATGTTTCGTTAACTAAACAAACTAAAAATTCAAGAAAATCTTTGCAACACATAATATTGAAAGATTATAAATAAGAATATTGTGTTCGCGGAATTTGAGTTTTATTATAACGATTAGGTAATAACTAAAATTATTGATAAAGAATAAACAAACAGCGTAACCACAGTATCGAAAAGAAATTGTTTGGGTTTCACGAGCGTTTCACGTAATTTAAATTACATTCATCTACAATATATATTCTATCTACATATATTCTTATGCATATTTTCGCAATGATCTATGATTTAATTTACATGAATTTATATTATTTTATAAATGACATATGAAAAGAGAGTTGCGTCTCCCCATCAACAGATGGCGCTAAACTACATTTCCTTCCCCAGCTCCTCAGACTACCGTGTATCAGGCATCATCGACTTTGGAGACATCCAGTACTCATACTACGTATTCGAGCTGGCCATCACCATGACGTACATGATGCTGCTGACCGGAGACCTGAGGGCTGGAGGCCTGGTGTTGGCAGGATACACGGTCTCCAGGAGACTGCCTGATGATGAATACAGGCTTTTGAAGGTAGGTGTTATTATTAGATTTGGGTGATAAGTGTGGTTACATCCAAAATGATTCATAGAATATTTATTTATCACACTTTATTGTAGGTACACCACAAAACATATAGTTACATGATTTAACAATAAACTTAACAAGACCAGAGTGCAACAATTGACGAAATATTGGTGCCTGAATCTGAACATTTTTTCGGATTCGATTGTGTAAAGTATATGGGTTGTAAATAATAAATTCTTAAAACCAGCATCACAAGGCTTTAAACTTGGGGATAAAAAATGAAAGGAACGGTCTATTTCATATTATGATACCTTACCATATTGCATCAACCAGCTTACTAAACGCAAATTTTCTCATCAACAGACACTAGTCTCCGCCCGCCTAGTCCAGAGTTTGATTCTCGGCGCGTACACCATCGAGCAGGACCCGAACAACACGTACGTGAGCTCCACAGAGAAGGCCAACGGATGGGAACTCCTCCGCAAGATCAGGAAGACCAAACCCACTGAGCATGGAGACCCTACTGATTGGAAGGCCATCGCCAACGAATACTTGACGAGAAGCTAAATATTTGTATGTGGAACATTCGAGAAGTTTCGAAAAGGTTCTAGAAAAATATAATTTATTGCAGTAAAAATATTATGTTATTATTTGTATATAGCAGTTATTAAAAAATGTATTTTAAAGTAGAATTAATTTTTAAAATGTGGAGGTGTAGTTTTTTTGTTCCTTTAAATATTGTGTAAAGCTTTGTAAGTTTATGAAAGTAATTAATAATGTAGTTTAGAAGAGATTGTTGCTTTATTATACTTAATAAATGTATTATATTTGTAGTATTAATTAAAGACTGTTTACTAGAAAAATGTTGTTTACTTAATAGTTACCCTTGCCCGTTTGTATCTGCAAAAGGGTACCTTGTAGAAAAATTGTTCCAGATATTTTTAAGAATTAGAAAGTGATAAACCTGTAATATTTATGTATCAATACTCAAGGAAAGACTTTTTTAAAAGTAAGTGTATTATAAAAAGAACTTCTGTATGAATTAATAATTCATGAGTAACGCCATCTGTGTTACCTAATTGAAACTACGATGATACAAGCAACGTTCCTTTCTTCTTTTATTTCTCAACATACACTAGATGTCGCTTTAAATAATACCGTTGATAGTGGAATAGCTTTACACTATTATTGTTTGTAAGATCCTACTTGCATTCATAAATTACTACGAGAGACTTCCCACTCTCACACCCAAACGCGTTACTATATTTTATAATGTCACAAGCATTTATCGTTGCGGGTATCGAACCCTTTGAATAACAGTTACCTAAATATTCATTTATCAGAAGTATTTATTTCTGATCAGATACATACACATCTTGTATAATGGATTTGAGAAACGTGAGACTTTCCGCTCTCACAGCCAACCACATCCGACCCAAATATTTATAATCACGAAACATTAGTCTCGTGACGGGTATCGAACCCGCGAGCCCTTATTTCGCAACCAACAGACAGCTATATGTTACGATGTGTATTTTAATTACTTGTAATTTATCATTCGTTTAATGGTTAAAGAAACCGCGTCAAAGGTCAGCGTGCTAATAAAACCGCTATTAATTTATGAACATAAAAATATTTCGATACTCAGCTCTTTAATTATGATTTAAATATAGTTGTGATGTGAGTGACGGCTTAGAGGATTAGGAATTCACGCGGAATCATCATTCTCCTGCCCTGCTCCCAATTCTTATTTGGGGTCGGCGCAGCATGTTTTGTCCTTCCACACAGGAAGGAAGGACAAATCATGCTGCGTAAGAGTTTTGGCAGATTTTTTACGGCCGGCCGCCTGCCTGACGCCAACCCTCCTTGGGACTTTCATTGTTTTAGGAATGGGGTAGGGATAGCGTGTGTTTGGGTACAGGATACTGCAGGAAAGGATATTTGGCCTGATGGTAAGGATGCTACAGTCCCGGATAAGGAAGTATTAGGAGACTGTAACAGCTCGGGGGGCCGAGCTCGCGTACTGTACTCGCGTAGCCCTGTTCCATGACTGGCTAGATCAATGGAAAATGCATCCCCTGACCATTCACGCGAATTCACGCGGAATGTCTAACACAATTTCCTAGGTATCGGTTCCATTCTTGACTTCGAAGTTATTCAGGGTATAATCAGACCATGATCAAAAAGTAACACAGGTAACAGTTATGGTGATGACTGAACGAAATTAAAAAGTAGATGTTTCTATCATCAACATCATCATCATCATCATCTGTCTATACACGTCCTAATGGTAGGTACGGACCTCCTCTACCATTGAGAGGGTTTAGACCTTATAGTTTAGGTCATAAAAGTTCCTCTGCTGGGAACTGGCGTCCTCTATAATTTATGCATTAGTCCATCTCTGATTGGCAAATTGGAGGAGAACACAACTAAGAAATTTCTAAAAGCTTTTAGTTCTTTTTTTGTCTCTATTCTACCACACATCCTATAACTCCTCTGCTCCAAGATCAACAGCACGTTTAGTATTGTCGCTGAATGAAGCTCAGCAAATCTAAGATAACCTAATTTGTCACGATCCCGCAACGAAGTTAATGAGGATCAAGACATATATCTAAAGTTTTTAAGTCTGCCGGTAAAAAAAGACTCTTTTCGAATTATTTATAAGTTTGGTTTACAAATAGGCTGTACTTCAAAGTTCCCCATTTATTAGTTACAAGTTTAGCCGCGTCAAAGCCGGCGTGCAATAAATTGTGGCCAATCTCTAGCTGTCTCCATTGTATGGTAATGTTGCCGCTGTAACAAGCTCACTCCACATTTGGTGTTTTTAATAATAACCAACCATCCTATTATAAATCAACCTTGTAAACACTGGTTATTCTGCCTCTAAGATATACAGGGTGTATTTAGACCGTGATCGAAAACTGAGGCAGGTAATAGCGAGGGTGATCACAAACCCAATGGCGATATTAAAAATTGCGACAAAAAATAAAAATTTTGACGTTTTCCATACAACCAACGGTGTAAAAAGTATGTGGTGGGTATGGAAAACCTCAAAAATTTTATTTTTTGTCGGGATTTTCTTTAATGCCAGGGGGTTTGTAATCACTATCGCTATTACCTGTCTCAGTTTTCGATCACGGTCTAAATACACCCTGTATACTAACATATTATGCGTTTTAACGTAACTTGTTACACCAATGGAATAGTAATAATATGGTAGTATTTTTCGAAGACAGGTGTAAAGGTACCTAAAAGCTTATCGTTTGCACGTAACTTCGAAAAGTTTGCACTGTGTGCTTGGGGTTTAAACCCGCGATCACCGAGATTTTCGATCGCAAACTTCAGGGCATCACTACTAACGATTAGTTTACAATGGAAACTGTGCATTTTGTTAAGCTTTTTATTCCGATAAAATAATTTAAAAAAATACGATTATGACCAGCAAAAAGTAATAATTGTGAATATCCAGAAATAGTATACCCAGATTGCATCAGACCGGCAAAATTATATCAACTACAGATGATTTTAGTCGTTTTCTGCCATTTGGGACTCTGTAAGGACCGCATTTACCACGTACGATGTCGTCACTCGGTGGTTATAAAAAATAAGAATCGCCGGCGAAAGTGTCCGAAACAGCGAAACGAGTTCCGATCGAAATAAATGTATTATACGAAACTCGCTTAATTATAGAAAATGAAAGTAAGCGCTAACTCGATTTGCGGCCGATGTGTAACTTGTAGCGTTAATTTGGGTTAAAACTTATACGTACATTATTAACTGAACATATCACTTATCACCCCATATACGGTCCACTGCTGGGCACGGGTCTCCTCTACCATTGAGAGGGTTTATGCCTTAGTCCGCCACGCTGGCCTAGTGCGGGTTGGCGGACTACACACCTAAAGAATTCCTAAGAATCACGTGTCTATAACACAAGACAGGTATCTTAAAGTAAGTTAGAAATATGTTGTACTTGGTAGTTCATTTTTACCACACAGATAAAATTGCCGCATTTACACCTGCGCGGGCATCAAATCTACACCTGTAATTTCATTTTCTGCGTGTACTAATCTATCCAAGGTACGATAGTGTAAAGCTAGATATAAAAATGTGCGATTATAATACGGTTTGTCGTGTAACGAGTTAATACTAGCGTTCGTGATAGGTCCTAGGAGTCGTGATCACTGATACGGTACAACCGGAGACGTAAATGATTTTAAATTTTATTCGCTTTATAAGCTGAATCAATAATAGTAGGTTGAAGAATTTGGTAGTAAATATCAAATTATACATGTATATTGATGGCCGTTGGGGGAAACGTGTTCTGGAGTGGAGACCACGGCTCGGCAAACGTAGTGTAGGACGTCCTCCGGCTAGGTGGGGTGACGATATTCGCAAGGTAGCTGGCAGCGGTTGGATGAGGGCCGAAGATCGAGCCCAGTGGCGTGCCATGAGAGAGGCCTATGTCCAGCAGTGGACGTGAAAGGCTGTTGATGAATGATGTATATTGAACTGTCAGCTTTTATGACTGGAAATCTAATTAATGTTTTTGTGAGACAGTGGTACTACCCCATCCAGTATCATTCAAACCGTGGTATTCAAACCGTGATTGGAAACCAAGGCAGGTACCTAATATCTAAGGCGATTACAAACCTATCGACATAAAAAAAATCGGGATTTTCTTTAGCGCCAGCTTTCCATTAGCTGCCTTAGTTTCCAATTACGGTCTGAATACACCCAGTTTATCTAGATTAATACTTAGGTACTTTTATTTACAGATAGCTATGACACAAGACTTCTATCTTTGTGTAAGACTGTTGGGTGTATTTATTAAAAAAAAACGCACGGCACAAATTTGTGCTTTGAATTAGCAAGGCACTTTTATTTGAATTGCTGACATTTTCAGGTGCCAATCTGCTTAGCAATTATGTGCCCGATAGTACTCAGCTCGCTCGTGACTGCCTCTCTGGCGATGACTGCTGACTGACGGTTTAATATAGCCCCGTAATTAATCCTACATGCCGACATTTGTAGCCGCGACCATCACTAACTAGTTACACTGATTCACAATATCATTGCGTTTTAAATTATATACAGGGTGTATTCAGACCGTGATCGAAAACTAAGGCTGGTTATAACTAAGGTGATTACAAAACCTCTGGTGCTAAAGAAAATCCTGACAAAAGATAAAAATTTTGTCGTTGTCCATACAACCATCGGCAATAAATGTATGCGGTTTGTATGGAAAACGTCAAAATTTTTATTTTTTGACGGGAATTTCTTTAATGCCAGGGGGTTTGTAACATACACAACTATCTCCTGCCTTCGTTTCCGATCACGGTCTGAATACATCCTGTATACAGGTGAATACAGACCGTGATCGAAGACTAAGGTATTAGCTTCGGTAATAATAAATATTGGCGTTAAAGAAATCCGTCAAAGAACATAAAATATGAGGTTTTTGTAACAACCACCTACATTAAATACTTAGGGATGTTAGTAAAACGTAGAAATTTATACTTTTTCGAGATTGTTTTTAATCCCAATGGATTTGAAACCACCGTGGTTATTACCTGCCTTATTTTACGATCACGGTCTGAATATTCCATGTCTATGGCTACGAACATAATGGTAGTTTTTAGGAATATTTTTCGGGCCCTATTCCACCACGCAGCAGCCAAAGTAGCTCCTGTGCTCCAGGATCAACAGTACACACAGTATTGGCGCCGAAAAATGAAACTTAGCGAATCTAAGGGAGTCTAATTTGTCATAATCACGCAATGAACTTCTAAAAGATAGTTCTTAACATCGAAAATTCAGAGGTGTGTGGCTGGGGTCCGAACCCGCAGCTGTCAGGATTCTCGACCGCTCGCCAAGCTATCACTATTCTTTACCTTTAGGCTTACAAAAACATATTTTTAAACTTAGTTCTTAACTTCGAAAAGTCATAGGTGTGTGCCTGGGGCTTAAACCCGCGACCGCTGAGATTCTCGACCGCGCCTAAACCTCCAGGCCATCACTGGTTTTAGGCCTACAAAAACATATTCCTAAAGTGTTTGTCATCGGCGGTTGTAATTAATTTGTAGTTTAAAAGCAACTCTCGCTAATCGGATTATGATTACGGGATCGGATGGACGGCTCTCTGACGGCTTTAACTTTGAAAGCGCCGCTTAAATTAGGCGAGGTGAATGTAACTATTATTGGCACTAGTTTTATAATTGTAATGTTAATTAATGATTATCGAATAGATTGATGGAAAGTGTGACTGTTAAAACACAAGCTATACTCATTGTAGTAGAAATAAAAGACATAACAATTTTTTAATAAATATTATGCGAGTGCCCAGTAGTAGAACGTATAGGGGCTGCTGACGCTAGAGATTGAGAATTGATAATAGAAGATCGAGCCCAGTGGCCATAGGAGAAGCCTGTGTCCAGCAGTGGACGAGTTGAGGGCTATTGATGATGATGATAAATAGAATACTCAAATATTGCCAGTGACTCATCAGGTACTTGCTGCAGTGATTTTGCTATTTTATCATCATCATAGGCCCATATGTACGTACATATTTGTCCCACTGCTGGGCACGGGCCTCCTCTACCATTGAGAGGGATTAGGCCCTTGTCCACCACTTACTAAGTGCGGGTTAGCGGACTATTTTGCTATTTACTTTTTAAACCGATTAATTACGGAATAATGAGTAAGTTTGAATTTTAGGATACGAAAATTTTCCGTTACAGTTATTTGAATTTTCTTTAAATATAGTTGATAAAAGACTTCAATTTAATTAAGTAAGCAATTTAAAAATATGTAAATTTGTTTAATTACCTATTTAGATTAATATATGTATGTTTTTATAACCAGTATAAGATAGTTCATTTTATTTAAACTGTAAATGAATGTTCTTTGATTCTGCGGAATGTGATTCTAAGCCATTCTACGAGTCTGAAGCCTTACCTTTTGTAATGTTTAAAAAAATCGGGCAAGTGCGGGCTGGACCTGCGCACGAAGTGTTCCGTATAGGGGATTCGATCCCGATCGATTTTTGTAATCCCGGGATTTCGGGATTATCAACAGTTAATCCCGGGATCCCGGGGTAGTCCCGGGATTGTATTAGTAATAAAAAGTGGTAACAAAAAGAAAGTAAAGCATTTTAAAATAAATCGTTTACTTTAAATCTTTACTTAAATATTAAAAAATAAAACAAAATTATAATTTCTTCTGATAAAATAAACAAACTAAGCCCTTTTATCTAAACAAAGAAACGCCATTGTACTATAAAAAAGACCATGCAACAGAGATCAATGTATTTTAAATAAAATATAAATATAGGAACTACCTATAAATTACTTATTTAACCCACGAAAATAAAATCTTAGAAATAACAACGCATCCAACGTCTCATCCGAAAGCATACTTCTTAATTTGTGGCATATGTAGAAGCAGAAAAAGCGCGTTCAGACTCGATGGAAGTTGGAGGAATCGTCTATAAATTTTTATAGGTCTTCTCCAAATTATTGCCTCGTGTAAAACTAGCCTCAGAAAGAGTAATTTCTTGTTTAATGATCTTAGAAAGCACATTTTTATTGATTTTTATTATAAATATGTCAATCCCGAAAATCCCGGGATTTATTAAATTTAATCCCGAAAATTTCGGGACTGAAATATGACCGGGATCCCGGGATCCCGGGCTTCGGGATCCCGGGATCGATACCTCTAGTTCCGTACCAATATTTACAAAAACGGAAAAACAATCGTGTCTGTTATCTGATGTGTTCGACTGCCGCAATGATTTTGTTTTATCTTATTCTGTTTTATTAGTATTTGTTCAATGAAATACTTAACCTGTCAAAATTTCCACTATCTATCACGGTTCATGAGCGGAGCCTGGTGACAGACGGATTGAAGGAAATCTTAGTAACAGGGTCCCGTTTTACCCTTTGAGTAAGGAACCCTAAAAGAACTGTTCCAATTGAAAAACTAGAAATTATCTGCAAGAACGCAAGAGTACTTGATCATTGTAATTAATTCTTTTAATTAGTTTATTATCCGTTAGTAACGCTTAAATTTACTTTGACTGCGATAAATATTTAAATTGTTACTTGGAATAAAATCTTACTGTAATATATCCAATGTGTTGTCTTTTTCTATATTTTATAATTAATTCATACTTACATACTCGCGCTTTTATTAATAAGGGTAGGCAGAGTTATGTCACGGTAAAAATATTACATACAGTATTTTGACTTGGCCACATTTTGAGAACAAAGGCCTGCCGCCGCGCGGTCGTAAACATGCGATAGGGCTGCGCACCGCAACATTTTAAATAAATCTACCTCCTTTGACTTTCTATCTAAATAAATGAAATACTTTGTGAATGGAAGTGTGTTCAATAAAAATGCATGTTATTTTTTATTAGTGTATTTAATTTATAAAACGTTTATATTAAATATTTTTAAACGGTTTTATTTAACTCACCCCGTTTGTTTTATTCTTGGGTCAAATTTAGTAATTCAAATTTCACCCTCTTCCTGTCAACCGATTAATCTGAAAATTTCAAAATTTTGAGTTAGAGGAGTGTTCATTTGAGCCATCGAATTACCGTGCCGCAAGCGCGGTGAGTTCGGCGGCATTTATCAAAGGGACTTGGGTCGTCGGCGCTTGCCACGTAACACTACTAGAGTGAGTAGCAGACAAAATAATTTCAATCTTATGTCTATGTAAATAGAGTTGCCAAGTTTTTGAATTTTTCGTTAACAAGTTCGTGTTTTAACAAATATATATTAGTATCGAGAAAAAAACGGCAACCATTACATATTTATTGTATGATTATTTAGAGGTATTTGTTGTTAAAGCGGCAACAGAAATACATTAATCGGAGATCATTTCAACTACATGTCTAGCTTATTTATTTTTCAAGGGGAGATCATCCTTTAAAAACACTTAAATTACTTACTTACCTACTAATAAGTATAATCATTGTATAGTCTTACCTTTCGGAGTTTCCAGGTAATCTAAAAAAAGTTATATCTGGGTGCGTTATTGAAGAATTCATGCAACCATACACATTACGTTACTGCTAAAACGACACCGTCCGTTCGTCACTGCGGCACAGTCGCGACTGCCTGCATGCCGAGCGCGTGCCGAGATCGGGCGCGTAGGTATAACTCGATTTTGGCCCGTTTGTATGAAGATAAGCTACTGTATATATATTTTTACCGTGGTTATGTCCTATTATAAAATTGCGAATTATGTTTCAATTTCAGGCACTTTTATAGTTTGTTGAGATTTTATAGAAAAGTACATTAACATTATTCCCTAACTGGGAATTATTGCGCTATTTGTTGGTATTTCTTAGGTAAATATTGTTAAAGTTTTATAAACGCAAATACTTTTTCGATATAAATACCCCCAATATTGGATCATAGAAAATTACGTAAGTTGGGAATGAAAAGCGTCAATTGACCGTAACAGCCAAGAAGTTGGCTAGGCTGGGTTCGATTCCCGCACCGAGGCAAATGTTTGTGTGATCTACAATTCTTTGTTACGGGTCTGGGTGTTTGTGAGACCGAAAAAGTCTCTTGTAGTGTCTGATACGCACGACACAGGTCTTGTAACCTAGTGTGGGGTCAGAGCTATGTATGTGACTGTTGGGTGTATTTATTTGAGTAGATTAATATGGTTTTGATTGGTGTATATTAGGTGCATTTACCCTGTCATTAGAAAGTGTATAACTAATGTAATTTAGATATTTATTTAATTATCTATAAGATAAGGAAAAATGCAATGTTGCTTGACGGACTTATTAATCTCGTCGGTAGAATATATTGTGATCGACAGATCTCAGATTCGCTTCCCGGGTTAGGCAAAGTGCTATCGGGGTTTTCATCATCATCATTATCATCACAATAATAATCTGCATCATTATCGTCATCTTTGAAAAAGCAGATAAAAATTGCGGGTCAATAAAACCCTTTTCGTACATCATTACATAGAAATAAAATTCTGCCTGTTAAAAAAAAATATCTCAGTCAGGTATCAAACCTATCTCATACCAACACGTCGGTTAAAGCATGTTACTATAACTGTTTCGTTATGTTATGAAATGTGCTGACAATCTCGAGCGACGCCGCAGGCAATGTCTTGTTAATGCGCTCACACTTAGAAAGCTAAATGTTTTATATGTGACAGAGATTTAAATAGTAAAACATACATACAAAGAAGTGGCTCAAATTAATTTAATATCGATGTGTTAATAGAACCACATTAATTAGTGTTAACACAATTATCAAATCCAAGACCTATCACACTTTTCACAGTTCACTTATACCTTACAACCACAGAGTTATGTTTTGTGTACATAAAAATACCGTGGCACTTATAGAAGATTATTATATCTATAACGTGCTAATCAAAAAAATAAGCGTGTGCTTAATTTAACATTTTGTGCTTAACCTTTACTTAAGTAATTAGTAAGTCATACTTATCTTCATATATAAGGAAGTAACTCATCATTTAAAATGACATACTGATCTCCCTGTTCTCAATTTCACCATTTTGAGTAGGTGAGGACTAAATTTGAACCTTATGCTGAGTTTAGCTTTCTCTGTCCCTATGTCCCTTTGTATGCTTAAATCTTTGAAACTACGAAACGGATTTTGATGCGGTTTTTTTTAATAGATAGAGTGATTGAAGAGGAAGGTTTATATGTATGATAATATCCATTAAATATCAGCATTGCACCCGTGCGAAGCCGGGGCGGGTCGCTTGTAAATAATAAATAAAATATATACATCCAACAGTTACATACATAGTTCTGATCTCACACTAGGATACAAGTCTTGTGTCGCGGGTATCAGCAACTACAAGAAACTTTTTGCTTTCACAATACCCTGAAAAACATTTGCCTCAGTGCGGCATCGAACCCGCGGCCTCTCGTTTCGCAAGCTGGTGTCTAGCCAACTGCGCCACGGGGCCGCCAATATACACTCACACCTGCACTCCCTAGAGTTAGGCAGATTTGTCAACCCAGTCACAACAGGTACTAGTTCATTGTTCTTTAGGACATTCTAATTCTATCTTAAGTTTTAACCGAAGAAAATAGATTAAAGAGAAATGGTAAACATAGTCGTTAATCTACATAATTATGCAGGGATATATAAAAATCGTAATTATACAGATGTTTTACTCTTTAATTCTTTTAAAGCGATCGCGAATATTCTTTCCCAAGCAAAATGCTAAACGCCTTCGGCTTATCGTTTCAACTGTCAACTGAATTTATCTTCTATGGGGCTTTGAACTTAAGCGTAAATAAGTATTTCCAAAAACAATTTAATATGGAAATCAAGTTAAACAAGTATTATTTAGAAATGAACCCAATGAAAACCATTTGCGATCTAGTGTGGTAACACGCATTGAAAGGTGCGCTCGTCTGCGCGTGCGCAGTCTCACCAAACCATCGGATCGAGACATCCAAATTACTTTAAACTGTATCACACTTGAATAAAGTTTATATTCCAATACGTCAGTGTTTGGTGATCAAAGTGACATTAGTGTTCGAAAAGTGAATTCGAAAGCCGTACGAAATTTAAAAATTCGAATTGTGATTAAAAAATATATTAGCATAGATAATAATAATATTTTCTAGTGTAAGTGTGAAGACGGAATCGAGTCCTTTGAACCGTGCGTAGGTTTCAAGATTAAGTGAATTAAAAAAAAACTGGATAAAATACAGGTATTCTTGTGACCTATGAAAAAACCGCGTAATATTCTCCAAATATAAAGACGATTATCTTGCGGCTTAAAAAATGAAGGGCCAATAAAATTCGCTACGAAATCGTATCGCAAAACTCCGCACAAAACGGATCTGTATTTACAAGTGATAAAAAAATAATATTTGCATAATTATTTAGTGCAAAATTTTCTTGTTCTTATTCTTCTCTATATTGGTAAAGTTTTTATCAACCAATGTTTAAAATCAAAAGTTTAACCTAACCTAAAACCCAGTGGCGGTATTGTAGTCAGTATTCACGTTTATGTGTTATTTTGTTCTAAAGATTTAAAACTTAAATATTATTATACAGAATTTTGTGTGGCAAGGGCAACTATGGAAGTGCCGTCATTACTAGATTCTGTCTTTGCACTAAAATTTATTCAAATAAGTTCGTCTGTTTAGGTACAGGCGGCCCATACTGAACCTTTTAATTCTAATTAACATTGATTAGAATAAGTGATTTCAACAGCCACATACATAGTTCGTACCGCACACTAAGATGCAGAAACAACAAATAACTATTTGGTCTTCGAAAACCCAGGTTAGAAAGTAATCTTTTTGAATAACTGATATGAATTTCGGCATGGGTATCGAACCCGCAGCCTCTCGTCTTAATTACTTTTGTATAGGTACATATCTATTATATATTTTTGCTCAAAATGTGTTATCTCCATGAAATGTTTAAGGTACATATATAATCTTACGCCTGTTTTACTGAAGGGGTAGGCAGAGGTGCATTTCTACATCCACATTTTGCTGATTGTGTTTCATTAAGTAATTGGGGGAGCCTATTGCAGTTTTTGGACACAATTACAATCCGTGCTATGTTTAAGTTTAAAAAAAATGTATTGGATAACATAGGTCGTTAGATCATTTCTATTAAACGAATGTTGCCGCTTGTCTGTCACCTGTTTATTCTACAACGATCACATGATAAAAATTTCAAAGAATGAGGGGTTGCTATTGGTTGTCACATTTATAAAAGTGTTGGTATTACACGCTACCAAAATCACTAAGAAGCGTGTGTGTCAAATATAATATGATAGTGTAATCGTAGGTTCGGCACGCTCGGCATGCTCACATTTCCTTTATAGTCTTATTCAATGATTTTTAATGCAAATTTATTTTTGCTGCACATAAGTAAAATATCAATGGTTTGCAAATAAATATTTAATGTATTCCATTGATTAAATTCCAAAAATATTTTGGTTTAAACATTTTCCTCTATTCACTGTCTGGTATTTCGAAATTAGCATTTGAACATAAATAGCAAACGACAATCTCTTTTTCTAAATACTTCTAATCAGTTTTATTGAGTTAAAAACTCCTTATTTGTATTCTTACTGATGATTGAATATTATCAATGCACGTGTTATGAAGAGGTTCAGATGCTTTGAATTAAATTCTACAGAGCGTTTTCAGACCGTGATCGGAGACTAAGGCAGATAATAATTATGCCGATCACAAACTCTTTGGCGTAGAATAAATCCCAACAGAAATTAAAAATGTTGACGTTTTCCATATGTTTAAAACCGATGCCGTAGGGAAAACCTAAAATTTTTACTATTCGTCATTTTTTTTTAACACCGATATTTAACACCTAAGTTTAATTCTCAAGTAGTCAATTACTGTCATATAAATATCATATTGCCCGACCAGAGAATCAAATTTATGACTAATAACGCTATAATGACGTGGGTCCAAAAAGGCATAATTTGTCGTCAAGAATAAATTAAATATCTATGTAAATATAAAAGACCTATGCTAATCTACAATTAATAAAATGATTAAAGATGTTAGTTTCCTACTTGTAGGTATGACAAATTGCTTACCCACGGCAGATGGGTTATTGGAAGTATTATTACCTGTTCAACCAGTTCTGACAATGGCCACAATTTACATAAAATAACGTTATAATGTCAAATATTTTTGAATACCATTACATAATAAGATTATTATTATATCCTCTAGTATATTTTTGTTACTAAGCTATTTTGTTAACATACCTACATAGTGTATTCAGACCGTGATCGGAAACTAGGGCAGGTAATCAGGGCCGGATCTACGATATGGCTTTTTGGGCTTCAGTCCAGGGCCCCGTGGAATCCAGGGGCCCCAGTTAAGACAAGTCAAAGTCAAAAAGTGATAATAATTCGAAAAAAATAATTGCCCTACCAATCCTGCGATTAATAAATAAATTTTGCAAATTGAATAATACGCAAAAGGTAGGTAAGTGAAGAAAGGTTGCTTTATAATTTATAAATTTATTTCTGATTTTACTTTACAAACACTAAGGCATAATATATTAAAATACAAATCAAATATTTTGTTTTTATTGCTTTGAAAGCAATGCTTTCCTATAGTTTGAGTAATTAGGTTAGCTCCCGAGCATATATATATTAAGCCCAGGCCCCACAAAGTCACGGTCTGTCCCTGCAGGTAATAGCTATGGCGTTAATAAAAATAAAGAAAAATACGTTTTTCATACAAACCACAAACCGTTGGTTGTATGGAAAACGACAGTTTTTTTATTTTGTCGGTTTTTTTATTACCAATGGATTTGTAACCCTGTATGCTTAAGTTATGATAAAGTTACTCGTGATGATGTAATGATTAACGACATGACTTTTAGTGTGTGGTTATAATGTGACTGTTGGGTGTATTAATTGATTAGATGTGGTGTTGTAAATTTATTTTGTTTATAAAACAAGTCTTTGAACTGCTTTTGGGTTTTGAAATTATGAAAAGACATGCAATTTTTAGATTTTCCCACAAAAATATTGTGATTAGGAATCTTCTAGAATGGCGTGACGTGTTTAATTCTAATTGCGCTTTTAAAAGCCTTTACTATTTTCTGTAAGATAAAATAATTGTTAATTATTGGTATGTGGTGGCACTACTATATCGCTTAATTTGTCTTATTAACAATTCAAGAAGTAATGCCAACAGAATTTTGAAAAAACCTTTCTCAAGAGTGACATCATTCGAGTATAAAACTTTACGGTGCCCTTATTAAGATATCCTTTAAGGTTTTCGAAATGTCAAGTCCAGGAGTGATGTAAGCAGCCTTTAGCATAAAAACATGAAGGATAATATTGAATTACAATACACAATAACATTTGGTACGATGGAATCGATAAATTGATTTTTTATCATTGAAATTTAATGACATAAGGATTGTTTGCAGTATATTTGGATGGAAAATTATAATAAAAGACAGCATTGAAAAGAAATAAGATTTTTATGGATATTTCTGTCATCTATAAAAGCCAAACCAAAGTTTGATAGCGATACGTATAAATAAAAAAAAGATATAAGGAACGAATTCTTAGCTGCGATAAAACATGATAAATAATCCTCTTTTTTAATTAACCCTAAAATAAATAAAATCGTTAATTGTTACGGGTAATGATAGTAGTATTATTTATTTATAAAAAATGTTAGTATTACCTATAAACTATGCATTCTTAAGAAAGCGCTGAATAGTATCGACTGATAATAACTTCCAATAAGTTGCTTAACTTACTTCAAAATATGAACCCACGACTGCCAAGACAGTGTCCCCTTATCATCAAGGCCACGTACAAATATACGAAAACTATTCCACCCACACACTGCCTAATTTCTCATACGTATGTTAAAATTTTATCGCAATTAATCAATCATGCAATTATTGCTAAAATATTTGGCAGTGACGTATCGACTTTGGCATTAATTTAGCGATAATTTTGCATTAATCATAAGGGGAAAGTAAAACATAGAACACTTGTAACGGTTTGGTACCTCAGTATAAGATACAAACCTTCTTTATTGACAACCTTTTTGGTTCAGTGGCGTTAGAATTTAGCCTGGAATAAAGAGGTCCCATTTGAAAATAAAAAAAAGGTTTTAGTTACTATAAATAATTCTTTAAATAGTTTCACCAAAGTAACTAACAGTCGTGTTGTAGAAAAGCTAACAGTTTGAACAGGCATGCGATCTACTTGGTTATCCCAGATAAATAAATACTTGAAGACCCAAAAATAGTACTTTGGCTGGAGTTTTGCGATACAATTTTAAAATAAAAAACGTAAATTGTATTTTCAGCGTTGTGTCTTAAACGAAATAGTTAAACAAACAGCATATTAAACAATGTGAATAAAAATGGCGACTAACGGCGATACAACTGAGATCAAAGACAACGTCGTCATTACGATAAACAATCGCGGGAAAAGTGACAACTGTCAAAACGAAAATGGCGCGCTTTGCGAACTACGCGACGCGGATGTTTGTGACAAAATCAGTGACAATTGCATGGACATTGGGAAAGCTCTGCTTGGCCTGCCCAGAAGTGGGCATAGAATGTCCGTTATGGAGGAGGAGAGTGCTAAAGAGAGACTTAGGTTGGCACTACTGAAGCAGTGTTCGGCCATTTTGAGGCGGACCGACCAACGATACACGAAAGAAAGTCTGCATCGAACTTTCCAAGATGAGGTAAGTTGTTTACGGTTTTAAAACTGGTTTTTAAATACACCTTATGGTACCAATTTGCGTGTATACATTTTTATTTATGGCAATTATAACACATACCGTCGAAGTCAAGTTTTCCGCCCACACTTTTTTAATATTGGCAATTAAAATACATTCTGTCAATGTCAAATTTGGCGCTTAAACATTATTGTGCTCTACATATTTTTCACAGCTAACTTAGATTTGATTGAAATTTCAGGCCTTTTTATCAGGTGTATTTTTTATATCCAACGATTTACTTTTAAAATTGATTAGATGTTTTTTTGCTCGATTTTAATACGTTTTGTATTCCCTTTTTCATTTTAGAGGCTTTGTTTTTTTTGGATCACAGGGCTGTTTAGCATAATACCTTTTGCTAAACGAACGAATGTCGCAAGTTCTAAATTCCACACGACATATTATCACGGTCGGAGCGATCTAGTGTCGAGTATTAAGAGTATTAATGCCTGCATCGTGTGCCGAGACAATGACTGCGTTCACCCTGAAGTGGCTTTGTGCTCCACTTTTCATTGCTCGTGTTTTGTGACGTCATCGATGACTTTGAAACAATAGTGGCTAAGGTTGTATGTACCTTCGCGAGTTGAATGAAGTAGACAAGATTGCTAAGGTTTATTTTTAGGAATTAAATTGTTGATACAAGCAGGATGAAGCGGCACTAGTTTTAAAAAAATATTATAAAAAAAATGTTAAAATGACGTTTCAAAAGTACTTGTAAAAGTCTTAATTGAATAAAGAAGATTTGACTTTGATTTTGGCTTTGATGGCCTCGAGGTTTAGGCGCGAGGTTGAGAACCTCGGTTGCGGGTTCGAACCTCAGGCACACACCTTAGACTTTTCGAAGTTATGTGTGTATTCATAACGAAGTATCACTTGCTTGATAAAAACTTGCTTATAAAAACAACGTGATGAAACCTGCACACCTAAAAGCTTCTAGGAATTTCTACAGTATAATAGTTAAAGTTTAGTACTAATACTTTTAGTACAATGATAGTGGATTTTTTTTATTTCCTTTATATAGTTGATAGTTCTGTATATTTTGTTAATAAAATAAAATAAGTAAATAGTGTCTTAAAGTAAAAGATTGCTCAGTGCATTGGTTCGGCTAAAAATGGCAATTTACGATCTAAAGACAAGTTCGCCAACGACGAACTATTAGCGAAATAGCTGAGAGCTTCTATGCTAATTGAGGCGCCAAATTCGGTCAAAAACGTTATTTTTATTATTTGTTTAAATTTAAAGATTTATTAACTTCAAATAAAATAGAGAAGGTAAGAATGATACAGATATTAGAATCTATTAATGATGGTGTATCCGAATATATTTTCTTTATCTGTAAACGGATCTGTTGGATGAGGAGGGCCGAAGATCGAGCCCAGTGGCGTGCCATGAGAGAGGCCTATGTCCAACAGTGGACGTGAAAGGCTGTTGATGGTGATGATGATGATGAAACGGATCTATTTCGGTATTTCCTCAATAATATTTTGCAAGCTCTGTTGAAGATTAAAGTTACTAAAAGGCGAGCTTTAGCCTAATGCGAATTGAGGGACTACACATTTTAGAAATTTCTAAGAATTTTTGGCGTGCAAGTTTCGTCACCATTTTTTGTGGCTAGGAATATATTCAAAACCAGCTTTCTAGATGCTTATAAACATCTTACTTCCTCAGCATATGTCATATGCTTAGTTCGTGTCTCAAATACATTGGAGTTTCATCAGAAAATCTCTAGTATCATGGCTTTTTAGTCATGACTTTTTAGTGTCACAAACAACCAGATCTGGAACAAATACCTGAAATTGAACCCATGAATCGTTAAGCGTCACCTACGCTACACACAAATCAACAAAACAGGGTATCTAAACAAGCTTGTTAGTTACTCTAAAAAACCTACCGATCAAAGCAACCACAATTAATGCGATCGGTCGACAGCTGTCCGATTTACAACCAGTGAGCATTGCATTGACAAGCGCGCGGGTTGCGTGTTATTGGTCGCCGCGTGGTTGGAGGCAACCAATGACCATCAGCTACCGGTGACCTACATCCAACTAGTTGTAGGTAGGATTAGTTTAATCACGCTTCGGTGGAACTGTTTGTTATTTAGCATTGTCGATTTTATCTAGGGTGGAATCTGACCGTGATCGAAAACTAAGACAATTAATAGTTAGGGTTATAACTAACATATTGATATTAGAACTATCCCGAAAGAAAAATTACACATTTCGTAGATTTTTTAATCACCTTAAATATAACCTGTACTTAATTTTATTCAGGATCTGTATAGGTTTTAGTTATCTCTAACAAAACCAATCTTACTCCGCCACGCTAGCGTAGTGCGTTTTGGCGGAATGCATACCGAAATAATTAATAAGAACTTTTAAGTGTGCAGGTTTCCTTCATTTTCTTCACTGGAAAAACACCTTATGAACACACAAATATCTTCGAAAACTCAGCGCTGTGTGCCTGGGGTTTGAAACCGCAACCGCTGAGATTAATCACGCTCCTAAACCTCGAGGCCACCACTTACCTTACATTTTTTTTATTATTAAAAAAGGAGGCATTCGAGCAAATGAGCCTCCTGATGTTAAGTGGTCAACACCGCCCATGAACACCCACAATACCAGAGGAAACATCGGTGTGTTGCCGGCCGTGTTAAAGTGTATTTCGTCGTGGTAATACACATTAAATTCGATATTCACAATAATTACGAACATCATGCACGTACAAGTAAGCAGTGATATCATCCATTAATAAGAAGGCCACTGCTTACAGATATAATCTCACAAGATCATAGATATGTGATTTAATTAATTTTTTCCCTGCTAATGGCGCGTCCACGCGAGTCAATCGCTACGTGTTCGATGCTCGGCGGATGACATGTGCGGTGTCACGGGAGTGTGAATAATGCATGGATACAGATGTTTATCGATCATTGACTGTGTAGAGAGAACGGTAGGCCGTTATGAATCAATAAATTAAATTTGAAAAGAGTAAAACCTATGTGGATTTTACTCTTTGGTATGTCGATTTAGGCTACTAGCATTGCTATTTAAATAAATATAACACTGATAGACAGAGTCCTCTACAAATGAGAGGGTATAGGCCTTAGTCCACCATGGTAGCCTAGTGAAGGTTGACGGACTAAGAAATTCCTAAGAACTTTTATGTGTGCCAAATTCATCAAAATCTTTTCTTTCACTGTAAAGGAGAGTGATCGGAAATCAAGGCAGGTAATAGCTAAGGTGATAGATAACAAATCCCCTGCCGTTAAAGAAAATCTCGACAAAAATTAAAAAAAAAAATGTGTTTTCCATACAACCATAGGTAAAAAATGTGCGTGATTTGTATGGAAAACGTCAATGGTTTTTTGGTGATTTTTTAATGCCAATGGGTTTGTGATCAACGTATCTATTACCTGACTTGATTTTCGATCACGGTCTGTATAACACCCTGTATACACGATAACACGTTTCGAAGCGGCACTAGTTTAAAAAAAAACAGTATAAAAAAGTGTTAAAAAATGACGATTCAAAAGAACTTGTAAAAGTCTATTTGAATAAAGGAGATTTGACTTTGACTTTGACTTATAAAGCCCTATAGAAAATACTTCAAAATTACAACCAGTTGCCTTGCCACACTTCTCCTACACCAGTACTAATGACATATCAATACTCAGGTATGTATATGTCTCAAGTTATGTGTGGTGTAGATTGTGGTTTCCACTCCACTTGTCCGCTACTACACATTATATTAACGGCATTATGCGGTAGCTGGGCTGTTCAACCCTTTTTTATACAGTGCCTAGTAATATTTATGTGACACTTTTTATGGTACGGTTACTGAAACTGTTGGATATTAGATATATGAAGTGTTAGGTAAATGTAGTTGTTATATCGTCGGGTTTTTAAGTATTTTTGTAATACTGTTTAGACTATTTTGTAATGGGGTTTTGGTAAGTTGGATTGCTATGTATAACTTCACACCTGTATTTCTCGGAGGGGTCAGCAAAGGAGTATTTTTGCACCCACCTTTTGCCAGGTATCAGTCCTACGTAATGAGGACGAGCCAATTGCCGTTTTTCTAGACTTCGAATTGCTATTGATCTCAAGACATAAAAGTGTCCCGCTAGACCATGAGGCAGTCTTGTGTGTCATGTTAAATTTTTAGATGTGCAAGTTTCCTCATGACCTTTTTCTTTACCGTTAAAAAACGTGATAAAAGTCAGAAGTGCGTGAATCCACTGAGATTCTCGACCACGCGTCTGAACCGGTCATCACGCCTCATCATCATGCATCAAGCCTTAATAAAGATACTTCAATCAATCAATCAAACAGCCTATCGCCGTCCACTGCTGAACGTAGGCCTCCCCAAGAAAGCGCCAACCATCCCGGTCTTGAGCAACCCTCATCCATCCGTTTCCCGCCACCTTTCTCAAGTCGTCGGTCCATCGTGCTACAGGACGTCCCACACTACGTCTGCCTAAGCGCAGTCTCCACTCCAACACTTGTCTGCTCCACCGGCCGTCCGACCGCCGGCAGACATGGCCGGCCCACTACCACTTCAGCGTACTTATCCTGCGGGCAATGTCAGTGACTCCGAATAAAGATACTTCCCAACAACTAATTTATATACTCAGCCTATAGCCGTCCGCTGAACGTAGGCCTCCCCAAGTAAACGCCAACCATCCTGTTCTTTAGCAGCCCTCATTCATTCCCTACCCATCTTTATCAACTAATTAACAAGATTTAATTAAGCTATAATTCTCAACAATGAAGGCATCGTTAATGCAGGCTGCAGCTATGGTCACCAAGAACAGTCCGCCTTATCTCAGATCAGCGGGCCACGTGCGCTAACTAGCTTACTGTGTGGTAATGCTTTTAAACCTAAACTAGAAGTTATACCTGACTTCGCTTGTTTCCTAACAATTGAAGCTAGTGTTAATGTGTCTAGAGATAAATTTTCAAAGCATTTTTGTGTAGTTGGCTAGACACCAGCTTGAGTAAAGAATTGTGACTGGAGGTTATATATTCTAAAGCTCTGTAGTGCAGTTGGCTAGACACTAGCTTGTTAAGACGCTTCGAGTTCGATCCCTGAACAGAAGCGAATGTTTGTGCCTTCCTCAAAAAAGAGGCTTTGAACATTAAATGATTTTTTTTTAAATCGGACCAGTAATTCCTGAGATTAGCGCGTTCAAACAATCTAGTCAGATTATATATATTAGTAAAGATGTGATCTTACCAGTGGACTCTCTATTTAAATAACCGTGCACACATTAGGTGCGTTACTACTTTGACATGCTAATATTAAAAAAAAACACATAAATGATTCGTTTTATCCTTCAAAGACGGTTTGTATAAAGGACTTAATTTTATAGGCATTTTCTAACCAATCAACCTTATTTTGATACAGTGATAAAAATTAAGCTAATATAGTTTTAATAATGTATTGTAGTTTGATAGTGACAAAATTAAACAACAATTTTGCCCCCATCAAATACTTCAAAACTACAGTAAAAAAACTCCCCATAGCGCAACTTACCGCTGAAAAACTTAATAAAAAAAAATTAGAATACCGCAAGTCGTGTTGTCTGCCGGTGTGCGATCACGAGCTCGTGCGACATTCGAAATGATGATATTCGTACAGCATGCGTTTATTTCGACATGGCTCGCTACGTGACCGTATGGCCAACGAGCAGGCAGGATTTATTGACAGTAAGGGCTGGCAGACTGAACATTTAATATAGATATTGAATAAGTACCTATTTTAAATAAGTATATTGACCATACATAAGAAGTATATAAAAGATGAAGACAAATCCTTTTTCCTTTTATTAGACAATACGCAACCATAGATAAAATCAATAGACTAACACTTACCACTTAGGGTGGTTCTCTTTTTAATTCTTTCATTTTTAATCGTTTGTTCTTGCTCTGCTCTAATTTCATGACCTTGATATTAATCTTGATCACTGCTACTTTATGTTGCATTATCATTGTCGAAGAATTGGTGAAAAGTGTGACAAGATAAAACAAAACCACTTATTTTCCACAAATATCTATACAATCAAGAGGTATTTTCAAGGGCGCCATGCCGTTTTATTATTTAAAGAGGCATCCGTGTTAGGCCTTATGAATCGCACAGTTTTACATCTATTTTACGAACAATAGAAGTCTTTTTATCTCGACGGTCGCGGGTTCGAACCCCAGGCACACACCTCTGACTTTTCGAAGTTATGTGTGTATTCACATTGAATTATCACTTGCTTTAACGGTGAAGGAAAACATCGTGATAAAACCTACACACTAAGAGTTCTTAGGAATTTCTTAGGTGTGTAGTCCGCCAACCCGCACTAGGCCAGCGTGGTGGACTATGGCCTAAACCCTCTCAATGGTAGAGGAGACCCGTACTCAGCAGTGGGCGTATATGGGTTGATGAAGAAGAAGAAGTCTTTTTTAACTTTGTCTACTACCAATATTGTATATACTTAAATTTTAAAACAAATGTAGCAAATAAAGCGACGTGTCAGCCCTGAGACATCGCGGCCGGCGCATGCGCACACCTCGGCGACTTTTTTGTCGCGCGCCCGACATACCCCGTATGCCCGCCGCCGTAATTAGACCCATTTTAGACAACGACTACAAAAAGTATCGCAGCTTTTCCATATGGACTTATAATCGGCGGCCATTTTTAGTATTTAAATTAAAAAATAACTTGGGGACAGTTGAATCCTGCCCGGTGAGTTCCCGGTGACTTTTTATATATACTGTATTCAGACCGTGATCGAAAACTAGGTAGGTAATATTACATACCCCTTGGCGTTAAAGAAAGTCCCGATAAAAAAATACTATTTTCGTACAACAATCGGTACTTTAATAAATACACCCAACAGTCACAAACATAGTCCTGACCCCACACTAAGATACGCGTCTTGCGTCGTGGGTATCAGAAACTACGAGAGACTTTTCGGTCTCACAAACACCCAGACCCGAAACAAATATTTATGGATCACACAAACATTTGTCTTGGTGCGGGGATCGAATCCGCGGCCGCTCGTTTCGCAAGCCGGTGTCTAGCCAACTGCGCTACGGGGCTGTCATAATAATAATAATAGGTACTGTATGTGGTTTTTGTGGAAAATGCCAACATTTTTAGTTTTTGTCGGGATTTTCTTTAACGCCAGGGGGTTTGTAGTCAACTTAGCTATTATCTGCCTTAGTTTCAATGCATATTAATTACTTTAATACAATAAATACACCCAACAGTTAAATAGTTTTGAGCCTGCATTAGGATACAATTCCTGTACCCCACACGAGGATACAAGCCCTATGTCGTGTGTATCAATATATAATCACGCAGATCCGAACCAAATATTTGTCTTGAACACTTGTCTCGGTGCGGGGATCGAACCCGCGGCCGCTCGTTTCGCAAGCTGGTGTCTAGCCAACTGTTAATACAATGTTGCCAAATATAAAAGCACAATCTCATTAATATAACGTTCCTTTTAAAAGGCTTGAATAAGTATGAGGTGGTGGTATCGCCATTAAAACCTTTTTTCGATCGCGATACAGATCTGTTGAACGTTTAAGGAGTCCATTACTGTGTCCATTACTGGGGAAGTGTAAATTTAACTCTATAAACCTAGTAGGAGGTGAATATATTGTTTTAATTGTAAACAAGTTGAAAACATAAACATGTGTTTTGTGTGAGAAAAAATAAATTCTTGGTATTTTTTATTTTTCCATGAAGTCACCAGACTGATTAACTGGTAAAGGGAGCGTAGTCGAAATAGTGTGTTGACTGATGATGGTCTACATACGTCATCTACAAACGTCTAACTGCTGGGCTAGGGCCTCCCCTAACAGTAAGAGGGCTTAAGCCTCAGTCCACCACGCTGGTTTAGTGGGGGTAGGCAGACTACACACCTAAGAAATTCCTAAGAGCTTTTAGGTGTGCAAGTTTCATCATGATATTTTCCTTCACCGTTATAGTAAGTGATGATTCATTGTAAATAATATGAAAAGTATTCAGGGCTGTGTACCTGGAGTTTGAACCTGCAATCGCCAAGATTTTCGACCCCGCACCCAAGCCTATATGCCATCACTACATAAAATTGTATTTTTATATTACCATCATCATCATCATCATCAGCCCATATAAGTCCCACTGCTACGCCCGGGCCTCCTCTACCGTTGCTATATTGTGCTTAAGTACAATACTCAAATATTTGGGGCATAATCAATATTATCTAAACACGACACGAGCATTTAGCCGCGCCTGCGCAGGCGATCGATCAGCGGCTCGTGACTCCACCGAGATAATTACATCAAATCTATGCCGGGTGATTGATAGGGCGACACCTCATATGCTGAGGCCCTGTTTCAACATCATTGGGCTTAATGCCACTTCGCGGTTTAGGCCTTTTAAAATCTCGGCGGTCGCAGGTTCGAGCTTAGGTCACGTCTGACCACTTATCATTTAACGGTGGAGAAAAACATAGCTATGAAACCAGCATACTTAAAAAAATCTTGAGAATGTTTTAGGCATGTAATCCGTCAACCTTAACTAGGCCAGCGTGGTGGATTAAGGCCTTAACATTTTCAATATTAGAGGAGGTCTGTGCCCGATTGTGGGACGTATATGGACTGAAGATGATTTTTTATATTTTGAGTAACTAACAAAATACTTCTATAGGCTCATATCTACATACAATTTACCAACAGTAGGTACTTCAGCCGAAGATATTTCGTATTTTAATATCGGTGACGAAATTTCAGTTAAATCGTGTTTGATATTAGCTTGCGATACGTTTAATTATGCATTTAAAAACTCGTCCCGTCTCAATGCCAGATAATCGTTAAATGCAATCGAAAGTAGATCGATAAAACCAAGAGCGCGACTCGCCAGCCATTCGGATTGAAGTGTAATTATAATATTATACGTTCTATTGGTGGGTATATAGTATAGACCCCTTATGTAAAAAGGGGTTAGTTTAAGCCATCACACTTAAACTGCTAAGGAATTCCTTGTGAAAAGGTGTACAATCACCAATTTTCTCTACGATAGTAAATAAAATCATCGTCATCGATTGCCTTCGGTACAGTTAAGAAGATGCAAGCTTTAGTCCACCACGCTGCTCTAGTCTGCGTGGTGGACTACACACCTAATAGACCGAGATCCCAGAGCCGCCAGAACTTACTTATTTTCTGATGGACGAAATGTGGACCATTGGGTAGTGTTGGTACGTACTACCATCGTATGCATACTCGCTGACTTGGTCGATGGGCCAATTTACAGATATCAGCTGGTCAGGGTACCTAAATTTTATCGCAGAGCGGGGATCAAACCCGAAGCCTTTACTTTCTAAGCTGGTGTCTAGCCAACCACACCACGGTGCTGTACGTAAAAAATGTTTTGATTAAAGTTTAAGACCACCCGCAAATGCGCTCAATGGATTTTAATGATAGCAGCTTATGCTTATATTTTCGAGTTAATATCCGATTAAGATTGTATCTATTAATACTTAAGCCTTTTAGACACTGGGACGACCGCCCGCGAGACAATTCCTTAGTAATCCTAGCGTAGGTATATTAAAGATGAAAAAGTATTTAAGTTCTTATTGTATCCTAAGATTGCTTTTATACATGTCAGCTGGCATCATTGTGTTAACGGTTATTTTATCCCTTTAGTCTGTAGACCACGGATATCTCGCGATCCAGAGGTCTCAGGTTTGATCCCCGCACCGAGATTAACGTTTGTGTGATCCACAAATATTTGTTTCTGGTCTGACTGGGAGCTCGAAATTTTTTTTGAGTAACGACATAAGACTTGAGTCTTATAGTAGTTTGGGATTTGAATTTATAGTAGGGTGTATTTATTTTATTTTTCTGTAAAGGTTTTCACAAATATTAACTTCCCCGACTCCTAACCTCAACAAAAGAAAGCAAATATCACACTCTCTCCCTCGCTATGCTTACGTAACATATTTTTAATCAAACAAATAAAACAATAAAAAAATTTTTTTTTCTTAAGTATAAAAAAATGCTTATTTAGTCACCATTCACACTCCTCTATTCCTCGATGTCATCAAAAACGTAGGCCTCCCCAAGAAAGCGCCAACCATCCCGGTCTTAACCAGCATCCATAATACCTGAATCTCCCCTAATAAAAAATATCCTCTACAATTCATTGCTTCTTGTAACCCTCCCTAAGTATGTCTAAGCGGGTATCGTCAACATTTTTCCAGTGTGGCATTAATAACGAGCAATCATTTAGTCGGATGTATTAATTAAGCTCGGTTTGAACGATACCCGCGGAGTGCACTAACGAGATCATTTTGATGGCAGCTCATATCCGACATTGTGGAACTGGTTGGACTTTTTGTACTAGACAGGGGTTGGAAACATTTTCTTCAGAAATATAAACCAAAATGGGCATGTTTAGACAGCACCGTGGTAAAAGAAAACTATATAAGTAGATCGTAGATTAGACAAAATCTACAAAAGCCGTAAAAATGACATATAAATGGTATTGAATCTGCCATAGTGATACACGAAAATGTGACCTATTCTTCTTCGTAGTGTTTATGTCGGGCCAAAATAATTGTGTCATAATATTCACTCTGTGCATTGGCCGCCATAGGCTCGCCACACCTGGCGAAATGTCGGTGCAGAAAAGCATTTCTGCTTACCTCTTCGTGAAATATAGGCATGAGGTTATTTATGCATGTATGTAAACTGTTTAGCTAGCTAGTAAATGTGTAACCTAAGTCAGGACAGCTGCTGGTCTCACAGCCAGCTTCGATGTCGCTGTTGGTGTGCAGGGATCGGCTCTTAGCCCTTACCTCTTCCTGTTGATTATGGATGCCATTACGGCAGGTATACAGGAAGAGGCACCCTGGTGCATGCTGTTCGCTGACGACATTGTGCTGGTGGCAGAGAGTGGCCACGAGGTGCAGAACAGACTGGAGGTGTGGCGGCATAGACTTGAAAATTTTGGCCTTAAAGTCAGCAAAACCAAAACGCAGTACAATATGTTTTGCGACTTTGGCGGTCTTTCAAGTTCTGTGTCCGTCACACTTGATGGAATGCCTATACCAGTCTGTTCCGAATTCCGCTACCTTGGGTCACTCATGCAAAGTGACGGGGACATAGACCGTGATATAGGGCAAAGGATCAACTCAGGATGGATGAAGTGGCGACAGGTCTCAGCCACAATATGTGACCCTAGAATGCCCCTCAAATTGAAGGGCCAAATATACAAGGCCATCATAAGACCTGTCGTCATGTATGGATCAGAGTGTTGGGCTACGAAGAAGACGGACGAAAGGCGACTGCATGCAGCAGAAATGCGAATGTTGCGATGGATGTGATGCGATGTGATGTGGGGTGACACGAATAGACAGAGTGAGGAACGACTATGTTAGAGGAAGTTTGAAAGTAGCTCCGGTGATAGATAAGTTGAAAGGAAACCGTCTGTCATGGTATGGTCATATTATGAGGAGGGATGAAACGTATGTTGGAAAAAAAGTGACGAGTATGAGTGTCGAAGGATGGGCTAGCAGAGGAAGGCCAAAGAAAAGATGGATGGAATGCGTGAGAGGGGATATGAAAGAGAAAGGGGTGACAGAAGACATGACGGCTGACAGAGATATTTGAAGGAAAAAACATGCTGCGCCGACCCCAAATAGACTTGGGAGAAGGGCAAGTGGATGATGATGTAAACTGTTTAGCTACGGACACAACTACCACACAGAGTGTATTCAGACCGTAATAGAAAGCTAAGGCAGGTAATAGCCACGGTGATTATTTACTTTGGCTTTAAAATAAAAAAAAAAACAAAAATTCATTACAAAAAGTAAAAAATGAGGTTTTCCTAACAACCATAATATGCATTAAATTAATATGAAAATGTCAAAATTTAAATTTTCTATCGGGATTTTTTTAACGCCAATAAGTTCGTGACCACCGTAGCTATTTAGTTTTCAATCACGGTCCCAATACCGTACCAAATGTTGCCGATCCACGCTCAGTAAGAAACACAATATTTCTAATTAACGTTAGTTCAGAAACAAGACCCGGAGCGCTCGTTGATTGATGTTTTTAATTATTATACTTTTTACGGAAACTTGTCGGCTAACGAACGCAGTCCTTGTATCTGGAGCGTGTGTTAATCGGATAGTTAGCGACACACGGACCGACCGACTTTTTATATACTTACGGGTAATGACAGTGCCGTAACTGGGGCGGTGCCAGCAGTGCCCAGGGAGAGCGCAGACCCTGGAGGGGCGCAGAAATGACCAGACTAGTATCTAGTTTTATCTCATACATGGTAGCTAAGCCTGGTTAGAGCATTTTTCAGGGGCGCAGTTTTGCAGGCTCGCATCTGGTGCAAAAAAGGCTAGTTATAGCACTGGGTAATGATTGGGCTATGGCAGTGTCGTGACTTCTGCTAGTGATGGTTGACGATCTGCGATTTGGTTTGTGAGTATTGTAAAATTGATGGGGTTGTCAAATATTTTGGGTTAATTTTTGAGGGAAATATGGATTGATAATTCGGTCATACATGGTATATTTATTTATTTATTTATTTATTTATTTATTTAAACTCTTTATTGTACACATTTTAACAAATAGAATATACACAAAAAAGAAGAGGAAAGGTATAACTGGCGGCACTGGTACTGGTGGTATAATTTGTAATTATTGGCTGACAATAGTAAAATAATGAATTTTTGTTGTTTATTTATTGATTTATGTTCTAGTTTGTATTTAATTTTTCCAAAATTTTGTTTTCAGAAGTTTTCATGAATTCTTTAACAACTACATTTTCAACTTCAATAAAAAAAGCTGTTGAAGTTTGTTTTGCGATGTTTTATCTCATCACCAATCGTTTGTTGTCTTGATTGCCAAACATTGTATGATTGCATCTATTTAATCTTTACCTAGTTGACCTGAATGTTTCGCCTGTAGAATAAAAATAAACACGCAAATAGTAAGATATAATTTACATAAATTAAGGTCGGTGGTGTGGGCGTAAGACATTCCTTCACATATCCTCGAGCGGTTCATATCAATCGTAAACAAGTATTACACAGGACGCGCGCCGCCGCGGGTCACCGGCAAATTGAAATGTTGCTCGTAAATAAATCACATTTATGATTATAACGTGTAAACTGCAATCCAACACGGCCATATTTCATAATTACTTAAAGACATACGTTTGCAGATCTGGGCGAAATAAATCGCATTGCACACCGCTGATACATGATCTTTAGACGGCTGTAAAGCATTTAATGTGGACCACATTCTACTAAGATACGGTTTATGCATGCTAGGATTAATATCTTAAATGTTTGTGCATATTTTCTGAAGATTAGCTCGAGGCCTTTGCTTGTTTAGAGACCACGTACAGGGAGCGTAGTGTGTGACGCGCGGGCCGGTGGAGCGACGAGCTGAAGGTAGTGGATGAGAGCTCAGGAGCGAGTGTTGTGAGACCACGTACAGGGAGCGTAGTGTGTGACGCGCGGGCCGGTGGAGCGACGAGCTGAAGGTAGTGGATGAGAGCTCAGGAGCGAGTGTTGTGAGACCACGTACAGGGAGCGTAGTGTGTGACGCGCGGGCCGGTGGAGCGACGAGCTGAAGGTAGTGGATGAGAGCTCAGGAGCGAGTGTTGTGAGACCACGTACAGGGAGCGTAGTGTGTGACGCGCGGGCCGGTGGAGCGACGAGCTGAAGGTAGTGGATGAGAGCTCAGGAGCGAGTGTTGTGAGACCACGTACAGGGAGCGTAGTGTGTGACGCGCGGGCCGGTGGAGCGACGAGCTGAAGGTAGTGGATGAGAGCTCAGGAGCGAGTGTTGTGAGACCACGTACAGGGAGCGTAGTGTGTGACGCGCGGGCCGGTGGAGCGACGAGCTGAAGGTAGTGGATGAGAGCTCAGGAGCGAGTGTTGTGAGACCACATACAGGGAGCGTAGTGTGTGACGCGCGGGCCGGTGGAGCGACGAGCTGAAGGTAGTGGATGAGAGCTCAGGAGCGAGTGTTGTGAGACCACGTACAGGGAGCGTAGTGTGTGACGCGCGGGCCGGTGGAGCGACGAGCTGAAGGGAGCGTATAATCTGAAGTTTTGAGATATGATCTGGGCTGGTGATTTGTTGCGCTGATCATAACGAGTAATGACAAATGTTGGTTCCATTACTTGTTTAACGAGACAGTAATTCATGTCTGGGCAGCGCCCCGCCTCCATTGTATTCCGCGCCGTATACATTATGTCTACCCACCGCGCTTAGTTCAAAAAGACCGGTTGCATTGTTTGAATATGTTACAGCATCGCGAATGATGTATGATCTTGTAACATAATATGTTTGGAGAGTATTATTGGGGATTGAAAACAATTCGACTTTGTTTATTCATCATCAACCCAGTTTAGGCTTAGTCCAGCACACTGTCCTAATGCTGATAACGAGCTACTCGACTTAGAAATTTCTAAGAACAGGTGTGCGGGATTTCATCACGATGTTTTCCTTCTCCGGTAAAGTAAGTGTTAATTCACTTCGAATACGGTTTTAAACCGCGACCGCTGATATTCTCGATCTCGAAAAGAAACCTTGAGGCCATCAGTAATTTTAAATTTGCTTACATTCAATTAAGTAAGAACTATTTATGTGTACTTATACAAAGTAGGTATATTCTATTAACGGAATGTACTAGCATTTTTACATACTTATCATTGAGTCATACGGCATAGCTTGAGTTTTAAATTAAAATATTTGAATATAATTCATGATAATATGTTAACAAGAATAAACTAGAGAGGACAAACATTGTTTAACATATAGTTTTAATAGCGGAGTTGATTACGAAGAGATAATGCTCAAAAATAGCTGCTATGAAACATCTAGCATACGGATGTTAGACCGTCATCGAAAACGAAGGCGAATAATAGTTAAGACGATTACAAACCTCTTGGCGTTAAAGAAAATCCCGACATAAATAAAAAAATGACATTTTTTTTCTAACAACTATAGGTTTCAAACGTCTGAATACAGTCTGTATACAAAAGCTCAAGTTTATACTCCTAGAAGGGATAGATAAAGGTATATTTCTGCACCCAAATTTCTCCAGATATTTATTTATCTAACGTAATAGTTTTATTTACTCTGTTTAAATAAATAAATAAGCACCATACCTTAATTAGAAACTCAGCGAGTCTTAGACACTGTTTTAATGAAACTATCTGGCATGATTTTAATTAGCACTATAATACTCGGTTAATATGAATGTATCGATTTAATGTCGTTTCGTTGTTTGACGGTTCGTTAAGTGCTTGCAAAATATTCGCTCCATTACTAATGATCGAGATCTCGTTTTAATATCACTTTCGTCAAGGACTAAGTTATTTTTAATGAAGGAGATTTAACGAATTCTTTTTCCTTCATCCATCATCCATCTATCCATCAGCCAATTAAGGTCCACTGCTGGACATAGCCTTCCCCCAATCGCCTCCACCTTTTTCCTTAGATAGATTACAAAGATTACATGGTTCTTTAGGAGATTAGAAGAATCAACAGTGATGTAAACTTAATAAGTTTTGGAGTAGTTACAATATTATTTAGTCTGACTAGCGACCCGCCCCGGCTTCGCACGGATGCAATGCTGATATTTAATGGATGTTATCATACATATAAACCTTCCTCTTCAATCACTCTATTTATTAAAAACCACATCAAAACCCGTTGCGTAGTTTCAAAGATTTAAGCATACAAAGGGACATAGGGACAGAGAAAGCGACTTTGTTTTATACTATGTAGTGATTTCGCGGCTATAATATTTGCATAGTGAATAATGTAGATTGTAATTCATTATCATCAGGCCATATACGCCCACTGCTGGGCACGGGTCTCCTCTACCATTAAGAGGGTTTAGGCCGTAGTCCACCACGCTGGCCTGGTGCGGGTTAACGAAATAAGAACCTAAGAAGTTTTTAAATCGAAAAGTAAATGTTCATCTGGTTATGAAATTATTTGTAACCATAAGAAGTCTTGAATTTGCAAACATGGTAAAATAATCACATCTTGTAATGTAGAACTAAAAATGTAGCTAAATCAGATTTCAGGATTATTACTATTTGTCCCGTCGTGGAGTAAGGTTTCGTTTGTATAAGTTTATGTTTTAAAAATTTTATAAATATTGGCGACACTGACAGATTGATTCATTCTTGATCGGAAGATTGATTGTACGGAGCTGAAGTTTGTTATTGGAGAAAGATAATGTAGCAGGTTGAAGATAATATCATCATCATCATCATCATCATCAACCCATATACGCCCACTGCTGAGCACGGGTCTCCTCTACCATTGAGAGGGTTTAGGCCATAGTCCACCACGCTAGCCTAGTGCGGGTTGGCAAGTGTTTCTCACAATTAAATGCGAGAACTTATAGTAATATACCAGTTGATCATGTAAAGTGAGACAGGATACGATTACCCAAGGCGCTCGTCGGCGCTGTGTTAGTATCCCATCACCGCAGCAATTTATACGCGCGCTAACTACATACAATTCCACTTTGACGGCTGGACGGTGCATTCTATAGTCCACGATAGACGACTTCCGACGAGTGAGATTGATTGGGTTTTTATTTAAATGCCTGGCTCCGGAGTGTCTGGGTGTGACTATATGAAAAGAAGATATGTTCTATTCTATGGTGAATAGAAAAAATGTTACAATCGAAGCTCAGATTTATATTTTTACATACGTAAGGATTTTAGATCATGTAGGTATACATCGATCTACCCGTGAGTAAGGGAATTGTGAAAAAGATCTTTGACAACTTACATTCACTTTTTATGATTACTTACCTGGATTCTTAAAATGGAACTTGAAGAAAATTTAAGCAGCCATGAGAGTATCTCAGCGTGAAGGATAGATTTTTTTCTTACTTGATTTTTTGTGTAAAGAAATTATACTAACAGATAACAGTAATATATTTTTGTTGCGAGTAGCAATTAAGGTAAATTCCTATGACTCACTGAGATTTACCGTTCCGTGACTCTTCTGTACCATGGATTCTGTTGTATAAGAGAGAGGAGTGGGTTTAAGATAGAATTGTCTCTTCAGACCCCTCTGTTTTGACGAAATAGACCACCTGTCCGTGGCGGTATATCCATAGAAGCCTAAAAGCCTTTCATGTAAATTGTGTAATGGGTAATTTATAATTATTTATTATGGGGTCAGGATATTCTTATTTATATGGCACATTGCTTCTGTTTAAAAAAGATTTGAAGCTTTAATTCGGAATTTTACAATGCAAGCTAGACTTTTTAGCTTCTATTCCTACCGTCACTACCTACCCCTTCTGTTATACAGCCGTGAATCTAATAAACTGAACTAGACTTGTCATCACATCAGTCCAAGGTGGCTTTTATCAATCACCATCAGTTATACTCGCCACCCATTCCATCACGCTTGTAAGACAATAAGTCAGTGTGATTGGTGCGAAGTGACCTCAACTTAGTGCGGTGGCCAATCGCGGTCGGATTGGTGAACGTAAGGTCATTATTGTCAGGTAATTGTAAGGGCATCGGGGTAGTGATAATGGCCAGAATGATCAGAATTAATACTAACATTTTTAAGAGGAAAGGTCTGTTTTTGAGTGAGGGGTTTGAATGATTTTTGGATGTTGATGAAAAACTCTAAAGTAACGTACGTTACTATTTCATAAAATTACGCTTAAAGCTATGAATGCATTACAAAAAATATTGCCCAAGAAGTAACGACTGACGTTTCGCATTTTTGTATTGATTGTTCTCGTAGAATAAGCACGGGGTTTTAAATCGTTGGACGGTGCTGGGTTCCATCGCTAGAATATTCCTTCCTAGTTTTCTGTCCTATCTGCGCTTAAATACAAATTCCAAAATTTTATGGGTAGCGTTCTTATGGTTTTATTATGGAATAATCTTTTCCTGACTGTGAGAAACTCAGCCAAAATAATTTAACTGAAATCGGCTGCTGATGTGTGATGCCGGGATTAAGAGAGATAGAAGTACATTTCTGTAGCATAAAGCATAGGAGTAATAAAAATAGTTTATATTATTTTTCCAGGATCCCACATATGTCCATACAAAGAATCACTCAATTTGATAGAGATTTTTTTTAAATTACGTCGTAACAATTGTACAATTAATCTTTTAAAGCCGGAATAGACAACTGAAAGGATTGCGTTTTATAACGCAGCTAGTTATTAATCTACAAAAAGTTTCCCAGAAAATCATCTTCTAAAGGGCTAATACGGGCCTAACCTTATACGACGAAAGATTGTCAATATCTTCAAGATTTCTACAAGTCAACAAAACTTTTAACTACTTATAAGCAACAAGCTAAATTAATAGTAACAAAAAGGTAAATAATTTGTATCGGGCACACGCGTACATTGTAAATGCGAGAGTAACGAGGCGATATTTCAGCCGGGGCTCGTTAGCACAGACATTTCTATTTATTACGATTATGGACGGATAAAAATGTGCTCCCTTTTGCGCTGGAGCTTGTAGCTTATATAGCTTAGGAATTCAAGCTATTGGGAGATATCAATGTTGGTAACAGAAGGACAATATTTTTTTGTGTCTAAGTACACTTAAAATTCCAATTGGGATTAGGAATGATGAGTGTTTTGGAATAAATATGTTTTCCTTCACTGTTAAAATGTATGTAAATTATTTTCATGCATTCTAGAGAGGGCTAGAATTATGCAGTCAGTCAAAGGTCACTTGGTTTTTGATAAGGAAATTCTCAGTAGCAATAGGGAATCTGAGAATATGCCCTAAAAACGATAGAAGGTTCATATTTTATCACATGGAAAAATATACAGAATAATTACGGCAGCATACTCTTCTGTTTATCCTTTCGCACATGCATGAGTGTACGGAAATTTCTCAACAAATCGCCACCTAAGTTATTATGGTTCGCATTGGCCAAGCATCGTTCATCAATCATTCATTCACTCGTTGCCATCTGAATGGTTATTTTGACAAATGACTCGTTCCCAGCGCTTCGGTAATGAAAATTTGATAATTGGATTTGAAAGTATTGATTGTTATCGAAAACTAACGAACGTGTGAATGTTTGTTACATTCGTTTTTGTATATACCTAACCTTACTGTATTCTTAGTAGGGGTACATAAAGGTTTATTTCTGAGTAAGATAAAGTTTACCATAAAGCATACTATAAAATATCGGATTTAATTAAAAGTAATAAGCCCTGGGAGGAAAGTGAGTATATTGATAAGAGTTTAGTTTCGCCTATAGAATTAAAAATAACATTTCGTGTTGCTGAGGTAGTTTTTTACCGTTTCTTCTTCATAAAGACATCACGTTCAGAAGGGGCATTAGATTAAAATTGACTATTTAAAAGAACTTATAAAAATCTAAGTAGTCCAGTCTTCCTACATCGAATTAAAGATGACTTGCGAGCTTACTTCCATTTTTCGGGTACATTTCCAGACTCCATACTACTGAATAATTTGCTAATTCTCCCAATGACACTGTCCTATTTCGGACTCATATTCCAAGTTTCGAGGCAGTCGTAACACTAATAGAAATATCAAATACTTCGTACACCTGATGTTGCCGAGCCTACATGGGTGTGCTATAAATTATTTCGCAAGCCGCTGGGTTCAGTTAATCATACACATTTTGTAGTAAATTGATTGTTTTGTTCGAGAGCTCCAATGATATATCGTTAGTACATTTAATAACAGTATTGGTGAGTTTCATATATTATTCCTTATCAGAATTTTGACATGTGCAATTTGATTGTATGTTTTGTTATCGCATATACATACATAATAACATATGGTGATCTTGGTATGGTAAATTAACGGAACTGGAGACTGATGTTAATTTAAGGTGGGCTAAGTAGTGGTAATCGATTTGATCTGTATCTATAGGAGTACTTGCCATGTTTGGTGTTGGCACTTTGCCTCATTCATTCATCATTAGCGTTCGACTACTGGGTACAAGTCTCCTCTTCATCTCAGAGGAGTAAGGTTTTAGTCCACCACGCTGGCCTAGTCCGGGCTGACGGACTAGACACCTTAGAAATTTTAGGTATTGCAGTTTCCTCACTATATATTGCTTCATTGTTAAAATACACGATAATTAATTGCGAATACACAAATAACTTGGGGCGTGTGATCTATAATCTCAGCGGTCACGCGTTCAAACTCCAGAAACACACCATTGACTTTTAGAAGTTATGTGTATATAATATGTATATTCGAAATGTAATATCATTTACTTTAACGCTGAAGGAAAACTTGTAAGAAAACCTGCACATCTAAAAGTTCTTAGGAATTCCTTAGGTGTTTCTTAGGTGTAGGCCTAGCAGTGAATCATACATAGGCTGGTAGTTCAGCTACACATCAAAATGTAGTACATTAATTAAAGCGAGAAACGAATCGAAAAAATCCCCTGTCGTGACCGGTGATCTACCTGACGCGATTAGTTTCAGCGAGCGTCGCGACGTCGCACATAGCGCTTAATGCGACAAACGTGATACAAAGATTACGCCTGTTGACGGATAGTGGGGGGAGCAGACCGGCGACTGGTGTGCGACTTTTTGTAGAACAACATTTCATCATCATCACCAGCCTTTCACGTCCAATTTTGGAGATAGGCCTCTCCTATGGCACAACACTGGGCTCGATCTTCGGCCCTCCTCATTCAACTGCTTTCGTACTAAATTTCGTATTAAAACATAGTTAAAAACGGCAATAGTTTAAGCCCTGCATTACTCCCATTTTGTCCCAACAAATGCATACTTGGCAAAATTGGAGTGATTTACAATAATATGGTATACCAATCGTGCGGTTAATATCCGCAAGTCCGCAAACTCCAATCTCCACCAACCAGTTGTGCGATTAGGTCGATTGTGACACCGAATAAATCTTATTATTCGCTTTAGTATTTAACGTGAAACTAATCAAACAAATCGTATGAAATATAGCCGTATTTTATTCGCACTGATTAATTGTATGCAGGACGGTAAGTGGTTGAGATACCATCGAGTTTGAAGAACTATTGATTTTATTGGTTCATAGATTGACGTGAGATTAAAACGTTCTGGGTTCGATTCCCATTTATATTATTTTATTTACACCTTATAAAACTTTGTATAGGTGGACTTAATGCTTAAGGATTTTTTTTTTACAAGCAAACCTAAAGAGATGGCAAGATGAGATGTGATAGATGTTATCATACTATCGATGTTAGATGGTGTTGTTACTGTTTTAAACTGAAGGTAAAACAAGCTGAATTGACTTTATCAACACATTTTTATCCCGCTCTGCTTACCGCCCCGTGGTATAGAGAAAGCCAGACAGAAGAAATTTCTTTTGATACAGATGAAAACAATGAATACCTGCAACAGTCACATACATAGTCCTCCACTAGGATACAAGCCCTGTGTCGTGTATCAGAAACTACGAGAGACCCTTCGCTCTCACAAACACTCAGACCCGAAACAAATATTTGTCTAAAACATTTGACTCAGTACGGGGATCGAACCCGCGGCCTCTGGTTTCGCAAGCTGGTGTCTAGCCAACTGCGCCACGGGGCTGTCAAGTCAAATAAGGTCCTTTATGGAGAGAAAAACCTTCGTCAGTTATTAGATCATGATAAGACGTCATAATGTCTCTTATGGAGTTGGTAAAAAGTCTAAAAATCTATAGCTTGTTACACATCGCCTCCTTAGGGCTCCTTCAGACCGAGCGAGGTAATAATCCTGTATAAAATATATTCTGTTTGTTAGGAGTGCTGTGCGAGACGTTTTAATAGTGTTAGAACACAGGTTCGAATATTTTGCATCTGGCATATCTTTGGAACATTATAAGGCATTTTTACTGTGAAAGTAATTATCGTGAGAGTTCTGTTTATACACATGGATAATTAAACGTATTTAAAGATAACCAGCAAATATTAGAAAAGTCAAAAGAGTGGTGGACTAAGGCTTTCTGCTTTTATTACTTTATGGATATTACGGACGGATATTATTACATTGTAATTACGCATCAAAAGATAGCAGTTTTTGAGATCAGGACCTACTGTTGAGTTTAATGGTGCTGGATTAATTTAAGTAATATTTGCTAGATGTAGGCCGGATTCTAAGTAAACATATTGCTATGCTCCAATTTTATGGTTGTAAATATTTAAAGGATACGATAGGGTTGCAATATACTTAATATTTAATAAAAATAAGTACTATAATAGTGAGGCGATTATATCATCCGTCATTATGTGGATGAAAGCTCGAAGACCATTTGTAGTTCTGGTAACCTGATTACCAAATTACCTGAGAAAATTACGGCGAGAAAAGTCTAAAATATTGAGTAGCCTTTTATTTCAGTGAAAACTACTGCAATCTGTCTAGTCTTTCTAAATACATAGCCATATTATGATGATATGAAAGACCTGTTAGATTCTATGTAAGACCCTAGTGCTCTAAAGGTGTAGTAAGTGCACCCACTCGTCGCACATCTGTACCTCCGTATAAGTACATCAGAATGGTGTTTTTACATCGATACCAAGCATTATGTTGTTTACGACACATTCATGTAAAATCTTTGACGGCAAGATTAAGTTTTTATCAATTAAATCAACCATTTATGGTGAAGTTCTGCTCTTCGCGCTACTGGTTAAAATATTTAGCGAGCGCTTTTAAGGTTCTTGTTGGCACTACTGCTATTATTTAAATTGTTCGGTGTTTTAACGGAACACTGGATATGGTTGGTGTAAATTGTTTTAATCGTCTGTCGCTAAAACCTTATTTGTATCTACGGTAGGTATTATTTCTATATAATCCCATGTATGTCTTACTGCTGGGCACTGGTCAAGTGCATCGGAGGGACAAGCTTTAGTCTATTAGTCTAATCCAGGGTGGTGGAATAAATTCTCCAAGAAAATTGTAGTTGAACTTGGCTTAGAGAAAAGTCACTATGTTTTCCTTCTAGGTTGAAGTGTATATTAATTAAAGTTAACTTCAAAAATGGAAGTAAAATTCAATTACTAAAATTAGCCTTCTAAATATTTTAGTATTTTCTTGTCATAACAAGAATCATAAAAGTAAGTCTCATATGATCTCACACTCTCACTCGATCGATTCCTAAAATCTCAGCCATTATGTGTATGAGGTTTTCAGTTTTCAGTAGACTAATTACGAACTTTCGACTTGCTATTATCATCAAAAGACCAGGAGTCGGCAAATTATATCATACCTCTAAAAGAGTTCTCGATCACACGACACCAACCCAATCAGAAGAATTCCCCAACATTTGAAAATCGAAGCCCACAATTAAGTTGTCTCCATCGATAGCCAACAATTCTGCCCACGCGGCGGATGCGAGTGACAAATTTATGTATCGGCGCAGATCTCACGTCCGGTGCCGAGATAACTGCACGCATGCGCATAATCACACTGATACCGTAATAGCTTCACACTGAGCGGGTTAGATACTGGCGGGTAGGGTATGCGATAAAATATAGAGAGAAATACGATTGTGTTATTAAATAGGTGATGGGGATTCAAACAGTTTTCCTATTTAGAATATTTAATGTTTAGCTGTTGCCCCCAACTTCGCTTGGTAGATTGGAATTTGGATAGATAAAAAATAGGATTTTTGCCAGATCAGTTTAACTCTCACCTATGTATCTCTAAAGTAGTAACCGATAGCAGTAGTTCTTGAGATTAGCTTGTCCAAGTTAACAAGGAAACAGGCAATACCAATGCCCCGATTGCAGCAAATAAATACGCTTCGCAGATATTTCAACATTATCGAACCGATGGACATTTTCTATAAATTAAATACTAATATTTATAGATAAATCTTGTTTCCAGGCCATCCAATAAATTATTGGCGTAATTGTGTTGTCGTTTCTACATGTCAGTGTGTCTCGTCAACATCCGTTGTCTAAGCCCCGGGGATATGTGTCGTAATCGTGTCACAGTTTAATAGTGATTATGCTAATAGCAACCATTATTTCTTTAAACTTGCTCCACACGTAATTGGACCATGTGTAATCGGTTTAAAGAGTAATTGAATCGTATAGTAGTTTAAACACAATTACGGATTGATAACGATTGATCTAATAAGGTCAGGCGAAGGTGGAAATGAGACAATTAATAGTAATAGATTTTTTGCCAGGTAAAATTTTGAATGCGTATGATTGAAGGTAGTGGGTGAGAGCTCAGGAGCGAGTGTTGTGAGACCACGTACAGGGAGCGTAGTGTGTGACGCGCGGGCCGGTGGAGCGACGAGCTGAAGGTAGTGGATGAGAGCTCAGGAGCGAGTGTTGTGAGACCACGTACAGGGAGCGTAGTGTGTGACGCGCGGGCCGGTGGAGCGACGAGCTGAAGGTAGTGGATGAGAGCTCAGGAGCGAGTGTTGTGAGACCACGTACAGGGAGCGTAGTGTGTTGCTGAAGGCTGTCGGATCTAGATCGCGCGCATGACCCTGTGTACACAACACAATTAACCTCGGGCGCGGAATGATTTATGCGATCGATACGAGTGATCGTTGCCTTGATTAGTCACAAGTTCGTCCCACTTGTCGGCCACGCCTCGTTCCTAAGCTGGCACCTGCGCGGCGGATTCGTGACGTGAGCTTTCGGCCGTGGCTGCGACTGTCATTTATCTTGCGGCTGCGATGTGTGGAAACATGTGTGCGACTCGGCTAATGACTGTTATGAAAGATAATCCTATGGGTAATTGATTGTTCCTGGGTGTAACAGCCTTATCGTAAAGCCATTGAAATAGAAATCGGCTTATCCTCACATCGATTTTGAGAATTAATTAAAAACCCTTAATTTTTTTACGTTGGTTAGTTTATAGGTTCACATGTTATGTAAAATAAAGATGAAATTAATTTAATTTAGTTTTATATGTCATTATTATTTCTATGATAATGTCGATACACAATATTTTTTCTATAAGGCATTGATACCACATTATTTAAGATAGTATAAACTGTTTTCCACCCAAAGTAACTTAAGTATAAAAAAATCACAAGACATTACTGCGTTGGTGTTGCGACTTGAGTATGCTGCATCCAGTCGAGAGGTTCCCGGTGGAGAAATCTCATATGGAAAGCTATGGGAATTAGAGGCTGTAACATATTACATCCGAAAGTCTTATCACAAATCGTTATAACGATATTTGTAAGCGCCTAGTCTCTACAGGTTTGAAATATTGCTCTACAAAATGCAGTAGGCGTCAGTACTAAAGCACTTAAACGGATTGTCCTCACTCCAGATGGACGATCAACTGACAAATGTTTGTTATCACGCTTAAGCTACTGATCTAATCATGACAGATTTTGCTTTAAACATAAATAAGTCTGTAGAGGAACATTTAGTTATTGTTAAGGAGAGAAATTCTATGCATTATGCTGCCTTCTAGGCAGACTGATTACACAGTTAAGAAATGGCCTGTGGCGATTTTGTGGAAATAAATTTATTTACGAATAGTAAAGTAGTTTTTAATCACAATTAAGATCGTCACAAATGGTTCTAAATAAAGCGTGAAATTGAGAAAAAATAATTTTATTATACCGCTATTTATGATTAAAAAATTATGTAAAACACTCACTCTAAAAGGCAAAGGCCCTCATCATTATACAGCCGCAACAGCAAGCCCTCGATGACACCGCGCTATCTGCCATCACGCGGCTGTCACGACTGCTGTCAAACTTCATTATGACAGCCGTTGACAGCTCGATGGCGCGAACCGCGTCCAATTAACACGACTTTCTATTCCACGTTTAATTGAGATATTTTATGCTCGGCATCTTTAGAGGCTTTTTAAAAATGTCTATTAGTTTTTTAAAAGCTCGTTTTAATTAAGAAGTTGTTAGTTTGTTAGCAATTCGGGTTTAATTGGATTGCTTGTGGGTTTTGATGTAGTAATTAAATTTTTTATGTTAGGCCTTGTTGCTTTCGTGGTTTAAAACTACAGCCTGCGATTGGTCGTTGGTTCGATTCCAACATTGCAAACGAACACATAGCGCTAATGTAAAAAAATGAGATACAAAATATAAGACTTATAGACAAGAAATAAGATCTAATTGATAGTGAAAAAAAAAAATTTTTTTCCTCAAAAACGTAATTTTGTTCTTAGTAAAAAATCTGATTACAACCATCCATAGCTATTTATGCCTTTCACATAAACTCGTTATGTACGCAAATTAATTGTTGTGGTTATAATTCTACTATGGATTTTCACATCAAAATGACTCAAAAATCGCCAAACACATGCTTTAAATTAAAAATATGTGTGATGATATGATTTCGTAAAATTATTCCCAATTTATTTAATTTTTATGAATGATGACAAAAATTATTCTGGACCCTACACTCAAAGTCCATATTACAACTATAATTTTCGAAAATCTCACATAAAATTCACCTTGTGTCCCAAAACGCATCGGTTGAAGCCGGTTCGGTACCCGTTTTTTACAAATGTCAAGTCGATATTGCAATACAATGAAATTTACGACATACCCACACTTCATTGAGGTCCATCGGCGTGTTGTGTTGTGAACATTTACAAAGGTAAACAAAATTAAAAAATATAGTTGTTACTATGTACTGATATCAAGGAAATATGCTAGTGATTGATCGCGTCTTCGTTAAATTCTAGGAATTATGAGAGAAATGTGTATAAAAAATTTGAACGTGTGTATACTCAGTTAGTATTTTAATACAATTCGGGAGATTTTTTTCGGTATTAAAGTGTTCTATGTATCAATACAAGTATTAGACTATAAACGTGTGCGAAATTTAATTAAAATCTATCCAGGTATTTTCGATTTATTGAGCAGTAAAAAACTAAAAACTTTGAAATTTACAATGTGAATTTTGTTTTATAAACACGTAAAATAATTTAAATATATACCAGAATATCAAAAATAGGCCAAGTCCGTCATTGACCTATAGTATTATAAATAGGGGAAATCTTAACTTTGAAGAAAAATAAATTGAGATTTGTAACCAAAAAAATATTCAAACTTTAGTTAAACATAGAAAGTTGGTACTGATTGGGGTGGTCAATAAGTTATTTTATCTATTTCTAGTTTTCTCATTCTAGGTCTTTTAATTGTAGTGTAGTCTGTCCATTGTGATATAGAAATCTTACGCTAATAGATGCTCTTTTCTGATAGTATCTTATTTAGGTACCATCACATAGAATTTCTTTGGTGTCCCTATAACCATAGATCAAAGACTTCTTTCGAGCTTGCTTAGGCAGTCCATTCACAAGATGTACTAAAGAAACTTGCTAGATAGAAATCCTGACAGGTCTCTCTCGTAGTTTTTAAAGAGACCAGACATCAACTTTGTGGAATAATGAGGAGAATCACAAATAAGTTTTTAGTTCATGTAACAGATAATAAATGCCAAGTTTTTCAACAGCTGCCGATTCAGGTTTCCGAGCGACCTTAAGAAATTGTGTCGAATGATTTTTATGTGTGGAATTTAAGGGTCGGATGGTATCCAGGCCATGGTTGTTTGCAACAATTATTTATTTGTCCAATGTAGTCAGTCATGTATACTTTTTAATGCAATTATTTAGTATGATATCAGATATATCAGTTTTATTAGTGTGTTCAAGTTTTAAAATGTATCTTTCGAAATAATCAGTAGGGTACTGAAAATGTCTTTCATCCGTCTGCATATAGCAAAATTCGTCTAAAGTAGTTCAGTAAAAAATAGCAAAATATACTGTAATAGACTGATTCTAAAAACGTGTAATTTTGTATCTCCAAGACTGTAAAACACTTTCCCTGACCCAGAAAATACTCCCAAGTCATTCCACACTCCACTTGACTCCAGTCAAAATTTTTTTCGTGGCAATGCCATTCATTTATTACATCACCAGCCTTTCACGTTTACTGCTGGACATAAGCCTCTCCTACGGCACGCCACTGGGCTCGATCTTCGGCCCTCTTCATCATACCGCTGCCAGCCATCTTAATTCATTTTGTCAGTCATTTATTAATGGTTTATATTTGTAGGACTTGTTGGAGCGAATTTTCCGCCTGTTCGACCTGGGCAGGGAGAACTGCCTGGTGCAAGACGACTGGATAGAGTACCTGAAGGAGAGGCTATCGTGAGTAACAGATCAATACGCCAGCTACGTATAGAGAACTAATCCAACACTCGGATGCAAGTTTTGTATAGTCTATTAGAAAGTACAAGAGATTTTACGGCCGCACGAGACGAAGAAAAGAAAATGTATAGTAAATCATCAAAGACCGCAGAAAATATCATACACACTTATACTCACGCCCGTATAAGTTATTTGTGAAAGTAGACAGATTCGTCAATCACACAAAAATCTCTTTTTAATGAAATAATTATAAAAAATCTTTAATTAAATAACATATGTAAGGTTAAAGAAATAGCTTTACAGTAGGCGCAGAATTTTAGCACCTTTTTACTAATTATGAATGGGATATTGAACAAAATAAAACTATTACTGTTTCAGGGAAGAAAGGCAGTTGGATTTCGTGGAGCAAGTCGAGAGCGTCGCGTACGTGCTGTGCGGAAATGGAGTCATCACATTAGAAAACTTTCAATCTATACTGCAGAATAAAGTGGTAAGTATATTACACCTCGTTACCCATGCACTCCTGGTACTAGACCTCTTGAACATCATCCATATAGGGCAACAAAGACTGATCCAGCTTCTTAAGATCTCTAGTACGACGTTCTTGGTTTTTGAGGATGGGCATTTTGTAATTACTTTGGTGGTGACAAGACGAACTTATTTCCTGGGTATGGTTATCTATCAATTCTCTTGGTAGTATGATAGATAGGGATAATGGCATAGATGAAATGAAATGACACGTTCGTTTGTTTATCATTAGAATAATAATGTAGCATTTATGACTCGTCAATACACGTTTATAAAAAAAGGAAAAAAGAAATTGAAATACAACTGGCGTAAGAAACGCTGGTCAGTATATTTTATTTATAGTAAAAGTGTGTTATTTAGTTTTAATTTTGTTTGATACAAGTCCTTTATCATGTTATAGTCAATCTTCTTCTTCTTCTTCGTCAACCCATATACGCCCACTGCTGAGCACGGGTCTCCTCTACCATTGAGAGGGTTTAGGCCACAGTCCACCACGCTGGCCTAGTGCGGGTTGGCGGACTACACACCTAAGAAATTCCAAAGAACTTTTAGGTGTGCAGGTTTCATCACGATGTTTTCCTTCGCCCTTAAAGCAAGTGATAATTCAATTTGAATACACACATAACTTCGAAAAGTCAGAGGTGTGTGCCTGGGGTTCGAACCCGCGACCGCCGAGATTCTCGACCGTGCGCCTAAACCTCGAGGCCATCACTGCTTTTAACATAGTATAAAATTATAATAATAAATTAATAATTATAATTATATAATATAAAATTATAGTCAATAGTCTATAAAGAATTCCTTACGGTTTCAGGCAATAAAAATGTATTTATCGTATGGTTTCAGGTGACGAAGAAGTTGTTTCGAGTGGTGGACACGGACGGTGATGGTTTCGCCTCAGCTGAAGAAGTCATGGATTTTCTATCGACAGTCAGTAGTAGTAGGTAAGAGTTATTTAAGCATAGTTTTGAAATAAAACATTTTAATCATAATATATTATATGAAGGGCCTGCTAAACACTACCCATATCCAACACTATACCCAGACCCTAAACAAATATTTGTAGATCAAACAAACATTTATTTCTGTGAGGGGATTGAACCCGCGGCCTCTTGTTTGGCAAATTGACACTTAACAAGCTGCGCCTACGGGTCGAATACATTATATATAGATAGTAATTGTTAGAATTTAAAAACGTGATATCTCTTATTTTGCCTTTCCAGTCCTATAACATCCTTTTTGATCTGCATGATATATTTTGTGATCTCACGAGATCCTAAGTCCAATTTTGATAGCTGTGTTCAAAATTCCCAACTATTTTATCCAGGCCGCGTGTAGGCTTCGACAAGGAGAGCGTGGACCGGCTGGAACAGCTGTTCCGCGAGACGGTGGGAGACCAGAAGGAGATCACGAGGGAACAGTTCCAGAAGATTGTGGTTTCCAAGAATGTAAGTAGATAGGACGTTAGAATAATATGTATATCAACACTTACATACCTTCTTTATGTATTCATACTGATTGTCATTCTCTAGATGAAGTGTTATTGGGTTTTTAATATTGAATGAAACACATTAGTCAGCAAGGAGTCTAAAACTGAGCGCCAAAAGACAGTATTATAAGTAATCTCATATTAACCGTCCGGTCAATGACCGGGTACCCGGGTATCCATTTTAACTTCGCAGATAGAATTTAATAACTTTTTCTGAAAAAAATTACAGAACCGTCTGGATCCTCAAAATTTAAGTAGTTTAAAACCTAATTCTTGTTAACAATGATTATAATTAATTATGTAATAATAGTAATTAACTACCAAACTTGATACCTCCTTCGTTCAATGACCGGGCACCCGGGTACCCACTGAAAATATAACGCATAAACGTCGTAAATATACACTAAAGAAACTAATTATTTAAAGTATTTTGGTAATTTGACTTTAAAATAAATAAAAAATAATATCTATATATATAAAAGAAAGTCGTGTTAGTTACACCACTTATAACTCAAGAACGGCAGAACAGATTTGGCTGAAAATTTGTAGGGAGGTAGCTTAGAGCCAGGAGACGGACATAGGATACTTTTTATCCCGTTCGATAGCGTTCCCGTGGGACTTTTCATTGTTTTCTTTATCCATACAAAACTTTCGTTTTAATAATTAAGTCAATTTAAACTTTAATACAATACAATAAAGTTTAAATCGTAGTGGAGGAGTTCTATGTTATAAAAATGAATTGCTCGATGTGTTCCTAAGCGCAAATCTCGAGAACAGCTGAACCGATTTCGCTAATTCTTTTTTTATAATATTCCTTGAAGTACGAGGATTGTTCTTACGGAGAGATACATTTTAATAATTGCCTGAAAAGGTCTAAAAATAATACTTTTCTATATTCCCATACAAAAGGTTCGTAATGATACTTAAGTCATTTTGAACTTTAACACCATACAAAATTTCCTGTCATTTAATGGTCATCCCGTCGATGCAGTTAGAGGCCCCCTCAAATAAAAGAACTTATTAAAATAAGCATTTTGAATCGACAATATGTATCTATAACATTCGAATTATTGCGTATTTTAGATGTTAAAAATGCAGAATTCTCATGACAATGGATTGACATTTTTTGGCTGTCAAATATTAAGGCGTTCAGAAATTTATTTTGTGTAACAAATCTCCTTGGTAGTGCCTAATATTTTATTTTTTATTATGCTTGAATATCTAAAATATTCTAAATCTCCATCAAGAAATATTAATAAATGGTCAGGGGATGCCTTTTCCATTGATCTAGCCAGTCATGGAACAGGGCTATGAGTTCGCGACCTCGGCCCCCCGAGCTGTTGGAGTCTCCCACTATTTCCTTATCCGGGACTGTGGCATCCTTACCATCAGGCCAAAAATCGTTACCTGCAATATCCTGTACCCAAACACACGCTATCTCTACCCCTTTACCAAAAGAACGAAAGCCCCAAGGAGAGTTGGTGTCAGACAGGCGGGCGGCCGTAAAACATTTGCCAAAACATTTATACAGTATGTATAATAAGAAAGGTGACAGGGCCTAGGCCGTCCCCCGTAGCCGACGCGCAGGGGCAGCACCCGGTTCCTATGAGAAATGGGCAAGGTTTGTTACACCAGCCCGGGCGCGGGCAACGTAAGACACTAGCCCGGGAAATGAGATTGAGGTATGCAAGTTGGAATGTAGGTACGACAAATGGTAGGTCAAGGGAAAAAAAAAATGGTCAACGACGAAGACTTACGAAAGACAACTGCATGCAGCAAAGTGGTATAACACGGAGTGACAGAGTCAGAAATGAATACTTTAGGGTAAGTCTGAAAGTAGCTCCTGTGATAGAAAAGATGAAAGGAAACCGTCTGTCATGGTATGGGCACATTAAGAGAAGGAATTAATCATATGTAGGAAAAAAAAGTGATGAACATGAAAGTGGATGGATGGGCGAGCCGAGGAAGGCCAAAAAAGAGATGGATGGAGTGCGTGGCTGAAGATATGAAAAAGAAAGGGGTGAATGAAAACATGACGGCTGACAGGGATGTGTGGAAAAAGAAGAGATACTGCGCCGACCCCAAGTAATTAATTGGGACCAGGGCAAGGGGATGATGATATACCTAAGTAATTAAAAATTTAATTCTGTTAATAAGTAACAAGACATTCATTGACTGGTAGGGCGATACGAAGTTTGCCGGGACAGCTAGTAGTTTATAATTTATTTTACTCAAACATTTTTTTATTAGCAATAGCAAATATAGTAAGTAAAAAACACATAATTCGCGTCATATTTATATTAGTATGATTTTCTTTTATTATTTATATTGTTTATTTTTTTTTATAATGATACACTGCTACTCGGAAATAAAAGTAAATTTTATCATGACATATACCCAACACATGTTCATCACCAATAGGGTTTTCACATATAGAACATATTTTTCTCGTTTTCGCGACGTCTTTGTTTTAATTTTCTTAAAAATACTGGGATCTTGATTATACAGTTATTATCGATTGCACATATGGATTGATAGCTCGGCCAGGAAAAGATTTAATAGTCACTTTCGTTGAGAAATGCCTCAAAATTTGAGGATTCTGCGAACGATTTATAACGAAAAGAGTAAGTACGCAGTTCTTTGCCCAATAACCGATAAAATAATCGTCGCTCATTCTTATTTTTTAACAGGCATTTATAATTTTCATTATACAGAAGACATGATGACAGTCAGGTGACATCAAAAATATTATAGAGATATGCTAGAGGCCATCTAGGCGTTGTAGTATATCTACCAAGCATTTTCTCCATTGTGTGCATTCCAGCTTTTGACCAGTCATAAAATTCAATGATTGCGGGTTGTTTCTTTACACTAATACAAATTTTGGCTTCGTGATGCATTGACGATAATATAATTAGTAGCTGTTTGGCACATAACTGCACATTGTTATGTTTTTTATGAAGACTAAACGCAGTAAATAATGGCCTCTCGCGTTTTCGATGAAGCTATTACTGGTGGAATTAATGCCTTATTTTTCTTCAAATGCCGACTATCGTCAAGTGTCACAATAGTAAACATTTTTCCAATGGAAGAGTAGTAAAATTATTACCCAAAAATAATGGTATGCTAGTAATGTTCCTTCTCGATTCTTTGTACAGAGCCACCAAGTTTGACAATTCTTTCACCAACTTTTTTTTCACGTTATAGGTATATTTATTAATATTTGTACATATATTTTTCCTATTACAATAGATTTTAAACGTGATTGGCAATAAGTTAAGGTAGTACCGACATGCAACCTCTGTTCACTGGGATTCTAAAATTATTGTTTGGGCTGAAGGGCCGATTAGCCTCAAATAGGTCTCTGAAAGGTCTAGAACCTTCTACAGGGCCTATAAACTGTGTATAGTGTCCATAGTTATATAACATGTCACGTAGATAGATTACTAATAACTTTTCTACCGTAACATTATATGTGGGTACCCGGGTACCCGGTTATTGAACGAATGGTAAAAGTTTGGTCATTGACCGGAAGGTTAAAGGGGTATTTAACAGAACTGGCACACCACTAAAATGGGTATACAAAATTAAAATAAAACTCTGTCTAATCCATTGGATTTACCTCAGAAACTGCGCATGAATAATTACAGTCAACAGTCGCAGATGTAGTTTCGACTATTTTGCCTACATGTAAATAGTCAGAAACTTCGAAAAGCATTTCTGTCTCATCAACATTCACATCCAAAGCAAATATCTACGTACCACACAAGCTTCTCTCTCAGTGCGAAGACACGGCCTTAAATCATCTCATGTCACAAGCAGGGTTGAAAATGAAGTACTTTTATTTATTACGCAGCCTTTCTTCACGGAGCGAGTGTTCCAAATCTTCGACGAGGATGACTCCGGCGCCATATCCCTTCAGGAGTTCATCGCAGCGGTGCACAGGTTCGCCGGACAAACTCCCGACGATAAGATACGGTTCCTGTTCAAGGTTTACGATTTGGATGGTGAGTAAGGATGGAAAAGTCTACTTTTTATTCTTAACCAAATTTCGTGGTAGTTTTTAGTGAGTCTATGTTTAAATTCACTATTAGATCCTGAAGAACGCATTCGGTTACGGATATTGCACATTAGTAGTATCTTGAAGTCATGAACTAAGAACTACCCATAAGAATAACATATCATATTAATGTATGAATAGTAAAGTGTGTTCGTTTTGTGTAAAAACCTGTATTTTGTGTCCTAAGATTCCTTTTTACAGTCATATCATTTAATCACGCTTTAATTACTTGATTACTGGATTTATTGCAGAATTCTCCTATTTGAAACCTTAACAAAAAAAAAAAAATTGTGTGACTTAATAGTACCGTAATAAATCCCTCAACAAGAGTATCAATTTAAAGATTAACCAATAATCGGTTTCGTCATTCCCAAATCGATGTATCTAATGTTACGATATATTCTCTGGAGAACATTAAGTGATATTCTATCCCACTCGTCCTAACATATAAATCCCCAGGCGACGGCCTGATCCAGCATCGTGAGCTGCAGCACGTGCTACGAGCTTGCATGGAGGAGAACGGCATGCAGTTCAGCGACTCCCAGCTGCTGCACCTCACGGCAGCCATGTTCGATGACGCTGACACCGAGAGACGAGGCGCCATCACCTACGAGGCTTTGAAGAACCAGCTAGCCAAGCATGGAGGTCTACTGGAGAACTTGTCTATCAGGTGGGTCTTTGAGCGTAGTAAAAAATTAATATCTGCTTGTTAGTAAAGACTAATAGAGGTAAGATTCCATAGGCATATTTCTATTGGCCTGATTGAAGATTCTAGTAGATAACGGGTGATTATGGATATCTTCAGTAAATTGTACGTACGAAATTCTCACTTGCAAATCAGCAAGTAACAGTATAATTTTACGTAGTTTATTGTATAAATCGATATTACTTAAAGAGGAATAACCTCTTACCCTGTAACAAAAACCTCTAACACTTACTATAATTATCAATATCATAACAAGAGGCAATCGACGTAGTTAACGCAACAGCTTTAATAATACAAATCTTCTTCCTCAGCATAGACCGATGGCTGGTACCTCCGAAACCAGACCCTCAGCCGACATCATTACGACAGAAGTTGGCTAAACTGAAGCCTTATCAGCTATCGATGCCGTACTTCCGAAACAACTACGTGTTCCTCGCCTACCTCGCAGTCTTCTCCATCATCAACATCGGTCTGTTCGTCTCCAGATGCTATGAGTACAGGAGCAGCAATGGATTTGTCATCATCGCTAGGGCTTGTGGTAAGAATGAGCTATATAACTATAGTAATGTTCAGGTCATTGCTTGTCAGATGGCTCGTCTACGTAATCAGCAGGTTAGAATTATTTTGGACAACGAGAGTAAATAGGATTCATCGAGACCTTTTACTATGAGTGTGCCATCAAATTGGTCAGAGTTTCAGCTGGTTAGAGATAGTAAATAAATGGATTTATATGATATAGTGGTATGATAGGCCAGCGTGGTGAACCTCTAGGCCTAGGGCCTAAGTCCTCTGAATGGGAGGGGAAAGACGTGCCCACCAGCCCATATACGTCCCATATGGGCTGATGAGGAGTGGTCGCTATCTAAATCAATACAAATTACTACCAAGACGTAAGAATTGTCATATGTACTTTGCTTATTTTGTGTAATAGTGGTATTTAGTAATCCGGCTTGTCCTATCATCTAATCCTACATATTCATAACTCCCACATATAATGTCTTTCCAGGTCAGTGCCTGAACTTCAACTGCGCGTGGGTGCTGGTGCTGATGCTGCGGTACTGCATCACGCAGCTGCGAGTGCGCGGGTTCAGTTCCGTGCTGCCGCTCGACCACCACATCTACCTGCATAAAGTCACCGGAGTACTCATCTGCGTTTACAGCGTTGTCCATACTGTTATGCATCTTTGTAACTTTAGTAAGTATTTGCGTTATCAGGGACTGTGGGTATGTTGGCAGGATTGAAATTTAAGCCAATTACTTATGAATAGAGCCATGTACTATCAAGTATTACCACCCTTAGCGTCCACTACTCGACGTATTTCTCCATCAAACACTTTCTTAAATTCATCATCATCAGTTGAAAGACGTCCACTGTTGGACTGAAGTCTACCCTAAAGACTTCGGAATTGCTCTATCGGAAGCGGCCTATATCCAGCGGCTTCCCCTGATTTTCGTTAAATCGTCATTCCACCTTATTAAATTATTAGACACTTAATTGTCAAAATAATTGTCTTGAGAAACCTCTATTTATAAGACACATGCTTATGTATATAGGTTTAGAAAAGATTACTAACAGCTACCATTGGAGATTATCCTTCCAGGTATGGTGGTAATATACGACCCAGTGGTGAACGCCAAGCAGTGGTCCCTGTACGAGTGGCTGTTGACGGAACGTCCTGGTCTCTTCGGGCTAGTTCCCGGCGCCGCCAACCCCACGGGCGCGGCGCTAGTGGCGCTGCTCCTCGTCATCCTGTTGTGCAGCCAGCCTTGCGTCAGGCGGGGGGGGAGCTTCGAGGTATATACTTAATACTTATGATTGTAAAGTTGAATCGCTAATCGTTTCTCATCATACATCACTTTAGCTATAGGAAAATTATAGTGGACTGCATTACATTCATAATAATATGACAGTGTGATCACTTTTATCATCATCATAATTAGCCCGTGTACGCACCACTGCGGGGCACGAACCTCCTCTACAACTGAGAAGGTTTTAGGCCTTAGTCCACCACGCTCGCCTAGTTCGGGTGGGTGGACTTAACACCTAAGAAATACAAAATCATCCTGCTTAATCATTAATCATTTCTCAACATTTTGACAACGGAAAAATCGTACTAGCAAGCAAAGCATTCACTATAATATGTGTAATGTGGTCACTGTTCTATAGTGGTTTAAAATAAGATAGATTAATAAAGAATTTTTCCTCTTTGGTAGTCAATACAGTAATACTATGGCCTAAAACAGATAGAAATGAAAAAAGTTTGCTCTAGATGCTTACTGACTTATTTTCAGGTGTTCTACTGGACGCATCTTCTGTACGTTCCGTTCTGGATACTGCTCATCTTCCACGGCCCCAACTTCTGGAAATGGTTCATAGTGCCGGGCACGCTGTATGCTGTAGAGAGGATCATGAGACTGGCTTGGATGAGGTAAGAAAAAATTTCATTTCTATCCAAAGTTAAGGTACGTCTTTAATGTTTCATTTTCAAAGTGATCTATATAAAAATTGTCATTGCTAATTATTTAAAAATACAATGTCCTGTAGATTTGAAGAGTCTTTTTTATTTATTAACATACATCTGTATATTTTAGTTTCACACAAGACTAACATTGCAGATCAATCTCTGGGGTGCTATTCTAATTCCATTCTCTGTAATTACTGAGGATACACATATTTTGTACATTGTTGTGTACTTCTTAGCTTGTAATACTAGAGAAGCGATTAGGTGTTTATAACCTGTGTAATTACCTAAGTAACACATCACTACATTTTTGATTCAATTCCCAACTTTACGACCCCAAAACCTTCAATCATAAACCCCTCACTCCTTCAGGTCAGAGCGCGGCAAGACGTACGTATCCTCCGGTATCCTGCTGCCGTCCCGCGTGACGCACCTGGTCATCAAGCGGCCGAACCACTTCGACTTCCACGCCGGCGACTACGTGTTCCTCAACATCCCCGCCATCGCCTCCTACGAGTGGCATCCCTTCACCATCAGCAGCGCGCCGGAACAGGAAGGTACTTATTCATTTTATTTATTCAAACTTGATACACAAATCAGCACGAGTACTGATGGCCTCGAGGTTGAGGCGCGCGGTCTAGAATCTCGGCGGTCGCGTGTTCAGACCTTAGGCACACACCTCTGAGTTTTCGAAGTTATGTGTGTCATCATCATCATCATCAACCCATATACGTCCCACTGCTGGGCTCCTCTACCGTTGAGAGGGTTTAGGCCATAGTCCACCACGCTGGCCTAGTGCGGGTTGGCGGACTACACACCTAAGAAATACCTAAGAACTTATAGGTGTGCAGGTTTCATCACGATGTTTTCCTTCACCGTTAAGCAAGTGATAATTCAATGTGAATACACACATAACTTCGAAAAGTTACCGACCTCAAGTAAAAAAATGGGAACATAGCAGGGATTTTATACGAAACACGGATTGATAGCTGAAGTTTATTAACCCAAGTACTTTGATAATTTTTCTTCACAATAGTGTGTCGTTCGATGCAGTAAATACTACATTCTAGGTGGCTCTAAACTTAAAGAAATTGAAATTAAAAAAAAAGGCCAACAATACGTTATTCAACAAATTTAAACTAAAGTTTTATAAGCCCTCGTTAAAAGATTTGCTAGACCCCTATCCCACCTCACACCCGCCACTGCAACTCCTGCACTACAGGATCAACAGCGGCACGCACAGTATTGGCGCCGAGCAATGAAGCTCAGCAAATCTAAGGGGACCTAAATTGTCACAATCCCGCAACGAAGTTAATCAGAAAAGCAATGTAACGGAGGAGTTGGAAAACAAAGAGTTGTCCACTTCCCTCCACAGCAAAGCGGGTGACAAAATATTGAGCTATGAGGTTTAACCTCACATAAAGAAAGACAATTACAATTACCAAAAATTTGACGTAATTAACGCACCACCGATAAATAACTATTGCTTAAATTGGACTTAACGTGCGAACTGTTATATAGATTTGCTAGACCGTAAATATTCTTCGAAATACATTGCTTGATGTTATTATTTTGATACTCTTGATTCTGTTAAACAAAAGTTTCAGGTATTTCCTTGACGATGATAATATATTTCCAGACTACCTATGGATCCACGTCCGCGCGGTGGGAGAGTGGACGAGTCGCCTCTACGAGTACTTCGAGCGGGAACAAGAGAGACTTCACGCCGCGGAGATGACTGGCATCTCCTCTCCAGAAGACACCAATCATAAGTAAGAGCATTGTATCTTAGTGTGGAAGCAGAACTATGTGTGTGACTGTTGTTTGTAATAAAAATAAGGCTGGCATAATTATAAATAAATTATAAATAAATACACCCATCAGTCACATACATAGTCCTGACCCCACACTAAGATACGATTCTTGTGTCGTGAGTATCAGAAACTACGAGAGACTTTTCGGTCTCACGAACACCCAGACCCGAAACAAATATTTGTGGATCACACAAACATTTGTCTCGGTGCGGGGATCGAACCCGCGGCCACTCGTTTCGTAAGCTGGTGTCTAGCCAACTGCGCCATGGGGCTGTCAATTGTGACAGTCGTAAGCATTTATTGCTAAACCTGGAAGTAATTTATTGACAAACCTTATGAATATTACCTTTTAGCTAATCGCCTGTATGCACACAGAAGTTTATATATTATGTGTATTTTTACATCAAAGTATCGTCAGCTCGAGATGGTAAATACGAAGGCTTAATAAGTTTTCCCGCAGACCTTTAAGATCCAAGTCCTTTACCTGAAATTTTAAGTTTAAAATTAGCATTTGGGTAACTCTCAAGTTATAGAGCAGGCCCGTGCCCAGCAGTGGAAAGTGTGTATTCTGATGTAATAAATCATGATTAATTTAGGTAAGTACTTTCTCTACCAATCTTCTACTAAAAATCTTTTCCTTTAGAAAACCCAATCGCACCCTCTCAAGCCTGAGCGCCAAGATGAAGCGTCGGGGCTCCTCAAACAGCGGCAAGAGACGTTCCGTGGACTTCTCTCCCGCGAGCTACACCAACGAGAGCTTCCAACTGGATGAGGAGAAAGAGAACGGAGATACTAATGGACATATTGAAGGTTAGTGGGTTTTAGTTACGAGGGTTTTTGGTGATGATGAGTTTCGTTCATGGATTTTGGTTAAGGAAATGGTTGAGTCTATTGAAATAATTGCGAATGCTGTTTTAGCTTTGAAAAAACCTGCATTATCATGCAAGGTAACACCGTTGTCCTATTAGATGTAGAAGGGGCCCGTGCCCAGCAGTGAAATATACGTAATATGTACATATTATATGGGCTGATCAAGATGATTATGATGAAGTGACAAAATAGCTCTAGATGGTAAATACGATGCAGTTTTCAAATGGCATGGATTGAAAAGATACCTTCACTTTTGCAATATGTTTTTTTTGCTTACTGAAAATAATCCAAAGAAGGGAAATTAAAAATGAAGTATGTTTGCTATCTAGATAAACTTACCAACTTGATTATGTGACAAGAATGACCTGAAAGAGAAATAACGACGACTAATAGATGTGTTTCCGAAATTATGTTACAACAATACAGAACATAAGTATTTTGTGTAATTTAAACATTTCTGTAATAGCCCCCAAAAAGCCTCCATCAGACGCCGAAAATTTACAAAAAAAACAGCTTTCCCCAACTAAATTGTTTTTTCAGCATTATCACCCCACAAGACTTCAACGCCAGCGCTGTTGGCGCCGCAGCGACATCTTGAAAAGTCAGTGTCCATGCCGGACGTGCAGAAGAACACGAAGAAGAGACAGAGGGTGCTGGCGTGAGTGAATGTTCTTCTTTTTTAATTTCTTTTTCGTTTTGCTTTGGGTAGGTGTAGGTGTGTAAGTGTAGTAGCGTTAATTTTTAGTTAAGCTTGCCTATTGATAAAATTAGGTAGGCATGTTCGTAGTTAAGTTAGCTTTCTCAAGCCGATAAAGTTCTTGAATGTTTATTAGTCATTACAGCAAATTTTTATATCTTGCTTACAAATATTTCTTTCTAAGTTAGTTCTACGTAGTAACAGCCGGGATAGAACTATGGTGGGTTTTGGGTTGTATCAAGACATTACATGTTATTTAAATTTCATCCCGTTATGGTTCTTATTTCATAATTTTTAATACCTAAACATTTGTGACATTAAGTAGCGACCATTAGCTAAAATACAAGCATATTTTACAAAATCACTGGTATCAAACGCAATCCCTAATGACTTAATAAACCAACCAGCCCATTCTTTTCAGTCTTCGCGAGTTCATGCGTTCAGAATCGGAGCGCAGTTTCGACTCGTTCAAGGTCCGCGGCAGGAATCGAACCGTGTGCAGCGCGTACAAGAGCCCTCAGAACCGAGCGCTGGCCCACTCGTTCCGGTACATGCGCAACAAACCCACCATCATCGCCTTCAAGACGCCCAGTGATGATCACGCTGATAGAAGGGCTTCGGGAGACAGCATTCTTGCTGCTGGTCAGTACTTCTTAACATGATGATAAGACTCATAGGCGATCAGGTTTTTTTTCTAACATAGAGTACTGCTTACTATAAAACCTATGGCCTTATTGAAAACATGAGGAATAAGAAAGATTTTTTCTTGTCTAACACCAAAATTAAAATAGAAGAAGACAAAAAATTCTGCATTTTTTTTCAATGCTCATGTAACTTTGTGAACATTTTATGATTTAAAATATTTGTCTTGTCACACTTAAACGAGTATGACTAAAAAAATGTTTTTCCTTACTTAAATGTTTCTTACTTTTTGGCTTAGGGAGCGTCCGTAAATTACGTGAGGTATTTTTTTAAATTTTCTGTCCCTCCCTCCCCCCTTGGTGAGATGTCGTGAGATTTTATTCAACCCCCTCCCCCAACCCCCAACCCCCAATCTCACGTGAGATTTTTCGGAATGTGGGTTTCTTACGTGAAACGCATTGGATTGTTATTGTAAAAAGAAAAAAACAATTAAATTCGTGCTTTTATTTACGACTAGTTAAGACTAGTAATCAATATTGCTGAGAGTAATAAATGTAATAAAAATTTAACAATAGAATACTTAAATCTAGCTACTGTGATTTTAAAAAAAAAGAATATCTACTCTAATTCAGTAATTAATTTGGATTTAATGGACCAAAATACAAATTTTTTTTTTTCAATCAGAAAAAAAATTGCGTGATATTTGTCGAGACCCCCCCTCTCCCCAACGTGATATTAGATGAGATTTAACTCGACCCCCTCCCCCCCCTTAATCATCTCACGTAATTTATGGACGCCCCCTTAAGTAAAATATCTTCTAAAAGGTTTACACCAGAAATTTCATTGTTTAACACCAGAAATATTAATCAAACACGAACTGCCCATTTTCCAGTAATCAAATGTTGCTTTTCAGCAAGAAGAAGATTGTCAAAGAGCATATCACCGGACCGGGATGTGGAGGCTGCGTGTCCTACCGTCAACGTCATCAGTCCTTCAGAACCGTCAACTTGTGACAACTCTCTCTCCAATTACCCTATCGCCAAACCTTTGGAGGTAAGTGTCGCGGGTTTTGTCTTCAGAAACCCTAGCTTCCACATTGAAATAGCAAAAGCCGTGCCGTTTTTTTGTCGTCTTAGCGGGTCACTAGCTTGCACCCAGATAAGTACACCCAAGCGTACACGCAACATACGTACATAGTCATAATCCCATACTAAGATATGAGCTGCGTGTCGTGGTTATCACATACTAGAGAATTTTCGATCTCAGAGCAGAACAGAAACGAATGTTTGTGGATCACATGTCATTACGAGTGAGTTAGGTACAAGATTAGTCTCTAATTTTTTCTGTGTCTTTATCTTCATCCGTTCGTGGGCGACTATTCCCTTCTCTACCGATGTACCCTAGACAAGTATATAAGCACTAGATTGGGTGCAGGTGTTCGTAGACGGTCCGTACGGCGCGGCGTCGTCCCGCATCTGGGGCGCGCAGCACGCGGCGCTGGTGGCGGCGGGTATCGGCGTCACTCCCTTCGCGTCCATCCTGCAGGCCGCCGCGCAGAGACACCGCGCCGCGCGCCGCGCCTGCCCCGCCTGCGGACACTCCTTCAGCGACCCGCAGCCACGCCACAGGCACACGCTCAACAAGGTACTCACGTATTATATATGTCAGCCTATGGTTACAACTGTTGAACGTAGGCCTTCACAAGGTGGCGTCAACCATGCATTCGTTACCCGCCAGCGCACTCAAGTGGTCAAACCATCGTCCTGCAAGTAGTCCTACACTACGTCTGCCTAAGCGCGGTCTCCACTCTAACACTTGTCTGCTTCACTGTCTGCTATAATGTCGATGACTCCGGTTCTCTGGCTATGTAAGCTACTTGTAATCTGGTGAAATGACACTCTAACCATTCACTATGTTGTTTGAAGTAATGAGGTGCTGTAATTTGAAAAAAACAACCTGTGTATCAATATATTGTAGACTATTTCTGTTCTACTCTAGTGATAACTGCCTAAGAGCAAGGTACGCTTAATTTTGAAATGAGTTAATCTAAACGATGTGTTTGACATTTGTTACGTTCAAGAAATATGATTTCATTTAAATTTTAAAATTATTAGTCATCAGTTTGGCAGCCTTCAGCCTACATATGTCACAATGCCTAAAACGGAACTCCTCTACAAATGAGATGGTTTAGGCTTCAGTCCACAGTGCTGGCCTAGTGCGAGATGACGGACTACACATCTTAGACATTTCTAAGACTTTTTAAGTGTGAACGTTAATGGCAGGGCTGACGATTTTGATTTTGAACGATTGATAATTCCAGGTGGATTTCTTCTGGATAAACCGGGAGCAGCGTTCGTTCGAGTGGTTCGTGTCGCTCCTGTCGCAGCTGGAGATGGAGCAGGCGGAGCTGGACGGCGAGCAGCGCTTCCTCGACATGCACATGTACATCACCAGCGCGCTGCAGAAGTCCGACATGAAGGCCGTGGGACTGCAGCTGGCCCTAGATCTACTGCATGAGAAGGTAGGTGGAATGTTATCGTAGTGTTGATGTGGTGGTAAAGTGGGGTAAATTTTGTAAATGGATGATCTGGTTCGGTTTGAAATAACTGTTAGCAGGATGTCAATGGTGAAGCCAAGTGGATGCAGTAATATGAGTGCAGAAAATTCCAATAAAGATTGTTACAATATAGTCATGTTAAATACAGTAGTATCGTTTCATGAATACCTACTGCTAGTGGATCTGACGAGTTGAATCTGAAGATAAATATTTCTTTATTTATTTGATATTTTATTGTACACATAAATTTAATTAAATTAAAATTTATATTCATAATTAATTGTTTCGGAATTTGAAGTTTCGAAATCTTTCAAAGATATCAGAAACTTCGAAACAATACAATGTTCATACTAAACTGTACATGCTTTGGGTGTATTTATCTATATCCAAATTCACAAAAATCCTGTGTTACTAAATTGACGTTTTCTTTTTTTTTTGTAATTACGTCCCATTTTACTAAAAGGAAACTCGTTGCTACCGTGCTAATTTCTATACTTCATGCTTTAAGTATCATTTTGTTTTAGGAAAAACGCGACCTGATCACAGGTCTCAAGACTCGCACGAACGCCGGTCGTCCCAACTGGGACAAAGTGTTCAAACAACTGCAGGAGCAGAACAAAGGGAAGGTCACCGTGTTCTACTGCGGACCTCCGCAACTGGCCAGGGTTCTGCGGGTCAAGTGCGATCAGTTCGGATTCAGCTTTAGGAAAGAGGTCTTCTAGATACTTTAGATCAGTGTTTCCCAGTTTTTTTAGGCCACTACAATTTTTAGGGTCCCTTTGCATAATTTTCAACTTCAATAATTGACGCCAGATACAAGTCGCCATCAAATCGTGTCGAGCCCATTTTTAAATTGACCCCCCCAGTGCCGGATTTACCTATGGCGGGGCCCCAAGCAATCTCAAGGTTTTGGGGCCCCCCGTTCTAAAATTTGACCCCCCCCCCTATTTTTCAAAATAACAAAATACAGCTAATTTTGCAAAATTGATATATTATTCAAATATCTTACAACTTTCTTAAAAATTACAACTTTTTCCTACTTTTTTCAGTCGTAAATTGATAAATGATTTCAGTAGTTGACGAACCTTGTCTTTTTCGATAAAAAGTAAACCTAAATCGCTTTTCAGACGAAGACACAAACACGAGCGACCGAAGCGCCAACTACTCGCGCGAAATACAGTTTTGAACTAATTTTAAATTATTCAGCAAGAGATGAATAATTAAAAATGATTTTTTTTCTGTTGTATACTTTCTTTTTTTTTATTTCTAATTTTTTTCCATTTTTGAAATAAAAAGAAATAAAATACAAAAAAATTTCGAATTTTTCGGGGCCCCTCTCTAGGCGGGGCCCCAAGCAATTGCTTCCTTTGCTTCCCGGTAAATCCGCCACTGGACCCCCCCTGTGGGGCATCGGCCCCACTTCGTGAAATACTGCTTTAAATCAACTAGGAAGAGTCTATAATATAAAATTCTTCTTATTTACTCGTACATGCGAACAACCACGTTAGACGATAGATTGTAAATAGAGTAATTATTTTGTATTATTGATGATTAGGAGAGTGTAATAGTAAATGAAGTTAATTATTTTATGAATTTATATGACAATAATGATTTTCATTATCAGCGTCAGTTTTAACATAAATTTAAATCTGTATTAAAAGAAGAAAGTGAATGATTTTTTATTTTGTCTATTATTATTGCACGTAAAGTTATGGCCTGATTGTTTATTTTTTTAACTTTTTTAAAGCTTTTCGGCATTAGTAGAATATATTGTAAATATCAAGTGATACTATTTTCCCTAAAACTCTATTTTGTATATTTCAGAAACAATATTTATACTACTAAGTTTGCTAACTTTGTTCTTTACTTCAATAGTAATTAAAATGGGGGCCTGTGTCTTCAGTTTAATTCACCTGAAGTCGAACATAATAGTATAACCTTATAAATACAGCTTAATTCCCTTGGCAAGATAGTTGATTTATCATTTTTAATGACTGTTCTTAGTCCGCGTTTCCTGTTTTTTCTATTGGATCTACATTTTTTTCTTATTTTGTTTTTCTATCCTATAGTAGTGACTAATTGGCTCAATATTTATTAGATTTTAATCTCACTGCCATAGACTTCTCTATGACTGGAGCAAGGCCTAAATGTAGCGTCTGGAGCTGTGTTCAAATATATATGGCTGCCATTGTAAATTAGAAAGTATAATTATCGTGTAAGTGACTTTTAGTTGGTAAGTTTTCCTCTGCTTCTAAAAGGATTGTCTTTCAACTTTCTTTCGCATCTATCGTCTTTTTATCTTATAGATTATACTAGCGACCCGCCCCGGCTTCGCACGGGTGCAATGCTGATATTTAATGGATGTTATCATACATATAAACCTTCTTCTTCAATCACTCTATCTATTAAAAAAAACCGCATCAAAATCCGTTGCGTAGTTTCAAAGATTTAAGCATACAAAGCGACATAGGGACAGAGAAAGCGACTTTGTTTTATACTATGTAGTGATTCTATAATGATAATATGCTCTAGGATCAACCTTAATTAGAAAAGTAATAACCTACTTAGTAAATTTTAGTGCTCACTATTTCGTCCGTTTTCTATTTGTAATTTTAATATGTTCCTAAAATAGCACATCCTAAAAAAGTTTCGATAAATATAAAAGCAACGAAGAAATTCCGTCCACATTATTATCATAAGCACAATGTGGGACTTCAAATTATTTATAACCAAATTAATTCAGAACATCAGAGAAAACCAGGAGACATAGTGGTAAAATCAAATTTATGTATCGAATTTAAGTTGACCATTAGAGGAAGTATCTATGCAATTTCATTGACATTTATTGCAATTTTTAATACAATTTTGGCGTTCATATTTTGTTTAATATAAACTGCCCTTAATTTTGAATAATCTTTATTTCATTTGAAAGCTTTTTGCTATTGAAGTCTAAAACTAAAGCATTATCTTGAATATTAGTCTTAACAATTCTATCCAAGATATTCTTTAGTTTTATTTTTGAATAATTGAAATGTTGAACGGCCCACTTCATGTACTATTGGTTTTAAAATCTACTATTTTCTATGACATTGCTTATTTATTTATTTAGAAACTTAAAATGTTGAAAATTCGAAAACAATGTATTGTTAGTTACCAGTTATAAGTTATTGTTTTTTTATATATATTTTTTGGAAATAAATATTTTGTTTAACTGTGTTTTTTTTGTGAAAACCTGCTTGTTGATTCTATAACTTTTCGGGTATGATGCTGTTGTCTTGTCATCATCAGCCCATATTTATCCCACAGCTGGGTACGGGCGGCCTCTACCACCGAGAGAATGTAGGCCTTAGTCCACCACGCTGGCCTCATGCGGGTTGGCGGACTACTGACACACCTAAGAAATTCCCAAGAACTTTTTAGGTGTGCAGGTTTCATCACGATGTTTTCCTTCACCGTCATAGCAAGTGACAATTTATTCTGAACACACACTACTGTTGTCTCAAGGAGGCAGTATTACGTCAGTGCTGGGCATAGGCCTCCCCCAAAGACTTCCAAAACGTTCTTTCGAAAACGGCCTGCATCCAGCCGCTTCCCGCGATTTTCATTAGATCACCAGTCCACCTTGTCACATTGTATTGTTATTAGCAATGGATAACTTGGTTTATAATATTGATAAATAACAGTCTAAAATATATCTTACTGCATTACCAAGGAGCAACGTAGAGAACTATACCATCAAATATCATTAATATTTTGTTTTTCTCGCGGCAACTAGTATCTTCGAGAGATTCGCTAATATAAGCTTCACAGCTCGGTATTATTTCTGCAACTAGACACCGCAAGAAGCGAATAACCTAGGCATTCTCAAAAGTCATTTCCTCGTGTAAATCCCTACATTAGGCCGTTTCTGTAACAACAACAAACCAATTTTTGACGCAAGAATAAAACCTCAGAAACACTTAATCTACTAAGCGAACGTCATATTAATACTGTTCTTATAAACTAGCTTTTGCTCGCGACTCCGTCCGCGTTGACTACAGGGCTGAGTTCAGAAGGAAAATAAGTTGTAGTCTATTTTACTTCGCAGAGTTCTATTTATGTCCATACCAAAAATCATACAATTCAGTCTAATTGTTCAAACGTGAAACCGTAACGCGTCGATCGGTGCCTTGTGCATCGTTATTGCGCGCTTGATCAATATTTTAAAACTGCAATATCTTCTAAGATACTCGGTGAAATCAAAAGATGTAAAGGGCAATTTTATTTAAAATTAAATACTTGTAATGAATAACGTATTTATTTGGATAAAGATTAATATCATATTTATAAAAATACCTTCACAAATAAAACTTTATTTTAAAATAAATTTGGTTAGGATAAAAAACGTTATAGTGAGCCAACCTTAAAGAATAGATATATGCTGTCGCGGACTTTTTTTTAGAACTTTTAAAGAGGAACATTTCTCTCAAACATTATTTTAGCGAAACTTTAACCGTTTCCGCAGCGCACGCAGCGGAAGCTCACAAAAAGAAAAAAATTTCCCCGATTTTGAAACATTCTTTATTGCTGCTCCGCTCCTATTCGTCGTGGCGTGATGTTATATAGCCTATAGCCTTCCTCGATAAATGTGCTATCTAACAGTGAAAGAATTTTTCAAATCGGACCAGTAGTTCCTGAGATCCTAGCGTTCAAACAAACAAACAAACAAACAAACAAACAAACAAACAAACAAACAAACTCTTCAGCTTTATAATATTAGTATAGATAAGGAAGTCGTCAAGTGAATCCGATCACCATTATATTGCATAATATACCTAGATAAATGCAAAATATCCTTGAAAGCGTAGCTATGCAAATTCTAATTTTATGTACAGATTCGATTATGCTACAAAAAGCTCAAAATTAAAACACAAGATAAACTGTCCGACCCGGAAATCAAACCGGCACGTGCACACACACTGATAAGTAAGTATGTATGTATGTACATGAGGAAAATACGTGGATCAATATAACGTTGCATAATATTTCATATCGCAAAATTAGCGGTCGCGTCACCGGTGGCCTCGCTTCAAGGTTCCCTCGAAGGTTCCCAGAGGGCGGCCTTGTCGCGACCTCGCTCGAGGTCACGCGACCTTGTCGGCGAGGACGCGTCCTTAGCTTTGGAGGTTGGCGAATATCGACGGTTTGGCTAGACGACTATGGAACATATTTTTGGGTTTACTCCACATTTTTACGTGTAAATTGATAGAAAAATATAATTTTTTTAAGTGACCTTGGAGTATGACCTTGCCCTTGAGAACCAATGTCACGGATTGGCATTGCGAATTTCGTAGCGTTTTATCGATTTCTACGTCATTTGAAGTAATATTGATATAGTAGACTTGATTACGTCAGTGACCTTGGATCAAGGTCATATTTTTGGAAGTTTTCGCATAAATTGCGAATTTTATATATCAACTAACGAATTATTTTTTTATTTAAATATGATATACATGCGTAAAGAATAAAACCATAGATGACCTTCCACAAGTGTGCTATAAATGTACTTGACATTGAGACAAGGCCAATGAACCAAGGTTATTATGTGAATCGAAATAGCGACATCTAGCGGCACCGATTATAACTACTTGTAATCATAGTTAGCTTCATGAGTAATTGAGTAAAAGTTATATTAGTACATACGGAAAGTCACAGATGGCGTTGTAATAAATAATTATTTTATGATTAACGTGAATTTTCATTAATTTCGACTTTGTTTTCAAATTTATATCATATTACAATTATATGTTTTTGTTAAGGTAATCTTAAGCATTATAGTTTCTACATTCCAAAAAAATCTATTGTTTGTAAAGGACTACATTTTTTAAAACAATAGTCAGCTTATTTGATTCTTAATGCCTGCCCAAAATAGGCAAACAGGCATGATAAAAACATTTTACTCTACCCACAAATCAGTCTCAAAACTTTCAAGTACCATGATATACAATAATATTAAATTACCAAAAACATTTACGAATTATTTAGTTTCACAAATATTTCAATAGATGGCGCTGAAATCAGTTTTTAAAGATCAACATCAAAACATAGGATTCCTTTTAGCTAGATTACAATTATGTGTCATGATAATAATCGTGCAGGAAACATTAAGAAATGCGGCAATTAGATAGAAAATTATCAGTGTACATACTGTTATTTATTGAAAGAGCATTCCATTTTATGTTCAACTAGTTTTCCATCCACTGGTTTAAACCGTTAAAAGCTATCACAGTAGCCTATAAATAAACTACGTCTTGGATAGAAGGAAGGAGTATTTCTTGTTAGTAAATGAACATTCTAAAGAGTTAGTGTATTGAGTTCTGTAAACTACGATAGTGATAGATATATTTGTAAAGAGATCATGAAAAGATAGGTACTAGTTACGGTGGATAAAAGTCTCTACTGATTACTACACTTTAACGATAAAAAAGTCGCAAAATAATCATTTGATGTTTTCATAATTATAATTACATTTTTATGCATTTTTAGGGCCTGTTTGCAGCCTATATTTTGTTATTCATTGGGGAATTAAAGTAGAAGAGATAGTAAAGGTGTATAACTTCAATATTTGACCAGATTTTTGGTTACTATAAATTTAAAAGGGAGTTGTTTCATTTTACTTACAATACTTTCCGAAAACCACATTTTTTATCAGAAAATTGAACTCTGGATTCCAAAAATATCATTATACCAATAACTATTATCACGTATTGTACCTACAAATTGCTTCGTACCCTATTGTTCTAAATACCGTAACCTTGTTCAATTCACACCGCACGAACTTCCCAAAGAGATGGCTTTCGGCCAACACGTGCGCGAAAGAAACTAAACATGTGTTGTTTTGATTTTTAATAAAACGTTGACGCATGTACCGCGAAAATAAATTAATGAGATTAATTTTTGCTAGACTTCGTGGCACAGTTAGCTTGACATTAGCTTGTGAAGCGAGATGATATGGACTCAATCCTTGCTGAGATTTTGTGAGATTCAAAAGTATTTGTTTCAGGTCTGGGTGTTTTTGAGTCTATCGTAGTTTGTGATACCGCGACACCATAGTTGTACCAAATTGTAATAAAAATAAATGAAAACTATTTACCTTTCTTAATTAAGAGTTTTCCCTTTTGATATTTTATTTATTAAATAATTGCAGTTCCAATTCGGTGTTGGGTATTCCTATTCCCCAGATATAAAGCTTATAAATGAGTAATAGAATTATTCTTTATATCCGCTATTGCATATTCATGTTTAGATGTAATCGAAAAACGCCAAAACTAACCATTTAAGCCATTCAATGCGTCATAAGTTCTTTCCAACAGTGACATCAGAGATCCATTCTAAAACTTTACGAAACATGAAATAACCCACATCGAATTACTTTCCAAACGTCACGAATATAAGATCATAATGACGACACACTGACGAATAATTCCGTGAATTTTTTATACGTTTCTTCTTATTGATGTTGAATGAGTCACATGAGGAGATACCTGTATGACGACATTACTACGAGTTTCTTAATAAAATGTTGTATAATAACCGGTTTGAGCATAAACAAGGACTTGAGATACAACGTTCTGATGTCATTTATGAATCTTTAAACGGAATTAAGCGACTATGTCATATTGTTCATACATAAGTGGTGTTGTAATGCAAAGTTACATCATTAAGTTCATATTGATTTAAAAATTAATATATATTTTAGTTTCTTTCATCATTCTCTTGCTCTGTTTCTAATTCTTTTTGTGGTTGGCGCCGTTTGTTTTATCCTTCTAAACATGACTATCAGACGTCTAGTCTTTTTTAACCCTGTTTTCTTATACAGGGTGTATTTAGACCGTAATCGAAAACTGAGGCAGGTAATAGCGATAGTGATTACAAACCCTTTGGCATTAAAAAAAATCCCGACAAAAAATAAAAATGTTGACGTTTTCCATACAACCAGCGGTTTAAAAAGTATGTGGTTTGGTATGGAAAACCTCAGAAATTTTATTTTTTGTCGGGATTTTCTTTAATGCCAGGGGGTTTGTAATCACCCTCGCTGTTACCAGCCTCAGTTTTCGATCTCGGTCTAAATACACCCTGTATATCTTTTCTAACAGTAGAAAATCTCGGCAGTTGCGGAATTAAAACACCAGTAAACACATCTGATATTACGTAGTTATGTGTGTATTCACAAGGAATTATTACATACTTTAACAGTGCAGAAAGCCACTGAGAGGATACCTGCACACCTAAAAGTTATTAGGGATCATTAAATGTGTTGTCCGCCATTACACTAAGCTGGCAATAATCCACTAGGGATTCCGGTCTAATACCTTATTATTGCTTTAATTGTCATTTATAGTTTTGTAATGTATACTTTTTTATAGAGTTTGTAAGCCTATACTTCGTCATATATCTAGAACTGTGACCAAGAAGCGCTACTGTCTGCGTTGCGGTTTCCTCAACGTGACTGTAGCGACCACAGCACACGTTTAGTCTGGAATTATCCTGCTAAACAAATGTAGGGATGTATAAAAAGTTTCCTCAAAGGAAATACTTGGCTTACCCATCATAATTATATTAAAAGTAAACTGTTTGCATTCTTGTCACTCACAACACATCTTTGTAGATATAAGGACATATTTTCTGAATGAGTAATAGTTATTTTATTAAGTTATTTTTGGACTCACATCATTATCATCATCGTCATCATCAACAGACTTCAATTCGCCCACTGTTGGACATAGGGCTCTTCTATGGCACGCCACTGGGCTCGATCTTTGGCCCTCGTCATCCAACCGCTGCCAGCCACCTTGCGGATATCGTCACCCCACCTAGCCAGAGGGCGTCCTACACTACGTTTGCCGAGCCGTGGTCTCCACTCCAGAACACGTTTCCCCCAACGGCCATCAATATACATTAGGGTGTCCCAAAAAAATCAAAGTCTTTTTTTTTCAACGCATACCCCCTAATTATTTTCGAATAGTGTTTACGTTTTTGGACTCACATTTCAGTGTAATTTCTGTGCTGCCGATTCTGGGGTACGGAAGTAGCAGTATGGTGAGATGTTGTCTTCAGGTTTCTATGGAGTTTTAAAAAAGTTGCCTTAGTCAGAAAAGATGATTTGAGGCACACATCAATTTTACATTGTAAAATAATAGGTCCTAAGTCGGACAGAGTTATTGGATTTTTCCATCAAATTCTTAGTAGCAACACGGAATCTGAAAATGTTCCCTAAATCGTCAATAGAGTTTTGGGTTGGGGCAAAATTTCCACTATAATTATTTATCCAAAACAACATTATATTCAACTATTCTGCAACATATTTGTTATAATTTCAGTGATTACCGCAAACTTAGTCCATATTAAAACCACAATAATAGAGATTTACTGAAAAACAAGCTTCAAATTAATAGCTTATTTAATTAAAATGTTAGAAAAAAACAAATGGCTTATTTGTGTCATCCACAAATATTTGTTTCGGGTCTGAGTGTTTGTGAGGCCGAAAAATATTCGTAGTCTCTGCTGATACTCACAACATAGAACTTGTAGCCTAGAGTGGGGTGAGATACATATAGGTACATAATAAGTGACTTTTGGGTGTATTTATTTATGTTATAAGGCTAATGGAAAATGGATAAGAATTATTAAAAAATTATTAAAATACACCCAACAGTCACATACATAGTCCTGACCCCACACTAAGATACGAGTCTTGTGTCGTGGGTATCAGAAACTACGAGAGACTTTTCGCTCTCACAAACACCCAGACCCGAAACAAATATTTGTGGATCACACAAACATTTGTCTCGGTGCGGGGATCGAACCCGCGGCCACTCGTTTCGCAAGCTGGTGTCTAACCAACTGCGCCACGGGGCTGTCAAATATAATCAATTATATATTATGTATCAGCTATTATTTGTGTCTTTGTTTCTTGCATTGAAAGTGGTAGAGCCACATTATAATTGAGAATACGACGTTAAAGGATAATTATATCCAGTTAGAATAAAGCTGGCATTATTTTGAAGAAAGGTAAGATAAAACACCTACCTCTGACTTTTTGATATGTATTATGTATGTATTAAGCAGTAATGGCCTTGAGGTTTGGGCGCACGGTCGAGAATCTCGACGTTCGCGGGTTCGAACCTTAGGCACACACCTCTGACTTTTCGAAGTTATGTGTGTTATTTACATTGAATTATCACTTGCTTTAACGGTGAAGGAAAACATCGTGATAAAACCTGCACACTTAAAAGTTCTTAGGAATTTCTTAGGTGTGTAGTCCGCCAACCCGCACTAGGCCAGCGTGGTGGACTATGGCCTAAACCCTCTCAATGGTAGAGGAGACCCGTGCTCGGCAGTGGGCGTATATGGCTTGTTGAAGAAGAGAAGAAGATGTATGAATTTAATTGAGAAGAAAAATACCGCCAGGAAATCTGCATTTTTCAAAAGTTATTAAAATTACTCATGTGTATAGTCCGCCATTACACACAAGACCAGCGTCGTGGACTAAGGCTAAACTCCTCACTGTAGAGGTAGCCTGTGCCGAGGAGTGAGACATACTTACATATCTATATATTTAGACTACAGATATTTACATAAAAATAAGATGCTTGAAGATGTTTTTAGCCAGTATTTGGTATTGTTATTTTTTTCTATTAGTATAAAAATACCTTATCTTTTGCGATATGAGATACTAAAGATACTCAGTCGTATATGTGATAAAAAATTCGATACAATAATAAGCTCAGTTTTCTTCTGATTACAGTAGAAACTATTTTGAATCTATCCAATAGTCATGCAGGTGTTACTTATATACTTCTAGACCAGTCGATTTTTATTAACGTTTTTATTGAGGAAAAAATAGGTACCTAAGCAATAATGCAGTAACGATTGTTTATAAGGAATCCTTGTATAAAATAGGAATCATAAGGAATCCTTGTACAATCCTTGTATAAAGGTATTTTTTACTCCACAGCCTTTATGTAAAGAAAGCTAGGCACCAGCTTGCGAAACGCGAATCTTTGGGTTCGAACTCAGCATTAAGAATAAGGTCTAAGTTTTTGTGAGGTCGAAAAGTCTTCCGTAGTTTCTGTTACCTCGACACAATACTATAAAGAAAAACTTCTTAGAGAGTAATGTGTGTCTTCATCATGACACATGTCCCACTGCTGGGAACGAGTCTCTATAATTGGGAGAGTTAAGGCCTTAGTCTACCACGCTAACTTATTATTTATTTATTTATTTATTTATTTACTCTTTATACATAACATGTACAGGTGGACATAATGCCTGAGGCATTCTCTTACTGTCGAACCTTGGGTGGTGCAGAGATTAAAGGCGTAGGTGCGTAAATAAATTTATGAAAAATAAAATATACTATTATGTAGGACTATAATATACATACAATATACAAAACATAAATATCTTTATAATACTAGTAGATTAATACATACATACATAAATATATATACATACATATATTATATATACATACATATCAATGTGAGGAATCTGCTATTCTGGTTGACAGCAACTTTCGAACTCTCAACTTGAACGAGTAACGTCCTGATCTCTGAGGGAAGCGCATTCCAAAGGAGTATCGACTGCACCTGTTAGCGGATTACGCACCTAAGAAATTTATAAGAACTTTTAGGTGTGCAGGTTTTCTCACGATGTTTTCTGTCACCGTTACAGTACTTGATTATTCATTATTATCAATAAACACTTACTAGTTAGAAAAGTCAGAGGTGGGCTTGGGCCTTGAACCCGCAACCGCCGAGATTCTCGGCTCGCCTAAACCTCGAAGCTATCACTAAAATTGTGTCATACAAGCTGTAATTTTCTTTTAAATAAAATGGTGTTAATTTAACCTTTTTTGGTGTGAATGACCGCAAACTAGTCAACAAATTTAACTGAATCATAGAAGGTAAACCATGAGTTTAATTAGAAATAGTTCAATAACTCAATAATTGTGTTTAGTTTACTCATTCGTTTAATAACAATTATATTCTCTGAATTCTGTATTTATATTCTATTCGTAGTAAATAAATTAATTTTAATTATTTTACTATTTTAACTGGCTAATTGATAGGAAGGAAAATACATGCATATATCAACCACACAAAGAAAGGATAATAGTTGTTGATTTTATGACTCAATGTTTTAAATAGAACCGAGAGGCCGCGTGTTCGATTCCCGTAGTGGGATAAATATTTTCTAAGTGACTTTTGAGAGTGCAGGATTCCTGCAGACTTATATTCTTAACCATAAAATCATATTTTAATATCTGAGCATGGTATTATTACCTCAATTCCATAAGAAAAACACCACAAAAACAAAAGCTATACTTAGGAATTCTTCCCAAAATAGACCGGTGAAAGTGTCAAAAATCAGCATTGTTTGTGACGATAAACTGCGCTCATTCATGAGTTAGCAAAATGTCTAAATTTATACGGAATGCATCGCGTCAGAGATACGGGCGATCCGAAGCTAATTGTAGACATCTCCTACTTCAAGATGTACTTAGGGAAGCAGGAATATTGCCCCCATAGTCTACGACTTATAAATAAACCCCAACAGTCACATAGTGGTGCCATAGGGGGGATTTGTAAAAAAGTAAACGTAGTGTAGGACGCCATGCAGCACGATGGTCCGACGACTTGAGAAAGGTAACGGATGGATGAGGGCTGCAGAAGACCGGGATGGTTGGCGCTTTCTCGGGGAGGCCTATGTTCTGCAGTGGACGGCGATAGGCTGAGTGTAATAGTCACATAGTCTTGGGAATTAAAAACTACAAGAATCTTTCAGTCTCACAAAAATTCAGATACGTAATATTTGTGTATCAAACAAACATTTGTCTCGATCGGTTTGATTCGATCAGGCAGTGGCGTGCCTAGGGTGTCAAACTAAGGCAAGCCCAAATGTTTATTTAGTAGCAGCATATTTTTTTTGGTACGTAGGACTAATAAATACCTACCGGTTAGTACTCACATTCACGTTTATAGCGTTATTTTATAAATAAACAGTCGTTAAGTTCGTTATTCGGAACTATGTAAGGCAAGTCGGGCTTTCGGGCTTCTATGGAAGTACCGCCACTGCGATCAGGGTAGTGAGTCTGACACTTCCCATGGTATTATTTGTCACTAATTCCACGAATAAAACATAAATAGGATAAAACCGCAGATATTTATATTATTCCCACAAAACCCTGACTTTCTGAGTGTCTGAGTGAATGAGTATTGTTATTAAATTACAGTTTTCACGAACTTTAACAAAAAAATCTTTTTTTCTTTCTCCTATGAAATATGTTTATGTCTACCATTGCCAATATGGCTTATTCCTATCTATATTATAAAAGGCTTGTGTCCCCAAAATTGTTGAATAAGACTAGAAATAAAATGTCAGCATGCCGACTACACTGCCTTATGTTTGACACACGCTTCTTAGTAATTCGGTTAGCGTGTAATCAACAATTTTGTATTTGTGTGACAACCAATAGCAGCCCTTTATTATTATTCGAAATATTTATCATTGATCGCAGTAGAATGAACAGGTGACAGACAAGCGGCGAAACTCGTGCCCATACCAAATACTGTCTATCTCCCTTGTAGTCTTATTCAGCTGTTCCCTTTTGCCAAATTTATAGACATTAACTAGACTATTGTTGAATTATTCCGTTACGCACAAAGATCCTTTCTTCCTTATCAGACGATAATGCGCCATAATATTAACTGTTTAAATTATTTTTATACACAGGATTGTACTTAGGCCTTTTAAATCTTCTTCTTCTTCATCAACCCATATACGCCCACTGCTGAGCACGGGTCTCCACTACCATTGAGAGGGTTTAGGCCATAGTCCACCACGCTGGCCTAGTGCGGGTTGGCGGACTACACACCTAAGAAATTCCTAAGAACTCTTAGGTGTGCAGGTTTTATCACGATGTTTTCCTTCACCGTTAAAGCAAGTGATAATTCAATGTGAATACACACATAACTTCGAAAAGTCAGAGGTGTGTGTCTGGGGTTCGAACCCGCGACCGTCGGATTCTCGACCGCGCGCCCAAACCTCGAGGCCATTTAAATAACTCATAATTTTTACATTGGGATCTAGCGCTTCTGCTATTAAAAGGAGTTAGGACTTAGTCAACCACATTGGCCTAATGCAGGTTGGTGGACCATATACTTAAGAAGTATTTTTCTTTCACTGTTAAATACGTGATAATTCATTCTGAATACACACATAACTTCTAAAATTCAAAGGATGCCTGAAGTTTGAACTCGCAACCGTCGAGATTCACGACCACGCCTGTAAAACTCAAGATCGTCACTACTTTTTGTAACAAGTATTATACATCTATATACAGGGTGTATTTAGACCGTGATCGAAAACTGAGGCATGTTATAGCGGTAGTGATTACAAACCCCCTGGCAATATTAAAAATCCCAATTAAAAATAAAAATTTTGACGTTTTCCATACCACCATAGGTGTTAAAGGTATGTAATTTGTATGGAAAACCTCAAAAATTTTATTTTTAATCGGGATTTTTAATATCGCCCCTGGGTTTGTGATCACCCATGCTACTCCCTGCCTCAGTTTTCGGTCTAAATACACCCTGTATATTATCTCAATAACATTTGCTCCCCCAGTTTTGCATCTGTTGGTCATGTGTTATTTTTATGTCAACACCTTACGTCTGTTTATACGATGTTTTTGATCACTTGAAGTTACTTACCTCGAGGTCTCGGGGCTTAAGTATGTGCGACCTAAAGTTCCAGTTCTATTCCCGGATCAAGCAATACGTTACCAGGGATCATTATTATCATCACCAGCCCTTATTCGTAACACTGCTAGGCACGGTCCTCCTTTACAACTAAGGCTGTTTAGGCCTTAGTCCACCACGCTGGCCTAGATCTGGTCACAAAAATAAGTCAAGCAGAGAATCTGGAGATTATGGACCCAAAAAAAACACATACTTGGTCACTATTATATGAAATTTAAAACACAATTTGTAAAACGTGAGTGCAATACACCTCTGCTTACCCCTCCAGGGAAACAGACATAACTATTTTTATGTATATCGTTGTAAAACAGAAAAGTAGTTCTCTTAGACCTATCCCACCACACACCCGCTACTGTAACTCGTGTGCTCCAGGATCAACAGCACACAGCATTGACGCCGAGCAATGAAGCTCAGCGAATCTAAAGGGGACGTAATTTACCACAATACCCCAATAATTTAATTAGAAAGACAATACAATAAAATTGTTTCTTGTGATTTATTTATTTCAAAAACGTAGGTGGCTATTTCGATTCATGTCTCATAGTTCTCACGACCTATATTGAGCCGTCCAATCCACCCAAGGTTTTGTTCATGTATATTATTAGATTTTACGTTTTAGAATTTCTCAGTAACCGATTAAAAATCTCGGTTTTATACGTGGGACTTATTAAGCGAAAGGTAGATGTAATACTCCTCTGTTTAAATGTTTAGGGATGTAGTCGTGAACTTAAATATCAAATTAGATATTGTATCATCATCAGCCGAAATACGTTCCACTACTGGGCCCATTTTGTCGACTATTAAAAGGCGTAAGGCTTTAATCAACCACGCAGGCCTAGTGCGGGTTGACGGACTAAAAAGTGCCTAAGAACTTTTAGGTGTACAGGATTAAAGGATAAAGTATGTGATAATTATGGCAACACACATATAATTTGAAAAAATCAGAGGTTTGTGCCTGGGTTTCGAACCTGCGACCACCAAGATACTCGACCGCCCGCAAACCTCGAGGCCATCACTTCTTCAGCTTTACCGCACGACCTAAAATGCAACCTCTTATTAAACTTTCAAAAATCCAATTACCTTTCTTTAATTCCCCTAAAACGTGACAGATTCGAACTGAGTCACCCCCCGATCGTTAGAATACGGCTCTGTCGAGTGGGTATTGATAACACTATCATGCGACGAGCGGCAGTTGACGCGCGGACCCCGCGAGGTACAGACGTGCGCAGACGCAAGTGATGTTCAGTGATTAACAAAATGAAGTTCCATATATTGTGTTTATGCCTATTTGTCGGCAGTGCTTTTGGTATGTTTTTGTTTTTTATTTACGTTAAATATTTCTGGGGGATTTCTTGGGTGTGTAGTCCGTAAACTCGCACTAGGCCAGCGTGGTGGACTAGGGCCTAAACCCTCTTCAAGGTAGAGGAGGCCCGTGGCTCATGATGATTTTTGTGTTTGCGAATTTTTTGGCGTAACAATTTGCAAGACAATGACTGAATGATTAAGAAAGATTAAAGGCTTATCCGTGTTTGATATATAGATGTCTTTATGGTAATAAGGTGTCATTAAATGTAGATAAAAAACAGTTTATTATTGCAAAATATATATGTATTTTAAGAGCGTTGTTATTAAAATTTAAAAAATACATATTTAAAGGTTTTTGTTGTAAAATGGTGTATTCTTTCTTATTTTGTTTTTGTATTCATTAATTTTAAATTTGTTAAATATATACTTTTAAAGAATAAGATTATAGGGTATTAATTATAGAAATTTAACACATGTATTTTACGTGGAAATTGTGGAACAGTTAGTACTTATATCCTTAATAATATTCTTATTCTTGTCAGAATTAAAATATAGAAAACTGTGCTTCACCAGATGTTTGTATCATCCCGTCATAGAGTTTACATATTTACGCCTGTTGGTATTCGTGATGAACGGATAAACAAAACGTTCTAGGAAGATGTATTTCACAGAATATTTTTTATATATGACTGCCTCGTGGTCTCGCGGTACAAGTATTACCGTGCGATCTAGAGGTCCTGGGTTCGATCCCGGGTCGGGCAGTGTTTTCCATTAGGAAATTCGAAGTAGCAGCACGGAATCTGGAAATGTGCCCGAAAAACGGCAATAGGTTCGCCCCCTATTACGTGGGACTGATACATACCTGGCGAAATGTGGGTGCAGGAATGCATCTCTGCCTACCCCTTCGGGGAATATAGGCGGGAGGTATGTTGTATCTTTATATACGAGTATTTTTTATGTTATGGGGGTTTTTTGGGTCCGTTATTTTGTGGTAGGCTATGTAATACCGCTCGGATAAAGAACAATAGGGTATAAAATACTTGTAGGTAATTCTTTTAAAAATAGTACTGTCATATAATTATACGGTTGGTCTCAACCAGCTATTATTTAGCGTAATGATAACGAGGGAATATACAATAATAGGGAAAAAATATAATATTTCATGTGGATAATATCGTGGATCTCATAATAAATAATATTTGCATATTTTTGAAGTTAGTTGCACTAACAATTAATTATAGTAATCTATACTTTAACGGTGAAGGAAAAAATCGTGAAGAAACCTGCACACCAAAATCTCTTAGAAATTTCATAAATGTAGTCTTACCTGCATTAAGTCAGCGTGGTGGACTGAGACCTAAGTTTTCTAGATTCTAAAGATGTCCAGTGCCCAGCAGTGGGACGTATGACGATAATCCTGGTACACACAATATATCAATAATAATATGACTTCATTGTTTCTAGAACTCGATACATAAATGTAAGTATTGATAATGTTTATACGTGGAGATAAACTTACCGATATGATGTCGTAAATGCTTACGTGCTTAAATTGATAGAACAGCAATAAGTGGCAAAAATGTCCCCAAATATTATTTTTCTGGCGCGATGACTTTACAGGTGCCTTTCAAAAGTCGACATGACTTTGTTGATCTTATATGCAATACAACATTATGAGATTGTTTTGAAACTGCTCTAATTCAGGAAATGTATTTGTATCAATATTGTTATCTCTTGATTGGAAAAGAGCAACACTAGAGTTTCTTGTCCGTTCTTCTCTAGTGATGACTGCCTTCCGAACAGGGTGGTAACTTTTTAAATGACTGAATCTAAGTGATGTATTTGATTGAAGATTCAATCAATTATTATTTCATTTCATGTGATTACGACATTCTTCACGATACAAAGGTCCTCGAAGTAGTCTGGGCTGCAAATAAACATTTCTTTTTAATTTATTTAAAAAATCGAAATGTAGAGAGACTTTCGGTCTCACAAATTCATAACCGAAATAAATGCCTGTGGATCACACCATATTTGTCTCGGTTCCGGGACCAAGTTTTGCGACATGGTGTCTAGTCTAATGTCTAGTAAATAATGCAGTATTTGTCTTTTTTCTGAGACAGTGACATTCGCACAGTTTTCCTATCTGGCAAATAGGAGAATTTATAATAAAAAAATATTTAATTAAAACAGTGACGGCCTCGAGGTTTGGACGCACGGTCGAGAATCCCATCGGTCGCGGGTTCAAACCCCAGACACACACCTCTGACTTTTCGAAGTTATGTGTGTATTCACACTGAATTATCACTTGCTATAATGGTGAAGGAAAACATCGTGATGAAACTTGCACACCTTAAAAGTTCTTAGGAATTTCTTGGGTGTGTAGTCTACAACCCGCACTAGGCCAGCGTCGTGGAATATGATATATTTTATTACACATAACATCTGATATCAATTGATAAAATGGATTTCGAATAATTTTTATAACCGTAATCTTATTTGTCACTTCCTTTGTTTTAAAATTGTTCTTACATTGAATCATTCCTATTTCTAATTATGTCGATACATATGACTGCTTTATAAATTTATTCATTAAGTGCACAATTGATTGTTATATTGTTTTGAAGTCGTGATAGACTCGAGGTTTAGTGGTTTTGTTAAAAATCTCGAAGGTCGCGGGTTCAAAACCCAGACACACATTTTTACTTTATCGAAGCTATGTGTATTAATAATAAATTACTACATTTTTAACGTCCAAGAAAAAAATTGAGGAAACATGCACACATAAAAGTTCTTAGGAGTTTCTTAGGTTAAATGAGATACTGATACGAACATTAGAAAATAGCTGTGATAAACATGATGGACTTTTAGCAAAAACTAAAATTCTCAATGATTTTCAATTGAAAACATGTTTTTGTGTCTTATCAGCGCGCTATCGTTATCAGACGATTACGATTCTGTGTTGTTGATAAAATATATTTTGGATTATTGAATATACATATTTCACGCTAAGAATAACTTTAAGGTTAAATATAAGTGGCAACATGATCGAACTAAGGCACATAATAGTAATGTTAAGTTTTTCATCAACCCATACGTCCCACTGCTGAGCACAGGCCTCCTCTACCATTGAGAGGGTTTAGGCCATAGTCCACCACGCTGGCCTAGTGCGGGTTGGTGGACTACACACCTAAGAAATTCTTAAGAGCTTTTAGGTGTGCAGGTTTTATCACGATGTTTTCCTTCACCGTCATAGCAAGTGATAATTCATTTTGATTTTATTAGGATTTTTTTTTGTAATCACAATCAGTATTTGTTTGTAATTACTGTAACTATTACCTGTTTTAGTATTTGATTACTTCATGTAGTCTTTTCGATCCTCGCACCGAGACAAATGTTTGTGTGATCCACAAATATTTGTATCGGGTCTGGGTGTTTGTGACACCAAAAAGACCCCCTAGTTTTTGAACATGTGCGCTTCCAAAAATTCCTACTGATATATTAAAGTAATTCTATTAAGGTCTCGACTTAACCGCTGGACTGATTAAAAAAAAATAGTATGAATTGAATGGATATAGATTCTTGATAAATAAAATTGTGGGCGACAACAGACAGTTTTATAAACTAATTCTATACAGCTCTTAGAAAAAACTGTTTCACTGCAATAGTATTGCAAATGTATCTATTTATCGTAGACCTAGATATATATCTAAAGGAGCACATAAAACAAATATTTACCTAGGCTTGTAAACTGTACATTAATTCATCGTTATCTTTTGGAAAATACGTGAACACAGAATAACAACTACCTACATATCGATGTAAGATTAATAATAAATAAATACACCCAACAGTCACATACATGGTCCTGGCCCCACACTAAGATACGAGTCTTGTGTCGTGGGTATCAGAAACTACGAGAGACTTTTCGGTCTCACAAACACCCAGATCCGAAACAAATATTTGTGGATCACACAAACATTTGTCTCGGTGCGGGGATCAAACCCGCGGCCGCTCGTTTCGCAAGCTGTTGTCTAGCCAACTACGCCACGGGGTTGTTATTTGTAACTCCAGTAAATTATCATTAAATAGCCCTTAAGTTATCATCTTCATCAGCCCATCACTTCCCACTGGTGGGCACGGCTCCTCTCTATCATTGAGAGGGTTTAGGCCTTAGTCCACCACGCTGGCCTACTTGGGTCACCGTGCTATACGTTAAAGAAATTTCTAACAACTTTTAGATGTGCAGGTGGAATCACAAAGTTTTCGACGAGGTATCAAGCATAATTTCAAAAATGTATTTACCAATTTATACACCTTTACGCCTGATAATAATAGACAAAGAATTATAGAGGCCAAGCCGTGTATCGAGCAATTTTGCAAGCTTAGTGCTGATGAGACCGTCTTTATAACAAAACCTAATAACGCTTTGCTTACACGGGATTCAATCAGCTGTCTTTAAACCATGACACGTGATCCGCAAAAACACACGATTCGCGATAAAATGCAGAACTGGTTTAATTAAATTCATTTAGACAAAATAATTGTTAATGTTTCATAACCCCTGGAGGAAACGTTTTTATATTACTCAAAAGAATGTACCAGAAAATCAAGTACTATTACATTGTATATAATAATGTCAACGCATAAATCGATGTTCGCAATTCTTAATCGCTCGATAACTCAACGATGCGAGATGCATAAACTACTAAATAATAAAGAGAAATGACCAATGCGTTTCAATGTATTTCAATCCAATTTACACTTTATATCAAAGCACTCAGGTTTATTTTACAATGGCTTTCTGAGAACAGCCGATTTTGCATTGAGGAAAATGCTCGTATGAACTTTCGCATGCAAATAATGGGTCAGTGGAGGGAGGAAAATATACGAAGAATGTATAAACAACCAAAGGAAATTAAGCTGTTTACATATTTGAATTATTAATTGTATAAAATCTTTCCACGTCCAATTAATTTGTATATTGATATTTGATACCATAACATTTCAATGTTAGAATGACTTAAGTCTTAGTTGTGTAGTCCGCCAACTCTGACTAGGCTAGCGTCCTATACGTTCCACTTACTCATTTACATTTATACAGTAAACAAAAGCATGTCAATACCATATATCATAACTAGCCCAGATACGTTCCACTGCTGGGCACGGGCCTCCTCTAAAACTGAGAGGATTTACTCATCGTCATCATCACCATCATCAACTCAGATACGTCACGGGCGTGGCACGGGCACGGGTCTCCTCTACCATTGAGAGGGCTGAGGCTATATTCCACCACGCTGGCCTAGTGCGGGTTGGCGGACTACACACCTAAGAAATATTTAGGAACTTTTTAGGTGTGCAAATTTCTTTACAACATCGTAAAGTTACCGTTAAATAAGTGATCGTTCTGTGTATACACGCATAACTTCGAAAAGAAGTTTGCCTGGGGTTTAAACCCGCGACCGCCGCAATTCTCGATCGCGTGCCTAAAGGACTAAACCATTACTAGGTCCTTACGAAAATAACTGAAGTTAGTCGTATAATTACAAAGAATAGTTTGTTTACTGAAGATTTTGCGTACAATTATTAGTAATGCTTGACAATTGGTAATACAAACAGGAAAAATATAAAGAAATTTCAACTTCTTATGACTTGACTAATTAACACTAACAAATTTATTTTTAGAGGCCATTAGTTCGACTAAAGTTTGATGTCATTAAGGAATGGATCGATAAAAGAATAACTAAAGATGTACACAAAGCCTTGACCTACATTACAAGAATATATTTCTTAGGAATTTCTTAGGTGTGTAGTCAGCCAACCCGCACTAGGCCAGCGTGGTGGACTAAGGTCTAAACCTTACCCAGCTGTGCACATATAATGCGCAGATAATGATGCAAAACTATAACTTGTCTCAGTGCGAACATTGAACCTGCAGCCTCTTGTTTCACAAGCTTCAATCCAACTGTGCCACAGTTTTTTAATTCTTATAGAATGAACTTTGAATCAGACACTTACATATGAATGAATAATTTATTTATTTTACTGCCTCAAAGTTATAAATAAAGAAATACCATAAAGCATAACTTTTTATCATTGATAATTTGATTGGAATGGGTTAAAACAGCTGAAAAACAAGCGCTGACACTCGTCCTCATACAAAATACTGTCTATTTCCTTCTAGTCTCATTCAGCTGTTCCGTGATAAATACCTTTAAAAACAGTTATTACGTCGCTAATAAAGTAGTTATATTATCCATTCTGCGGTTAGACGTATAAATAAAAACAAAAGGCAATGCGAATGAATAAAGCAAACACGTTAAAATCTGAAAGGAAAAGATCTAACAGGAAAACAATGTATGGCAAATACACAAGTAGCAAAAAAATTACAACCATTTGTTGCGAGACACTATTAAACATTTACATTAAAATTTGAACAAGGTATCAATGTTTCAATATTTAAGCAATGTTTAAACATAAAATTAGTTTTCTAGTCACGTCTTTATGATTGAATTTTTGAACCAATTTTTAAGGACAACAACATTTATTATTGTGTTTATAGCCGAGTGCTGTTATGTAGTGCAGTAGACGAGCGCTCTATGCATTCACAGACGCAGCGTATAGCCGAGTGCTGTTATGTAGTGCAGTAGACGAGCGCTCTATGCTGTCACCGACGCGGCGTATAGCCGAGTGCTGTTATGTAGTGCAGTAGACGAGCGCTCTATGCTGTCACCGACGCGGCGTATAGCCGAGTGCTGTTATGTAGTGCAGTAGACGAGCGCTCTATGCTGTCACCGACGCGGCGTATAGCCGAGTGCTGTTATGTAGTGCAGTAGACGAGCGCTCTATGCTGTCACCGACGCGGCGTATAGCCGAGTGCTGTTATGTAGTGCAGTAGACGAGCGCTCTATGCTGTCACCGACGCGGCGTATAGCCGAGTGCTGTTATGTAGTGCAGTAGACGAGCGCTCTATGCTGTCACCGACGCGGCGTATAGCCGAGTGCTGTTATGTAGTGCAGTAGACGAGCGCTCTATGCTGTCACCGACGCGGCGTATAGCCGAGTGCTGTTATGTAGTGCAGTAGACGAGCGCTCTATGCTGTCACCGACACGGCGTATAGCCGAGTGCTGTTATGTAGTGCAGTAGACGAGCACTCTATGCTGTCACCGACGCAGCGTGTAGCCGAGTGCTGTTATGTAGTGCAGTAGACGAGCGCTCTATGCTGTCACCGACGCAGCGTGTAGCCGAGTGCTGTTATGTAGTGTAGTAGACGAGCGCTCTATGCTGTCACCGACGCGGCGTATAGCCGAGTGCTGTTATGTAGTGCAGTAGACGAGCGCTCTATGCTGTCACCGACGCGGCGTATAGCCGAGTGCTGTTATGTAGTGCAGTAGACGAGCGCTCTATGCTTTGTATAGCCGAATGCCATGCGTAATGGAACAAATGCGTGCTTGTATGCAGTTTATCTCCTATTACGTAATTAATCTTTATCATTTTGACCTTACAGTGCGAGAAATGCACACAGAGCGTCTATGGCTCGGAGACTTTAGTGAACTGCGCATTTAGTATATTGCTTCGTAATAGAGATGAAGAAAAAGTCAATATTGATATCCTATTGCTAAGTTTAGATTGCTAGCTGATACACGCGAATTCATTCAGTTGAATTGATTTTTCTAATACAAAAAGATTATTTGTCTACATTAAAGACATTATAGTAGATATATTATTATTGTGTTTATCAAATGCTTTCTTATACCAAAAAATTATAAGGACGTGATATAAGGAATACAAATAATATGTCAGAAATCTTTATAGAACAACTACATGATATCTTTCTAATGCGCGTTGTGCTTCTATCTATTCGTCTGATAAACACCGATAAAGCATTTATATAGACCTTTTATTATTGGCACGATAAAGTGACAATACGGCTCCTGAAGGTAGAAAGATTATCAAAAATAGAGATTGCCATGCCGTGAATCGTCACTTCCTCATGAAAATCGTTTAAATTTATTTTTAAACTAACCTTACACAATTATAAAAAAGGTGCGTAAGTACACTAATTATTAATTTAAAACTACTGATATTCGCTTGAATCTATAACGCTGAAGAGTTTGTTTGGTTTTAATCTCAGGAACTAATGTTCGAATTAAGGTTCGAATCGAAATCCAAATGTTGCATTAATAATAATCGAAGAAGCTAGTATAAGCTATATATCATCACGCTTCAACCAACAGCAGCAAAGCAACCATTAAAATGTGGAACAAATGTTCTATTAAAGTCTGAATGTTAGCATCCGGAGTTGTAGACAATAACTAAAACAAACCAACAATATGATCTTTATTACTTAAATATTACTACTATTTCAATATTGGCGTACTATGATGAAATACACCGAACACTTGCTCAAACGTAAAAAATGTACACAATTCAATGACTAATTAGATAACACATGTTTGGTTTGCGTAATCCGTGGGCCGAAGTACATTAAAGTTCCGATGCAAGAACAAAATTTATTGTGTACAGTATTTGTATACAAAATTATCATGAGATGCGGCATTGTAAAATTGTGTTAACAATTAAAAATAATACTTTTACGTCGATCTATAACATACGCTTATAGCCCAAGGGTTAAGGCATAGATTTATTTTAGACCTAAGTATGATAGTCAACATAATAAGGTGCCTATTAAATTGTGTAATATATTATTAGCTACAATTTTGTTACACAATTTACTTATTAATAAACACATCCTATTAGTTCTATCCGCAGCATAATTTATACATGTCCCAAGTTCGATTTCCAGTTCGAGCGAAATATGTTTGAGATTTACAATTAATAAAAAATATTCCGAGGGAATAATTCACATATCTCATCAGCCCATATGCGTCCCACTGTTGGGCACAGGCATCCTCTACTATTACTACTACTGTCGAGAGGGAATAATAATAAATAAAAATAGTGGGCACGAAGTATATGTACAAAAGAAGCGCTGCTTACACATTCAGGGACTCGGGCGGGATTGTACATATATTTTCAAAGTAAGAAAAGCCGCTGTGAGGTATTTTAAAGTGGGATAAAGCGTAGTTGCATCAAGGCCACCGGAGACATACTAAAAATGCAACATTACCGTATATCTTATTTATAAATGCCCGGAGCTGCCAAGCGGCCGCGTCATGAGTAAACACTGTGTTTACATTATACATACATTGTTTATATCTCACGCAGTTTGTGAACAGAGACTGTGTCTCACGTTTTTTTTATTCCGATTCGGAAAACGAAGTTTGTAAAAGTTTGGGTAGGATTTTTGGAGATAACACGGGGTGTTGCGTTGCGTTAGATCAATCTAAATTTCAATTTGAAAAGGTATATTTAAAGTAATTATCGAAGGACAATGCATAGCAATGTATTTAAACTTTAAAGGATACATTTTTAAATGTATTTTTTTCTTTCCAGCACAAGCCGACAGTGAACTCGAAGATTACTTTCAAAACTACGATGAAATGTACGATACAGACTTCCTCAAGGAGGAAAGTGAAAAACTTGACCACCAGATTGATCAACTCAACAAGGAACTAGATGATTTAGATATACACAAAACCCTGGAAGAAATTAAACATTCCCTAGAAGAGGTTGATAAGGATTCGAAGATTGATGACTATCAGTTCGAAGACAATAAGGATGAAGCGAAGGATGAAAAGGTGAGTGGAGAACAGGAACCGTCTATTTCCAAACTATTGGATGATATAGAGACTCTTGCAAAAGATTCAGATGAAAAAGAAGTCCAAAAAGATGATGGTGAAAACGAAAAAGAAGAAAAAAATAAAGAAGCTAATGATGATTACTCTTTGCTTTGGCCTGATGACGTAGCTGCACCTCTGCCGCCTCCAATTGCTGACGACAAGGCTATATTCGATGAAACACAAGAGATTCTTAATGAGGATGATGACGTCAACGATTTCGCAGAAGAAAAGAAAGACATAAGTATCCCAACCAACGATCAATCTAATATGGAAGAAATTCTTGATGAAACTAAAAAAATATTGGCTGACAACGAAAATGATTTCGATGCGTCTTCTTCTGAAAAAGCTAATGAAGATAATTCAGCTAAGGAAGAAATTGAGAGTAAGGAAGATAGTGTAGATAAAATAAAGGAAGATTTAGATGAAGAGCTTAAGAAACTCTTTGAGACACTTGATGAGCTTACCGATGACAATTCTGACGAAGCACAAGACACAGAAGAAGTTAATTCAAGCTCTGTATTAGACTATGAAGAGAAATATGGTAAACCTTACCATGAAGGCTTACTTCTCTCTCAAAGAGCTGATGACAATGATTATGAAGAAATTGAAAGTAACTTATCAGAACTTTTCGAAAAACATAGAGACACTTCAGAGGTTATTGATAGTGGAGATGAGGAAAAAACTGAACCCAATCCTGATGATGACATCAATGAAAACACAGAGACAAGAAGCGGTGAAACAAAACAGACAACAATTTTATATCGCGACGACGCTTTGGTTGATGAAGACCAAAGAGTTAACAGTGATGAGGTAGAAGAAATATTTAAGGGAGCCGTTGAAGCTACTCAAGAATCGCAGGACACGTTAGTAAAAGACGAGAAATTAGAGTCAACAACAGAAGCCACTGTAACTGAAGCAGCGAGACAAATGAGGACCAAAATGGTTGAAGATCTATCAAGTGCAGAATTTAATGATTTGATGAGCCAATTCTCGATCTTACACAGCGAAGATTTAGATATTCATGCTTCCAGCTTCAACAGAGACACAGCGCCTGTCCATATTACTCTTAAAGTAGATGAGCCTACTGTGATTACGTCTCCAAACTATCCTCAAGGGTATCCCCCTAACAATATCATTGATTGGATCTTGGAGGGCGACGGTGTTGGAATTGAAATGAATGTCACTGATTTTGCGGTTAACGGAGCTCTTGGAGAATACGTTATGGTCAAACCAGGTAAGTCCTACAAAGTTAATAAGTCTATTTAAAAAAGGCTAAATTATGAGTTATTGTTTCACTCTTGAATAATAATTAAGAACCGCATTATAGTGACTAAAATTTGGTCAATAATTTATGATAGAAGTTTATTATATTATAATTAACCACTAAAATATTACTGCCAAGAGTAATTTGCAAATATACGATATTTCAGAACATTTCTTTGAGCAAAAAGCTCAGACATTCTAATACATAGGAAATGAAAATTGTTCTTATATTTGACCTAAAACTAAACCAAATAAAATTCGGAATAGTATTTCACCAGCTAGTCCATTGAATGGTTGTAATATCCTTGGTCTTTCAGGAGGTGTCGATGAGACCGGCCATGAAGGCATAATCTTCTCCTATCGCCTGAATTCTGAGAGGCGATACCGCTTCACCGATGTGGACCGTCTCTTCATGAGGTTTGAGTCCAAGCCTGGAATGAGCCTACGTGGATTCAGCATGAGCTTTAGAATGATTTGTGAGTATACCATGTTTTTTTTGTTTTTTTGTACGTCTAATACTTTGATTGGTTCCCAAATCTTACGTATTGTTGATATTATAGTGTCCTATTAAAATGCTTTGAAAATATTAACTCCTTGTATCAATATTTAAATAGAAAAGAAACTCTAGAGTTTCTTAATAGTCTTTTTCCAGTGGAATCTGTTTTTCAAACCTGGTTATTGGAAAAATTGACATTTTTTTTTAAATCCTCATCATCCAACGTCTACCATACGAATATCATCAATAATACTAGTCGACATTGTCTCGGCCAAATCAGCTCGTTTTTCTATCAAGAAATATCTTTCAGCCCCACGTCCGGATGACCCAGAAGACGCTCCGGAAGCAGAGGCAGTCCTCAACCCTCCGATGGAGACGCTGACTGTCAACCTTGCTGGTGTCAACGCCATCAAATTTAAGCAGATCCGCGAAGAATTCAAGCAGCTGGTAGCTGACATGGCCACCTCTTACATCTACGAAAATAAAATCGACCCCGGAATGAACACAACGTGAGTAGTAGTTTGACTATGATCCGCTAGATGGCACTATACATGTATTTAAACCGTGATCGGAAACTAAGGCAGGTTATAAGGCTTTCTGCCCTGTGGATTGGGGGTGTAAGAATTCCGCCACGGTATCCCCTACCTGTCGTAAGAGGCGACTAACAGGGGAAACTGGGGTAGCTGGGCGTACTGCGGGGGCGGTACCCCATGATAGCAACCCCGAGATTGGTGGCAGAGGGCGTGGCCTCTTAACTGTCGCGGACGTTCACAAAAGGTGAATGTCCAAATAGAGTAAGTGGAGGGCATACCAAGCCCTCCCAATTTGGAGGGGTCCATACCTGGACGGTGCGCTGGGCGGCAACGGATCATTTAGGGCACTCCGGGCCCTGGGATGCCGTAAAACCGCCCTAAATGCGCGTGATGGTCACCGAGAGGTTTTAGTCGGTATGCTGGCGTAAGCTAGAGACCCCGACATACGCCTCAGGGCCTCCCCCGAGGTACCGAACAGGGGAGCTTAAGGAGCTTTCCTCTCGTAAAAAAAAAGGTTATAAGGCTTAAGGTTACCAGGCTAAGGTCATTTTGGAACTCCTGGGGTTAAAGAAAATCCCAACAAAAAAAATAATTTTGACGATACAATCATCGGTTTTAAATGTATGTGGTTTGTATGAAAGACTTCATTTTTTCACTTTTCGTTGGGAATTTCTTTAATGGGGTTTGTAATTAGTAATTACCTTTGCTATTACCTGTTTCCGATCACGGTCTGAATACACCCTGCAGATATTTTTTTACAGATTTTAATCGAAATCGTCATTAACTGCTTTTGTTTGATAGGATGAGATCACTTTATGACTAAGGTGTCGCTTTATTAATTTGATTTAGGTGTGACATATCCCTTATGTTGTGAGGCCTCCATGAGTTTCTAAATAATTTTCTAGGCCCAGTTTCTCATAATATTATCCAGGAAATATATACTATATGTTTCACTGTGTAAAAAGACTATCAATAAAACACGTAATAGACAGACCGAAATAAATAACATTTTCATAATTCTGCTACAGAACTATTGAATAGATGCTAATTCATCTTCATGTTATATTGTAGACGCTATTACATATAGATAAATAAACAAATAAATACATTGAACAGTCACATAAAAGTCTTGTGTCGTGGACATCAGTAACTCTGATCGATTTTTCCATCTCACAAACATCCAGACTTGGAACAAATTTTTGTGAATTCCACAATCATTTGTTTCGATGCGGGGATCCAAACCTGTCTCTTTTTTTACAAGCTAGTGTCTAGCCAACTGCGCCACAGGGCTGTCAAAATGAAAACTGGCATGGATTTTCGTAACTATTTCAAAATCTTTGTTTTAAAATTATAAGATATTGTCGAAAGGAATCGACAACTTATAGAAATGATAAATAGTCGTTATCAATTCTTATCACTCGGCGAACACCGACTAATAATCCAGTGATAAGGAACGTAATTAAATTTACTTTGAGCACGTACAAATATTTTATTATTCTTTATTATACACCACATTAATATGTATAAATTAATTAATATTATTATATATCTTTTGGTAGTCTAATTTAACAGCATTTCGCATACTATTATGAAATTAGATATGCATAACCTCACACCTGTATTCCTCTAAAGGGTAGACAGAGGTTCTACCCACATATCGCACGTTATCTATAAGTCCCATATTATATATTATAAGAGCAAGCTTATTGTCATTCTTCGAGCAAATTTTCCATGCTTTTATTCAGATTTTTTTATAAAAATCTAATAGAATTTTGCCCAACCCTGGAATCTAACTCAAGACTTCTATATCGAGCGGAATATGTGCTCGAGACCATGAGGTTAAATAGAAAAAATATAAACAAACATTAATTCACAAAGTTGGCTTTACTTTATCGCTATAGTCAAGTTTGACTCATTGTTCAGACGAAAACTGTTAGTAATTGTCGCAAAACAAAGCCGCTTGAGGAAGGAAGTTACGAATATTTGTAACAAGTTTTAATTATTGGGAAAATACTTGGAAACTATCCTCGCTCCATTTGTGGACTGTATTAGAATTCAATGTTTATTTGTTCAATGTCAGAAGTCTCAATTTATATACTTGGTAAATATTGCTGTGTTTTTCTATTTTCCTAAACAAAATTTTCAGAAGCTAGGATTCTGGAAATGTCTCAGAAATGCGACTCATCTAAACGTCGTGCGACTTAGACAAAGCTATTCTTTAGAGTTTAGAACATAATTTATTGTATTTGTTTTATGGATATTCGTTCTTTATACAAACTCGGCAAGCACAATAGAAATGGTTTTTAAAGTTTACTGTACTATCTTCATTCTTTAAATAAGGGATCTTTTTTGCTAAATAATATAAACTGGAAAGATTAAATTTAGATACCTTTTCAATTTCAGTACAGAGACAATTATTTGTGTACACTACCATTATTGAGAGCATGCGTGTTTGAGACACCGAAAAGTCTCTCATTTTTATGCCTCTAATACAATATTTACTTATATCATATACGATTGTAACTATTTGTGTGGCTATATACATATATTTATTGATTATTCTTTGTAAATAACTCTTAGGTATCACATATCAAACCGCATTCGCCTTTCCGAAGATTCCCGAACGTTTCCGATAACTTCCGAGGCAGTTTCGAATTACTATGAAGAAATAGCCTATATTGTCAACATTACTTATTTATTGTAATTTGCTTAAAAAGACATTTTACATTTCACCACTGTTTTGAGTCTTACGTAATAAATACTTAGGTATATAGAGTGATGGCCTCGAGGTTTAGGCGCGCGGTCGAGAATCTCGGTGGTCGCGGGTTCGAACCCCAGGCACACACCTCTGACTTTTCGAAGTTATGTGTGTATTCAAAATTGAATTATCACTTGCTTTAACGGTGAAGGAAAACATCGTGATGAAACCTGCACACCTAAAAGTTCTTAGAAATTTCTTAGGTGTGTAGTCCGCCAACCCGCACTAGGCCAGCGTGGTGGACTACGGCCTAAACCCTCTCAATGGTAGAGGAGACCCCTGCTCAGCAGTGGGCGAAAAAGGGCTGATGAAGAAGATGAAGATATAGATTTTGGTTAAGGTTTCGTACTCATAGGGTAAACAGAACCCTATTACTAAGACTTTGCTGTCCGTCTGTCACCAGGCTGTATCTCATGAACTGTATTACTCGTAGATAGACAGTTGAAATTTTGACAGGTTATAAATTTATGTTGCTGCTATAACGACAAATACTAAAAGTCAGAATAAATAAATATTTAAGTTGGGCTCCCATACAACCAACCAATTTATATGTCGTTCTTATAAACGAGACCTATTACTGTAAGACTATATTATACTATTAGACTGAGTACTTATACTAATTTCCTATTTAACTACATTTTGTATGTATGTATGTTTATATGTTTGTATGTAAATTTATTTTATTGAAATATTTATTTTGTTGTTCTCTTTAATAACTATTTTGTACACTTTTAACTATCTAGTATCTCTGCTTTAATATGTCCATTCCTGGTTGCCTGTGAGAGATCGCCCTCAGGCGATAAGGCCGCCAATTGTACTTTGTATTTTGTTTGCTTTATTTTATTTTTACTTTCTTTTTTTATGTGTACAATAAAGTTTTAAAAAAATAAATTTCGATACCAAGAATCGAACTGAGATACAATCTAAATTCCACGGGACAGATCATCACTTACTTTAAACGGGTATTCGTGTAAAAATATGTCGGAAAGATCGATAATTCTGTTATCATTATGATAACATCAATACAAGTGTACTTAATTATAATTATCTTTTGAAGCGCGCCGCTTTGGTCCCCGGATGTGACGCCATTTTGGATTTGACCTGAATATCTATAGCCCAGCGCATTCGGGCTTTCCCCTACTATAAATATTATGCTTGCGTTGACAATGTCAGCGATATTTCGTGTCAACATTGTCATAACAAATAACAATATAACATAACCCGATAATTTTACGCTAAATTTAAGAATTCAAAAGGAATTTTCTTCTGTTTTTTTTTCATTACTGCTCCGCTCCTATTGGTCCCAGAATAGTATGTAGAATATAGGTTTTATTATCAGCCCATATAGATCCCACTGCTGGGCAAAAGCTTTTTTTTACAAATATGAGAGTTTAGGCCTAGTTCTACTTAGGTGAACTTATGCGGGTTGGCGTACTCGGTACTACACACCCAAATATTACACCCAACAGTCACATACATAGTCCTGACCCCACACTAAGATACGAGTCTTGTGTCGTCTATCAGAAACTACGAGAGACTTTTCGGTCTCACAAACACCCAGACCCGAAACAAATATTTGTGGATCACACAAACATTTGTCTCGGTGCGGGGATCGAACCCGCGGCCGCTCGTTTCGCAAGCTGGTGTCTAACCAACTGCGCCACGCTACACGCTTAAAAAAATCTTAATAGTTTTAGTTTTTTGTTGTGCAGGTTTTCAGATTTCCTCACGATGTTTTTTTGTTAAAATACGTGATAGTTCCTCGTAAATGCACACATAGTTTCGAAAAATTGAATATGTGTTCCGGGGGCTTAAACCCGCGACTGCCAAGATTCTCGACCGCGCGCTCACACCTATAAGAGTCTAAGCCATCATTACTTTAAGTAATAATTAATAACAGAATAAACCAATAATCATTTATTAAAAATAAGAATAGTGCCAAAGAAGCAGCAATTATCTCGTCCCGTGTAACATTTTAGTTAAAGCAAATGTTAGAATGGCGTATCTTACGTCTCACATTTGGCTTACTGCCAACTTCAGCAGGAAAAATCAATAAAATTGCGACTCTCTTGCGTTTGTCTATGGTTTGAGTAAAAAAGTCCAACAAAACATAAATACATTTACAATTATAAATCACAGTAGTTTGCCACCGTGTGGGATATTTACTGCTTTTTTACTATGCAGTATTTCTTTTAGAATTATAGGTGTGAGTTGTCATAGTTTACCACTAGATGGCGCTAGTTACCGTAACGTTTTGATTTCTGAGTTGCAGCTTTTATATTTGCAACTTTAATAATATGGAATGCTACCGGTTTTTATCATACTAGAATAATTATATTGGTTGATGAACGATCATGTGTTTGTGTTTGTTTTAATAATTGCTTGAAAAATTATTATTAACATCCCCTGATGTTATCATCCTAAAGCGGACAATTATACCAAAAATGTAATCAAAACAAAATTCAATAAACAATTGTTTTTAATTTATTCTCTTAATGAATTGAAATTATACAATTAAAAACTCAAAGGCATTTTAACCAGTTGTTTGTTAAGACATCGTGAAAATCTGTTTCCCCGCGCCCAAAACAAACCAAGAACTATAAATAAGAACATAGAGAATGCGGCGAGAGCTACACTTGACACGCCGTCTAAGAGATTCTATTTCCGTCGCATTGTTAGCACACGACCCATTTCCAAACGCCCAAACTTAATTAAACGAACAGTTATGATTATGAAACAGCTTAGCGAATCGGAATGTGTGCGCATGCGTGGCACACAATCCCGGGCATGCGCACTGAAGTATTTTAGTCTCCCACCGCTCCTCGTGTCGAGTCCGCGTTCAATCGAGCACAATAGTGGAAATCGCGTGCCCCAAGTGGTTCAGTGTCGAAATATGTTAAACCGGTAGCAGGAGTACCATCAAAATGGAGCCGCTGATAGACAGAAATAACTTCGCGATAAGCGCGATGGTGACTGTGGCCATGCAGATTCTGTTCTTCACAATCGCCTCCCTGTTCCAATGCGACAAAGTGACAGATTTCACAGGCGGGGCCAATTTCGTGATCATAGCACTGCTCACTTTCTTCTTGGGACAAAGTGGCAGCCATTTGAAGAACTACGACAGTAGACAGCTAATGGTGACCGCGTTTGTGTGCGTGTGGGGCGTGAGGCTGTCCGGATATCTTATCTACAGGATCTACCACATAGGCAGGGACAAGCAGTTCGAAGACAGAAAGAGCAACACCCTTAGATTCGCTGTTTTCTACACGTTTCAAGCGGTATGGGTTTATGTAGTGAGTCTGCCAGTGATTATAATCAATTCCCCCCATCATTCGTTTCCTAAGTCGCCGAAAACTATGACTACCTTAGACTCTGCTGGAGCAGGGGTCTTTGTCATTGGTTTACTGATCGAAACGTATGCGGATTTGCAGAAATTCGCATTCAGGCAAGAGCCTGCTAATCAGGGGAAATGGTGCAACGACGGTCTGTGGGGCTTGTCGAGACATCCCAACTATTTCGGCGAAGTTGTGCTATGGTGGGGGATTTTCATAATTTCTTTAAATGTTATTGAAGGAGTTGAATGGGTGGCGATCATGTCTCCTCTGTTCACGACGGCAATTATACTGTTCCTGTCGGGAATACCGTTGCTAGAACGCACGGCAGACGAAAAATATAGAGACAACCCTGACTACTTGTATTACAAAGCTTCCACATCTCCATTGATACCCATACCGCCAGCAATTTACGTGGAAGTGCCCAAGTTTTTGAAATGCATTCTGTGCTGCGAATTCCCAATGTATGATTCAACGGGAGAGGAGTTCCCCGCCCCGACCATCGTGACAGAGACAACGAGCATCTCTATGGTCCAATCACAAACATAGCTAAAGAAAGCCGCGCGCACCGACGCGGCGGCAAAGACGGAATCCAACGTCCAACCTCCAGCCAACAAGCAATTGTGATACATGGAGAACATTCCAAAGAAACTGCCGAATTCCTTGCCGCTAAAACAGAACAACACATTAGATATGAACAGGTATAACGCTTACATGGAGAATGTTAGGAGGAGCAAGAGAGTAGCTCTTGGACTGGTGGAAGACGCCATGGAATACGATAGAGAAGAGCCCATGCCAAGTACTAGCGTACAGAAACCTAAGCGTCCCACAGAGTTTGTTAAGTACGGTAAAATCACTTTTAATACGACAGCTATGATGCATCATTACCCCCAAATGCCCCAGAACCAAGCCGCTAAGAAATCTGATTTGAATCTTATAGAGAAACAGGATAACAATAATTTATCATCTGATGAGTCCAAGACAGACAGTGTGAATAACAATGATAGTACAGATAAACCCAAGGACATTTTGAATCAGATTAAATTCGCAGAAGAAAAATTAGTATGAGGGTTTGCCTCAGCGTTTTTCGCGCTGCATTTCCGTACGACAAGAACGTGGTATAATCTCAGTTCTCGTGTGAAACGTAATTTTCGATGTTGAATGTGAAAGACTATGGATTGCTGTAGCAGTAGATGTATAGTAATCGTATAGTGAACAAATCCGTCTCATGTTAATATAAATGTATATATAATTATCGAACAACGTAGCTGACTCGGGTCTATGGTGAGTGAAAATTTAACTCTTTGCTGTTTATAATTATATTTTGTTTTTGCGTTGGGGTGAGTAGATTAATAATAAACCGCATTTACTTAAAGACTTATATTTAGTAACATCAAGTTTGAAATCAAATCTTTAGTTATATGTAAGGCATAAACATTCACAATCATGACATAATTTCTACAAAATATACTCTTGAAATGACTTTGTATTCCAGTTAGTTTATGTCGTTACAGGTAACAGACAATATGTTTTTCTTAGGGCGTGGTCGATTCGTAAAACATTTTCATTTTAAACATGGCTTGGATAGATACATATCTAAATACCGAATGAATTGATGACTAGCAGCTATTGAGATTACTATGCTTGAAACGCCGAATTTCCTTTATCTACTTGACATTTTAGAAGAGTTTTGTGTAAGTTTTCTTAGAGCGTCTACCTATATTTGTTTCGTCCATGACAATTCATTTGATTGATACGTTTAATTTCAAAACAAAAACGGAAACGGATGGATGAGGGCTGCTCAAGACCGGGATGGTTGGCGCTTTCTTGGGGAGGCCTACGTTCAGCAGTGGACGGCGATAGGCTGATTGATTGATTGATTGATTTAATTTCAAAATGATACATGACGGGATCAAAACGGTTATATAGACTCCGTCACATGGTGCATTTTATCGTATTCTTAAAAGAACTCTGCGCTCTTGACGGTGTTGTCCAAACTAAGCATCAATTTATTGGTCAAAGACAATCTTTCGTCACTTGACACACTCATGATTATTAAGATGCTTCATCGTGTAGTCTTAAATAAATAAGTATACCTACCCACCAGTCACACATATAGTCCTAATTCCACATTAAGACGCGAGTGTTGTGTCGTGGACTCTACGAGACACACCAAGTAACACCTAAGACCGAAGCAAATATTTGTGCATCACACAAACATTGTCATAACATAGCTAACTGCGCCACTGGGCTCTCAAATAAATAATAAATACACCCAACAGTCACACACATAGTCCTGACCCCACACTAAGATACGAGTCTTGTGTCGTGGGTATCAGAAACTACGAAAGACTTCGGTCTCACAAACACCCAGACCCGATACAAATAGTTGTGAATCACACAAATATTTGTCTCGGTGCGGGCATCGAACCCGCGGCCGCTCGTTTCGCAAGCTGGTGTCTAGCCAACTGCGCCACGGGGCTGTCAAAATAATATGTTTAAACTATCCGCCAACCAGCATTAGGCCAACGTGGAGGACTTAGGCATAAACCCTATCAGCTGTAGATGAGACCCATGCTCAACAGTGACACGTACATAGGCTAATAAATTTTTAAGCTCATAGTTTTCTTCCATTGTAATATAGATCCAAAAATGGCATTATAAAGAGATTCCTCTGCAAGATTGGAACCCGCGATCGTCAATCACTTTATACTGCAATGCAGATGGGGTCCATGACAAAGCGTATCTGCAAAATTATTCTCTGCCACACATCGTACTGACACTTTAGTAATAACTTAACAGAATATGAGTAGAATACTGTGAAGTCTTGAGTTTTATTTTGGTAGATTAATATTGGAATAGACTTAAAAAATAGACTATATGGTTGAGGGTATTTACAGTACATTATCACATTCTTTAACGGTGAAAGAAAATATTGTGAGAAAACCTGCACAACTGAAAAAGTTTTTCAGTTTATTCAGCCTTTATGCGTCCCAATCCTGGACACTGGTTTCATCTACCACTAAAAAGGCACTACACACCTAAGAAATTCGTAAGAACTTTAACTGTGCAGATATCCTTACGATGTTTTCCTTCACCGTAAGTAGTGATTCATTGTAAATACGAACATAACTTCGACATGCTTCAAATATTTGAGAACATAAGGCGAAATATAGGTCAGTAATCCTTAGCGTTTTCCTTCAGGGCAGAGATGAATCGAGGGTGAACGTAATAGAAATAGGTGCTCTATGTCATCATACAAGTTAATTTGAACTTAACACCCCTACATAGTGATGTAACATATAGTACAGTTTATACCGGGATAAGATTGCTCCGTTATCCGGGCGGGTAAGGATATCCTGCTTGAGATGAAAATACATATGTTTTTTCAATTTATACATTGCAAATATTGACTTTTGAGAAAGCAAGCATTATTAACGTTTGCAAAGGTTATTGACACGATTGAAAAACATCTTGAATAAGAAAACAGTTGTGGCACCAGAAAATTGAAGAGAAATTAAAAGAATAATGAACTTTACTGGGCTGAATTTTAATTTTTGAGTAATTAAGATAAAATTTGGGATATAAATACCTTTCTTTCATTCAAACATTTTAAAAACAAAAATTAAGAAATTAAATTAAAATATACATACACACATACATACATACATACCTCACGCCTATATTCCCCGAAGGGGTAGGCAGAGATGCATTTCTGCACCCACATTTCGCCAGGTATGTATCAGTCCCACGTAATAGGGGACGAGCCTATTGCCGTTTTTCGGGCACATTTTCAGACTCCGTGCTGCTACTGAGAATTTCCTAATGGAAAAACCCAATAACACTGCCCGACCCAGGAATCGAACCCAGGACTCTAGATCGCACGGCACATACTTGTACCGCGAGACCACGAGGCACGAGTAAATTAAAATATATAAAGTATATTATATGCATATAAAGCAGAATTCATGTTTCGGTTACATCTACGTGTTTTTCACAGTATAAATCTTTGCGAAAAAGATTTTTTCATTAGATTCTAAAATCTAGCAACATCAATCAACGTTGCTTGTAAATCAGTTCTGAGAAACTTGTAGATAAATGTATCAATTATATGGTGGACGTCACGGCATTGACGTCATCAGGCTAATTATAAGGAATATGCAACAAGACTTGTCGGAAATGCTACCAGTACATCTTGAGTTTGTTGGTTTTAATATATGTCTGTCTTTCCAAAACGAAATTAAATGAAGTGAAATAATATTTATTGAATTTATAAAACGTTAAATACATCACTTAGATTCAGTCATTTCATAATTTACTACCCTGTTCGGAAGTCATCACTAGAGAAGAACGTGCGAGAAACTCTAGTGTTGCTCTTTTCCAATCAAGAGATAGTCTACAATTTTAAAAGGGTGGGCAGGTTAAGTCCTAGTCACTCGTTTTAGGGCGTGGGTTTTGTCGTATTTTGGGTTAATTGGCAAACTATTGAAAAATTTCTTGTAAGGATATGTAATGACACTTCGCTCGGAAATCGAACCTAGGACCTTAAAATTGCAAGCCTTAATTTAGATTTGCATGTTTTATAACATATTCTTATTGATTATTATTCTAATTGATTGTTATCATACGAATTTCAAACTACTTCGCACATTTTTTTAAAATAGCCGATAAGTATGAAAATTTAAGCGTTTCTTACACAACATAGGTATGAAGAAAATAATTAACCAAATTTAAACTAAATACATTAAGAATAACGAACACATTTTGTTATAATTAAAGAATTGCGTATAATATAAAATAATACACAATAACTAAGTACTGCCAACAGTCACAAGTCACAAGACCTGTGTCGTGGGTATCAGAGACTACAGGAAACTTTTTCGGTCTCACGAACTCCCAGACCCGAAACAAATATCAGTGGATCACACAATCGGGGATCAAATCCGAGGCCTCTCGTTTCGCAAGCCGGTGTCTAGCCAACTGCGCCACGGGGCTGTATACAGGGTGTATTTAGACCGTGATCGAAAACTGAAGCAGGTAATAGCGATAGTGATTACAAACCCCCTGGCATTAAAGAAAATCCCGACAAAAAATAAAATTTTTGAGCTTTTCCATAAAAACCACATACTTTTAACACCGATGGTTGTATAGAAAACGTCAAAATTTTTATTTTTTGTCGGGATTTTCTTTAATGCCAAGGGGCTTGTTATCACTATCGCTATTACCTGCCTCAGTTTTCGATCACGGTCTAAATACACCCTGTATAACATACAAATAAAGAGAAAACAAAAATACCTATTTCAGAAATGACGCAAGAGTAGTATGAATAGTATATATGTACATATATAGTAGTATAATATGTATATGTATGTAGGTGATTAGAAATTCCAGTTCCCAACGTACCTGCATTTGGAGTGTTGCCAAAGCGAATGCTACATATTCATCGATCTAATGCAGTGTTTGTTCGTTTGTAGATACAACGTCTGTTTTGTGATGTAGCAGTTTCGTTGAGTGCCATTACCAGTGGTCTAAACATCTCGGAAAGAAATATTGAGAGCTATGATTCATCCTCTCCATTAAAACAACCGTCACTTAGAAACTGTAGGCATGCACTAAAATAGTTTGGTATGAAATGATGAGATGGAGTTAAATCTCGATTGCCGCGGATTCAGATATTAGGAATCTCTGACATTTTAAAGTTATATTTGTATTCACAATGAATTATCAGGCAATTTACCGATGAATTAAAACATCGGGAGGGAATCTGCACACAAAAATTTTTTTTTGAGAATTACTTTGCTGATAATGATGTTCTTTCTAAAGTCCCGTAATGATAATGTACCACGGTTTAATCTAGAAAAGTCCACTTAAAACATATCTTAGGGCATAACGCGAGAATCGAATCTGGGAAGTGTCTCATCATGCATTGAACATCAAGCCATTAGATAAAATTATAATGTCTAAGATTACAATTACGTCCCACTGTTGGGCATGGGTCTCTTCAATTTAGAAGGTTTAGGCCTTAGTCCACTCACGTAAAAAAATCCTTATAAATGTTCGTTTTGGTAATATGTTGTACAAAACACATACCATCGAAAAGCCAAACCTTTGTTTTACCATATACAAACCATCTTCTTCTTCATCAACCCATATACGCCCACTGCTGAGCACGGGACTCCACTACCATTGAGAGGGTCTAGGCCATAGTCCACCACGCTGGCCTAGTGCGGGTTGGGGGACTACACACCTAAGAAATTCCTAAGAATTTTTAGGTGTGCAGGTTTCATCACGATGTTTTCCTTCACCGTCAAAGCAAGTGATAATTCAATGTAATTATACAAACCATAATATAATCAAACTGGAGTTTGAAACCGGTGACCGCCGAGATTCTCGACTACACGGTTAAATCTCGAGGCACTGCTTTAGGTCATAAATATTCATGCCATATACCAACCACATGCCAGGTAAAACCCTCAAGGTATACTTAGGAAAGGTTGCTTTTCTGTGTCAGCCGACAGCCCTCTTATCTCGTATCTACCTCGCATCTTTTGCGGTCACTAATCTCAAAGAAGGGCGTGGCAAAGAAATACTACAAGAAAAATCGCTGTAAAAATGATAAAATTGTGTGAAATCAACAAAAATTATTCCGTTAGGTTAATTCCACGATTTTTGTGTAATTTCTATTCCAGTTTCGAAGTGACCCAGATCACAAACCAGGCGCTCTGCAACATCCATTGGCCTGGTCACGAAGAATGCGTAGAGGTGACCTTCGGAATTCCCCTCACTTATGAAGAGGATATGGACTACCGCCTCAACGGTGAGGACTTGGAGGACATGTGGAGGTCTGCCATGAGCACTGAGGAGTTCAGGAGAAGGCTGATGCTGCTTGGAGTCGAGGTAAGAGCATCTTAGGTACATAAGAAGGGAACAGCTGGGCAAGATGACTAACCTCGTTATCAACCCGAACCCAATAATGGCATATTACAGTCGTTTTGCATAGAAGTAGTTCCTCAAGGTTGATCATTTTCCAGGAGTTCATCACCCCCGACGACCGTTCGGTGATGACCGTTTGGTTGGTGATCGCCGCTGGTGTCGTCATCTCCATGGCTATGTTGGCTTTCGCTCTCTGGCGGTTCAGCTGCTTCGATGATTACACAAGGTAAGTCTTCTAATACCAAGCAACACGTCAGACTTTAATCTTTAGCAAAATTTACAAGATTATCATGTTTGTTTTTCAGATATTATACTTAAGCAGTGTTTTTAATTGCTTTATAGTTTACGTTCTAAGCTAGCATGGATTCGGCATCTTTCATTTTTTTTATTCTTCCCATCTATTTAAAACAATAGTAAATATATTAACCCTTTAGCTTTTGCCTTTATGATTTACGTTCTAAACTAGCATGGTTCTTCATCATCAGTTTTTTTATTCTAATAAGCAATGTAAAACAAAGAAACTATATTAGCGATTTCACGAAACGCTTTTACTCATCCATAATTAACTGTTATCTTTAAAATGCTGTGCAAATTATTAATATAATCCATAATTTACAGTCAATTTACAATTTACAGTTACTCGTATTTTTAAAATTCTATACAAATGAATGTATAATTTCCAGAATGCAAGCATTCAGCGACACAGACAGCATTAAGAACCAGAAGCGGGACTTGGACCTGTACCCCACGCCGCACCAGACTCTGCCGCCGCTCTACAGCGAGAGCGAGTACAAATGGCCTGAACACAAGTTCGACGACTCTACTAGAGGTACCTTATTCTTCTACTTCTATCAGTAGTATAGACTATTCGGTCTCAGTTTGTGATGGGAAAAGTTTAGTAATTATCATTTACCAGATTTTACTGTGAGGTGACGATAAAAAACTGCCAAATTTCTTAATAAAAAAAATTAAGCAAATGTCATAGAAGTTACTGTCAATTTAATCTAGGGTCAGAGGATAACATTTATAGTGCAGATCATCATTATATAAAGCTCCTATTTCTTACTTTTTAACTCAGGCCTTTAATAGTCCATAACTAGCACCCCACTAAGTTTCTCGTCCTTTTTTGAATTTAGCAAAAGGAACCAAATAGACGTCAATAATACAGCAAAGAAATAACTCAACAACGTCCTTTACGCAATTATTGTTTGAATAGTAAACAATATCTTGTTTTGTCTAAGTTCCTTCCTCTTCTATTTCAGTGGACATGCCAGGGTTTGCCAACAGAGCCTACGTGAGGGATGACCTCTACGACTTTGAGTCAGATGAAGATGTGATCCCCAGTCGCGACAGGTAAGAAGAAATATGTTCTTCTGCATAATAATATTTTATGAAGTCTGTGTTTCTTTTGTACCAAAACACCAGGTCTGCTTTATAAACTTGAAATCAATATTAATTTATATTGAAATATCTGATCAAATTGCTGTTATTTAAATTGGTATATAAACAAAGACAAATCATGGTATTTAATAGAATATCGAGACTAGTAGTTTCAGAATTTATTATAATGAGAAAGCGTTTTAACTCTATAAAATGCTTAAGTTTTGTTTTAATTACATTTACAGTATTGATTTTGGTAAAACTTGAATGAAATTGAATTTCACGAGAGGGTTACATTTAAAAATAGCTTCATTATTTTCCATCACTGCATGTTTGGAATTTGGTAATCGCAGTTTAGCTCATAACAAATCTTTTTTTCTTTAAATTTTCTTTTCTTATAAAAGTAAAAAAATGCCATTTATCAGCATTCTTTGCCTTATTTCAATCATATCAACATAGCATTATTCCCATTACAGGTTCACAACAGACGTGTAGCCGTAACTTTATATCTAACTGCATGTGAGTTTGTGCTTAATTTTAATATGTTTTAAATCTGCATGTACTATATCTAAAGAACTATTTTCAATCTGCATGCCTGGCTTTCTAACCTTTCCTAAGTCTAAAAGTTTATGTGTCTTCCACGGGTGCTTTTTCATGCAATAATAATTAGTCGTTATATTAAAAAAAAAACGGAGAGTAAATTAGTTTCATTTGTATGAAGGTTTAATCACATACACAGTAATACTATAAAAGCCATACTAAATAGTAATATATTGCTCCTTTAAGAAAAACTACAATTATTCGTTTCAAACCTAAATAATATGGGATTAAAAAAATCTTGACAAAATATTTGTGGGGGATTAGAAATCTTTTTTAATAAATATTTTTTATTCCTTGTAAACTTTTAATTTTATAACGCGCTGTATGATTCTGATATCATGGATTGTATTATACGTGAAAAGGAACGTAAACCTTCCTTAGCAATGGCCGCGATATCCCGCAAAGAAAAGGAAACGTGTCTATAGAATTTAATTACATTTTCAAGTACTTTCAACATTGTTGTATTTAATATCAATAGAAAATAAATATGTTTATGGCAAAAGCACGTGTCTCAATATTTTACCACGAAAACGAAATTAATGATTTTTAAGAAATTCCTGTTTAAGTTTTAAAGTAATAACGATTCTACTAAACATGAGGACATTTTCAAAATGTGTAATTTAAAGCATTTATCTACATTTTTGAATAGTAATTTTATTTTAATTTTTTTTGGTTTCAGGAACAACACCGTCACTCCGCGCGACATCTTTAGTGACGTATGATACAAATAGTCTTATATCATGTAAATTATGACACAATACAATATATCTATCCTTTTCCCTCTTATGAAATCGCTGTAAGAACATTATGCTTCCTTCTCTTTCTAATAGCGTATACATGAAAGCATAATAAAAAGCTTGGTATTTAAGACGCTTCCTAAATGTTATATAGTAATTGGATAAAATAATTCGGACTGATTCATAGTACAAGTAGTCAACAATTTGTATTGTGTCAATATTTACATTTTTCTCGATTTACGAGATGTTATTAAAATGGCTGAGGAATGCCATAAAGTAATTTTTGTCGAAAGATTAATGTATATTATGTATTTATATTAAGATTAATATGTGATTATTATCACAAATACTGTCATTATAAATTGATATATATGATAAATAAAAAAAAAAATATAGTAGACAAAGTTGTTTCAAACAGATTTTTATGAAACGATGTAAAGTAAGGCTAAAAATATTTTATTCGTTGTCGTTTATTATAAAAATATATTGTGGTATTAAATATTTAAAGCATTTATGATATACGAGTATATTAATGACAGTAATGTGTATAAATATTATATGTCGATAATTTGGTTCCTCTTTGGTATAAATTTATGTAATAAAATATGTCTGTCATTATGTTACAATTTATTAAAATATATGTTTAATATATTATTCATTTTTTCCTCTCTCTTCTTATTATTTTGATTTTTTTATTTTCACATAAATAAAATTTTAATTATTTTTTTAATAATATTGCATAGATTTTTATTGAAGGGGAAACAAATTATCGTATTTAGTATAGGGATAATACTTTACTAGGTATATTAAAAATATTATAGGCCATTGATGCATAGAGAAATTAGTTTCTGGTTATACTTTACCCGTTACCTTAGAAGTTCTATGGCTGATAGTAATTTTCAATGGCTAAGGGAACGACGGAGAATTGTTAAAAATTATTTGTTTTAATCCAAGATGGACGAACAAAAGCGCAATACAAAACCATACTCAGGCCTGAAGAACTAGTGTTGTGATTTTTTTATTTGTTTTGTAAAAATATTTTGTAAGGTTTTAAATTTTTTGTTTTTTTTTGGTTTTATCGACGAATACAAAGTTATTTTTTTAAGTTTTGTTTTGTTTTTTTTTTTCCTTTAGTTTTTTATGATATGATATTTTTTATTTATAAGTATTCAATATTATTGAAAAAAAGAGCGGAATATTTTAATAGATTCACGATAAAGCCAGTTTAGGCACACCTTGATACCTCGATTCGCTTACGCTTACGGAAATAGAGAAAATTTATCGCCGACATAATATACTAATACATATATAGAGAAATATATAACCTAGCCTTGTTAGTGAAACCTAGATTCATTTGAAATAAATAAACATATCACTTTAATTATATGTAATTGTTTTTAAGAGTTTATTATAGGGTTGTGAGAATGTAGCGTATATTATATTGAACTTATTGTGGAATAAATACTTCCCATTGACATTAATAGTCCCAATCCTACATTAATATTGACAGCCCCGTGGCGCAGTTGGCTAGACACCAGCTTGCGAAACGACCGGCCGCGGGTTCGATCCCCGCACCGAGACAAATGTTTGTGTGATCCACAAATATTTGTTTCGGGTCTGGGTGTTTGTGAGACCGAAAAGTCTCTCGTAGTTTCTGATACCCACGACACAAGACTCGTATCTTAGTGTGGGGTCAGGACTATGTGTGTGACTGTTGGGTGTATTTATTAATATCTTGTTTAATAGGACAAAATATTCACGTGGGATAGGAATTATTACAAATATATTAATTTAAATAGCCCATCAGTATAGTTTGAGGTGTCATTTTATTTAAAAATGTCTTCGTCTTTGATTATTTTCCTGTAGTGCTGAAATGTTTAATTAAATTTAGATGTAAAAATAAAAAACAAACATGCCAAAACCCACAAAATATAGCAATGTGTTAATTAATATAATTGTTTTATCATAATTGTAAAGATGTTTGTTAACAGTATATTATTTGAAGACATGGATTTATTTTCGTTGGAAGTCTTTAAGGTCTCGAGGCTTAACAAGCGGTCGAGAATTATGATGTAATTTAAGGGAGGAAAAAAAATCGTGATGAAACATGCGCACCCAAAAACCAATACATTTTAAGGTCTAGCGTGGTGGACTAGAACCTTAGCCCTATATGTGATCTGATGTTGATGATATAGATTCCTAATACCGCATAATAATATTTTACGATTTTCATACTGAAAAATGTCGAAACGTTGTTTTAATATTTGAAAAGATATAGCTGCGAGTTCGACACTTACACTGGGAAAAATATGTGTGTGTTAGATTTAGAACTCGCTTCAGGACTAAAATTTATCTAAAGTGGATTTTTTAACGTTATTGCACGAAGAACTTCGATCAAATAACGAAGAAAGAAAACAGTTTTATTGTGATGTAATAATAGCTATTACTATTCCACAAAATTGTGACGACTTATTTAATCCCACATATTTCTATAACTCATGAAGTTACTTATTTCACAGCAGACATTTTTCTGTCTCTATAAGTGGTAGAGCCACTTCGTAGTCATCTAAGACTGCGATACGAACGGGCCGGCTCGACCGGGGAGGTACCACTGTCTCACGGAAAACCGCGTGACGCATCTTTGCGTTTCGGTGGGTGAGATTGCCGGAGGCCCATTTTTCCGGTGGTAGGATATCCGTTTCCGCCCGGATAGCCACCGTACATAATGTGTGACACCCGCCATAGTGACACACATATCTGGTTGGAGTTTGATGGCATTTTTTAGACTGGTCGAGGATAATGTCAGTAGTTTCTGATAAGTCGGCAGGCTATTTCAACCGTATCGCTTTTATAAATACTTTATGCATTTAAAGGTGGACTTAATGCCTAAGGCATTCTTTTGCAGTCGAAGTAAAAACAATTGCAATGCCTTTAGAATCAGGTTCGATTTTATCACTTTCCCGTGCTTGTATAGTAAAGCAGTAAATACAGCTTTAATTTATTACAAATCCAAAAATATCAGAAATCACTTTTATATTACTTAGGCGATGTGGTCAGATATTAATACAGTACGGTCGACTAAATCATTTTTTCCACTGACGAATATTCTTCACCAGTTGACATTATATCGGTCTGTTCCCACATTAACTTTCACAAATAACTGTTGAACTAACTTTTAACTTTTATACCCATTGCATACATTCGCTAGTTGTTTCTCTGTAGTTATTCTTAAGGAATACATTTAAAGACCGTTGATTCGCCACGTACATTATTGGTATGTTCACAAAAAAATTACTTGGGTTTTGTAAATGTTTTTCTGCACATATTTAGATTATGTATTGGAGATGTTCTTGCCAATTTATAAAGGTTATATATTTACATGCAGTTTCAATGTGGACTTGTGCTACGCTGAAAAATTGTTTTGACTCAAAAAATTATCTTTCAGTACTTCCATATATTTTCACGAAAAAATGATTTGGATTTATGTTAAATTTGTAATTTTGGCCCATACAGTGGGAAGGCACTAATGTAGGGCAAAGGTTTTCAAGATTACGGTGGGTATAATCCCACCTATATTTTTCCCTTAACATTTTCAGGTAGAAAGTCGACTAAGCCATGGTGGGTTGAAGGAAAATTTCCTACATTTAGGTTTTCAATGGAGTTGAAATTTTTTGAGGTGGTTGTGGAAGGTATTTGATAATATGATGCAAGGGGAGTGCAATGGATATTTATAACGAAGGTTTATGAGCATGCGTTGGTGTATTTCAAATTAATTGTTCCAGTATTATTCGTCGATAATTATAATTAGATGGATAATACTTAAAACATTGGACTACTGTCTCCGGCATAACATTATTTTTCAAGAAAATAAATTCCATCATATTATACGATGGTGAGATTAGTTTGTAAAAGACGATATGTAGACATTTGTATATATGTGTATATGTCTTACTCAATGTCATACTGTGCAGTTTTACGCAAAATAAAGAGTTAGAGGAACTCAAAAGAAGAATATTAGGACAGATGTGAATATTCTACCTTCTTAGGTGACCGGTTGCTCTTACAATCTTTTCAATTGAAAAGTAATTGACATTACGAACACATGACTTGGATAAGTCGGAGCAGTGTGCTAGAGATTCGAACCCGCTACTTATTCCCCACGGTCGATCTGCCTTGTGTCTCGTGACGGTCGTGGAGCAAGCGGCAGTGACATTACGCCGGCCTGTTTCCACAGCAACCGTCACACACAATCTGTTGACTTCTTCTACCCATTGCATACATTCAGCGCTCCTTCTTTCTTTCTAGTTATTCGTAATGAATTATCTGATAATGTCTGTTCCCAAGTAGGTATGTACATATATCATTGGAACTATGTTCCTATTTCTATCGGTCAGCACTTTTGACTTAATATGAAATCCTCGTAAGTATATACAAAAAATCACTTGGAAATTAGTAATGTTGCCGTTGGAATTTAAATAGCTTCGGTTCAATATGCAACGGCACGTAACTAATTTATTAAATTTCAGCATTGATCAGACGTACGCTTTGGAAGTCGACTTTCGCTGCACGGAAACATGGTCTCGAGTCGGAATTCCTTCTTCTACTGCTACTGTCTGTAAGGAGGCAAATTTTTTACAAAACAATATTTGTCGTTGCGTGTTGTAAATTTGTAATTTCAACCCAAATGATAGGCAGGCCGTAATGTAGGGCAAAGGTTTTTATAAATTACGGTGGGTATAATCTCACCTTTATTTTCAGGTAGAAAGTCGACTAAGGCACGGTGGGTTGAAGGAAAATTTCCTATATTTAGGTTTCCAATGGAGTTGAAGTTTTTTGAGGTGGTTGTGGAAGGTATTTGATAATATGATGCAAGGGGAGTGCAATGGATATTTATAACGAAGGTTTATGAGCATGCGTTGGTATACTTGAATTTATTTGTTCCAGTAATATTTGTCGATATTAAGATGGATATATAATACTTTAATCAATAAGCTACTGTCTTCGGAAGACCATTAGTTTTCAAGAAACTAAATGTCATCATATAATTTGATGGTCAGATTTTTCTCCTGATGTAACCTTGTTTTAAATACCTTCATGGATTTTTATTTAAGATACGATATGTAGACATGTCGTGTCTGAATTATAGTCATATTATGCAGTTTTACGTAAAATAAAGAGTTAGAGAAACTCAAAAACCTTCTTAGGTGTCCGGTTCTTACGCTGTTTTCAATAGAAAAGTACTTGCCATTACGAACACATGACTTGGATAAGTAATGAGCTAGAGATTCGAACCCGCTACTTGTTCCCCCACGGTCGATCTGCCTTGTGTCTCGTGACGGTCGTGGAGCAAGCGGCAGTGACATTACGCCGGCCTGTTTCCACAGCAACCGTCACACACAATCTGTTGACTTCTTCTACCCATTGCATACATTCAGCGCTCATTCAGTCTCTGGTTATTCGTAATGAATTATCTGATAATGTCTGTTCCCAAGTAGGTATGTACATATATCATTGGAACTATGTTTCTATTTCTATCGGTCAGCACTTCTGACTTAATATGAAATCCTCGTAAGTATATACAAAAAATCACTTGGAAATTAGTAATGTTGCCGTTGGAATTTAAATAGCTTCGGTTCAATATGCAACGGCACGTAACTAATTTATTAAATTTCAGCATTGATCAGACGTACGCTTTGGAAGTCCACTTGCGCTGCACGAAAACATGGTCTCGAGTCGGAATTCCTTCTTCTGCTGCTACTGTCTGTTAGGAGGCAAGTTTTTTCACGCAACATAATATTTGTCGTTGCGTGTTGTATTTGTAATTTCAACCCAGATATTGGGAAGGCCGTAATGTAAACCAGTTTTTCAAGGTTACGGAGGGAATAATCTTGACAATATTTTTACTGTCCTCTAAAGATTTTCATGTATATGATGTGGACTATGGACGTAGAGGGTTGTTTGAACAAATTCCTATATTTAGGTTTCCAATGGAATTGCAGTTTTTAGAGGTAATGGTAGGGTAGAGGGGTGGTATGATGGGGTTTCACGGAGAGAGGTCGCAATGGATATTGCTAACGAAGGTTTATGAACACGCTTTGATGTATTTGAATTTATTTCTTCCAGTATTATTCGTCGATTAGATGGATAATACTTAAAGATACAAGCTTCTATCTGTGAAGCAACATTTATTTCAAGGAAACAGTCCCGTGACGCAGTTGGCTTGATACAACCATGCGCAACGAGAAGCTGCCGGTTTGATGTCCGCACCGAGACAAATGACTGTTGGATCAACAAATATTTGCCTCGGGTCTAGGTGTATGTGAGGCAGTGTCTTTGTACCGCCTTACTTTTCACATCAGGTGCAAATTTATAATTCTCATGCCAGATTGAAAAAAGTAGTAATTACAGTTTTTATTCACCACAAACCTGAAAATATTAGAAAGAAGTTTTATATTAGTAAGGTGATGTGGTGATTTTCACATTCGATTTTGATCTATTGACTTTTTTACTCATTCCATACATATTTTGCTAATTCTTTGTGTCGGGTTTTTCTTCGTGTAGTTTTGCTAATGCTTCTGTAATTGAACCTTTCTTTGTAGGAATCTACCGTGTACATTTTTTCTGTCGTCACAAAGTTTCTTTATGGTTGAAAAATGGTCTTGACTCGAAGTTTCTAGTTTTGCTGTTTCTATTTGACCTATACTAAAAATATTTTCATGCCTCCTGAATTAGAAGAATTTGCTCAGGTTTTACCAAGATTTTTCTTATCCATATCGTTCAAGATTACCTTTTCTTTCTATATCTTCTTGTTCGATAGGATTAATGAAGAGAATTAAAGTATTGTACAGATTGACGAACTACGCATGATTAATGTTTTTTAAAAGTACCTACTTGATATTGCGATTACATGACTTGGATAAGTCGGAGTAGTGAGCTAGAGATTCGAACCCGCTACTCATTCCTTCACGGTCGATCTGCCCTGTGTCTCGTGACGGTCGTGGAGCAAGCGGCAGTGACATTACGCCGGCCTGTTTCCACAGCAACCGTCACACACAATCTGTTGACTTCTTCTACCCATTGCATACATTCAGCGCTCATTCAATCTCTGGTTATTCGTAATGAATTATCTGATAATGTCTGTTCCCAAGTAGGTATGTACATATATCATTGGAACTATGTTTCTATTTCTATCGGTCAGCACTTTTGACTTAATATGAAATCCTCGTAAGTATATACAAAAAATCACTTGGAAATTAGTAATGTTGCCGTTGGAATTTAAATAGCTTCGGTTCAATATGCAACGGCACGTAACTAATTTATTAAATTTCAGCATTGATCAGATGTACGCTTTGGAAGTCGACTTGCGCTGCACGGAAACATGGTCTCGAGTCGGAATTCCTTCTTCTACTGCTACTGTCTGTAAGGAGGCAAATTTAACAAAACAATATTTGTCGTTGCGTGTTGTAAATTTGTAATTTCAACCCAGATATTGGGAAGGCCGTAATGTAAACCAGTTTTTCAAGGTTACGTAGGGAATAATCTTGACAATATTTTTAACTGTCCTCTAAAGATTTTCATGAATAAGGTGGACTATGGACGTAGAGGGTTGTTTGAAAAAATTCCTATATGTAAGTTTCCAATGGAATTGCAGTTTTTAGAGGTAATGGAAGGGGAGAGGGGTGGTATGATGGGGTTTCACGGAGAGAGGTCGCAATGGATATTGCTAACGAAGGTTTATGAACACGCGTTGATGTATTTAAATTTATTTATTCCAGTATTATTCGTCGATTAGATGGATAATACTTAAAGATCCGAGCTTCTATCTGTGAAGCAACATTTGTTTCTAGAAAACAGCCCCGTGGCTCAGTTGGCTATATACGAGCATGCGCAACGAGAAGCTGTCGGTTTGATGTCCGCACCGAGACAAATGACTGTCGGATCCACAAATATTTGCCTCGGGTCTAGGAGTATGTGAGGCGGTCTTTTTAAACGGCCTTACTTTTCACATCAGGTGCAAATTTATCTTTGCCATGCCCATATGAAAAAAGTAGTAATTACAGTTTTAATTCACCACAAACCTGAACAAATTAGAAAGTAGTTTTATATTAGTAAGGTGATGTGGTGATTTTCACATTCGATTTTGATCAATATTGACTTTTTTACCCATTGCATACATATTTTGCTAATTCTTTGTCTCGGGTTTTTCTCCGTGGAGTTTTGCTAATGCTTCTGTAATTGAACCTTTCTTTGTAGGAATCTACCGTGTACATTTTTTCTGTCGTCACAAAGTTTCTTCATGTTATAAAAATGGTCTTGACTCGAAATTTCTAAGTTTGCTCTTTCGATTTGACGCACTAAAAATATTTTCACGCCTCCTGAATTGTAAAGAATTTGCTCAGGTTTTACCAAAATTATTTCTTCCTAATCCATATCGTTCAAGATTACCTTTTCTCTCTGCATCTTCTTGTTCAATAGGATTAATAAAGAGAATTAATGTCTTGTACATATTGACGAACTGTGCTTCACTAAAGTGTTTCAGAAGTGCTTGACATTACATTACATGACTTGGATAAGTCGGACTAATGAGCTAGAGATTCGAACCCGCTACTTGTTCCTTGACGGTCGATCTGCCTTGTGTCTCGTGACGGTCGTGGAGCAAGCGGCAGTGACATTACGCCGGCCTGTTTCCACAGCAACCGTCACACACAATCTGTTGACTTCTTCTACCCATTGCATACATTCAGCGCTCATTCAGTCTCTGGTTATTCGTAATGAATTATCTGATAATGTCTGTTCCCAAGTAGGTATGTACATATATCATTGGAACTATGTTTCTATTTCTATCGGTCAGCACTTTTGACTTAATATGAAATCCTCGTAAGTATATACAAAAAATCACTTGGAAATTAGTAATGTTGCCGTTGGAATTTAAATAGCTTCGGTTCAATATGCAACGGCACGTAACTAATTTATTAAATTTCAGCATTGATCAGACGTACGCTTTGGAAGTCGACTTGCGCTGCACCGAAACATGGTCTCGAGTCGGAATTCCTTCTTCTACTGCTACTGTCTGTAAGGAGGCAAATTTTTTATAAAACAATATTTGTCGTTGCGTGTTGTAAATTTGTAATTTCAACCCAAATGATAGGCAGGCCGTAATGTAGGGCAAAGGTTTTTATAAATTACGGTGGGTATAATCTCACCTATATTTTCAGGTAGAAAGTCGACTAAGGCACGGTGGGTTGAAGGAAAATTTCCTATATTTAGGTTTCCAATGGAGTTGAAGTTTTTGAGGTGGTTGTGGAAGGTATTTGATAATATGATGCAAGGGGAGTGCAATGGATATTTATAACGAAGGTTTATGAGCATGCGTTGGTATACTTGAATTTATTTGTTCCAGTAATATTTGTCGATCTTAAGATGGATAATACTTTAATCAATAAGCTACTGTCTTCGGAAGACCATTAGTTTTCAAGAAACTAAATGTCATCATATAATTTGATGGTCAGATTTTTCTCCTGATGTAACCTTGTTTTAAATACCTTCATGGATTTTTATTTAAGATACGATATGTAGACATGTCGTGTCTGAATTATAGTCATATTATGCAGTTTTACGTAAAATAAAGAGTTAGAGAAACTCAAAAACCTTCTTAGGTGTCCGGTTCTTACGCTGTTTTCAATAGAAAAGTACTTGCCATTACGAACACATGACTTGGATAAGTAATGAGCTAGAGATTCGAACCCGCTACTTGTTCCTTGACGGTCGATCTGCCTTGTGTCTCGTGACGGTGGTGGAGCAAGCGGCAGTGACATTACGCCGGCCTGTTTCCACAGCAACCGTCACACACAATCTGTTGACTTCTTCTACCCATTGCATACATTCAGCGCTCATTCAGTCTCTGGTTATTCGTAATGAATTATCTGATAATGTCTGTTCCCAAGTAGGTATGTACATATATCATTGGAACTATGTTTCTATTTCTATCGGTCAGCACTTTTGACTTAATATGAAATCCTCGTAAGTATATACAAAAAATCACTTGGAAATTAGTAATGTTGCCGTTGGAATTTAAATAGCTTCGGTTCAATATGCAACGGCACGTAACTAATTTATTAAATTTCAGCATTGATCAGACGTACGCTTTGGAAGTCGACTTGCGCTGCACCGAAACATGGTCTCGAGTCGGAATTCCTTCTTCTGCTGCTACTGTCTGTTAGAAGGCAAGTTTTTGCACGCAACACAATATTTGTCGTTGCGTGTTGTATTTGTAATTTCAACCCAGATCTTGGGAAGGCCGTAATGTAAACCAGTTTTTCAAGGTTACGGAGAGAATGGTCTTGACAATATTTTTACTGTCTTCTAAAGATTTTCATGTATAAGGTGGACTATGGACATAGAGGGTTGTTTGAACAAATTCCTATATTTAGGTTTCCAATGGAATTGCAGTTTCTAGAGGTAATGGAAGGGGAGAGGGGTGGTATGATGGGGTTTCACGGAGAGAGGTCGCAATGGATATTGCTAACGAAGGTTTATAAACACGCGTTGATGTATTTGAATTTATTTATTCCAGTATTATTCGTCGATAAGATGAATAATACTCAAAGATCAAAGCTTCTATCTGTGAAGCAACATTTGTTTCTAGAAAACAGCCCCGTGGCTCAGTTGGCTAGATACGAGCATGCGCAACGAGAAGCTGCCGGTTCGATGCCCGCACCGAGACAAATGACTGTCGGATCCACAAATATTTGCCTTGGGTCTAGGTGTATGAGAGGCGGTCTCTTTGGACCGCCTTACTTTTAACATCAGGTGCATTTTAATCATGTCCATGCCAGATTGTAAAAATAATTACAGTTTTAATTCATCACAAACCTGAACATATTAGAAGGTAGTTTTATATTAGTAAGGTGATGTGGTGATTTTCACATTCGATTTTGATCTATTGACTTTTTTACCCATTGCATACATATTTTGGTAATTCTTTGTGTCGGGTTTTTCTTCGTGGAGTTTTGCTAATGCTTCTGTAATTGAACCTTTCTTTGTAGGAATCTACCGTGTACATTTTTTCTGTCGTCACAAAGTTTCTTCATGGTTGAAAAATGGTCTTGACTCGAAATTTATAAGTTTGCTCTTTCGATTTGGCACACTAAAAATATTTTCACGCCTCCTGAATTAAAAGAATTTGCTCAGGTTTTACCAAAATTATTTATTCCTAATCCATATCGTTCAAGATTACCTTTTCATTCTGTATCTTCTTGTTCAATAGGATTGATAAAGAGAATTAATGTCTTGTACATATTGACGAACTGTGCTTCACTAAAGTGTTTCAGAAGTGCTTGACATTACATTACATGACTTGGATAAGTCGGACTAATGAGCTAGAGATTCGAACCCGCTACTTGTTCCTTGACGGTCGATCTGCCTTGTGTCTCGTGACGGTCGTGGAGCAAGCGGCAGTGACATTACGCCGGCCTGTTTCCACAGCAACCGTCACACACAATCTGTTGACTTCTTCTACCCATTGCATACATTCAGCGCTCATTCAATCTCTGGTTATTCGTAATGAATTATCTGATAATGTCTGTTCCCAAGTAGGTATGTACATATATCATTGGAACTATGTTTCTATTTCTATCGGTCAGCACTTTTGACTTAATATGAAATCCTCGTAAGTATATACAAAAAATCACTTGGAAATTAGTAATGTTGCCGTTGGAATTTAAATAGCTTCGGTTCAATATGCAACGGCACGTAACTAATTTATTAAATTTCAGCATTGATCAGACGGACGCTTTGGAAGTCGACTTTCGCTGCACCGAAACATGGTCTCGAGTCGGAATTCCTTCTTCTGCTGCTACTGTCTGTTAGGAGGCAAGTTTTTGCACGCAACACAATATTTGTCGTTGCGTGTTGTTTTTGTAATTTCAACCCAGATATTGGGAAGGCCGTAATGTAAACCAGTTTTTCAAGGTTTCGGAGAGAATAATCTTGACAATATTTTTACTGTCCTCTAAAGATTTTCATGTGTAAGGTGGACTATGGAGGTGGGTTGTATGTACAAATTCCTATATTTTTATTTCCAGCGGAATAGCAGTTTTTGGAGGTAATGGTAGGGGAGAGAGGTGGTATGATGGGGTTTCACGGAGAGAGGTCGCAATGGATATTGCTAACGAAGGTTTATGAACACGCGTTGTAGTATATGAATTCATTTATTCCAGTATTATTCGTCGATTAGATGGATAATACTTAAAGATCCAAGCTTCTAACTGTGAAGCAACATTTATTTCAAGGAAACAGTCCCGTGACGCAGTTGGCTAGATACGAGCTTGCGCAACGAGAAGCTGCCCGTTTGATGTCCGAACCGAGACAAATGACTGTCGGATCCACAAATATTTGCCTCGGGTCTCGGTGTATGTGAGGCAGTGTCTTTGTACCGCCTTACTTTTCACATCAGGTGCAATTTTATCATGCCCATGCCAGATTGAAAAAAGTAGTAATTACAGTTGTAATTCACCACAAACCTGAACATATTAGAAAGTAGTTTTATATTAGTAAGGTGATGTGGTGATTTTCACATTCGATTTTGATCTATTGACTTTTTTACCCATTGCATACATATTTTGGTAATTCTTTGTGTCGGGTTTTTCTTCGTGTAGTTTTGCTAATGCTTCTGTAATTGAACCTTTCTTTGTAGGAATCTACCGTGTACATTTTTTCTGTCGTCACAAAGTTACTTCATGGTTGAAATATGGTCTTGACTCGAAATTTCTAAGTTTGCTCTTTCGATTTGACGCACTAAAAATATTTTCACGCCTCCTGAATTAAAAGAATTTGCTCAGGTTTTATCAAAATTATTTCTTCCTAATCCATATCGTTCAAGATTACCTTTTCTCTCTGCATCTTCTTGTTCAATAGGATTAATAAAGAGAATTAATGTCTTGTACATATTGACGAACTGTGCTTCACTAAAGTGTTTCAGAAGTGCTTGACATTACATTACATGACTTGGATAAGTCGGACTAATGAGCTAGAGATTCGAACCCGCTACTTGTTCCTTGACGGTCGATCTGCCTTGTGTCTCGTGACGGTCGTGGAGCAAGCGGCAGTGACATTACGCCGGCCTGTTTCCACAGCAACCGTCACACACAATCTGTTGACTTCTTCTACCCATTGCATACATTCAGCGCTCATTCAATCTCTGGTTATTCGTAATGAATTATCTGATAATGTCTGTTCCCAAGTAGGTATGTACATATATCATTGGAACTATGTTCCTATTTCTATCGGTCAGCACTTTTGACTTAATATGAAATCCTCGTAAGTATATACAAAAAATCACTTGGAAATTAGTAATGTTGCCGTTGGAATTTAAATAGCTTCGGTTCAATACGCAACGGCACGTAACTAATTTATTAAATTTCAGCATTGATCAGACGTACGCTTTGGAAGTCGACTTGCGCTGCACGAAAACATGGTCTCGAGTCGGAATTCCTTTTTCTGCTGCTACTGTCTGTAAGGAGGCAAATTTTTGCAACACAATATTTGTCTTTATTTGTAATTTCAACCCAGATATTGGGGAGGCCTTAATGTAGGCCAGTTTTTCAAGATTACGGTGGAAATAACCTTACCACTGTATATAAGTTGTACAACCCGCTATAGAGACACACGTCGGTGTCTTGTCGTGGGACCAGCCTGTATATATCCAGTTGGTATTAGACGACATAATTATTTACATTGGTCGGGGATAATGTCAGTAGTTTCTGATAAGTCGGCAGGCTATTTCAACCGCATCGCTTTTATATATACTTTATGCATTTAAAGTTGGACTTATTGCCTAAGGCAATTTTTTGCAGTCGAACCTAAGTGATGCAGAGATGAAATGGGGCAGGCGTGGAAATATAATTACAATGGTTTTAGAGTCAGGTGTGATTTTATCACTTTCCCTTGCCTGTATAGTAAAGCAGTATATACAGCTTTAATTTATTACAAATCCAAAAATATCAGAAATCACTTTTATATTAGTAAGGCGATGTGGTCAGATATTAATACAGTACGGTCGACTAAATCATTTTTTCCACTGACGAATCTTCTTCACCAGTTGACATTATATCGGTCTGTTCCCACATTAACTTTCACAAATAACTGTTGAACTAACTTTTAACTTTTCTACCCATTGCATACATTCGCTAGTTGTTTCTCTATAGTTATTCTCAAGGAATACATTTAAAGACCGTTGATTCGCCACGTACATTATTGGTATGTTCACAAAAAAATCACTTTTTTTTTTTTTTCTCGAGGGGAAAGCTGCTTATGGCTCTACCTCCCGCCAGCCCTCGGAGAGGGGGCAGGAGGCGTATGTCGGGGTCACCGGCCATCCAGCCCGGCAGATGTTAGTGCCGGGCTGGGTCCCTATCCTACCCTACCTGCACCGGCATACCGACCAAAACCCCCCGGTGGCCATCTTCGCGCTAGGTAGGGCGACCACGGTCCGCGGGCGAGTGGCGCCCACAATGGTTCCGCAGCCGCCCAGTGTGCCTCCGATACGAGAGCGTGTCGGTCCTCAGAGTTGTGTCCACAGGGCCACAGGGCAGGGCGCCAGGTCTAGTTGTCACCGTTGACCCGGCGCCTCCTTCTTTGACGCCCTTGGCGGGCGGGATCATTCCGTTCACGATCCCGCCCTGCACTCTCCTTCTGCGACATGACGTGCTCGCAGAAGGAGACCATCGCTCGCCACGACCTCCGACTCCCGACTATCGAAGAGACGACGGCCGGGGGTGAGAGGTCTCCACCTACTACAGCGCGGAGAGCGCTGCGCTGAACCGCCCAGGCTGGACACTCCTCTAGTGTGTGCTGGGCTGTATCGTCTGGGCAGTTGTCACAATGGTGACACACGGTCGACACCTCCTTTTGTACCACCCGACACAGGTAGTGGCCGAAGCATCCGTGCCCCGACAACACCTGCGCACAAAAAAAAAAAAAAATCACTTGGGTTTTGTAAATGTTTTTCTGCACATATTTAGATTATGTATTGAAGATGTTCTTGCCAATTTATAAAGGTTGTATATTTACATGCAGTTTCAATGTGCACTTGTGCTACGCTGAAAAATTGTTTTGACCCAAAAAATTATCTTTCAGTACTTCCATGTATTTTCACGAAAAAATGATTTGGATTCCATACAAATATTTACCTCTGGGTGTTAAATTTGTAATTTTGGCCCATATAGTGGGAAGGCACTAATGTAGGGCAAAGGTTTTCAAGATTACGGTGGGTATAATCCCACCTATATTTTTCCCTTAACATTTTCAGGTCGAAAGTCGACTAAGGCACGGTGGGTTGAAGGAAAATTTCCTACATTTAGGTTTCCAATGGAGTTGAAGTTTTTTGAGGTGGTTGTGGAAGGTATTTGATAATATGATGCAAGGGGAGTGCAATGGATATTTAAAACGAAGGTTTTGGAGCACGCGTTGGTGTACTTGAATTTATTTGTTCCAGTAATATTTGTCGATATTAAGATGGATAATACTTTAATCAATAAGCTACTGTCTTCGGAAGACCATTAGTTTTCAAGAAACTAAATGTCATCATATAATTTGATGGTCCGATTTGTCTCCTGATGTAACCTTGTTTTAAATACCTTCATGGATTTTTATTTAAGATACGATATGTAGACATGTCGTGTCTGAATTATAGTCATATTATGCAGTTTTACGTAAAATAAAGAGTTAGAGAAACTCAAAAACCTTCTTAGGTGTCCGGTTCTTACGCTGTTTTCAATAGAAAAGTACTTGCCATTACGAACACATGACTTGGATAAGTAGTGAGCTGGAGATTCGAACCCGCTACTTATTCCCCCACGGTCGATCTGCCTTGTGTCTCGTGACGGTCGTGGAGCAAGCGGCAGTGACATTACGCCGGCCTGTTTCCACAGCAACCGTCACACACAATCTGTTGACTTCTTCTACCCATTGCATACATTCAGCGCTCATTCAATCTCTGGTTATTCGTAATGAATTATCTGATAATGTCTGTTCCCAAGTAGGTATGTACATATATCATTGGAACTATGTTTCTATTTCTATCGGTCAGCACTTCTGACTTAATATGAAATCCTCGTAAGTATATACAAAAAATCACTTGGAAATTAGTAATGTTGCCGTTGGAATTTAAATAGCTTCGGTTCAATATGCAACGGCACGTAACTAATTTATTAAATTTCAGCATTGATCAGACGTACGCTTTGGAAGTCCACTTGCGCTGCACCGAAACATGGTCTCGAGTCGGAATTCCTTCTTCTGCTGCTACTGTCTGTTAGAAGGCAAGTTTTTTCACGCAACATAATATTTGTCGTTGCGTGTTGTATTTGTAATTTCAACCCAGATATTGGGAAGGCCGTAATGTAAACCAGTTTTTCAAGGTTACGGAGGGAATAATCTTGACAATATTTTTACTGTCCTCTAAAGATTTTCATGTATATGATGTGGACTATGGACGTAGAGGGTTGTTTGAACAAATTCCTATATTTAGGTTTCCAATGGAATTGCAGTTTTTAGAGGTAATGGTAGAGTAGAGGGGTGGTATGATGGGGTTTCACGGAGAGAGGTCGCAATGGATATTGCTAACGAAGGTTTATGAACACGCTTTGATGTATTTGAATTTATTTGTTCCAGTATTATTCGTCGATTAGATGGATAATACTTAAAGATCCAAGCTTCTATCTGTGAAGCAACATTTATTTCAAGGAAACAGTCCCGTGACGCAGTTGGCTTGATACAACCATGCGCAACGAGAAGCACATCAAACCGGCATGATGTCCGCACCGAGACAAATGACTGTTGGATCAACAAATATTTGCCTCGGGTCTAGGTGTATGTGAGGCAGTGTCTTTGTACCGCCTTACTTTTCACATCAGGTGCAAATTTATAATTCTCATGCCAGATTGAAAAAAGTAGTAATTACAGTTTTTATTCACCACAAACCTGAAAATATTAGAAAGTAGTTTTATATTAGTAAGGTGATGTGGTGATTTTCACATTCGATTTTGATCTATTGACTTTTTTACCCATTGCATACATATTTTGGTAATTCTTTGTGTCGGGTTTTTCTTCGTGGAGTTTTGCTAATGCTTCTGTAATTGAACCTTTCTTTGTAGGAATCTACCGTGTACATTTTTTCTGTCGTCACAAAGTTTCTTTATCGTTGAAAAATGGTCTTGACTCGAAGTTTCTAGTTTTGCTGTTTCTATTTGACCTATACTAAAAATATTTTCATGCCTCCTGAATTAGAAGAATTTGCTCAGGTTTTACCAAGATTTTTCTTATCCATATCGTTCAAGATTACCTTTTCTTTCTATATCTTCTTGTTCGATAGGATTAATGAAGAGAATTAAAGTATTGTACAGATTGACGAACTACGCATGATTAAAGTTTTTTAAAAGTACCTACTTGATATTGCGATTACATGACTTGGATAAGTCGGAGTAGTGAGCTAGAGATTCGAACCCGCTACTCATTCCTTCACGGTCGATCTACCCTGTGTCTTGTGACGGTCTTGGACGCAAGCGGCAATGACATTATGACGACATATTTCCATATAATTTTTCATACACAACAATGGCTCTAAAGTCGTGGTAGGTAGGAACAAATTCCTATGTATAGGTTTCTATCGGATTGGAAACCTGTTTTTTAGGGGTGGGGTTTTAAGGGGTGCAATGGATATTTCTAACGAAGGGTTATGAGCATGCGTTGGTGTATTTCAATTAATTTGTTCCAGTATTATTCGTCGATAATAAGATGGATAATGCTTAAAGATTTCTACTGTCTCCTGAAGAGCAGATGTTTTCAATACAATATTTGTATTTTAATTATAATATTTGACATTTCTTCATGTATTTTATCTAAGCGACATTACATAGAAGAATAATATCATGTCTTACTTAATCTAATAAGTTTTCTAATGGGTTGTCTAAGCGTGGGATTTGGTCTGTTTGTCTTTGACATTCGATATTTCATTTCATGTTTAGACTATACCATATTTACTATGACGGTCAGTATTATAACTTTAAGCCGGTCGTAAAAATATTACTTCTTCTTCTTCTGCTCCGGCTCGCAAGAAATTAATTTTAATGATTTTCAATCATCAACACCGCATATACATAGCATTGCTGGGCACGGGCCTCCTCTACCGTTAAGAGGACTTAGGCCATAGTCCACCAAGCTGGCCTAGTGCAGGTTGGCGGACTACACACCTGAATTTTTTAAGAACTTTGAGGTGTGCAGGTTTTGTCACGAATTTTTCCTTCATTGTTAATATAATCCTTTTAAATACACACATTACTTGAAGTCATAGGTGTGTGCCTGGAGTTTTAACCCGCGTCCGCCGAGATTTGTCTACCGCGCGCCTAAACCTCGAGGCAATCACTGTTCAATTTTTAATACGACATATATATGTATCTTTGTATAGTGTCATTGTTTAACTAAATGTATTTATGTATGTCGTGTCTGTATATTATGTGTCTATTTAACGAGAATACTAAGTGTCGTCACACCACATCCAATTTTCTAATGGGAATTTAAACCGTATTTATGAAATTTTAACAATATTATACCTCATTCACGATAACTTGATTCTTTCGGCAGATGTCAATTTTTCTGAGACATGACTTTGAGATAAAAAACGTATTATTTTATTATTTTAATGATTTGATAAATATAAAAAAATACATACAACACAAAAGTCCCTAAAGATATGCGTTATCCGAAAATTTTGAGACTTTACTGCTTCAAAGTAAAATTAAAATAGGAACACTGAAAATAATAGACGCTTGTACAATGTTACATCGGTCGGACGGAAAGGGACGTAACATCGTTCATATCGATGTCCACGTCGATAATTTTACTGAACACTATGATGATCATGGCTGTGCTCCTTTATCTTAATTAAAAACTTTTAAAGATAAAACTATTTAATTTTTCAACCTTAATTTTTACATACTGGGTTATTTTTGGACCTCCCGTCAACTTAAAATAGGTGGTTTAGACCATGAAACTAAACAACTTTTCCAAAGAAACATGGGTCGAAACGTGATAAATAATTCGACCCTTCCATAGAAAACTGCTCACGTGGTTGTTTTCGTATAGAAGGTCTCAATTTTTTTTTCACTTTTCGACCCGTGTTTCTTTGGGGAAGTTGTTTATTTTCGTGGTCTAAAACACCTATTTAAATTTAGCGGGAGGTCTAAAAATAATCCTGTTATATTAAATAGGTACTTATTATGAACTTTGACTCACTTTCGCTTATCTACATAATGTTTTACATGTCGAGAGTAATAAAGCAATATTTTTATTATAGAGCAATATTTTTTAACTACTAGATATTTTCTGTTTCCCATCACTATTCGATATGCCAAAAGAATCAAGTTATCGTGAATGAGAAATAGTTCCATTTTTTGTACTGGTTAAATCTTGGTCCCGCGGCACAAATATACGTCTCAAAACTGGACACAGATCCGTTTGTCAAAAACTCTTCTAGGAATATATATGTCTTCAACTCTGCATGTCATACTTTAGTTGCGGTTTAAATTATTGTAATACTAACATGTATGCCAAATGTATTAACAAGTCTTCAATTGAGTATGCCAAATAAATCGGAAGGCGGTGACCGTGTTTTGTTTTATTTCCTTTTTTAAAAACCATCTCAGCAACCTTAGTATATACTTCTGCCTACCCATTTAGAGGTATGTATATGTAAGTGTGAGCGATGTATGTTGAAAACAAAAAATGATAAAGACTAGTGGCCTTCCAGCACAAGTATGTGCCATGCGACTAGGTCTAGGATTCGATTTCTAGGTCGAGCAAAGTGTTATTAGATTTTTCATTAGAATATTATCCGTAGCACGGTGTCTGGAAATGTGACCAAGAACGGTAACTCGCCCTCTTTTACGTAGGACTAACACCTGGCGAAATGTGGATTCAGAAATGCACCTCTGCCTACCACTTCGGAGAATACAGGCGTGAGTTTATGTATATGTGTGTGTGTATGTACGTAACGGTGACGCCGAAATAGCACATAATTCAGCGCAAACACATTGAATAATAGATAAAGAGCATTAGCGCACGGTGTTTAACTGGAGTTTCGTGCGCTGCCTTGTTGCCGCAAGGGGCTATTCTTAGTGCGGTGCTACCGGTGCGAGCCTTCAAAACTGCGCCCCTGAAAAATGCTCTAACCAGGCTTAGCTACCATCATCATTAGCCTTCATTGCGTCCACTGTTGGACATAGGCCTCTCCTATGCCACGCCACTGGGCTCGATCTTCGGCTCTCCTCATGAAGAGATAAATCTTAGCTACCATGCATGAGATAAAACTAAATACTAGTCTGGTCATTTCTGCGCCCCTCCAGGGTCTGCGCCCTGTGCCTGGGCACTGCTGACACCTCGTTACGTCACTGGCTATTCTACACGCAAAAAACTTCACTACAAGAGCACAAAGCCCCATGGCGCAACTGGCTAGACACCAGCTTGCGAGTGGCTGCGGGTTTGATCCCCGCACCGAGACAAGTGTTTGTGTGATCCCCTATTTGTTTCGGGTCTGGGTGTTTGTGAGACAGAAAAGTCTCTCGTAGTGTCTGATACCCACGACACAGGTCTTGTAACCTAGTGTGGGTTCAGAGCTATGTATGTGACTGTTAGATGATTAAAAAGATCACACAATAAATTAATAAACACACCAAACACTCACATACATAGTTCTGACCCCACATTAAGATACAAGTCCTGTGTCGTAGGTTTCAAAAACTATGAGATACCTTTCGTGAATCACGAAATACTTGTGGATCACACAAACATTTGTCTCGGTGCGAGATCGAACCCGCGGCCACTCGTTCTGAACCTACAACTGCGTCTTCTTCTCTTCTCTTCTTTCTTTCTTTCATACAGAGGTGTTAATATAGTAGACCAGTTGTGTAATTCTACACCCAAATTTTGCTGTTACACGTATTAGCAGGTTAAGCTATTGCCTTTTCCCGGGCACATATCCAGACTAGATGTTGTCGAGAATTGTTTGAATGAAAATTCCAAAAATAGTTTCCTATACCTAGGGATCAAACCATGATCTTGCACTCAAACACTCATATCGCGGAATGTAGAATAGCCCCGAATATATGTACTTAAATACGATTTAAATATTTTACAGTAAATATCACACTATTCCTCACTACATAGAAAACCTCACATACATAGGGCCATTGTACTAGAAGAATCACCCACTTCGTGCCCGCGCAAGGTCAAGACACATCTCTCAGCTTAGTCGGCATTCACAATTAGCACTTGCCGCGATAACGCAGATAACGTTCTGGTATCGCCCGCGTTTCACCTGTTACGAGATGATTCTAAATTTGTAGTAGGAAGTGATTTTTCTATAAAGCCAGTTTTAGTTGATTCCAAATTCGAATTATGTTATAAGTGGGGCGGTAAGTTGATTCGAAATTTGAATTACGAAGTGCTTGTGCCGTTTAAGTTGATTCCAAATTCGAAATCTATACTATCTATACTAATATTATAAAGAGGTAAGGTTTGTGAGTTTGTATGTTTGTATGTTTGTATGTTTGTAAGTTTGTATGTTTGTATGTTTGTGACGTTGTAGAAAGTAAACTCGCGATCTACTGAACCGATTTTGAAAATTCTTTTACCATTAGAAAGCTACGTTCTTTGTGAGTGTCATAGGCTATATATCAGTCCGAAAAATGATAAGACTTTTTTGTTGTAGCAGGATTTGCGAAGTAGGTCGGAGAAAAAACGGGCGAACGTAACCGTTTTTTGCAAACGCTGCCTTACTCATGGGAGATATATAGTTGAGTCCTAGAGAAAAGTTGTAGAGCTTGATAATATCTACAAAAAAGTCAGCGGTAGCATATGTCTAACTTTTAGGGTTGATTCACTAGAACTTCTTTTATGCTAACTAAATTTGTTATAAAATAAAGCATTGTTTGTGGAGGTATTTTTATAAAGATTATATTAATCCTTATCCAAATAAATGCGTTATTCAGTATAAGTATTTAATTTAAAAGAAATTTGCCCTTTATATCATTTGATTTCGATGAGTATCTTAGAAGATATCGCAGTTTCAAAATAATCATCAAGCGCGCAATAATTATGTACAAGGCGCCGACCGGCGCGTTACGGTTTCACGTTTAAATAATTTTACCAATTTGTATGATTTTTGGTATGGGCATAAATAGGACTTTAAGGAGTAAAATAGACTATAACTTATTTTCTTTCTGAACTCAACCCTGTAGTCTACGCGGACGAAGTCGCGGGCAACAGCTAGTATGATATAAGTGGGGCGGTAAGTTGATTCGAAATTTGAATTACGAAGTGTTTGTGCCAGTTTTAGTTGAAGTGTTTTTTTACTTGTGCAGTGATTTATCTAATTGGTTTAATTGGGGATGCGTTTATGCAAAGTAATATAGGAAAATAATTTTAATTAGTTCCGTATATATTGCGTGAATATGCAAGTCAATTAAAATGAGTTATTTGATTACCATGTTTACTTAGTGTCAACCACAGTCCTTAGTATATCAGCGGCATAGTTGCAAAGATTTTTTATCATATCAATATTAGCTCACAAAAGTCTTAAAGGACTATGAGTAACGGAGTAAGGAACTTATAAATAAGATAAAAGTATCTTAATTGCTTTAATAATATGTAGATGACTAAAAGTTTATACAGCATTTAAAGACTTTTAGCGTGTTTTGTAAAACGTAATTACTTATTCAAAGTATGACACATGTTAAATATTTGTTACATTATATTGTATCAATACTAACAACCGCAAAGTACAGGGTTTGATTCTCAACTAAGGTATTAATGAATGGTTTAATACTGATATTTTTTTAGATGCTGCAACTTAGACGAACGCATTTTCATAGTATATTCGTCAAATAGTTCGAAATAAATTATTCGATATTAATATGTTGACAAGCAAATTCAAATAAGTTTAAACAAGTTTTCCACTCATCTTATCCATTAATCTTTCCACGTTAATATTCGATTCGATTTCATTGATTTTCGCACACCCCTGGTAAAAAGTCTTTTCTCTTTTATCACCATTCACGTATTTTTTTTAAACAAAGCCAATAAGCCATAGATTGTGATTAGATACATAGTTGAGTGACGTTAACTTCCTTATAGCGTTCACTTGTTTTTAAAATCTACCAAATAAAAATGATCGCAAAGAAATTGTTGAAGCAAATAGTCTATTCTTAGAAAGTGGTTAAGAGTGTAGTATAAAATATTTTATTCATAGGGAATATCTGGGTTTAAGAATAAACCCTATAGTACTATACTCGTAAGCACAAAGACATATTAGTCTTTAAAGAAGTCAGTATTTCCATGAGCAAATCTAACATAAAATAACTGACAGTCGTTCAGCTGTTTTAGATCACTTTAGAACTATCAATACGCATTTGTTATATATAGAAACCAAAGACAACATGGAGAAAGTCATAGAGGTAATAGAAGAGGAATCTGAGGACACAGAAACAGATGAATACGACCAAATAAACCAACTTTACGATGAATGTCTTAAATATTTACAAGAAAAGAGTAAAGAAGAAAATAATGACAAGGATTTAAGCCAGACAGAATCCGAACCGGATTACGAAGCAATAAACGATAATGTTAATGAAACGAAGAATAATTTTGTTGAGAATCCTGTGACGAAGTTTTTAGTTGAGAATGAATTGAAGTCTATGGAGAGTTTGAGCTCAGTTCGTTCGGAGACAAGGTCTGAGAGGTTGAGGAAACTGTCGCAACAGCTTCCGAAGATCATCATCACGAACAGCACCATGAGCTTGAATCAAGTGCACGTGCCTGATGTGAAGGTGACGCAGCCGGCTGTTCCGAAGAATACTAAGAAAAGGTCTACGAATACAAAGTAAGTTTTAGTTGTGAATATTATTTTGATAATTTATAGTATGATTTTCAAATCGTTAACGTTCTTTTGACTGTAAAATTTCATAATTTTTGACAATGAAGGTACGATAAGAAATGAAGGAGCAGGCTTAATTTTTTTTTTAAAGATAATGCAAACATTTTGGTACACCTGTAAGTTTGTATTAAGTGCTTAAATAAATAAATAAATAAATAAAAAGTAATTAAGTTCAAAACCTTTGTATCTGTATGACTTAGTAGACATAGTAGACGTAGTAATTTAAAAATAGTAAAACCAGAGTTTCTAACCTTCTTTTAACTCTCGTAAAATCTCCCTTATGTGGGTAGTACGTTTAAATCTTAGTAACTTAATTAAGCGTTGTCTTAACATTTAATGGATCACTGATATATTTATTTGCATATGTATATTTACCACTGACACTGGTACCCCACGAATCATGTTTGCAGCAATCTCCGAAACCCACCAACCCTCCGCAACAGACTAGCATACGGAGACTTTCCCAAGCGCCTGGTGTCAAAGAATGGACTAGAGAACGTGGCACTGATATCCAATGTACCATTCGAGAGGATTCGTCTTCTAAACGACACGTTTCATACTTTGGTAAGTTTCATACTATTTGGGATACAGGCTCCATATTCAATATTATATACTCAGCTTATCGCTGTCAACTACTGAACTTAGACTTCCCCCAGGAAAGGCTAAACATTTCGGTTTTCGGTAATGGATGGATGTTTATATTACTGTTTCGTTACCTTCCTCGTATTTAATGAGAAACATTAATTTTAAACATTTATGTAACCCATTAAGGAGGTACTCAATGGAATTTCATTTGCAGCGTCTAAACCTTTGCATGTGTCAACATATAAAGTTTCTTAAAATGTGCTATACACCCTTCTTGAAGAGGCAAGATGAATTCACCAATACCAGAAAAATATTTTAAATTTGACAAAATAAAAAACAAATTCTCCACAAGAAACAAAACACGGCCAATTTACTCTCCTTCATCAGATTATAACATCTTTTTCCTATAGTATATTTTAACCCCTTCTTCTAGATAAACCTGCGCTGGCGCTGGATCGTGATCGGCACCATCGTGGTCCACTTCGCCATCTGGTTGGTGTTCGCCGTCTTCTGGTATATCACGGCTCTCGCCCACTACGACTTCGAGCCCGACCCGCCCAAACGCACCTGTGTTACAGGAGGAAAGGACTTTGTCACCATATTCTTGGCTTCTGTTGAGGCTCAGGTAAGGGCTGTATTCTATTGGGATGATTTCTAGGGATATGTCGAATTCCAAGTAGGGCAAATTATGTAAATGTTTTCAATTAGATTTTTTTAAATACTAGAATGGAGTCAGAAAATGTAAAAATTAGAATAGTTTCGAATAGGTTACGTGGGACTTAAATAGCCGGCAAAATGTTAAAAAAGAAATTCACGTATGCCAATCCCATATACATTTCTATATGTTTAAAAACGCATTTTTTTTATTTATTGTCAGGACTTTACTTAATGTCATGGTGTTTGTAATTTAAGAAACATAAAACTAATAAATAGAAAAAGTTATATTTCTACCAAATTAACAAAAATATTCTAAGTTTAACTTTGAAGTTAAGCTCCTTGAGACAGTTAATGTCGTCTGGTCGTAATTCGTCGGTATGAAGACGCCTCAGGCCTAAATGTGTTGTCAAATTAACGCAATAGAGGAATTGCGTTGTTTCTATGTCATTCACTTTAATGCGGTGCAATTTATGAGATCTTTTATTTTTGTCTGGATGGACTAAATTTGATGTTTTTTGGCGCCATCCCACCAGACACTCGCCATTGATAATCATGTGCTCTAGGATCTACAGCACGCCAATATTACAAGCGCCAATACTATGGCGCTGAGAACTGAAGCTCAGCAAATCTAAGGGGACCTTATTTGTAATAGTCCGCAATGAAATTAATCGGGGGTGTATAGAGAAATAAATTAAATCGACATAAAAAGATTTTAGGTATTTTAAAACCTAAAGAATATTTGAAATTCGCCTGCAAGTTCTGCTCGCTACTTGATGATCTTTTTGGACATTATGTACTATGCTTATCAATTTCACTGTCAGGTTTAACATGTCGTTAAAATTATTTGACTTCGTCATCAGTTCAAAGAGTACGTAACGTACAGAATAGACATTTAACTTTTCCATTCAACTTACATAAAGGATAGCATTGAGTTAAAATTATAGTATTTTTATATTTTAAGACTATTTTAAAGTACACCCGCTATATCCTAAGCCTTGTACCACACAATCAGCGTGGGAGTACTAAACGCAGTTGTAGAAGTTATCTGTAGAATTATCTCCGAATAGTACGGGACCAATTTGGACCCCCTATTATCCGGTACAGCGGGATGACCTTAATATCAGAAGATTATCTAGAACTGTATTTTGGGATAATTGGTAGTAACCTAGAAGTATTTAGGAGGTTTAGGAGAAATTCCTAATAATTCTTAGGTGTGCAGGTTTCATCACGATGTTTTCCTTCACCGTTAAAGCAAGTGATAATTCAATGTGAATACACACATAACTTCGAAAAGTCAGAGGTGTGTGCCTGGGATTCGAACATCTTCTTCTTCTTCTTCATCAACCCATATACGCCCACTGCTGAGCACGGGTCTCCTCTACCATTGAGAGGGTTTAGGCCATAGTCCACCACGCTGGCCTAGTGCGGGTTGGCGGACTACACACCTAAGAAATTCCTAAGAACTCTTAGGTGTGCAGGTTTCATCACGATGTTTTCCTTCACCGTTAAAGCAAGTGATAATTCAATGTGAATACACACATAACTTCGAAAAGTCAGAGGTGTGTGCCTGGGGTTCGAACCCGCGACCGTCGAGATTGTCGACCGCGCGCCCAAACCTCGAGGCCATCACTGCTTTTTACATAGTACAAATAGCTAACGATCGTAGCAACGTCTGCAAGTACAAGGTGTTACAATAGCGCATTTCTTTGATGCAATCTCGCGACAATTCCGAGATGACTCGCATCCGGCTAATTCGTGCGCGGGAAGTTGGAATGGACCTCGATTGGTGCAATTTACCGTTGAGGATGTCCAAATGTTTCTCCTACGGTAATGTTTACTTCGCTTCATTCAATTATCTCGGTTGCTTTCAATGTTTTGGTGATTTAAACGTAGTGTTATGCGTGTATTGAAATTTGGGAGTTTGTTGATGAAAATTTTGAATAATTACTACGGGAATTTTTATTTGTTTATTTTTTAGATTTTCTTGGACTTTTGAGGTCAATGTTATTTTTTGATTGACTGATAAATGTTTCGGTTTTGAACGGTCGTGAGTCTTATAAGTTTATGATAACTATTGAGACATACTTAATTTTATCTTTGTCTTAAGATGATTCTTATAGAAATAAAGAAGGAGTATTAATTGTCTTTCTTAGGCAATTAAAGATTTCTAAAAGACGTAATATTTTCTATTGTACACACGTATGTATATTTTTTCTACGTACTGCATACCTTACGCCTGTATTTCCCTATTATTGGAAGTCGACAGATGTGCATTTTTGCACCCATATTTAGGCAGATTTGTAGTTTCACGTAACAGGAGCCTATTGCCGTTTTTTGTGCACATTTCTAAATTCCATATTGTTAGTGAAAATTTTCTGAAGGAAATATTTAATTGCCTGACCTGAGGGAATCGAATCTGAGACCGTAAGATCGCACAGCATAATCTTGTGCCGCGAAACTACAAGGCGGATATTTTTAATTGACTTAAAAAAAACTATTTTTATAAAAAAAATTATATCGTGTCATGTCTTAAAGTTGTTTATTTTTCAGACAACAATCGGCTTTGGAGATCGAGCTATAGACGAAGAATGCCCAGAGTCAATATTCCTCTTTATTATGCAGGTAAATTAAAAGTAATAAATAAGTGACCAGCCAATAGTCATTAAATTTGCGGATAACACAAATATTTGTCTCAGTGCGGGAATCGAACTCGCGACCTCTTGTTTCATGAGTTTGTGTCTAGCCAACTACCTCATATGATCCCATTAATTTAATAATATTGTTTAAAATACAACTTTTTTGTTGTTTTTTTACTAGCAATTAATAAAATAATTTTACGTCTTATGGCAATTTCAATGCAAAATATTAGAAAAATATACGTTGCTAATTGACTTCAACAGGAGTTAAAGACACAATTTAATTTTTCATCTGCAATAGAAATACGATCGAATTATCTCAACAAAATAATTTATATAAATAATTTTCAGTTAATTCTAGGCACCGGCCTGTCTGGAGTGTTGACTTGTGTGGTCTATGCCAAGTTGACCCGCCCAGAGAAATTGTCAAGAGATGGCGTTGGTTTTAGTAAAAAAGCTGTGGTGAGTAAATTGTAAACGTGCTTTGTCTCGTTTTCATTAACATTATCATCAGCCCATATACATCCCACTGCTGGGCACGGGCCTCCTCTACTATTGAGAGGGTATAGTATTATAGGGCTAAGTTCACCACGCTGTCCTAGTGCAAAGAAATTTTTTTTACAATTTTTTTACTCCCAAAATTGCCGCATTTCATTTCTACCGCTGTAAAATATGAAGGACAAGCAGTGACATCTGTGTTTTAAGTAGCACAGCTTTTCCATGTAAAGATTCTTGAATTTGAAGGAGACATTTCATAGCAAATAGAATTTTATAAGGAATTGCTAACAAGTTTGAACAGGTGCTAGTATCTTACTATTTTTTTTAATAATGCAATGGCTGTTTAAAATCATTATTATAATAAATCCGAATAAATAAATGCTACTTACTATTAATCCTTTTTATTAAATTAGCATAAATTATACTAGATGGCGACACTGGTTTGGCGAAACTTTGTTGGTACTGGTATTCAGAATGTGATTGGAAACTAAGGCACAAACCTTTAAAAAAATCCGCCCAAAAATAAAAAAAAATGCATTTTCTATATAATATATGCGTTGTATGAAAAACGGATTTTTCAATATTTTAAGGCCAATGGGTTTGTGATGACTGTAGATATTGCCTGGTTTAGTTTCCGATCACGATCTTGCTAGACCTTGTATACGTAAATCTTCCAGACAATCTCACCACGAGAAAAAATCTAGGTGAAATAAGTGACAGTTTTAACGTTGCTGCTAACTCAGTACTTATTCACAGATCAGCATGAGAGACGGTCGGCTGTGCCTGATGATACGAGCGTGGGACCTCAACTACGACCACATAATTAGCTCGGAGTTCACCGCACACTTCGTCAGCACGCGCAAGTAAGGAACATTTCTTTAACCAGTTAACATTAGCAACTCTTATGTCATGTATACTATTGACATACATTTATATGTATTGACAGCCCCGTGGCGCAGTTGGCTAGACACCAGCTTGCGAAACGAGCGGCCGCGGGTTCGATCCCCGCACCGAGACAAATGTTTGTGTGATCCACAAATATTTGTTTCGGGTCTGGGTGTTTGTGAGACCGAAACGTCTCTCGTAGTTTCTGATACCCACGACACAAGACTCGTATCTTAGTGTGGGGTCAGGACTATGTAGGTGACTGTTGGGTGTATTTATTTATTATTATTTATTATATTCTTATCATCAAATTCGAGGAAGTTTTTGGTGTCACAAACACCTATTCAATTATTATTATTAGCATAATTCCAGTGATTGTACGATTGGTGGTATCTGCAGCCAATTGTTTTAAACAATGGCAAGTGAAACTGGTCTGGTCTGGGTGCGTGAGAGCGAAGTGTCTCGTAGTTTCTGATACCCACGACACTAGACTTGTTATCCTAACTATATCTACTTTTTATGTAACGACTTTGTAAGCTGGTAATATTGATAAGTATCAACCTAAGCTGACGCGCATCAATTATTCTGAAATATTTCTTATGGTTTCATCATTATCATCATGAAAAATAAATCTTAAAAATTGTCGCAGTGTGCTGGTAGTAAGAATAAGAAACTACCTAAACACATGTACATATCAAATTTTCTCATTTTATCGTTTATTACTACTTTTCCAGGACCAAAGAGGGTGAGGTTCTAAGGTACTACGCACAGACGCTCCCGCTGCAGCAGCGTCAGTTCCTCCTGTGGCCTGTCACCCTGGTGCACGTGATAGACCACAATAGTCCACTCTACAAACATACGCCGGAGACTATTAGCAATGGAAGGTAAGTTCATGGTGTTACACCCTGACGATTCCAAAGGAAATGGAGTTAGCAGAGATGTATTTTCGGGCACATTTCCAGACCCCGTCTGCTAATGAGATATACACTACAATAACACTTTGCCCGACCCGGAAATCGAACCCAGGACCTCTAGATCACTCGGCACATGCTTGTACTGCGAGATCACGAGGCAGTTATTTATATCCATAAATAATAATTAATCTTTTCCGGTTCTGGGTGTTAGTAAGATCGAAAAGTCTTTTGTCTGTTTCTGATACCTATGATACTAAATGCTTATCTTAGTTTGGACTCAGAAGTATGAATTTGACTGTTGTTTTTATTTATTTATTTATCGAAATATATATAATAATGAGGAGATCGGATCAGTAATTCTGTATGTAGCAGTATATTGTAAAAAAAGTGATTTATTTTAATTTAACACTTTAAAACATCTCTTTACAGCTACGAGATCACAGTGAGTCTAAAAGGAGCTTCGGCGTCAATGGGTACATTCACACAAAGCCAGACATCATACTTACCTCGAGAAGTCGTCTGGGGACACCGCTTCTTACCCGTTGTCAAGTATGTATAAAGTAGGCAGTAACTTACGGTAAATTTAACCCAGAACGAAATACTGAATTGGGAGTAACAATAATGATTTATTTTACTAATATAGTTATGTATGTAAATTACAATATATGCAACATTCAAACTTCAAATTGAATATTTTTTTCCTGTTCATGAAATATTTTTTCGACTACATTCATCGATTGATGAAACTCTGCAACAAAAGAATTTTTCAATCTGACTAGTAGTTCCTTAGATTAACATATGCCACAAAACTGCTAAAAATAATGTTTGTTACAAGTTGAATCATCATCATCATCATCATCATCAGGCCATTTACTTTTGCTGCGCACGGGCCTCCTCTATAATGGTGTTATATTGTGCATTCAGGTATGACGGAAGAAAACAGCAGTATGTGATAGACCACAAGAAGTTGGACACCACAGACCCTGTCGACACACCACGATGCAGTGCCAAAGAACTTTATAGGCAAGTAAAAATAAAAATCTTTGAGCTCATATACTCAGCCAATCACCGTCCACTGCTGAACGTAGGCCTCCCCAAGATAGCGCCAACCATCCCGGTGTTGTGCAGCCCTCATCCATCTGTTACCCGCCACCTTTCTCAAGTCGTCGGCCCATATTGCTACAGGACGTCTCACACTATGCTGATAAGCTACGCACAAAAAAATACACCATCGCTAGTACCAACTTCCAAATGAGGTGTGATGGCCATGAGGTTTAGGCACGCGGTCGAGAATCTCTGCGGCCGCGGGTTCAAACCCCAGGCGCAAATCTTTGACTTTCGATGATGATGCTTGTGTGATCCACAAATATTTGTAAAACCGCAAAATCTGATACCCACGACAAAAGACTCGTATCTTAGTGTGGTGTCAGAAATGAAGTTTGTTGAACAGCTGTTAGGTGTATTAATTTTTACTGTGATAGTCTATTATAAACCCTGACCTAATAACAATATGTTTCAATTTTCAGAAATACCAAAGACGACCCTGACCACCTCATTTGCCCAGGTACTCCAAGCAGCTTCAGTGAGAAGATATCAGCATTCCAGCTAGAAAGGTCTTCGTCTTTCAGAAGGAAAAAGACGTGATAGTTACAAGCGTAATAGAATATTAAATAGTTAAATTTTTACTTGCCGTAAAACTTGTATATAGAATTGTGAAATTATTAAATGGTTTGTATGATTATAAAAGTGTTGAATGAGGTTTTTTTTATCCATACGTATAACCTGGATCATTTGGAAACTCCAGTTTGTGGAGATTTTAATGGCGTCGAGGTTTAGGCGCGCAATTAAGAATCTCAGTCGTTGCGGGATCATGCTCCAGGCTTATATTTCTGACATTTCAATTTGTATATTTACAATGAAATATTACCATTTCAATTTGCCTCGAGGTTTGGGCGCGCGGTCGAGAATCTCGGCGGTCGCGGGTTCGAACCCCAGGCACACACCTCTGACTTTTCGAAGTTATGTGTGTATTCACATTGAATTATCACTAGCTTAAACGGTGAAGGAAAACATCGTGATGAAACCTGCACACCTAAGAGTTCTTAGGAATTTCTTAAGTGTATAGTCCACCAACCCGCACTAGGCCAGCGTGGTGGACTATGGCCTAAACCCTCTCAATGGTAAAGGAGACCCGTGCTCAGCAGTGGGCGTATATGGGTTGATGAAGATTACCATTTAAGGAATACATGAGAAATCCTGTCACATAAAAGTTCTTAGGAATTTCTTAGGTGTGTAGTCCGACAACCTGCACCAGGGCAGCGTGCTAGAGTTATAGAACATTCCCGTGCAGTTGTTCTGATTAAAGAACAAGTCTATTGTCTTCCGAGACACTGCTACTACTGAAGCAATGATAATAGAAACCCCAAAAACATTTCTCTCGATCAAGACTTGAAACTAATTTGACTTGAATTATTACCTTTCTTAAAATTGTAGGGCATACGCGCTCTGTAGCAAAACACACTTAATCTGACCTAGGAAGAAGTATTATTAACAGCAGAGCCAATAAGACAAAGTAGATAACAACAAAGTTCTTTGACCTACATTGCTTTGATGACGTCACATAAAGGGTGTTCACTGACATGTAACAGTACAGTAGGGGAGGAAAGGGGTCAACTGCACTTTGTAATAATATAATAACATTACTATTACTTTACTGATTCATACTTATGTTGGAACATGACGTCATAAATAAGTGCGTTAAATGTAAATGTAATGCAGGATTTGAAATTAAAAGAGGGTAGAAAATAATTATGGAAATTGACCATATACGAGTATTACAGAGTTGGGCATGAAGAGTTAAATTCAAATAGATTAGCATCACAAATTATGACTGATACTGCGCCACTACTAAGACTTTTTAAAGTGTGTTATCCACCAATCTGTACTCACCCACCATGGGGGGTAATCATGTAACCTTTTATCCGGTAGAGAAGGCTAGACCAAGCTAAAAATTCGCTTAAAAACTGCTATAGGCTCACTCCCTATTACCTGGTACCAACACCTGGCGAAATGTGGGTATTAAATGCATCTCTGTCTATCCTTTTAGGGAACATAGGCGTGAGGTTATGTATCTGTATTTTGTAACACAAGCAATCTCATATCTTCAAGAAATATGACATAAAAATATTTGCAAAGCCATTCTAGGGCACGGCGCGATTGAAAACGCGACAATACGGTTATCTGTGCAGGATAAAGGTGCGACCTTATCTCTAAGATAAAGACATTGACTGATATGTTGTGCTCCACCATTCATTGTGAAGTGAACAAGTGTTCAGAGATTTAAATTTTAAAAATAATAACAAAAGATGGGGTTGTGCACGTGGTTTAACAATTTTTCTTGATATTTGGAAGAAACAGAATCATCTTCTTGTATCTCGGAATTTAGAGGTGTGATCTAGCTGGCTTGTGCTCATCGATCTACGCTTCAATATTAAAATTTTCGTAGTTATAATCCAAAACCCTATCAAGATAAGCAATAATATTTCCTAGTTAAATTTAAAAACCCAAACCAACGAAAAACAATGGAAATCGAACCAGAAAGGCGGGGCAGTAGGAGCAGGGCTTTAGAAAGATCGCTCAGCTACTCTGAAGCCATCGGCAATGGCTCCGGAAGATCATCTATAGAAATCCCAAGGATGACACACACAGACGTCTACACGAACGAAGAACTGAAGAAACACTACCGCATCTCCCAAACTTACGTTGAAGGTAAGGAGATCAGCTTCCCTTCAGCTGGTGTGGAAATAGATATGTCAGAAATACCAGCAAAGATTGAAGTGTTAGCTGCCTCCCAGTATTCAAGCGAGGACGAACAAACAGACACAGGATTGACAATGTCTATAGACGCGGGAGAAAGTTTAGGTAATTCTGAAGCGAAACCGCTTTCTGATTTCTCGACCCAGCCGATGGTCAGTGATGGGACGACAGATATTTATGATAGGATAGATCGTGTGGATAGCATTTTTGATGAGCAAGGAACTATTGGACCGTCTGCAGTTGGTTATTCCACTCCTTATAGCAAAAGAAAGAGAAAAGGCTCTAGACATCGGTAAGTTTTAGTATATTTTTTGAATGGGTATTTATAGGGCTAAGTGAGGAATGAATTCCTATATCATTATTTTTTCTACCTAAATTTTTAAAACTAACAAATACCCAATTTTTTTCACACTTTGAACTCTATTTGATGGTAGCTTCGTGACTCGTTGGTGCAAGAATGATTAATCCCATCCATTTAATCATAAAACAAATACACGATGGTATGCGTAATAAAATAAATTGACACTTAATTTCTTAAAAGAAATCAATTTCTGTGACTCAAAATACCGAATACCGAGTAATACTTAAAAAAAAAATTGGTTTTTATGTAACAGTTCATTTATTCTTGCTATTTTTAATGTTATACAAATTCTTAACGTCCTTCAAATGTATGTATTTGTGTCATTTATAAATCTGATTCATATCGATAAAATACACAATTTACACAGAAATCGGATAAGATAATATTTATATGAAATCAACTGTGAAACGTAGAAAGGATGTAAACAAATGTTTTATTTCGTTTTAAAATAACGAAATGATTCCATATTTTGTACCTCAAATCTGTATTTAAGTACATTTGACTCCTTTCGAGTGTAATCAGTATTTCGGAAATCGAATTTAATTAATTCATCATCATCAACAGCCCTTAATTCGTCCACTGCTGGACATAGGCCTCTCTTGAATTATTTATTTTGAGTAAAAAAATTCATTTACAGGAATTTGAATATTCTTGCTATTTGATTCTTCTTCATCAACCCATATAAGTCCACTGCTGAGCACGGGTCTCCTCTACCATTGAGAGGGTTTAGGCCATAGTCCACCACGCTGGCCTAGTGCGGGTTGGCGGACTACACACCTAAGAAATTTCTAAGAACTTTTTAGGTGTGCAGGTTTTATCACGATGTTTTCCTTCATGATTGCAGATTAATAAATATCTTGGAAATGTTTGAAGACGTAATTTGATTTAAATAAACACTATGTTTCTATTTGCAAAGTTTATTTTTTGGTACAAATATTAATAAAATATGGGCTAAATCTAGTAACATTTTCAAAATAAAATTTAAAATCATCAAAATGTAAGCAAGATCATTAAATGAACTCATCAAATGTTAGCAATTTAGAACTACAATATTAATAACTACAGTGGTTGGTTACAGTCGCAGACCCGGAAGACCAACTAGGTCCAGACGAGCTGTGTGCAAAAATGGTGACGAAAATGTGCCAATTCGCAGAAATATTCCGTCCAAAGGCATTAAATACATGAGGGATCTCGTTAACACTGTGGTAAATTATTGTTTTTAAACTTGTTTTGGGGTTTGAGGGTCACATCAGATATTTTGTTGGGTGTATTTATTTATTTTATGAAATCTTTTTTATATAAATTGTGTCGTTGGTATTAAAGTAAAGTGTGCTGTATGAAAAATAAATTCTAGACTTGCCTTCCTCTTTTTGAGTTTTCCTTTCGAAATATTTAAGAGTACATGGAGTAGAGAATTTTGCCCAATAAGCGGGCTCATATAAAACCTGGGAGTTAATACAACTGCATGGATACTATAACTCAATAAAATTTAACACTTCAGAAGTTATCTGAATCTTGTACCCGTGACGTTGCTCCACAAAGTTATAATCAAATTATAATCGAAATCAATAAATAAAAATTATACAACATTATTCCGTTTAAATATAATTTATTCCTTCTCAGATCAACAGCAAATGGCGTTTCCTGATCCTGATGATGGTGGTGGCCCATTTCGTGTTTTGGTTCGTGTTCGCCGCGATCTGGTACGCCGTGGCAGCCTCCTACAACGAGGATATTGGAGACGGTCAGATGCACTGCGTCACTGGAACTTCGTCTTTCGCTGGCCTCCTGTTGATGACTGTGGAAACTCAGGTTAGGATAGACAGATTATTTCACAGCCTCCATAAGAAGTTCTAGCTTAATCCCGCACCGAGACAAATGTTTACATATATGTGTAACTGCTGGGCACGGGCCTCCATTACCATTGAGTGGGTTTAAGACCTTAGTTCCCCACCACCAGTAGTGCGGATTCGCGGACTACACACCTAAGAAATTCCTCAGACCTTTTAGGTGTGCAGGTTTTATTATGATGTTTGTGCAATAGTTAATATTTGTTTCGGATATGTGTTTGTGAGCCCGAAAAGTCGGTCGTAGTTTCTGAGATGGCACAAAAATAGTACGTATGTGTTCTTAGAATTCTGTGTTTATTTACTTATGTTTTTGTATGAGAAGGTTAATAAGACCAGAAGTTGTATTAGCTCGTTTGTATGAGATATATTTTTTATTTATGGTTTTTATAAGTGTCGATAAAATTCTTTATTTTCTTTTTGTCCTGCCACTTTTATAGAGTATAGATATATTATTTTTGATAATTTTGTTAGTACACAGATGTGGTCAATCGAGGCTTTATTGGATCTACACAATAATTATGTACATTTTAAATTTTAATATTTAAAAATATTGTTTGCAGATGACGATTGGCTACGGCGTGCGATATCCGAACGAAGAATGTCCTGAAGCCATCATTATTATGGTCTTTGAGGTAAGTGCCAATTAATATACATATGAATTATTAATGAACATATGAATTATTCATATTCTAGTCGTTGCAGGCATCTCCGTATGCTAATCATTAGAAACCAAATATAATATTCTTCTCCTGTTTTTGCCACATTCAACATTGCTGCTGCGCACCTATTGGTCGTAGCGTTATGGTGCACAGACTTAAGCTTTCTTCGGTAAATAAACTATATAAATTCCAACGAAACTCTAAATCGGACCAATAGTTCCTGAGATTAGCGCGTTCAACCAAACAAAATCTTCAGCTTTATTATTAGGAAGGATTATGGATTAGATTTTATGTACTTCTTCGGTGGTTTAATTAACATTTAAGTTATATTTGTAATATTTTCATTAATTATAAATTTTCATGTTGTTTTAGATCGTTGCAGGCACAGCTTTATCTGGTGGTCTTTCGAGTTTACTATTCACTAAACTAGTGAGACCCAACCGGCATGTCTCTTCAGTGGGATTCAGTAAGAAAGCCACAGTAAGTTTATTGCCTAACATATTTTTTGTATTTCTACTTTTGCATATTCACACAGCTACGACGATATACGTCTGCATCAATATATTATAGTCAAACTTATAATCTTGTATTATCGTCTAGCCTGCGAAATAAAATTCTAATAAAGGAGAAGCAAAATCAACAAGTTCCCTGCCTATCTCACTCAAATTAAATAGAAAAATATGTGTTGTAGCTTTAGAGCTACAACATATACTTAGGTATGCACCAATTTATTACCTACTTTCTGACACCCATGACAAACATAATCCTTAATAGAGTAAGGCTAGGTCTGAAGTTTGCGTTATTTCATAAATTTCTTTGTATTCAAGGTCTGCCTACGGGATGGCCACCTGTGCTTGCAGTTTAGAGTCTGGGACCTCCTGCACCTCAACATCGTTGGCAGTACAATCACTGCTTACATGCTGAAGCCAATCAGGTAATTCATACACCAGTTGTTTCTATATTCTCCAATATACTGCGTAATATACGACGGACCTCTCAGGGCACTTGATTGATCGAGCAGTCCGGAATTTTAAAATTGAGTTGGACATATGAATTATTCAGTTTTCTGTAAGAAATTTGTCTTTGGAATAATAGTTTTTTTACCGGAAAAAATAAAGGCTATCCCTTAAGTGAAGCTTAAAGTATTTTTTGTAAAAATCTAGACGCCTTAATAGCCTGATATGCCACTTATTTCAACATATGGTTAAAACTAAAAATAAACCCTCTAAGTTTTAGATAAGGCTCAGCAGTAGGAATCATACAGGCTGTCGATAATAATAATGTATAATGTATCATATTTATTTTCAGGACACTAGAAGGTGAAATGGTCCACAACTATATTCATCAGTTGAAGCTTAAGGAAGCTCGGGCCTTCCTTCTTTGGCCTATTACTGTGGTTCATGTTATAGACGCTGAGAGCCCCCTGTATGACTTCTCAGCTCAAGATATGATGGATTACAGGTATGTTTTGAGTATTCTTTCTTAATTTTAATATTTTCTTTCTCTAGATATAGTCCGAGATCCCAGGGCCGCTAGACGTTACTTATTTTCTGATGGATGAAATGTTGCCCATTGGGTAGTGTTAGTATGTACTACCAACGTATGCATACTCGCTAACTTGCTCGAAGGGCCAATTTACGGATATCCGCTGTTTGGGGTACCAAAAAGCGTGGCGTAAATTCTCATGGCTAATCACGTATGTTTTGGAAACTATCGTTAAAAATAAGTCTTCAACACTCCACGCATTTCCAGTCGGTCATATTGCTTTACAGACGCTTTGAAGATTCAAAATAATGAGTTAATTTCACCTAAATTCTGATGCTCCATTTTTGTATACGTTCACCAGGCAGCTATTTCATAATCTTTGACAAGAAGACAGACCGACCCAAGGGGTCTATTTTCCCTGAAATCTTTTAGAGGCCTTTTGGTATCCCAAACAGCGGATATCCGTAAATTGGCCCTTCGAGCAAGTTAGCGAGTATGCATACGATGGTAGTACATACTAACACTACCCAATGGTCCACATTTCGTCCATCAGAAAATAAATAAGGTCTGGCGGCTCTGGGATCTCCGTCTAATAAATATTTTTGTTTTCTGCATTGATAGAAATCTAAAGTAAGAGCTACGAGAGACTAAATATATTTCTGTGATCGATAGCAGATAATAGTCAGCAATACATTCCGAAGCGTTGGTAGTTTTATACTGACGATTCAAAATTACTTCAAAAACTATAATTAAATTAAGATTCCTTAACTTTTTAATCCTGATTTTAAAATTTAGTGATGAGAATGGTTGTCTTTCACTACGGTCTATATTTCGTGAACATTTCAGGTACTAACTTTTATTAACGGTACCCAATCATTATTAAATTAAATCATCAATGTTATTTCAGATTCGAGATTGTGGTATGCCTCACTGGTTCTTCGATGAGCATGGGAACTGTAACACAGAGCAGGACGTCCTATTTGTCAAAGGAAATTATGTGGGGATACAGGTTCAAGAATGTACTAAAGTAAGTATTTGATTTATTATAGTCATGAAGATTATACAATTCATATTAAATACTTTACCTGTCATGCGTAAAATCCCTGTCTCTGACTGTCAAATTGTGTCTTTCTGCTTAAAAATTAAAATTTGGATGTTATAAAATTTTTATGTTGAAAAACGCCCTACAATTTCATTACATAGTTCTAATCTGAAACTAAGATAGAACATATATTTGTGCGATCACTCAAACGTATGTACGTTTCAGTGTGGGAATGTTTGAAAAAGATATTAAAAATACAACAGTCACTGACAATCTTAGCCTCGAGAGACATCCTGTTTACATAATTTATCTAGTAAATTGACATCTAATGCACCCTCAACCTACACTAAAACTTAAAAACCCTACATTTCTTTGCAGCTACTCGAAACAGCACGAAGCCTACGCCATAGCGATCGAAGACCTGGACACAGTAGAACAAGTGGACACGCCCCTCTGCAGCGCCAGTAGACTAAAAGAATTCCAAGAGGACATCCAGCTGTCTTCTACCATCCTCTCCCCACCAGTTTCCATGACCCCTACAAACATATCCTTGAGTCCAGAGGACTCGTCTACTCTGTCCAAAGCAGAAGACTCTCTGCCGTCTTCTCCGAGTCTGAACCGAATGGCCGGAACCCAAAGGAGTTTCGGCTGGAACTTCCAGAGGTTTCAGCCGGAGAAGTACGTGAATGTAGAGTTGGAGCAGAAGATTGAGTGATGAAAGAAGAATATATTTATATCTAACTATGTTCTGGAAGATGTAGTCCAGTTTGGAAAAGCATTCAGCGATGTTCCTACAACAATGCCACCTGTCGAAAATTCGTTGTACCAACTTAGAAAGCTTTAGCTCATGCACAACAACTTTGCAAATGCAGCAAATGCAAAGTTTTCGATTCTATAAAGGACATACAAACATTCATTTTTATGTAAATAGATATAAGAAACCACACCTCGATTGCTCAATAATCAGTAGAATAGAATACATTAAATTGTTTACTAGTTGTGTAGAGATACTTGTCTTTCAGAAAATTAGTCCGCGTCATTACGAATGCTCTAAAGAATTTAACTTTAACCCACCATATCTCAACTATAATGTACCATGTCATATGCCAGAAAAAAATGTTTTCATTGTAGTGTTAATAAAATAAACTTTCCTCCTTCTTTGCCCCCTTTGACCTATGACGAAAGAATAATGCATCCAATCGTCATATGTAGGTAATCCATAGTTATCATACGTTATTTTTATAATTTAGTCAATCTAGTCTTTTAGTATTTTTAGATGTAAGCGTAGCCGAATTACTCATGTGTACGAAACATATTAAAATATATTTTATTACTAAGAGAAAATATTTTTGTTTTTATGTCACCTTACTGTAGATTAATGATTGCACTGGGAATTACTATGAGTGTGTTCTCCACTACTGAGAGGATTTAGACCTTAGTCCACCACGCTGGCCTAGTGCAAAGTGACGAGACTTAACATCGAAGAAATTCCATAGTAACGTACAAGACAGTATTTATCCAGTATTCACGTCCCCATTTAGACAAGACACAAAAATCAATAAACCTTTCCTCGTCTAATATTTTACGAATCTAATAAAGCACCCCCGAAATGGGGTCGTTCACCCGACACGCGCGCGGGTTCATTGACCCCACCCCTGATGTTTCGGCTATCTATTTTTTTTCAACCCCAAGGGTCCGGATCAAATATTAACAGGACGGGATATATAATACATTGACGTTTTGTAAAGTCACGTTTTTGTGTTCCCGAGGGAATTCGGGACTACCCTAATCTAAGCTCGGGGATGAAATCTCAGTTTATTTGCGAGTATTGTTCGATTTTGTGTTGATATTGCAGATGTGTATAACTGGGCTAGTCAAGATCAGTTTCAATGGACTGGTAGTTTCGTTTACGGATTAATACTTCGATTTTTTTATGATGGTAATATGATTTAAGAGTAAGTATATCCAATTCAGGAGTTATTAAAAAATATCTGGACTTATTAACACTAAGTAAGACATATGGAGATTTCTTGTAGCTGAGATTGTTTTGCATTCCGAGATGACAACGTGGTAGAACCACATGTAAACTTCCGATATGTCTATTATTAATTTTTAGATTTAAATATACTTCAGTATAGCTCAGCATTCAGCAACCTCGTTTTATCATTAACTAGCTGTCACCCGCAGCTTCGTATGCTAATCTTTAGACTTTAAAATTTTTCATTTTTTTTGACAGATATTACAGTGCTGTCCCATTTCTATCGACTTTAGTATGATGATATGAAGCCAAAACCTCTCTCGTTAAATAGACTATCCAGACATTAAGTACCCCTTAAAAACTTTACCTCTTTATTGAAGAATCTGGATAAATTTACTGTATTTTGATACTAAAAAGATAGTCTAGCCCTTTTTTCATTCCACATCTCAACTAAACCACAAACCCTAGCATTAACTAACATGTACTAGACTGTATAAAGCGCAATCAGATTTAAACAGCGCGTCGAAACAAAACAATACCACACATTAGCTCCAATCTCCATTGAGATGGCAGACGATAATCCCTTAAACCTAAAAGGGGTGGAAAGCTGTCGGATCGATGTAGTTTCATACCCCCGAGCTATTTAATTCATTCCACACAGATTTGTCTGTTAGTCTACGCGCGACGACTCTGTACCAATGAAATGGATTTCATTATGATTGTACTGATTTTTTAAACACAAAAGATAAATTTGAAACAAATATTAATGCTTTTGGTTATCACACTCATGTAAAAGTGTTCTACCCGAATTATTTGAAAGCAGCCATGTGAAACATGATAGTACATATAATCGTGGGTTCGGCACGCTCACATTTATTTTTCTGCTAAAGCGTTTTTTTTCATTGAACAAATTAATGTCGGGAACATAAATAAAAGAAATATTTTGTTTTGAATATTTCATTTATCGAGGACATATAATTTATGTAGGCTACTGATTCAGTAGTACTGTATGTAGGAAAACCTAAGAACATTTCACGAAAACTCATTCCGCAAGACCTTATAAATATACCATCTAAATTTATAGATGTACGGATTTATGTCATATACTTTCTTTCACTATAAAACATACGTACCTACATACTTACCATCACGCCTGTGTTCGGTGAAGGAAAGGCAAAGATTGCTGTTTTTCTGCATAATTTCCTTGATAATTTACTTATGGAAAAACACTTCCCAGAAATCGAACCCAGTACATACCTGTAACGCGAGATCACTCGCTATGAAACTATATTCATATTATGTCATACTTAGAAACCTGCGAAGTAATTCTATTTATATCTCCAAGGTTTATTCTTCATGCATTGACACGAAAATATTTCACAATATTTCTATTGTATTATCAGGTGTATAATCTTATAACATGAATGTGTGAACGCACCCCAACATGGGGGTGTAGAGATCATTATCGTAAATAACTACGTAGCATGGGGTGGCGGGGTGGCTATGACGAAATGTCTACATTGTTACTCGTAGCTTGCTGTTTACAGTTCTACTATAGAATAGAATGTAACTGAGGCTGATCGAGCTTGATTCCTATTTTATTTTTATATTCTATACAATAGCAACATCATCATCAGCCTGTAACGTCTCACTGCTAAGCACGGGCCTCCTCTACAACTTGTGAGGGTTTAGGCCTAAGTCTAACACGCTGGCCTAGTGCGTGTTGGCGGACTACAAGACTAAGAAATTTTTAAAAAATTTGGTAGGGGAGGTTTTATTACGATGTTTTCCGTCACCGATGAAGCTAGTGATAATTCATGGTGAATATACACATAACTTTGAAAAGTCAGAGATGTTTGCCTAAGGTTTGTATCCGAGACAGGCGAGATTCTTGACCGTGCTCGATTCTAATCTTGAAACACAAAACGCTTGTTTTTTATTTGAAAATTGACATCAATTTATATGTGTGTGTGTTTAATATTGCAGTAAAAAAACAAAAATATTGTAATATTTTGTTTCACATTTAATAAGCACAAGTGTGTCCTCGAAACAGCTCGGGGCCCAATTTGATCCGTTGCTAAGCAATGTGTTGGGGGACCGACCCCCACTTAATATAGTGATGGGGGACAAACCATATTATAACAAAATCAAATTATTCGATACTATTGTTGTAAAAATAACTGTGACTTTCGAGGTGTCAAACTTAAGTGCAAAGTATAAATGATTGGAATGCTATAAGGTTCTTTCTGTGGACTAAGTCGAAGACTCCTGAGTTTTATTTCTAAGTTTTATAAGGTTATATTAGCTTTGAAAACATTGTATTTACAATAAACCACTTATTTTAACGGTAATGGAAAACATGTTGAGAAAACCTACACACTTAAAAGTTTTTAGGAATTTCATAGTTTCGTATGAATGAATTAACTTTACCCTATTCTGAAACTCTAGTGTTGCTCTTTCCAATCAATAGTTTACAAAAAGGAGTCGTATTTTAACCAATCACTTATTGTATAATGTAAGATATGACGTCATTCTCATTGTAATTTTTACTTAGGGGAACAGCCATATGGTAATGTACTTATAGTCAATTACAATTATTTTGTTAATGTGACTTTTTATGCTAGCGAGTAACAACAATGGAACTTAATGGGAACTACAGAAGGGTTGAAATAGAATATCAACTGATAAGAAACGACTAAGAATATTGTTATATCATAATAAAGGCCTATACCCAGCAGTGGACCACAATTGGCTGATGGTGATGATGATGATTATTTTTATCTCGGGCGAGGATCGAACCTAGGGCCTCTGTTTTCGGAAGGTAGTGGCTACTTAAAGCATGGAGCTGTTTAATCATAATGAAAGCTAAATTTCTTGGCTATGTTACTATGGTGGGTTTTATGTCGAAGCCTCTGTCTCCTCTTTAGGGGATAGAAGGGTGAGTGTGTATGTAGATTGAACAAAAAACTCGTTCGTAGAATTTCTCATCAAGTCGATGTGTTTGGAATTGGATAGGGTTAAATAAAAGAGTGAATTAATTTTTTTTATATATTTAGAACAAGAAATGTATAGTTACAACCATTGAGGATTTTACATATCATATTGTAAAACCTATTGTATAAAGTGAAGAAGAATGACGTTTCAATATTTTTTTTTTTGTATTTATTTATTATACAAATTAATTTATAGACACATAAATGACGTGGAAAATATTATTCGAATACTCAAAAATCAGGCAAGTAATCGCTACAGATTTAAATATTCGGTTATTAATGCTTAATTTTAGGAATGAGTATTTTCGAAACCGTCTATTCATGAAAGAAATTGATTGCGTGTGGATTTTCCAGAAGGTTGGCTTTCCGAAAGTTCCATACGCAACCCAAAACGATCTTAAATTATACAGAACAACATTTAAACGACAAGAGCCGCTCTGAAACCGTTTTAGCGAATAAAATGCCATTTTAACTAGCAGTTCAAAATGCCGGACAATCTATATCGAACCCGTATGATCATCTTGGTCGTTTCCAACAAACATAAAAACCGTGTTCGTAAACTTACTTTATTTGAGGAACACATGACGTCCACGCAAAACTGTATCAGTTGGTCTCAACACTACCAGCGCTTAATGCGCTTCTTCCATTGCGTGAGACGCTTCGCCGAGAATAATCCGAGCGTATAATATAAGCGTAGCGCTCTGTGCGCTTAGCTCGGAGTTATTCCAACAATTATATAGGAAACGGCCAAGAGTAACAATTTCAGCGCTCTCTTATTGACTACTGTTTTGTTGTGCAACATAATATTTTTTTCACATAAGCTATAGAGGTATTATTTAAAACGACACAATAATTATATAGAAATACCTAGGTTTTAGGTACATTAATAACTAAATCGGTTAATACCACCAACACATAGACACCTACCGCTTAATTTTATTAATAATTCATAAAAAGACAAAAACGAAATTTCATTAACATTGACATGCGTTTGAGAACCGGAAGATCATTTTTTTGTGATTTTTTTTTTTATTATTTTCTCTATACTTTTATAAAATACGTTTTGTATCAAAGTGGAGTCAGCTAGCAAAAACAAGGAAAATGGCTGACTTTTTTATTTTATTATTTATTTATTTTTTATAAATATCATTGCTTTTTCTAGTACTTAACTTTGGAGTCGGTAAAATACTTACTGAATACTTAATTTTTTCAGATTCTTATCTTACGATGCATTTTACTAATTTACCCACTATGCTTAATCCAAGTCGGATTGGATGATTTGGTTTGGTCTTGCTCGGGTCTATGTGCCTTAGTCAAAACTACGAGAGGACCATGTTCGACCTATCACGCCGTCTCTCTGACAAATTCGACCTATCACGCTGACCTATCACTGTGACTTTTCGGCCAAAACTTCCATATGAAACTCTGACCTGCTGAGATTTCCTTATGTTAGAATTTTACTTAACGTCCCGCAATTTTTTCTCCTCTACGGGACTCTGACATTAAGAGGCATTCAAAATCCGCCTATAAAGTCCATGCGTTTTTTAAACGTACATTTTCTTTTATAAAGAATTGTATTCCGGATCTAAAATTCTCGTGAACATAGAAATTCTCAGCCCGGAAATGGTCTTAGGCTAAAATGACCGCGAATAATGAAACCGCGTGTACAAAGTATCACTTGTTGATAGTTCGAATCTGACATTAATGTTGACGTGATACCGAAACTTTTATATGTCTGTACATCGTTTTATATATATGTGCTAACAGTACTAGGATTATCACATACTACTCTGCAATCGGTTGGTTTCCATTAAGTTTCAAGATATTGAATCAATCAATCGACTAATCGATTCTAAATTTATTGCTTTTAAAGATATTACTAAGATTTATGTATTATGAGATCATTATCACATTTACTTATAGACAATTCATTAAAACAGCCACAGCACAATGGATTCAAGTCATGCGTCACTAATCACAACTGGCACTTTGTATGCACATGCTCTTGCGGGACCTATCACACCCGGCACACTTCAATTAACAAGTGATATTAATCTAATTATTGGTTCTAAATGCACGACCTATCAATACTGGCACAGGAGACTTAACAATATGTATATATTACTTTGGTCCCAAATCGTGCGGGACCAATCATGACTGGACTAATAACACGCCGCTGTTCGATGTTTGGCATCTTAAAGCGTGATATGTGGCTTTAAAATTGACACATTTTATCTGACAATAATAACTTAATTGTACCATGTTGGAATAGTCAAAAGACTATGAACTACTAGTGAAAATGGTGACCACTTTTTAACTTTTAGTGTTGTAATGTAGACTGGTGACATTGTACCACGGATGTAAATATAGTGTTGTGCCTTTATCGATATGTATTTGTTGTGACTTAATCGACAAGTGTTGCGCCTTAAGACGTGGGTGATGCTTTATAATGTAGCGTAGTGATGTCTCAAAATTGCCAAATGTGCCTTTGTCAACAGGTATAATGTTGTGCACTATGATATCGTGTAGATAGTATTGACGTGACATAATATTTTTATATCGACAGAACTCAATAGTGCATCAATGTGACATGTGCAAAAAATCGACGTGGTGTATCGACAAGTGTACTGTGAATAACAGTGTAATGAATTGCATACATAGTGTTGTGCCTTAGTCGATTATCGATAAACATAATGGCAACCAACATTGCATTTAGAGGAATCAACACCGAAACGAATCCTAGAAAATAGACAGTGAAATTGATATCATATGATATTTTACGTTTAAATTCGAAACTATTGGTTATATAATATATTTTTTTTATTTATAATTCGCTTACCCGAAGCCTGGACCGTTGCCGTTTGATGTTCTTTTACGTGTTTATTGAAAAATTTCTTATTTACCCCCCATTCTACATCGTTAGGCTCATCCGGGGAGTTTTGGACTTTCACTGTCTATAGGAGGAGATGGGTGTGCTGGAGTTCAACTGGATTCTTGCGGCCTGACCCTAAAATCACCGATTTTCTGATCATCACTAATCTTGGAAATTTTCTCTCTAGATGTAATGGATTCGAACCTTGAAGGGTCTCCTACCCCTAAGCCGCAAGCACCAGCACACACACCGTAGTGTAGGTGACGATGATCAAAGGGTAGCTACAAAGAAACAAAGGCTGTATAATAACATTAACATACTATTACACTGTCCCATAATATACTAGGAAGAACTGTGTGAGCAAATTTGGGTGTATTAAAATACAGCCTTCTGAGTAGCGGAGAGTGCGTACTAAAAACATTTCATTCACGAGTAAATAGTAACAATTAGTCGATGTCTCGTTATATTACACTGGTATATTTCTATCGATTGTACAATCGATTTTGTCAAAACTGTAGTCGATTATTTGAAAATCGATTTAAAAGATTACCACGAGCATGTCTTTAATGATTTGTTGGAAATATGCGATTGATTTTAGTAGAGTCGATATGAAAATAGCATTGACGAAATCGATTGTACAATAACGCGAAACGTCGTTTAAATGGATATATTGAGCATAGAATCCGACGTTTGATGTTACAGAAATATGTCCACGTGTAAAGGGTACCTTATTTTATGGAAGATTTAATATTCTCCTTTGTGTCTCACGGAATAGCGAGTGACGCGATCGCTTTTATTTGTGCTGCGATCGGGTTTTAGCCATTCTTACACATCACACTACTCGATTGCCAGGCACTGGAAAAGATAATCAAGTTACTGCAATTATAGTCAGGCAGTATACAACCAGCTGAATATTACTCGCACAGTCGCTATTGCTTCATTAATGTCTCACAATTGTAATCATTACCGTCAAAATCTTACAGTCTAAAAGAAGACACTTTTCCCTTATCCTATCGCTTTCTTAAACCACTCTGTTAACCCATCCCTATTACCCATCTACTTTTAAAACCTACCAAAATAGTAGGTTATTCCAATACCTGGCAACCCAGCTCATCAAAAACACTATTATACCACTTCTGACGGACAATCCACGCAACATATTTTCAATTGATTTACTTATTAATTATGGGCTATTAACCGTCTTTGTACGGATGATCACGTTTTCCAATCGAGGGACACGGAAACTAACGATTCTTATATGAAAAGCACGTGTTAGGGAAAGGCATGTGCTTATAAAAAAGACACGTGCATAAGGCTATGATATTATTAATTATTGCTTATTTGTTATTTTAATTATTAATAATACATTATTTATAATTTTAAAGCACATCGAATGGTGTCTGGACAGCAGTATTGTCCACGACTAAGGACAGATTTTGTTCTCGTTACGTCATCTAAATAGAGAATTACTGCTAATTGGCTCATTCGTGAGATTTGGCCACTGCTCCTGGAACTAGCTCGTACCTAACCAGGCAGGCTGCGGGCCCGCCCTTGAGCAAAACATTATCCATATAAATTACTTTGTAACGACTGCTTGTCACGCACTTCACCCCGGAATCCCGCCGACAAAAGTCGTAATATTCTTTTCCGTGTCCCAAGATATCACTTATCTCATTATTCATTATTTTACCTTTAATTTTAGATCAATCGTCACGTGTTATTTTTTATACTTTACTTCTTTGCTAATTTCACAGCCACATTCAATTAGCCTATGCGTTTTAGTATTGTTTCTGTGTTGCCAATTATTTTTTTTTCACTATAATTAGTATTTTTTCATAAAAAATGCATTAAAACACCTTTCAAAAAGTAGCAGTTACGCTATTGGTTATTTTTGATTGTCCCTTCCATGGGGTTCGACAAAAGTATCAACCACAACCCTAACGTAGATTTTGTAGATTTATTGTGCCGGCAAAGTTTTACCCGCTGGTTTTGTTTTTTCGGCAATTTTTATCACTTTGTCGTCATTTTAATCGCATAAAACATTATTGCCATGATTGCGTAAAAATTGCAAAAAAATTGTTTTACACACCAGTGTACTCTTTTCCGCAGATCTTATTTGACTATTGACTTGTCATTACAAGTACAGGAAGCGAATCATTCTTTAAATCTTTTGACGATTTTAGCGTTCGTCAAAGTGACGCCGTATTCTTAGGTTTATACAAAAAATATTTCTTTGACGCTAGGTAGAAATGCAACGTGATTTTAAAATCGACTATTTTTCTTTAAAAACCTTTCAAAAATGTTTTTATAAAATGTACACATCACTGTTTGGGCCTAACCTAAAAGCGTCAAATGACATTTAATTCAGTGTTGCCAGTAGAGAGCAGTACACTGGTTTGGTAGAATTTAGCAGCGGGTAAAGCTCCGACGGTGTAGTTGGTGGAACGTCTCCTTGAAATCCCTTAAAACTATGAAGATATGATTTACAGTATTTTTAAATATACATATAAAAATATTACAGTTAACGTGTTCGGTTAAACACTCACAATAATTATTGCTTCACCAGTTTACTTTACTAAGTGGACATCGTCCTCTATTCTATTGAGCACTATTTTACCGAAAGACGACAGGGTGGCCATTTTCTGGAATAACAGGAGATTAGTATCACTGGGAATGGAATATATTTCATATATTTTCGGGGTAAGTTTAGGTTGTAGAGTAAATATTATTTTTTGTGGTAGTTTACTTGCAAAAAGTGGCCACCCTGGTACTGGGCCAATGAAACGTTCCTCCAACCGGCATCACCTAACCGTAGCCTTATAACACAACATCCAAAATATTTGCATTTTGATACATTTTATTTATTATCTAAAAAGTCGATGAGTTATTAAACGATTTGGTGTTTTATGTTTCGATTACAGACGCGGGGCCGCGCCATTTTAATCCATATTAATTAGAACGAAAGTAAAACACAAAAGTTTTTTTTGCAAAACAAAAAATTCGCACGTCCACCCATCCTTAGATTAATTGCCCTTTATAATTCCCTAATAAATAAATCAATTCATCTTAAAATATTACGACACGAGCACACTTATCGGTATCGATAAAAACAATCGATTTCACGAAATTTCACTGAACTCTAGTGAGGTGCTTTTATCGATATCGACAAGTTAGTCGACCCGCATCATTAAATTATACGAGTAACACACCTATACGAATACACAAGGAAAAATACAAGAAAATTGCACATAAATTAATGACAGATATATGTACTTAATTAAGAAATTATTATTAAACTACACTCAACGTTATGGTAACTTCAACTATTCAAAATATTATAATATTACATATTAATATACGAAGTAGTCTTGAGGTTAGGCATTTTGAACTGAATATCATTTAATATTCTAACCTAGTAGGTTAGACTTTCCTCAAATTTAACACTGACTAGAACATTGCTTCAAAAAGTTCCGAGACACCCAATCCAGTCTAAAATTACATCTAGACTGAACCGAATACCTGAAAACCGACTAGAACCCACCCATGCAAAACGCCTAACCCCAAATTAATAAAAACACAATTACGAAAACTGACTAGAATAGTTGAATTTTCTGCTGATACGGAACAACATAAAATAACAACTATACGTTTAACCTAACATTAATATTAAGATGTTTAGCCAAAATTGTGCTCAGCAACTTGCCTTAAGCCGTGTGGCCTAACCCCCAAAGGGCGGACTCAAATGTCCCCGAATCCGTCTGACATTGCCTAAACGAGAAATTTTGACGACCTGCCAAAATTAATCGAAACAATGAGAATTTATCTAAAACATATTCTAGTTTCACTATCGGAGGATGCGAACATACTCGACATTTTTATTTAATATCTAAACGAAAATCGAACCTCCATACGATACGAAGGCAAATCGCGATCGAACATTTAAGCATAAGCTGTCTAACGAAGCGTATTAATATCGTGGTGTTGGTATGAAAAAATTAAGCGTTTTTTGTCGAATTTCGTCCGCAACGTTGGTAACTCGCAGTTCGGCGGATAAATAAACGATTTTACAATAAAAATGTAATAAGACTCATCATTGACACTCGCATGCCGACATTACTCCAAGATATTTATTTAATATATTTCTTTTAATTAAATTACTGCCTATTAGTTATTGCACGTATTACATTAATAAATATATAAATACTTGTAAATTTAATCTCCATCTTTGGTATGAAATGACCTATTATATCTGAATTGTTACAAAACTGATTTTTATATTATAAGTATATAGTTTTTTTTTACAAAAATCGTAGGGTCGTTAGGACGGCACGATAGTTATTCTATGCAACTTCGATGTTCAAATAGGTCTTTGTCGGAGTGTGTTGCGTGTTAGACGCGGCGATTTATTTTATCATTTTCCTATATACAAATTTCCATTTAGACTAAGACAATTAAAGCCTACTTGGAACAGACGCGGGTCGCATCCATCCATACATTATATATAGCAGGTACCGATTTTATGTCTAAGTATGGGGCTCCCGCGGGACGCCCTTAGACTAGTGCACCATAGTTCCTTAAGGACTCTACCTATCCTGACCTCGGCTGGCGTCCAGTTCCGCCCGTGTTGCGCGCCGGGGGGCGGCGGGCCGGCGGGGGGCGTTGGCCGCCGGGGGGCATCGCTACCCCCCGCGGCACGCCCCTCGCCCGGGCTCCTAGCCCACACCTAGCTCGATCGATTTTCCTACCCCTCCCCCCCACCTACCCCCTACCCCGTGCTGCCCGTGAGCCTCCGCGGCCTATTTCAGCGCCGTTCATGTGTCAAATGGTTCGCGAGAAGGTGAGCGGCAACCCGGCGCCACCCCCGACACTATTCACCGTTATTTAAAATTTTATCAAAACCTATCACAGTTTTTGATTAGTTTTTTTCATCCTTAATTTTAATATAAATGATTTAAAATATACGTATAGATAATAATATATTTTTTCTCATCCAATCTTCAACGAGGAGCCGACCGAATGAGATAAATTGTATTTGGCATAACGTCGAGTTCTAGCACACGGCCCTTACTTTATGTTACAGCACTAAACACGATATGATCGCATACAAACATTGGAGCACGTAGCATTTTAGGCTATTATTGCTAAAAATTTATTAATTTTTATTCGTAAACTATTTTCTCGTTTACCACAACCGTTCATAAGCGAAGTTATACATCATTATTTGCTATTGACTATCATCAATATGTTCGGTTCATTTCTGGCCTGGAGAGCATCTCATGCTTCGGTTCTACAGTACAACATTATTGCTTGTCCAGCGCGCCGCCGCCGCCCGCGCATGCGCACCTGCGCCGCCCACGCCGCCCGCCATCTTGTGTTCCTTCTGAAAACACTTAACCCAATTCGGCAGCGTACTCGCGGCGGCGGTGGTGGCGCGGGGTGCGGGCGCGGGGCGCGGGGTGCGCGCGGGGCGGCGGCGGGGGCCGGGGGCGGCGCGGGGGGCGCGCGCGGGCGGCGGCCGGCGGCGAACAAAGGGCGGCCGCCGCGCGACCACAACTACACAATACACGTAAAAAACCCGGCGGGGCCGGCGACGTACTGTCGGGAAGACGGGTGGAGAGCGCGCCGGCGAGCTGCTGGCCGGCGCGGAACGAATGTCTGTATGTATGGGTGCGAGCCTGCCGTGCCGTCCTAGCGTCCAGCTAGGCCGATCCCTCCGCGATCTTAGATGGTCTTGATCTTGTTAGTCTTGAAGCTGACTTGCAGCACTCGGTTGCCGAGCGTGTAGCCGTTGAGCGACTGGATGGCGACCACCGCCTCGTCGTAGTTGGTCATGGTGATGAACCCGTAGCCCTTGCACTTGTTGGTCTGCAGGTCGCGGATGACCTTGACGCTCTGCACGGCGCCGAAGGGGCCGAACAGCTGCCACAGCACGTTCTCCTCGGTCTCGGGCGCCAGGTTGTACACAAAGATGCACCACTCGGAGCCGACGGCGCCCGGCAGCACGCCGCCCAGCAGCTCGCCCGCCAGCGGGCTGTAGCGCTGGAGCCCCTTGTTGATGGCTAACAAAGACTTGCCTGAGCTGAAGCGGCCGAGCGGTGCGGGGAAGCGCAGCGCGGCGGGCAGGTAGGCGGCCAGCGGCGCCAGCGCCTTGCCGTTGTTGCTCGGGTTGTTGGCGAACTTGACGGTGATGGGCTCGGACGCGCCCTTGGGCACGGTGCCGTTCAGCTCCTGGATGGCGCGCTCCGCCTCCACGCGCTGGTCGAAGCGGATGAAGCCGACGCCCTTCGACAGGCCCTGCTCGCCGCCGGTGAAGGGCCGCCCGCCAGAGTTCTCGCACAGGATGCGCGACGTGATGATGCGCCCGTACGGACTGAACAGCCGCTCCAGCTCCGCCTGTGTCATGGTCTTGGGCAGCCCGGACACGTACAGGTTGGCGCCCTTGATGGCCTCGCTGCTGGGCCGCGCGTACGACACCTTGATGGTCTTGTTCTGCAGGCGCAGGCCGTTGAGCGTGGCGATGGCCTTCTCCGCGTCCTCGGGCCGGTGGTAGTTGACGAACGCGTAGCCGAGGCTCTGGCCGCCGCCGTGCAGCGCGTGGTTGAGCGCGTCGGGGAACGCGGCGCCCTTGTTGCGGATCAGCTTGCACGACTCCACCTCGCCGATGCTCGAGAACAGGCTGCGGATCTCCTCCTGCGTCATGCTCTGAGGCAGGTAGTTGATGATCAGGTTGGTCTTGGACTCCTCCCCGGAGCCGTTCTGGTGCTCGCCGTCACCCTTCGACATGGTGGCGGAAAATAAACGGAAAGAACGAAAGGGAAACGAAAAACGCGGTAAAATAAAACGGCACGACCGTCGAGGGAGCGCGCGCGAACCGGTCTGGCGGGGTGGCGTGCCGAGGGCTGCGCATGGCACACCCTATCGACCGCGCTTACATAACCAGGTTCGTTCACCCCCCGCGTTGGAATACTGTCCGAAAAAACCAGATACCACCCCGGCACGATCGATCGGCCCGGGAAGCGGCCGCCTCCGTAACTGGGTTCCGCTCGCCCTCGCCTCCCGCGCCCCGCACCCCCCGCGCACACCCCCGCGCACCCCCGCGCACACCCCGCCCGGGCACCACGCACATACCCGCTTGTCATCAAATATTACTCCACTGATTTCCTACAAATTCTTTGATGTCCCCGTATTTAATTTATTCATTTCATGCCTCAATCACTCTTTGACTCAGATTTATAAATATAATTTATTTATCTAATAAATCATATTTTTCGTGAATTAAATAACTTTTAATTCAATTAATTTATTTCTATTTTTAAAAATTGCCAGTCATTCAATTCCAAATTGGTATAAACTTCTTATTTCAGTTACGTAAATCGTAAATAAGAAGTTTATTCCAATTTCGAAAAATACAAATTAATTAAAAATGTATTCGTCCAATTATAAATTTGAGTTAAATCATGTTAGTCAATCTGTACATAGTATACAGGGTGTCCGGCGAGGTAAACACCTACCAAACAGGTAGACAAGGGTGGTCGGGGGCTATTGAAATCACCCCATGTCCGCCACTCTATAGTTCGGATTTCAATCATTTCGCATTTCGACAGACTATTTGGGGGATTAATTAGTTTCGCAGACACTAATTGAAAATTTACCATCAACATTTCATATCGATCTGACTTCTCATTAGACGTAATCATAACTTATCAAGAATTCAAACCGCTACGAACCACTACAGTTACTGCTACCGATAAAGCTACGATTTTTTTGGACATCTACAAACCCACATAAAGAGTACTAGGTTTAAGACCTCTGGCAATGAAAGAGGTCTTTGCCCAGCAGTGGGACGTAAATGACCTGGTTTGTGTGTAAAGTTGGTCAACATTAAAGGTCTGTGGAACAAAGTCTTTGTCTGCATGCGATCTCGGGTCTTTGTCCCGTTTTACGGGCACTGAAAATGTTGGTAGGTAAAATAATTTATAAATAAGGAAATGAATGATAATATTACTCTGGATGATTTATTTGGAAACTTAATAATAAAAATTAAAAAGACTTAATTTAATTTTAAAAATAATTATAAAAAACCATTTCTGTTTTAATGGTCAATGTAATAATGTAGGTGAATTAAAAATCTCATTTGAAACAGAGTTTGTAATTTCAGTAAGAAATACTGAAATAAGAGAAAAGATTATGGTGCTGGCTTGAAACAAAGAACTTTTTTCACTTAACTAAGTTAGGAATTATGTCACGACCATAATGAATTTTTCGGCTGAAGAAAATTTTCAAGAATATTTCAGTGAAAATCTTGTGTATGAAAATTGGCGTTGGCTACCTTCTTACGTTTGAGGCAGTTTTACGTCTTTAACTAGTATTTCCAAGATGAATGGATACATTTCAGATGCCTATATTATATTTCTCATATTTTTTTATGCATTGTGAAGAGATGGATGGAGTGCGTGACTGAAGATATGAAAAAGAAAGGGGTGAATGAAGACGTGATGGCTGACAGGGATGTGTGGATGGGGAAAACATACTGCGCCGACCCCAAGGAATAAATTGGGACCAGGGCAGGGGAATGATGATTTTTTTATTCATTGTAAGGCATCACAATATTTTCCATCACCGGTAAGATTTTCCAAAATATGCTATTAATAGACACATAACTAAGACTAACTTTATAGATGGTAAATATATGTATGTAGACCTACAAAGAAATTTATTTGTCAAAATATTATCTACTTATTTATTAATACTTTAGGTATAAAATTATATAAAGGTGAACTTAATGCCTGAGGCATTGTTATCTATTCGGAAAAGCAGTAAAAATATCACGCCAAAATCTTTAAAAGATTTTTTCAATAACTTCTAATAAATGTTATTAGTCAAACCATGATGGCCTAGAGGTTTAGGCGCGCGTTCGAGAATATCGGCGATCGTAGGTTCAGACCGTAGGGACCTCTGACTTTTCGAAGTCATGTGTATATTCACAATGTATCATCACTTGCTTTCACGATGAAGAAAAACATCACGACGAAACCTTTGTAATTTTTAGGCGTGTAGTCCGCCAACCCGCATTAGGCCAGCGTGGTGGACTACGACCTAAACCCTCTCAATTGTAGTGGAGGCCCGTGCCCAGCAGTTGAAAGTACATGGGTTGATGATGATGATGATGATGAAATTCTATTAAAAAAACTTACTAATTGAATCATCATTGTTTTAACAGACTATTTTATTCTACAAACAAAATCTTTCAGACCGATGTTCCTCACGATGTTTTCCATCACCGACAAATATACAACACGTTCTAAAAGTCAAATACTTGAATATTGTCACCCAATCTGCACAAAGAGCTGGATACAATACAGCCAGGGGCTTTGTTCAAACAATTCTGATTTGCCTTTATAAAATTCCATTCCTTACAAACGTATTTGAGGTACAAATTGAAGGTGGTGTGGGGTGCACAGCGCAGGTAACGAGAGGCAAAAAGGAGATATGGCGGAAACGGATGTAGTGCCACCACTGGAACTTGTGACTTGAGTCGAAAAAATATTAACATTGAGGGCACATAATATTGTCTTGAAAGTCTCCTTGTATTATTAGCTTATTCTAATTGGTTCCTATCTGATTAATTTCATACAAGGATAATAAGAAGCAGTGACGGCCTCGAAGTTTAGGCGCACGGTCGAGATTCTCGGTGGTCAAGGGTTCGAACCCCAGGCACACATCTGACTTTTTGAAGTTATATAATAACGGTATATCTATAACGGTGTGTATTGACAATGAATTAATATCACTTGCTTTAACAGTGAAGGAAAACATCGTAAGCAAACCAACGCACGTAAATGTTTTCTAGTATTCCGCTACACTAACACACACTCTCAATTGTAAATTAGGCCTATGCCTTATACAGGGGGATGTATAAAGACTGGTTATGATGATGATAACATAAGTAACGTTCAATAATCCACTGTATTACAGTGCTGATTATCAATAGAACTAAGTGACAAACGGACGCTAGGATGACAGGCAATTTAGTTAAGAGAAATAATAGTGATGATGATTCTTCCGTCTACCGCCGTCTTGAAGAAAAATAAATGGTGCTGATGATGATGGTGATGTGATGATGATGATGTCCAGTAGACGAAGAAGATAGGCTGTATCGTAACAATAAAATTGTCTCAAGTTCAGACAATAGCGAGTATAACTCTCCGACGCTTTAACGTTTAAAATAGCTTTGCCGAGTTTCCCTAGATATTGCGCAGGGTTGTACTCTACAAGAAATTGCATTTTCGCTTCGAAATTACTCTTTGAAATGTTCTAGATGGAGCGATGAGAGTCTGTGAGGTTATGAATATCATATTTATCTTGAAATATTAAACTTTGTGCCTATTTCCTTTATGTAATAGATCCACGTAGTAAATACTTGAAAAAATCCTCTTTTTAAAGTCAAATAATCTTTATTCAATAAGACTTTCACAAGTTTCGTCATTATACATGTATTTTTTTAAACTAGTGCCTAGTTTTTATGTGCGGAAAGTAATCGTTTTCCATTTTGATAAAATTTTGATGATGAGACATACCTATAATTTGAAAATTATCTTTATTAAAATACACATTAATGAGTTGATTTGAATCGTCAATTTTAAACTATTATAATTATAATTAACAATGAATATGTCACTTGTCTGCCCTTATCAGGAAAGCATAAGTCAAGCTATAGTCATATTCAGCCCGCACGTACCCACTGCTGGGTATAGGCCTCCCTAATGCTCGCCATGTTTCTCGGTCTTGGGCTACCCTCATCCATAGCTTTCCAGCTACATGGGCTATGTCATCTGACCATCTGGCCGGTGGTCTGCCATAAATATAAATAAAACCCCATATACTGTTATATCTGTGTATTTCTTTAGCTTTAATATAGATACAATTAGTGCATTCATTCAATCAATTGACAAACGTAAATGTTATTGCTAAAAATTATTTATATATTTAGTTCTTCGCAGTCTAAGTGGCGATTTGTAAAATATTTTTTTATGCCCTTCAACAGAAACTTGCTTCATTCCTCGATGTCATTTCTATATTTCTATGTTGTCACTCCTGCTTTTCAGGTGTTGTAGTGGCAAACCTGCGGCTGTTTGCGTTTAGTTTTCTATAGAAGCCTGAAAGTTGATTTTGTAAATTTTGTTTGTTTGTACCGGGGTCACGATATTTTTATTTACATGTCAAATTGCTTTCGTTAATAAAATAATCAAGCTTAAAGATTATTATTTGAATTTTTTAAGGCAAGCTGAGCTTTTGGTCTTTTATGGAACTACCGCTACCGGTGGAAAAGTAGACTCTCATCATCATCATCATCAACCCATATACGCCCACTGCTGAGCACGGGTCTCCTCTAGAGGGTTTAGGCCATAGTCCACCACGCTGGCCTAGTGCGGGTTGGCGGACTACACACCTAAGAAATTCCTAAGAACTTTTAGGTGTGCAGGTTTCATCACGGTGTTTTCCTTCACCGTTAAAGCAAGTGATAATTCAATGTGAATACACACATAACTTCGAAAAGTCAGAGGTGTGTGCCTGGGGTTCGAACCCGCGACCGCCGAGATTCTCGACCGCGCGCCCAAACCTCGAGGCCATCACTGCCACTAAAGTAGACTCTAACCAAAAAAAATCCTTTTCAAACTTCAAACCTACAACCGTTTTGATAACTTTTTCGTATCATCTTAATCATTTCCACAACCATCAACATTATCATCATCAGCCAAAAAACGTCCACTCATGGATATTGGCCTCCCCAAATAACTTCCAAAACGCTTGAAACTTGAAAAAACGATCCTTTTCAATAATGAGACCTACACACGTCCTAAACTTTTTCGTATCTCTTACGGAATTATTTTTTGTAACGGCAACCCTAATGAAACAAAGGGGCCGTCGGGTAATTTATATGATAATAACGTGAAATATTCTTTGTACCAACTACCTTTAGAGGACTTTGTTGTCGCTATATTGTTGTAATACAAATAATAATTCTTCTTCTCTTCTTCATCAACCCATATACGCCCACTGCTGAGCACGGGTCTCCTCTACCATTGAGAGAGTTTAGGCCATAGTCCACCACGCTGGCCTAGTGCGGGTTGGCGGACTACACACCTAAGAAATTCCTAAGAACTCTTAGATGTGCAGGTTTCATCACGATGTTTTCCTTCACCGTTAAAGCAAGTCATCATTCTCCTGCCCTGATCCCAATTCTTGTTTGGGGTCGGCGCAGCATGTTTTGTCCTTCCTTCCGGTGTGGAAGGACAAAACATGCTGCATAAGAGTTTTGGCAGATGTTTTACGGCCGGCCGCCTGCCTGACGCCAACCCTCCTTGGGAATTTCACCGTTAAAGCAAGTGATAATTCAATTTGAATAGACACATAACTTCAAAAAGTCAGAGGTGTGTGCCTGGGGTTCGAACCCGCGACCGCCGAGATTCTCGACCGCGCGCCCAAACCTCGAGGCCATCACTGCTTGCTAATAATAATTACTATTAAATAAAGGCGGCTTCCGTGGACAATATTTCAATTAAATTACACGAATTACGTGTAAAGTTTATTTTATTACTTTTATAAGTCAAAGTCAAATTCAAAGTCAAATCTCCTTTATTCAAATAGACTTTCACAAGCACTTTTGAATCGTCATTTTTTTATGCTATTTTTTTAAAACTAGTGCCGCTTCGAAACGTGTTATCGCTGTGGAGAAGAAACGGCAAGAAACTCCCTCAGCAACACGAAATGTCATTTTTTAGGCATTTATGTAAGTATTGTATTCAGACAGACAGAAAACTAAGACAAGACATGGCTGCGGTGATTATAAACACACTCTACATATTTACTTCATTTTTCAATGTCATGTTTCGCCCATGGACTTTCGAACAACTATTTTTATATACAATTTAGCGACCCGCCCCGGCTTCGCACGGGTGCAATGCTGATATTTAATGGATGTTATCATACATATAAACCTTCCTCTTCAATCACTCTATCTATTAAAAAAACCGCATCAAAATCCGTTGCGTAGTTTCAAAGATTTAAGCATATAGGACATAGGGATAGAGAAAGCGACTTTGCTTTATACTATGTAGTGAAGGGAATAAGGCTTAGGTTTAAAATATTTTCCTTCTTTGCCGTATGAATGAGAATATCTGGACCCCAAAATAACCAATTATAAACACAATTAACGGGTAACGCTTTTAGTAAAATGGAAGCACCGCCACTGATGTTTGAAGACGGAGATCCCAGAGCCACGATTGTGCGAATAAATGTGTATTTTAACACCTATGTTTCAAAATTTGTGTTTTAAGTTCCTAGTAAGCTAATTGGCGTCTAGGAAATTCTATGAAAATCCATACAAAAAATTACTAATTTAATAACCCAAACGTTTTAGGGAATCAAACTCAAGACCTCTTCATACTCAGTGCATAATTGTGTTGCAACTAAGCTTTGTGTAAAAAGTTGGCATTTCTAACCACATTTCTAATCATGTACGTGTAATGGGAAAAGGTCCTATTATGTAACTGAAATGTACAGAGCATTAAATTAAAACCGAGGCCACATCCCAGTGTTACAAAGTACTCTCCTGAATATTTAGCGGGATTTGCGAAAAAAAGTTGACCTTTTTTTATTCCACTGACATGCATACTAAACTAGGACGTATTTTGAACTATATAGAGTCGCTTATCCAATCCACGATAAATAAAGAAAACGTTAACACCACCCTTTATACAATTTAAAAAAAACTCGCCTCTATGTTTTTCGATATAAAGTTGAGTTTCAATGCGCGCAAATTTAATACAATTGATCAATCTCAAAATTACAAACAAGTGGAAATAGACTCTATATCATACAACATAAAGTCGAAAATTAATGGCTATTTTGGGTTCACACGCCGGGGACCGCTTTCGATTGTTCTTACTGGTGTATCCTAGGGTAGCGGGTTTGTTTCCATTATAACAGAATAAAATAAAAAATATAGGCCTTACTATGACGTCACACGTCACAAAAGAAAATAAGACGAAATATTTTTTATTTTAGAAAAATCTTAACACCGTTTATAAAAGGGCAACACTAGATTTTCTTGCCCGTTCTTCTCTAGTGATGACTTCCGAACAGGTACACATATTTTGAAATGACTAAATCTAAGTGATGCATTTGACGTTTTATAGAAAAAAAAATTATTTCATTTCAAAGTCAGAATTGTAAAAAGTGCGACTAGAATTTCTCAACAATTTCTTAGGTGTGTAAGCCATCAAAACGCATTAGACTAGCTTGGGAGACTTGGGCTTAACTGCGCTCATTACTAGAGGAAACCGGTGCCCAGCAGTGGGACCTATAACGGATGTATTCAGACCGTGATCGGAATCTAAGGCAGGTAAATACTAAAGTAATTACAAACCAAATATTAAAGAAAATCGCAGCAAAAGATTGAAAAATGATGTTTTCCATACAAACCACCAGTAATAACAATGGTTGAAAGTCAAAATTTTTATTATTTGTTGATATTTTCTTTAACGCCAATGGGTTTGTGATCACCCTGTATATATGTACTAAAAATAAAAACACACTAACTCTCTCAAATTATATCAATGGGGTGTTTTAAACAAAGAGCGTGATAAAAGAGCAATATACATTACTAAATAATATTAGTGAGGACTTTTTAAACAAAGACCATAATAAAAGAGCAATACATTTTCCCAATGGAAACGAACCCGCACTAGGGTGGCGCCCCCACCTACTTGTCGCCGTGTGGAGGTCATTGACATCAGCTGCCGGGACATTTGGGACCACCTCCGGGCCTGTTGCGAAACTGGGTTGAATTCACAGGGTATATCTTAAGGATCCTACGTAAATATAAGAAAGCCTTTGTAGTATTTGTGTTAAATTGTCATTGATCGTGATGTCAAGAATTTGGTCTATGTATGTATCAGTGGCGGTACTTCCATAGAAGCCCGAAAGCCCGACTTGCCTTACATAGTTCCGAATAACGAACTTAACAATTGTTTATTTATAAAATAACGCTATAAACGTGAATGTGAGTACTAACCGGTAGGTATTTATTAGTCCTACGTACCAAAAAAAATATGCTGCTACTAAATAAACATTTGGGCTTGCCTTAGTTTGACACCCTAGACACGCCACTGGTATGTATGTATACTGACTCCAAAAATAACAATAGTTGTAAAAACAAATTAGCTTAATAATTTGGTTGAATTAATAAATCACTTGCTTTAACGGTGAAGGAAAAGATCGCGATAAAACCTGCACACTTAAAGGTCCTTAGGAATTTCTTAGGTGTGTAGTCTGTGGACTAAGGCCTCTACCGCCCCGCCCGTGCCCAGCAGTGGAACGTATATATAGGTGATGAGAGAAAGAGAGATTTATTTTAGTCCTTTTTTGTTAGTCTTGGAACACCAGAACATCCTGTTTTATTTCGTTTCTACCATTAACTACTATTTTTAGTGTTGCCTGAATGAGATGGCTAATAGCCTTTCAGACCGCCCTTTGTGGCACACGTATTATACCGAACAGTACAGTATAGATAGATAATAGTTAAGGTAATTACACACATTCACGTTAAATATATCCCGGCAAAAAATGTACATATTTTCTGATTAGAAAAACATCATTTTTTTTTGTCGGTATTTTTTTTAAGTCAATGTTTGCAATCATCGTTGCCTGTCACCGTTTTCAATCACGATCATTTTATATCTTGTATAATACTTATTTTATTTCAGTAGTATTAGTACTTACTTAAAGTGTTCAATAAAGCAAAATAAACAAATAGGTTAGTTCTCTGCGTCAATTTCAAGATAAACTATTAAAATATTCCAAACCGAAATGTCACATCGAGGTTTTATTTTAATTGTTGGTTAGGGAAAGATAAAGGTACCCTTCACCCTTAATTTTCCATTTATTTTTTTAGAAGGTCCCATATAAAAGTTGACCAATGTATTACCGTTTTATGGGCATTAGGCACTCAAGACTTTGCACAACTACTAAGAATTTTATACAAATATATATAAATACTTCGAATCAAAAGACTTCGTATCTCTAGATACAGCACAAATTTATACAGCGGGGCTATAGATGAAGTCGGAAAGATAGGTGAAACTGCTTTTCTGTAGGATACTCGTATCCACCCGGATAGCAAGCATCTTATATAAGATGGTACTTATTCTTAGTCACAAAAACCATGACTATTCCTTTCAAATGTGGAACGTTAAGTGTTACATAAAATCTTGAAACATATTTAGTTTCAATAATCTCAGAAATTGAACCTGGAACTCAACAAATCTCATACCCCAAAAAGGTGATCAAAATTATTGCGTTCAAAATATTTTGTCTATATTACAAAGCACGGACAGTTGTACAATATGCAAATTGTTATAAAACTAAATAATTTAAATATCACAACCGTGTCACGCTATCCGTGCGCGGGAATCGAACCCCAGAACGCGTGACCACCCCTCGCTGCAAGGGTTTTTAATATTCCTTGGAATAATTTAGCGGGGCCTATATGGAATGTAGAGTAGGCGGCAACAGAGGGGACGAATTTAGTTCTGATTTATTAAAACATTTTTTCTAAACTTAGGAAAGTTAGGAAAGAAGCAAGAAAGATTTTATCACTGGTAATCTTAAAAAATCTCAAATAATAATACGTAGGTTGTATAAAACGGTCTTCATAATAGACTGCGCACCCAAATTAATTTTCAGATCGTGATTCATACAATTAATCACGTCTCCTTATCCCAGTGGCGGTACACCCATAGAACCCCAAAAGCCCAACCTGCTTTATCAAACTCCTAATGATAAACTTTTAAAGCGTTATTTAATCCAATTTACGTAAACATCTAACGCAACAATTAACAATTATAGTTAGACATTACACAAATAACGAATATAGGCTTCCATGGTATTGTTATTGGCCTATCTGTGTATGCGTGTGTGTGTGTGTGTGTGTGTGTGTGTATGTGTGTGTGTGTGTGTCAAATAATTATTATAAATGCAACCATAATAAGATACAATTCAGCTGTCGTGGGTATCAGAAAGATTTCTATCACAAACACCCAGACTTGAAACTCATATTTGAGGATCACACAAATATTTGTCTCGAGGATCGAACCCGCGACCGCTCGTTTATATGCCATCTAGTCAAGTGCGCCACAAAGCTTACATAAAACATTTGAAGTTGGAACCAATCTGGATGTATGACAAAATTGCAGAATGCGTTCACGATCTGGGAAAGAAAATGACGTAGAAAAATATTTTCAAATGTAATCGATTCTTTATAGATTATCTACACGTAAACTAGATATTACACATTTTGCGGGTAACGCTTATAGGCTTCTATGGTACTCCTACTTTACCGGCATGTGTTCTTCTTGAGATCCCGGTGTCCTTTCCACGTGGTAATCGAGAACCATGGGGTTTTTAGCCGGTAAAAGTCCGACATATCCTGCTTGTTAGTAGGAATCCAAGAGGATTTTCCCCAGACAAAAAAAACAATAGTATGTGTGTGTGACAAAATCGCAGTTAATTATAGAGGCGGTATCTGCGCGTTGTGAGTCTGCGCCACATATTGTAGGGAGCAATGAGCACGCGCCCAAATGTCATGTGCGGATTTTACACCGATATGCAAGTATGGAGACTGCTTTTAGCAGTATTTAGTAATAACTTACATATTTTACCTTATATACGATAGCTTGATTTTTTTGGCAGATGTCAATTTTTCTGAGACATAACTTTGCAATGACAAACTTATTATTTTATTAATTCAATGACATAATACACTCACACCATCTCGTTACAAATATTTTAAAACGTTATCTTTTGGACTTTTCTGTTTCCCATCAATAGCCCGTCTGCCAAAAAAATCAAGCTATCGTGAATAAGGTATAATAGTTAGTAATAATAGCCAACCCGCACTGGGCCAGCGTGGTGGACTGTGTCCTAAACTCTCTTGGGACGTATATGGATTGATGATGATGATATAAATAGTAATGCCTAAGATTCGAAGCCGTAACGGGCCAGACTTGCTTAGAAAGACCTAAAAATCAGTACTTGTATAGCAATCTCTTTAATAGTCATCATAAGCCCATATACGTCCCACTGCTGGGCACGGGCCTCCTCTACTATTGAGAGGGTTAAGGCCTTAGACCACCACGCTGGCATAGCGGGTTGGCGATTTGCACACTAAAGACATTCCTAAGATCTTTTAAGTTTCATCACGATGTTTTCCTTCATCATTAATACAAGTGTTTATTCATTGTGTATATAATTAACATAATATATATAAAATATAAAATTAAAAAATCAGAAATGATATCCTGGGCTTTGAAACCGCGATCGCCGAGATTCTCGATCGCGTGCCTAAACCTCGTAGCCATCAATTTTAAGTTTTAAAATACTCCTCTAAAAAGCTGTCCACGACCACGAGTAAGACATTGCCTAATGTGGAAAGTGTTCAAGAAAAGGTTTTTGAAAAGGAAATGATTTAAGGTTAATAAATAAGTTTATTGACAGCCCCGTGGCGCAGTTGGTCAAACACCAGTTTGCGAAACGAGTGGCCGCGGGTTCGATCCCCGCACCGAGACAAATGTTTGTGTGAACACAAATATTTATTTCGGGTCTGGGTGTTTGTGAAACCGAAAAGTCTCTCGTAGTTTCTGATACCCACGACACAAGACTCGTATCTTAGTGTGGGGTCAGGACTATGTATGTGACTGTTGGGTGTATTTATTTATTTATTCTTCATTCATTTTACTTATTACTGGCATTCGAATCCGTAACAAGTCAGTCACACCTAGACCAAACCAACAGACCATAAGTCCTCACATAAAGATCTCGTTAATAAAACAAAACAGAGTCTCTCCACACATCTCTACCACTTAGTTAGTGGGACGTCGGTAGAGTTATAATTAGTTTACGCACTGACCCCCCGCTCCACCGCCCTGACCCCCTAACCCCCCATGCCCCCCACACCCTCCAGTTGCCTGGGAAACCGCAGTACTGTCTATGCCTACTTTTAATGACAGCTTTCAGGCATAGAGTATCTATGTTTGATGTTTATAATGTATGTAATGTGGTGTATTTTCAATTGGGTGATAATTTTTATATGTTGGTCAGCTTTCATTAGGCTAAAGTGTTGGTCTAAGGCCCTCTCAGTTGATGAGACCTGTGCTTAAAAGTAGGACATAATTATGGACTGATGAAGATAATATTGATACACAAACGTACTAATATTGCAAAAAGAAAATTTCGTTGGAATTTCGTGAAAGAGCGTTTTTCTTATTTTGTTGAATGAAGCTCACCCGGCCGAGGGTGGTTTGATCTATTAATAAAGAAGATGAAAAGAAAATATAAACAACTTTTCTGTTCACGAGGCATTTCATTAGCCAGTATTATCAAATACGAAAACAATTTCTTGATTGCAGCACAAGATGTCGCCTTGTAATAAAGTTTTAGAGGACTATTGTAGAAATATCAGGTAAAGTGTTTATAGGTTTTCTATTTGCCAATTAATATGTATTTGCTAACAGGATGAAACTAAATGCAAAACCTCTACCTTCCCTCTTAAGGATAGATGGATCAATATTTGTTTAGTATTCGACAGAAAAAATCTCTATATTTATATAGATTTTAATCTACTACAAAAAATAATAATTAAAAAAGACCTTCACAACCTAAATTGGTTTGAACGCTATATCACTTCCCTTTATACAGGATTAATTACGTTCAATCTACATAAAGGTTATTGAAACAAAACGGCATATGACTGTCCGAAACACTTTCATGTGCAATATCGGCGTACACAAAGGCACACATCAAATAGACGCGCCGGCGGCTTTTCGGGGGTCCATCCCATGATTAGTGTTTTAAAACGAGGGGCAGTACTTGATTAAAATTAGGACGGGGTGAGCAGAGATTTGAGGGAGGGGTTCTGTAGTAATTGTGTTTTAATTCTCAAACGTAGGTTTTGCTATGTCTGTTGAGTTAAAACACTATTAAAGGTAGTAATATAAGAAATATTTATGTAGTATTGTTGTGAGATTAAATTAAATTGCATTGTCGTATCCCAAAAAGGGTAGGCTAAGGTGTATTTACATAACCACTTTTCGGTAATTATATTGCCTTATGGTGAGTCTGTTACTATTTGTTAGTACATATTATGTATTTCTATACTACACCGATGTAGAATTATTAAACGGATTAAGAAAACAGTCGAAACTATCTTAAAAAATTACGAGGTTTAAAATTTGATATACGGTACCCCAAAACTCACCCCTAACCCTTCTCTATAAACTGTAAGGTTGATTATTATTTAGCATGCACGGTATTTTCGGCCCCCAACACAGAGCGACGAGCTTCCATCGAAAGATTTATGTGGGTCAATTTGTAACGCGGAATTTATAAAAATATATACGATGTGCCATTTTATTCGCAAAGATTTAAATAGATAATGCTTTTGGGGTGTTGTATCAATGGCTTGGCTCAGTGACAGATGATTATGACAAGGGTTGCACTTCAAATATTAGATTGTAAAATGTTAAAAATTATATCCAATTATTTATGACATTTATATAATGGCAAAACCTGCACAGTGAGTTCGAGATATCCTAGGTTCGATTCCTAGTTCAGACGCAATTTTAAAGTCAAAGAAAATATTTTGAAACACACAACCACGAGTTTTTAAAGATATTTCTTAATTACCAACTACTAGAAGAGGCAGTCCTGCAGAGGGACGTCTATGAGCTAATACAGATAAGTTTTCGTGTACAATGCGTTGAGGTTTATAAATATTCATGTTACAAACAGAATATAAAAAATAGTCATACAAAAAAAATCTTCTGATTCATCGTCCAATTACAAAATCGGATGAAACACAATTAAAAGGAATGTGTCACATTTCGGAAAACACATAAAATGGTCAGTAACTGACTCAGTGATCTATATTTTCAATTCAAATCAATTCTTATATTTAGTACGTACGCGTAACGCATGCACTTTTGGCAGCCACCTCTTCCTTGTAGATGCAGAAATCTCAATCACAGCCAAACAGAAATAGACTACAACACGTTTCCATAAAGTTTGTTTTAGCATGGCTATCACAAAATGACATTTCGTAATATCACACGTGGATATTTCTAGACCAGAATAATACAGACAAACAAATCGGTCAGATAGCTTCTGATTTTAGATTGGCTCGGACGTGGAAGTAGCCTAACCTTTGTCGTGGAAATGAACGCGAAAAAGAGTAAAAATAAAAAGGGGGTTAAACAACCCCACCCCAATCCACCGCAAAAAGATGAAACGGAAATGGAAAAAAGTCAAGAAAAAGTTGAAAGTGAAATCAGTGATCGAGCAGATATTATTAGTGATATAGTTGTTGAAGAAAGTGAACTTCCAAAGAAACCGAAAAGGAATCGAGGTAAGAAAAAGAAACATGATAAAGAAGATGAAAAAGGCGAAGAAAAGACTCCAGAACGTACGATTAATACAGATGGAATCGAAAATTCTGAAATTGAAGCTAATATTACCGAAGCCAAACCGAAATGTGCCGACCAAATCGAAGAGATACAAAACACCGCGACGGAAGTTCCGATGAAAGTAGAAATTGAAGTACCTGCCTCTGAAAATACCCTGAAACCTGAACCATTTGAACCAGAAGTCAAGCATCCGAAAAAGAAAAATAAGAAAAAGAAACAGAGACATGACTCTGATAGGAGTGATAAGAGTGGAGATGGAATATCATGTACCTCTGCGTTTCAAAAATTACTGGAGGGACCTGATGACACACCAATAGATACTCCAGAAATGGCGAGTGAAGATATGCAAGGTACACTGCCAGCTGTTGATATTATAAAGGATATATTAGTGGAAGAAAAGAATGAACCTATCCAACCGTCTGAAGAAACTCAAGAAACTTTTTTACCAATCGAGTCTGAAGTACCAAAAGAAGATACAGAAGAATTTAAAGACATGCAAAAACAGGAAAACAAAAAGAAAAAACACAAGAAAGATAAAAAACATCCCCCGAAAACAGAAGATATTAGCGTCCCACTTTCCAATGAGCCTGTAGTTATCCCACAAATAATAGATGTTATTGCACACTGTGAAGTAATTCCAGACCCGTCGATAACTCCGATTGATAATAAAAATGTTCTAGTAACTGACTTTACAGAAGTAAAGCTTGAAGACAGCACAGAAAAACCATTAGATAATACTATTAAATCTGAACATGAACCTATTAGTTCAGAAACGTTAATTACTCAGGAACAAGTTTTAGATAAAGGTGTTCCGGAAGTCCTACCTCAAGAGATCGCTGAACCAGAAACTCTAAAATCTGTTGCTGAAATCACTAAACCAGACAGTGAAAGTCCTAAACCAAAAGCTAAAATAGCTAAACCTGTCGATAAAAAACGAAAAAATAAACAAGACGCAACAGATCTTTCGATGTCAAGTCCTGATATGTCGCAACCCCCTGAATCTGTAGATTTACCCAAACCATCTGAAGTAATACCAAGTTCTATAAAAGTTTTGCAACAAAAAGACGACTTAGAAACCTCTGATTTCGACAATTTATTGGAACTACCGAAACCTGTAATTACTGACATAATAGACTTTAAAATAACGCCAGAGAAACAAGAGACTAATGTGACAAGCAGTCCTATTCTAGAATGTTCAAAGGCAATAGAAGACCCCACTCCTGTTATATGTGACACTGAAGTGGCAGAACAAGAAGTTCAGCTAGATACTTCGGCTTCAACTTCAACTGATCAAATACTAGCTCCAGATATTAAAAATGTAGCAGAAATAGAGTCAGTGAAAGTCACAGAAGAACCAAACATTATAAAAGAAACGCAAGACAAAAAAGATGCAACTCCGGATAACAAAACTGGTAAGAAAAAACGCAAGCCATTAAAAATGCCAATACCGCCACCTGTGGTTACAGAGCCTATAAAATCACTTGAAGAAATGACAATAGACTTGGGAAAAGAAAAAGACGAAATGGGGGATGTTGAAACAATTTTTGAAACCTTAGTACCGACTGATATTGAAGTAAAAGCTACTGATGAAAAACTAGATGAGATTCTTGAATTAAAAGCAGAATCGGTTGAAGACACAGTAAAATTAAGCCCTGAAACTCCTAAAGAGCCAGAAGAAAAATGGACCAAACCAAAGAGAAAGGGAAAGAAATCAATTAAAATGCCACCGACACCCGGAATAAAAGATGAACCATTTAGTGATTTAGGTGCTAAACCAAAAGATACAGAAGAACCTTCCAAGAAAACTGACGTCACTGCTCAAAGTCCTACAGATACCTTTGAAATAAGAAGTATGAAGGCTGATGACTCTGAATGTTCCCCTTGCGACGTTACACCAGACATCGTATACCCTCGATCAACAAGTCAGCATAATATTGATAACAATAATAACACACTTATTCGTGAAATTACCATCCCAGATACTCTTAATCTTCCCGTAGGATTGACTGCTCCTCTCATTCAAGATTCCGGGGAAACTCCAACCGGAACTCCTGTGATGATTTCATCATTTAACATAAGTGAAGTCGAAACTCCTGTTGAAAAAACTGATATTAAATCAAAAATTGTAGAAGTTAACAAAGACATGGAGGAACTTAGATTGTCTATAGAGCGGTCGTTAGCGGAATTAACAGCAATGGAAAAAACTGAAGAAGAAGTAGAGAAAACATATGAAGAAACGCATAAAAATGAACTGAAATTGAATGTGACAGAAGAGCAAAAGGAGGAAACAAAAATAGCCAAGACAGGAACAACAGATACGCAAACTACACAAACGCAGTCCGAGGTTACATTGACCACCCCTGTTAATGAAAGTTTGCAGAAACTCGCTCCTTTAGCAACAGAAGAAGATGACAAAGATCTCGAAACACCCAAAGTCACCACAGAAAACGAACCTACAAAAGAGGAACCTAAGAAAACACCAGAAAAAACTCAATGTGCGGAACCGCCGCCAGTCATTCCTGCGAGACGAGATAATAAAGGAAAAGGCAAAAAGAAGAAAGGTAAACAAGAGGCCACCCAAGCCACTACAACACAACAACAATCAACAGATTCTACTAAAGAAAAGAGAGAAGAAAAGACTGAACAGAAGTCAGAGACTAAAGAACAAAGCAAGCAAGACACAAAGCAGAAAGATTCTGAAGATATGCCGAGCAATGATGATTTCAACTCATCTGAACCAATCACAGATGTTGATTACGATCCAATAGAAAATTTTGAAGACGCGCTAACCTCAAGCGGTGATATGGACGATGTAAACAAAACATTCGAAATGATACTAAACGAAGTAACAGATGCAAACCAAAAGGAATTAGCTTCCAAAAAACCTGACATTAATATCACTGCACCGGAGGAGGATTTTCGCGAAGGCAATGTTCCTCAGCCAAAAAACTTGCTAGGCCAAACCGATATTCCTGTATCATCGAATAAGGACGATTTCAAAAAGGAAAAACATAAAATGTTGAACACTAAACAAGCGAAGGTGAAAATAAAAGATGCCAATGATATAGAAATGAAAAAAGAGTCGAAACAATCCCAGACGGAGAATAGAAAGAAATCGAAAGACTTCTCGATGGTAAACTCTAATGAGAACGGAGATTTTATCTACAAATACAGTTTTCGTAAGGTGTTCTTGCAGAATTCCTGCCATGTATGTGCAAAAGAGTTGTCTTCAACGCGGGTTCCTTGTAATTTCTGCAATCTGTTGTTTTACTGCAGCGTAAAACATAAGGATGAAGACTGGCCTCAGCATCAAGCTCTCTGCTTTGCTATTTCAACGATTGTACACCTTAAAGGTAAGCCAAAAATGCACGTATACCAATCTTTAAATAGCAACATAGACTTTACATAATAAATTAGACATTAGCATAATTTAAAGACAAAATTATTTTTTTGAATAATATTTTTATCAAGCGAAAAATACATGTGTTTGATGACCCAGAATCGACGCCTGAATTATATCAAGTTCATATAGAAATATCGATTAATGTATATCTTTTGAAGAATGTCAGTACCCCATCAATTTATTATTTGATTTTAGTTAAATTAACCTATTTTTTTTGGGAAGGAAGTTTTTAATAGACAACCTGGTTGATTTGTTATTATTTACCACAAATTATATTGAATGTTCTAAAATTGATATTTTCGTTACATTGAATACGATACAACCTTAATAACAATTTGGCAAATGATTTAAATCATAAATAACATTTCGATTTTACCTTCACAACAGATTCACTTATTATCATATAATAAATACGAAATAAGGCATTTCCATATTATAATATTGTATTGTTGTTTATAACAACGAGACTTAAATTAATTTTATTGATGTTACTATTTAGTAGTTTGCTTACGAAGTAACATCATTATAATATTACAGAAATATTTTAACTGCCGTACATAAAGCAATCTAAACATTTTCAAAGGTCAGTTGGAAATAGACGATATTTTTCTTTCATTTATTTTGTCGTATTAGTCAATTAAATTTTAAGTTACATTCTTACAGTTACTAGGGCACTTAGTTACAATTACAACACCTGCCTTTTTAAACGGGCCTAATAAAAATTTTGATTTAATGTGCATTATATCTTATACGGTATTAAAAACTCGAGACAAAACAATAAAATAATTACCTCATCCGTCTTCAACAAAAGCTTCTAAGTTAAAAGGAATAGAGTACATACAGGACTGCTAAGCAATGGCACATATTTTTATAATACAGCCATGATAATTTCATATACTTTCAAATCTTTTAATTTGAGTTTAAGTTACACTGTAGTCATGCTAAGCTATACAATCCTGTGCAATTCGAAATCAAAAGAACCAATTTAAACCGCCAATCTCATAATATCAAGTGGCTCACTAGCTCCTTTGCCTACTCTCTCATAAAAAAAGAGATCCTTAAAAAAAGCCTTTATTTCAGACCAAAAACACATTTACGCCGAAGCGAAGAACATAACAGGACAGAACTATCGTCTTCTAAGAATGCAGATGATATTGTCTTGCGAGAAAGTGCTGAAACGAAGACTGGTGCCTTGGGAGCAAGAAGCCCTGCTGTATCCCAGGATCTGCGCTGATATCAGATGTCGGGAGTGGAGACAGTCGAAACTCAAAGACTGTGAAGGATGTGGTCAGGTACGATTCCAGGAAAAAAAATAATGTCGTAATTTTCAAACCTTATACGTTCATGTTCGTATCGTTTTAGTGTTGAATGTTTTGTCATAAAAAAAACTATTTTATTGAAATAAAAATATTCTTTCAACGCACGCAGATTATTATTAGCATTGTCAATATGCGTGCCTATTCTTATTTTGGGCTTGTATAAAAAAAAAATATGCATCAAAATTGCTATTACTTTTCTAATAGGCGTGACAAAATAATCAACACTTAAACGCGATTACAATTTTAATATCATACATTTTATTGACTTAAAGTGAGTTATTAAGAAATACTCTGGGACACGATTCGTAATTTTAACGACAACAGAAAGACAACTTTTAATAATGCTTATTCTAAGAATGAAATTGATTTATTCACGTATAAATTATGACTGTCGAAGATATGAGCCTGTTAGAAAACATGGTTGCCAAGCGCACTTTATAAAAGAGAACAAATTTAATTCAAATAAACCAATGAAATGCACTACAAAATATAACATTCTCCTTGCTAGGCTAACGAACTTTACTGACAGTTTGATATAGACACTTGGGAGTTTGCCCACACATATCGCCGGCATACTACAAGATCTTCATCGTGTAACTTGTCATTCTTTGTCGTCTAGCAACAGACACTGGTCTATGCCAGGAATCATAAATACTCTGGCCCTGTTTAGAGAGAAGATGGATATAGTGAAATAAATCATGATAGCATATTATCTTCACAAATTGAAATACAATAAATTAAACTACTATTTTTTGTCTTTTAGTAATACAAACAGTATTAAAATTGCACATGATGTACCTTATTACACCTGAAGAGTGAAGGAAAACATCGATAAAAGATAGAGAAAACGTATCTGTAAATTATTAATTTCTGTTAGATTCTGAATGCCTTGTTAATCCTACAGAAGAATTAGTAAAATCTTTAATACTGACTGTTTTTGATTTAATATTATGTATATAATATTGAATTTTTATTGCCGCATTCAGCGGCAAAAAATATAACATCGCTTTATTAAAACAGGATACTTTATATGATACTTACTAGCTTAATAATTTAAGCTGTAAAAATGCGTCTGTTATCTACATCAGGCAAGCTCTTTTCAACGGCTTTGGGTTTTATAGACTCCTCCCTTTCCAGATATCCTACTGCGCCAACGAGCTCAACCATCTGCCAAAGTCCCACCAACGTTGGTGCAAATCCTACGCCCTGTACCAGAAGTTGGTGACGCACCAACAAATAAAAGGACGGTTGGAGCCAAAACTACCGACCAAGGTGATGGGGGGAAACTACGAGATCCCTGAGAAGATCAACGAGGTCTTAGCTTCTATGTATGAAGAGCAAATCGGTGAGTAGAAAAGGATCATCATCGTTTACTTCCATCAGGCCTTATACTTCCAACTGCTGGACTTAAGCCTTTTCTACAACTGAAAGGGTTTAGGCCTTAGTCCACCACGCCAGCCTAGTTAGCGGACTATACACCATCGAAATTCCTTAGAACTTTCAGGTGTGCAGGATTCCTTACCGTATTTTGCTTAACTGTGAAAGTGCGTGAAGATTCATTGCGAATACATTCGTTAAATTAGTTGGATATATCATCTATATAGTCTATACCAGGGGTGGCCAACTTGATTAGACCCAAGATCTCCTGTTTACTATTGAAACCCTGTGCGATCTACCAATTACATATTTTTTGAAATTTTAAATGACCCGCATAGTTCAGTACACAATCAAGTAGCATTGAAATTTATTTTTAGTAACTAGGTAGTTATTTCCTCGTATATTATATTTTTGCCTTGCCACGATCTACTGGACTAACAGCCGCGGTCGACCTGTTGGCCACCCCTGGTCTATACAGTCCTCCCAAGTCCCTTCAAAATATCCATCATATGTCTTAAAAAAAAACATGTATGATAAAGCCGCCATTTGTACCCTTAATCTAGTTTTATATATAATATTTTCTTTTTGCGTCTAAGTATCCAAAAAGCGTGTCATAAATTAATTAAAGAATCTGATTGATATCAATTTTTTTCCAGATAATATGAACGACATACAATATGCAGCATTGACCCAAATCGCGACAGCTCCTTTGACGGTAGCATACGGCCATCAGCTCTGTCGCAAACTCGCAAAACCAGCCACAAATGGTATATTCAAGGTAGTATTGATCACTTAAATGTTTTACAAATGTATGTAAATTATTATACTGTACTTGTAAAACGTAATCATGTCGCCACGTCTTTAATCTTTCTTTACTTAAAACTTTGAATATTCGCAAAATAAAGGATTTCACCGTTAAAGTAGTCCTCAGTAGCGGAAGATTAAAATTGTTCCGAAAAAACTGAATGTGGTTCTGCAACATACTTGTCTGAACATACTGCTATGTGATCATCTCTGCTTACCCTGGGCTCAAAAGTCCATGAGTTCAAATTATACTATTTTAAATTAACTATAATTTTGCCAGTATCTTCACCGTCCCTCCAAATACGTCCTACAGCTAGAAACGGTCCCCCTCTACAATTGTGAGGTTTAGGCCTAAGTCTACCACGTTAGCCTAACTGGTTGACCAGTATAAAAAACTCGATATATCTCTCAGAAGTCATCATTCGTAATCCACGTGTTGGGAGCTGAACTTCAGTTCGAAGCCGACGTGCTGAACAAATGGGAGGTGTTCTTCCTACACCTTCGACCTGACATCAAAGAGCTGGTCGTGGTGCTGATCAGCAACAACCTCAACCCTGGAAACCTTCCTCTGGAGCTGCTTGGGAAGATCAGGTAGATTTTGTCATTTTTCTCGTGATCAGCTCACATAGGTCAAACTGCTACCAAGTCCAAGGTCTAAGGCCTTTGTCTATCACAAGGGCAGTGGGTTGGCAGACACCAAATTTAAGAAATTTTGGATATAGGTAAAAATTTCGCTCACGTTGAAAAACTTTATTGAGTTGTACAACTTTTTCAACAGAAGTACGAAGTCAAACATTTACTTGATAAATAAAATTAGAAATAACCTTAGCTCGTAACGTCTTTACTCACAAATATTTCGAGCCTAAGTATTATCAATAATATTTTCAAAAAAGTAAAATCGCATAGCTTGCATCATTGAATCTGCTGTTCGAAATTGACGATTCAAAAGAGCTTGTGCAAGTCTGTTTGAAAAAAGAGTATTTCGACATTGAGTTTGTTGATGTTATCTCCAGATTATGTGACAATTGTCGCGAGGATAAGCGCCGGGTCATCTTCAGTTTCCAAGACAAGAAAACTTACCAGGAGTACAGAACCAGTGATGACTTCATATTCCCTGATATAGGTAAGATTATAGAACTAAAAAAACGAGGAGTTCACAGCCTTATGTTTCATATTCATTTGATTTTCATTTATCTTTTTTTGATTAATTTGGTTGCGGAGTCAAATACAAGCTAGGTTCCTATACAGACGATCTTGGATATCTGTCGATCCTGTACAGGAGTTACAGTGGTGGTTGAGATAGTCTCTATGTCTTATGGATGGTGCCAGCCAATCATACACGAATATCCTATGAACAGTACCAGATTACTTTAATCTAAGATTGAACTGTAATTTAGTACCATCCTAGTCAAAATGACCTATTTTATAACAACCCTACCTCGCCTTTTTTCTACTCCTATTCTTTACTTTTATTTCGCATCGAGATCCAGATAAGACTAATCATCAGAACAATAAACTCCTATGTTTTCTTTCACCAGTATGTGCCTTCAACGCAAGCATCAACCGCTCCTCCTACAGCGCGAAAGACCCGTGGCCCGGCGTCATCACCTCGGTGATGAGGCTCCGATCACCACTCCTCATCACCTCTCACACTCCCACCGAGCTTCACCGGGACCTCATTCGCATCAAGGAGTGTGGGGAGGTGAAGATGGTGATAGACCCTCGGAGAAACCCCTTCGCCAGCGTCAGACCTGACAGAAACTTCATCACCGATGATGAGACCCCGTTGCTGTTCAAGAATCAATGTTTCATGGTTTTATGTGGTGTTTAGTTTGAATAAATGATTTTTGGAATTATCTTATTTAAAACCCGTGTCTTTTGTTCACATAAAACCTTTTATTAAAAAAATAATAAGAATATGAATCCTCTGAAACGCAACATTTCAATTGGTATTCTAGGGTCTCATATCTGTACACTAAAGTTCATCAAATGGTTAACATATTCAGCGAAAAAAAAATTCGCAGTATTGCAGTATTACGTAAGTATTATTCTATTGTCGAATATATAGGTAAAGGCGTATTTCTACAGCTATTTTTGGTTTCGAAGTTAAATCCCACGTAATACGTGCTAAAGTTTGTATTTTTCGGTCAAGTTATTAATTATATAGGTATAAGTGTTTAAAAGGTGCATTACAATTCACAATATTAAAAGCCTCTAATTCACAATAAAACCACAGTTACATAATAATATTTATTAATAAAAATATTCACAATAATCTTATTTACAATACATACAACAATTAATACTATATCACAGATAAACCGACTGTTAGTCACATATAGCGAAGGGATGTGCGCGACAATTATCGATATATCGATTAAAATAATAATTACGAAAACCTTTTAAATTGCATCGATAATAAATTCCCTAATTTTAATCCCCGAGGAACTAATTAACTTATAATTAAGTAATCTGCCGACAGATCTCTTGTTTACTTATATTAATCTTTTTAAAAACTTTATATCTTTTGGAATCACTCAATTTTCTTTCATTTTGAATTAAGAGATAAATCTTGAATTGCATTGTCAGACTTGAAAGTCTGAAAGAAAAGTTCTGAAGAACGACCTTCTCTAAGATACACCCCTTTTAAATCCTTTTAATAATAATTTTAACGATGACTTGTACTAACGATACATCGATAATCGTATAAATAATTCTATTAGCACATCCCGAATACGGCACACAGACACTTAACCACAGAGTAGAAGTAATACACGCATAAATAATGTCTGAACACCACACTGACTCGATTTCCGGAACCAGCCACCTAAAAGAGACAGTTACATACAAACACACAAGAAAGAAAGAGATAGAAGATCACATACACAGAACACAGACTGTATAAAGAACTTCTCTGATTTCAAAGGTCGAATGTCAATAGTTCTGACGTCATTAGCAATTCACATATGACACCAGCAAAAGGATAAACTACTTGACTTTCATTTATTAATTTTAAATTTTTAGAAGATAGTTTTTCTATGGAAAAACTGTGGGAGGATTTCATAAATAAATCTTTTATTTTTGATTAGATTAGCACGAGCTAATCTTTGTGACCAAATATGTGTTCTGCCCATTCAAATTTTTCAACAGTCAATGACCAAAATCCATAGGTTTTCTTTACATTTTTGCTTGAATTTAAATCATGACAGAAAATTTTACCAAAGTAAGTACTTTCCTTTTGGTTTTTTGAATTTATATTTTAAGACAGTCTGTAGAAAGAAATTACGAGAACACGCAAGCACACAAAAATAATGTTAAGTATTAGTTATTGAAACACTAAAAAAAGGTCACACGCTAGTATTAAATCTATTTAAATTCTTTCTATAAATAATAAAATCTAAATAAGCCAAGATCTGGCGGAATAATAAGTACTTCTATTACGAGATAAACGCTCATTATAAAAAGTTTTGATTTTGCTAAAATATCATGTACACTAAAGGTAATATTTCCTAATTTATTTTTGGAGTATTAAAAAAGAAGAAGAGAAGTGATGTAGTTTGGTTTAAATTGTTTCAAACGTAAAAAGCGTGCAAGATTAAGACATAGAAGACACATAAACCAAGTAGAAAATTAAGTAAAGTTGGACGTTAACGCATCTTGCTACTGGAAAGTAATGCAAATTATGTAGATAAAGTTCCAAAAAACTTCTAAATGCTTACTAAACAATAAATTGTAATTTTTTTTATAGTAAACCTACTCATGTGTTTTGTATACAAGAATAAATGAAAAATAAGCTCCCAAAGAATAATAATTTAAAATGCATCAGAGATTACGGGAGACTTTATTCGCTCAAACAATCATTCTAGAAAAATTATGTAAAAAACTATGATTTTGGAGCAAATTTGCCTGAGAAGATTTCAAATGTTAAAAACTGACGTATAATTTTCCATTTACGCTACTTCTTCTTGTAACTGCTATGAAATATTTTGCCAAAAATATTGTCCTAAAATTAGAACTAAAGCTTTTACTCTAGTAAGTTTTGATCTCTTTTATTCTTACATCAGTAGCAAGATGATGTTACGTCCAATGCGATAGTAATATTAATAAGCAACAGAAAAACATGTACCTTAAAGTACATAGACATTAACCTGGTCTATTTCTGTTGTAGAAGCTTCTGTTGAGCCCATTTCTTCTTTTATCATAAATCTATCTGTTTCTAAACTGCCAAAATCTTCTATTTTAGTAGAATTTTCGCTTGATAATATTATTTCAGGACTCTCAGTATTTTCCAAAAATGTGTCTTGATTAAAAAATAACTCATCTAATTGTACTTCTTGTTCTCTCTCGTTATCAACTTCTATGTCAATAGTGTCTGATGTAGAAATATCATTTATTATAAAACCCGTGTAGTTTTCTGTTGCATTCGTAGATTCGTTTGTTTGTTCTTGATCGTCATAATTCGATTGATCATTGTATATACTTGATGTTTCTATATCAAACACTTTAGTAGATAAAGTTTCTGAAGTTGTTGTTTCAGAAACGTCTGTATCACTATCATTGTAATTTATTACAGTTTCTTTGCTTCGATCGTCAATATTATCTGTCGTTCTATCTGTAGTAGAATCTTGTGAGACTGTGTGTTTATTTTGTGATAAATTAGTGACCAAGTATTCCCCACTGAAGATTTTATCTGAATTTTCAAAGCTGTATGTTGATTCTGCATCAGACTCTTCTATACTAACATCATTGGTAACTAAACTTTCCGTTGTTGACTTGAACAAATCATTTGTTACATCGCCAATTGTTTCTTTCGATGTATTTTCGGTATATAATGTAGATGTTTCTTTATCTTGTGATTCCATTGGTAATATTTCTAAACTTGAGGTTTTTTCATTAAATAATTTATAATCAGTAGTAGGCAGTGGTTTATACAATTCGTTTTCTTCATTCTTTAAGTCATCTTGTAGTGTCTCAGCTTTTGTACTTAAATGTTTTTCTGTGACATGTTTATAATCAGTAGTTTCTGCAATCCTAGAAGTTGTTACTTCTGTAGAAGATTGTTGAGTTTGAGATATTATTGGAACTAAAAATTCAGAGCTGGAAGTTTGTGATGCTTCTTGTCTTGGAAGAAATTCTGTCGATGATACTGTGGAACTAATTTCTGGAGTATTTGAATATTGTGGTTGTTTTGTGACTGAGATTTCTGGACTAGTTTCTTTGTATCCTGTTTTTATTTCATCTATTAATTTTGTTGATAAAGACTCTGTACTGTAAATTGTACTTGAACGTTTATCTTCATCTTTACTACTAACTAAATCTATGCTTTGACTAGTATCACTATTATAACTATCTCTATCGTCGTCTGTTATAAGATCAATAAGAGGATAACCTTTTCTTTCGTTCTTGGTTATATTTCGTTCCTCCGATGAGTTAAGCAATATCTTCATAATCATACTTTCATTTAAATATATAAGGGTTTTATTTAATTTATTGAAATTGTAACCGTTTCGCTTGATCTCCTCTTCAACGTAATTTTTGATGTCTTGAGCATAGTTTTCTGAAGGATCCCAATGAAATTCTGGGTCATTAATGTTTTCCTGGATATCTCTTATATCTGGATCACTAGTTGTTGGTCCTTCAGTCGATACAGGCATTTCATTTCTACGTGTATTTTTGGATTTTGTGTACGCTGCTATAGCTGGACCTAATGTATTTTCTACGTACTTTTTCAATGCCTTGCATTTACTGACTGTGTTCACATCATTGGAGCTTCCCCATATGATGAAGCCTGATGTTTGTGATTTGTAGAGAGTTTCTAAAGCTACTTTGAGGTCTCCCTGAAAAATTAATGAATATAGATTAAAGATAATCATATAATTCGTTATTGAAACGAAGTAGAGCTTTGATAAAATTCTAGGCTGCTGAGAGTTGAAAGCAATTTTGAAATGATTTTCTCTAGAACTTCGTAATTATCCTTATGCACTCTGAGTGAGGGAATAAAAATGTGTACAACAACCAATATTTGACAAAAACAAAACGGAAAAATATTTACAGCAAATTCCTAAACTTACGCTTTCTAAATAAAATGTAAACATTTAGATTTTGTGTAAGATTACCTAACTCTTTTAACAGCAACATTTCCATAAACATCGTTACATTATATCATACTAGATGGCGCTGTTAAACCTATATTTATAATTCACTACCAACCTCACTCAAATACCCCCCATCTCGGTACCGAAACCAAAAGTATGGCAGTACTGCAGTGTTTTTCCTCTTCACTCTTATTGACTCCTTCATCCTCCCTCGTATCAGGCCGGCTAGTTGAGAAGAACTGAGGCTCTTGGAGCTGTAGACTGAAGGGTAGAGAGCCGTGCTCTCTGACCATAGCCAATCAGCCCTGGAAATCGTAGAGGGATCTTGCTTAATTTCAATATTATCATAACTCATGGAGTGGTTAGATGTAGGATATATTGCTTATAAATTTTACTTTTCTTATTACTGATTCGAAATAAGGAATCGTTGGTGACATGGCCATCTACGGGATACCATTGAGAGGTCCTGGGTTCAACAAAGTTTTATTGAAAAATATTGATAAAATACAGTACCTGAAATGTCCTCGAGAAACCTTCATGAATGGGCTTCAAATGCCACTTACTATAAAACTGGTGTTGAAACACACAATAAACACAGTAAAAGTATGTACGTAACATACATATATGTTTTAACAAATCATAATCTAGATGTGGGAGGCCATCACAAAGATTGTTACTAACAACGTCCTTCTTTAATAATTTCCTATTATTCTCCTGCATCATATCAGCATGGTTATTATATCATTTGAATATAAATTAGTATTTTCCTTATAAACAAAGCGTAAGTTATGTCTACAATGCATACATTTGCATAAATGCATCGATATTTAATTATTATCGACAGATTACAATAATCCACTGTGGACTAAGCCCAAAACCCTCTCAATTGCAGAGGAGGCCCGTTCCCACCAATGGGCACATATGGACTGATGATGATGATGATGATGATGATGACGATGAGAATGATAATGGTGGTGGTGATGATAAGACAGACATAGGCATTATTTATTAATTTGAAAATACTTGTTCAATTATTCCAAGATATATAATAAACTAACTGTTGCCCGCGACTTCGTCCGCGTAGACTACAGGGTTGAGTTCAGATGGAAAATAAGTTATAGTCTATTTTACTTCTCAGAGTCCTATTTATGCACATACCAAAAATCTTTTAAATCGGTTTGGTAGATCCAGAAATACTCATTCCCACGGGAATACTACATTTTCTGAGATAGAAAGTATCCTATGTTACTTCCTAGGTTCCTATTTAGCTCCAAACTAAAAAATCATTTTAATTGTCTCAGTAGATGCAGAAATACCAATTCCCACGGAAATACTTCATTTTCCGGGATAAAACTATCTCATGTTAATTCTGTGAGCTCTCTATACCAAATTTCATTCAAATCTCTTTGGTAGATCTAGAAATACTAATTCCCACGGCAATACTACATTTTCCGGGATAAAAAGTATCCTATGTTCTATCCTGATGTATAAGCTATATTATTGTAAAGTTTCATTAAAATCCATTCAGTAGTTTTTACGTGAAAGCGCAACAGACAGAGTTACTTTCGCATTTATAATATTAGTATGGATAAGATATTATATAGAAATATTAAAGATTCAAAGTTTATAAAAAATACAATTTTGATTGACCCGGGAATCGAACCTGAAAACTCTGTATCACACTTTACCGCGAAACCACCAAACAAAATATTACTAAAACCAAAACCAAACTCCCACCTGTCGTTTTCCTGGGGTACTTTATCAGCGCAAGCCTCCCTCATATTTTTCTCGGCCATGTTGAAGCAGTAGGGGTATCCGTAGTACCCCCACTGGGCGCGGGGTCGCATCTGTTTCGCTATAGAGAGGGTAGTCTGCATGAATGTACGGCCTGACTCCTCAAAACGACGTTTGGCCTGGAATGTATAGAAAAATTTATGATAGATTTTCATCATTAGCCTAAGTCCTACTGTTGGGCACAGGTCTCCTTTAAGGCTGAGAGGGTTTAGGCCTTAGTCCACCACGCTGGCCTAGTGCGGGTTGGCGGATTTCCTCACGATGTTTTCCTTCACCGTTAAAGCACGTGACAATTTATTATGCCTAAACTTCTAATGAGGTAGAAAGAAATCGCAATTTAAATAATAATAACTACATACACACATAGCTAATTGTGAAATATTATAAAAACTCTATATCGACCTGCGAGTATTAAGTGTTGTAAATGATCCAACCGTGTAATTAGATGCAGTTTCAGGGATGTAAAGATATTTTTTGACAGCCTCGTGGCGCAGTTGGCTAGACACCAGCTTGCGAAACGAGTGGCCACGGGTTCGATCCCCGCACCGAGACAAATGTTTGTGTGATCCACAAATATTGGTTTCGTGTCTGGATGTTTGTGAGACCGAAAAGTCTGCCGTAGTTTCTGATACCCACGACACAAGACTCGTATCTTAATGTGAGGTCAGAACTATGTGTGTGACTGTTGGGTGTATTTATTATATTATTATCTATTAGTATATCTATAAGGTCAGGGGATGCCTTTTCCATTGATCTAGCCAGTCATGGAACAGGGCTACGAGTACGCGAGCTTGGCCTCCTGAGCTGTTACAGTCTCCTAATACTTCCTTATCCGGGACTGTAGCATCCTTACCATCAGGCCAAATATCCTTTCCCGCGATATCCTGTACCCAAACACACCCTATCCCCACACCATTCCCTTTAAAACATAGAAATTCCCAAGGAGGGTTGGCGTCAGGCAGGCGGCCGGCCGTAAAACATCTGCCAAAACTCTTATGCAGTATGTTTTGTCCTTCCACACAGGTAGGAAGGACAAAACATGCTGCGCCGACCCCAAACAAGAATTGGGATCAGGGCAGGAGAATGATGATATATCTGTGAAAACCAACCCACCATTATTTCGTCTTATTGTTGTTTTCCTAGTGGTTACAATGACGTACAACTGTTGATACACTTGATTACTATTACACGTGAATCATTTGTTATTGAAAATGAACAACACATAAGCGTTTTTGAATACCCATTGCGCGTAATGCCTCGAATGTTTGTGCTGACGTTTCATATTTGAAGTTTATGCACTGCAATGAGTAATTACAATTACTTTCATATGGTATTCTTTTGTGGGGAGCTGCTGCGGACATTAATACTATATTTGTTTTGCAAAAAAGAGCCATTAGGGCTGTTTACAATTTAGGTCCCAGGGCTTCACTTAGGGAAAAATTTAAGTAAATAAATATTCTTACCGTCACTTGTCAGTTTATATATGAAAATGTACTGTACGTCCAAAAAAATCTTGACAAATTTAAAAAGATATGTAAAGTACATAATAAAAATACAAGGAACAAATGTAATCTTGTTCAACATATAACTCGTCTTCGAAAAATTAATAACTCCTATATGGGGCAAGCAGTGGCGGTACTTCCATAGAAGCCCGAAAGCCCGGCTTGCCTTACATAGTTCCGAATAACGAACTTAACGATTGTTTATTTATAAAATAACGCTAAAAACGTGAATGTGAGTACTAACCGGTAGGTATTTATTTATTTATTTATTACACTTTATTGTACACCACAACACATACAGAAACATGAATTAAGACTAAAGTAAAATATAAAAGAGTGGAGCAAATGGCGGTCTTATCGCTTAATGCGATTTCTTCCAGACAACCGTAGCATGGACTGGAAAGTATAAGAAAAACAGAGCGGGTGGGCACGTAGTAAAAATAGTTATATATAAAATAATACATGTGACGTACAATTAACAAAGGAAAAAACTGAACACGAACTACAAACGAATAATAAAAAAGAGGCAACAATAGAAATACAAATTAGGTATCTATATACATACATACATAAATAAATCACAAAATAAATAACCATTTTACAACGACTGTGACAAGTAATGTTCCTTAACTAGTTTTTTAAAAATAGGAAGTGACTTTGCTTCTCTTACTGACTCCGGCAGTTCATTCCACAACCGAGCAGCATTAACAGTGAAAGATTTACTAAGGAACGAACTGCTATGTTTCGGAATTTCCAAAACCAAATTCTCTGAGGATCTAAGTGTTCGAGCATGTGTGCTACTAAGGAAACGAAAACGCTCCTATTTATTAGTCGTTGTAGTAGTACGGTATTTATTAGTCCTACGTACCAAAAAAAATATGCTGCAACTAAATAAACATTTGGGCTTGCCTTAGTTTGACACCCTAGGCACGCCACTGGGGGCAAGGTATACGCTTTTATAAAAAGCTCCCGAAGGAGATTAGGGAGCTTCCCTTGGAAAAGTTTAAAAATCGATTAAAAATAAACTTTATAAAAAAAGTTATAATAAGATTTCTAATTTTACTGAAGATAACAACCCCAGGGAGTAAATAAATTGATCGGAGGTTGTGTTGCTGCAATTTGTATCCATATGACATTAAATTGGTAACCATGTAATCATTCTAATTTATTTAAAAAAAAAGTGACATATCGTGTTGCTGAGGGAGTTTCTTGCCGTTTCTTCTCCACAGCGATAACACGTTTCGAAGCGGCACTAGTTTTAAAAAAATAGCATAAAAAATGACGATTCAAAAGAACTTGTAAAAGTCTATTTGAATAAAGGAGATTTGACTTTGACTTTGACTTATTGAAAGTCATTTAGCAATCGAAAATCCTGTAGACCAATAAGTATGTATTATTCAAGTATCAAGGGTATCATTTGTGGATCACACATCGGGCCATCTCTACCATTGAAAGAGTTAAGGCCTTATTCCACCACGCTGGCCTAGTGCGTGGCGAGTATCGGCAATATCCCCCTCATGATCGAGACTAGGACCAGGCCCCCAGTCCCCGGCAGCCCCACTATTCCTGGCTACGGTAGCGGCCATGGTAACGGTGGGGCGGGGGGTGCTAAGAATCCCCGGGTTGGCCCCGGCTACCACCCCCGACGACGACTGGCCCTGGTAACACACAACATACGCACGTTGAGGACAGACGAGAAGATTGTCGAACTGGAAGAAGAATTGAGCGGGTTACACTGGGACATTCTGGGGTTGTCGGAAGTCCGCAGGATTGGGGAGGACACGATAACCCTCAAGTCCGGTAACCTGCTCTTCTACCGGGGGGACGACCAACAGTCCAGAGGAGGTGTCGGATTTCTCGTCCGCAGGTCTCTCATTAACAACATCGTATCCATCGAAAGTGTGTCGAGCAGGGTGGTGTACCTGATACTCAGAATATCCAAAAGATATTCGTTGAAGGTCATACAGGTATACGCGCCGACCTCGACACACCCAGATGAAGAAGTAGAGGAGATGTATGAGGACATAAGTCGGGCCATACATACTTCTAAAACCTACTTCAATGTTGTTATGGGAGACTTTAACGCAAAGTTGGGCATGAGAAGCGATGCGGAGTTGAAAGTGGGGCAATTTGGACATGGGCAACGGAACCCCAGGGGTCAGAGGCTGGCTGAATTCCTGGAGAAAGAGGGACTCTTTGCGATGAACTCTTTCTTCCAGAAGCCGCCTCACAGGAAATGGACCTGGCTGAGCCCTGATGGTTCCACGAGAAATGAGATAGATTTCATCTTGACGACGAAACGACGGATATTCAGTGATGTCTCTGTGATCAACAGGGTGAAAACCGGTAGCGATCACCGAATGGTTAGAGGCTCATTGAATATCAACGTCCAATTAGAAAGACGTCGCTTGATGAAGTCTACGCTACGACCTACTCGCGCCCATATCCAAAACCCCGAGAGCTTTCAACTCGAGCTGAAAAATCGCTTCGAGTGCCTGGAAGAAAACCTTGCCGTGGACGAGTTAAACAGCGGTTTGGTAGAAGCTGTCCATGCGGTGGGATCTAAGCATTTTAGACCTCGCCGTAGAGATAGACCACAAAAACTCTCGGTCCACACTCTTGACCTTATGGCCGAACGTCGATCTATGGCGCTGCAGTCTTCCGAGGATGCCGAAGCATATCGTCAGCTCAATAGACGGATCTGGAAGTCCTTGCGACACGATGTCCGTGCTCACAATACTGTGAGCATTAAAGAGACAATAGAGCGGAACGGAGGCTCCAAAGTGTTTGCAAGAGACTTGTCTATTGGGCAAAGACAGTTGTCTAGGCTGAAGACGGAGGGCGGCCGCGTAGTGTCGACGAGGGCAGAGGTTTTAAGGGAGATCGAGAGGTTCTACGGACAGCTTTACACCTCGGTTGCCAAGCCCGCTGTTCGCTCGGCCGAGGACCCGAGAGCCGAGTTGATCCGCCACTTCAGCGATGTTATCCCGGACATCAGCCTGTGTGAGATTGAGATGGCCCTGAAACAACTTAAGAACAACAAGGCGCCGGGTGAGGACGGAATCACTTCAGAGCTTCTGAAAGCGGGCGGAACGCCGGTACTTAAAGTCCTTCAGAGGCTCTTCAATTCCGTTCTCCTCGAGGGCTCAACGCCAGAGGCATGGAGCAGGAGCGTGGTGGTACTGTTCTTCAAAAAAGGTGACAACACCTTGCTGAAGAATTACAGGCCCATCTCGCTCCTGAGCCATGTCTATAAGTTGTTTTCGAGGGTCATCACAAATCGTCTCGAACGCAGGTTTGATGACTTCCAGCCGCCCGAACAAGCTGGTTTCCGAAAAGGCTTTAGCACCATAGACCACATCCATACGCTTCGGCAAGTTATCCAGAAAACCGAGGAATACAACTTGCCGCTTTGTTTAGCGTTTGTGGACTATGAGAAAGCCTTTGATTCGATCGAGACGTGGGCGGTGCTAGAGTCTCTCCAGCGGTGCCACATTGACTGTCGGTACATCGAGGTGTTGAAAAGCATATACAGCAACGCCACCATGTCGGTCCGAGTACAAGATCAGAGCACGAAGGCTATTCCACTACAGAGAGGCGTGAGACAGGGAGATGTTATATCTCCGAAACTGTTCACTGCCGCGCTGGAAAACGCCTTCAAGCTCTTGGAGTGGAAAGGATTCGGCATCAACATCAACGGCGAGTATATCACACACCTTCGGTTTGCCGACGATATTGTAGTCATGGCAGAATCGCTGGAGGACCTTAGCACTATGCTCGAAGACCTCAATCGAGTCTCCCAACAGGTGGGTCTTAAAATGAACATGGACAAGACGAAAATCATGTCGAATGTCCATGTTGTGCCCACCCCAATCGCAGTTGGGGGCTCGACTCTCGAAGTTGTAGACGAATATGTCTATTTGGGACAAGTGGTCCGGTTAGGCAGGTCCAACTTCGAGAGAGAGGTCAATCGTCGAATCCAACTCGGTTGGGCAGCGTTCGGAAAGTTAGGAGACGTCTTCTCGTCCAAAATACCTCAGTGCCTGAAGACAAAAGTCTTCAATAGTTGTGTGTTACCAGTGATGACTTACGGCACTGAGACGTGGCCTCTCACTAAAGGCGTCATGGGACGGCTCAGGGTCACTCAACGAGCTATGGAGAGGGCTATGCTCGGGGTTTCCCTACGTGATCGAATCAGAAATGAGGAGATCCGTAGGAGAACTAAAGTAACCGACATAGCCCAACGGATTAGCTCGTTGAAGTGGCAATGGGCCGGCCACATGGCGCGGAGAACTGATGGCCGATGGGGCCAGAAAGTTCTCCAGTGGAGGCCACGTACTGGCAAGCGCAGCGTGGGACGTCCCCCGACAAGGTGGTCCGACGACCTTGTCAAGGTCGCGGGACGTCGCTGGCTGCAGGCGGCTTCCGACCGTTCCCGATGGAAGTCATTGGGGGAGGCCTATGTCCAGCAGTGGACCACTAATGGCTGATATGATGATGATGATGATGATGAACTCTTTAATTGCACAATGGGCAATAAAGTACAAAAAAAACACAGGATAGTGTGCCGTGCAATCACGAGATCACGGCTTCGATTTCCGGGTCGCCCACTGTCCACCCAATACGTCCCAAGCTGGGCACGGGTCTAATAGATGGGCTGACCATAATAATGATAATGTTTCAATTCTAAATCCTCCTATCCATTTTCTTTCTGAATTTCCTTGCAAGTGAAAAAAAAGGTTTGCAGTCGTCAAGCTTAACAGATAGATAAATAAATAAAAATAAATGTAGGAACAAAATATTGCAAAAACAAAGTAGCCAGAATGTATTAGCATTCTGCCGTCTAATAGGGAGGCACTTGAGTTTGAAGCGAAATGCTGAAACTTGGTCATATTTACGTAACCCAAATGTGAGCTGTGTGCAAAAATTTTGGAACCACTCAAGTTTCTCAAGCACAACTTGATTCAACATGACTCAGCTTGAATGGGGAGCAAAAATGACTGCACCAGCTCAATCTAGTTGAGAAAGAAATTGTCAAGCCTTATTAGGTAAAAGAAAAGATTAGTATGTGCCGTGCAAACTAGAGGTCGCTGGTTTGATTCGCGGGTCGAGTAAAGTGTTTTAGTTTTTTTTTAACAATGTTCTCAGTAGCACCAAGAAGAATGTTAATGTGCCCGAAAACGGCACTAGATTCGCCTCTTATTACGTGGAACTGGTACAGACCTGGCGAAATGTGTGTGTAGAAATGCACCTACCTCTGTCTACTCCTTCCGGAAATACAGGCATAAAGTTATAAATGTATGGAATCATACAATAATATTACTTTTTAGAAATTATTAATTTAGACAAAATTAACGAAAAACTCGAGGTCTTCACATTTATTATAACATATTATGATCTATGATGGCCTCGAGGTTTGGGCACGCGGTCGAGAATCTCGCCGGTCGCGGGTTCGAACCCCAGGCACACACCTCTGACTTTTCGAAGTTATGTGTGTATTCACATTGAATTATTACTTGCTTTAACGGTGAAGGAAAACATCGTGATGAAACCTGCACACCTAAGAGTTCTTAGAAATTTCTTAGGTGTGTAGTCCGCCAACCCGCACTAGGCCAGCGTGGTGGACTACAGCCTAAAACCCTCTCAATGGTAGAGGAGACCCGTGCTCAGCAGTGGGCGTATATGGGTTGATGAAGAAGAAGAAGATTATGATCTCAGTAATTCTAAACACACTGCTTCATTGGAGGATACTGTGACGTCTGTATATTAGAAACAAACCTTGCACTATCCCATTAACGATGAATTAATGAACCAATTGCCAAGTATTTAGGGCAGCTAGATTGCGCAACCGATGTTTAATTATATTTGTCCCGGCATTAATAGTCGCTAGATTAGTCATTTCTCAATATTCATTGCTCAGTGTAACCGTTAGCCCATATATGTCCCACTACTAAGCCTTCTACAACTGAGAGGATTTAGTCCACCACGCTGGCCTAGTGCGCTTTGACGGATAACACCTCCAAGAAATTACAAAGAACTTTTAGATGTCCAGGTTTCATCTCGATGTTATCCTTTCCCGTTAAGTATGTGATGATTCATTGCGAATACACATCTACAAAAATTTAGAAGTGTCTGCCTGGGGTTTGATATACTGGCTGCCGAAATTATCGACCGCGTGTCTAAATCTCGAGCCCGTCACTACGTAACATATACTCCAAGTAACATATACGGATCGCATTCGAGATCGAAAACAACGGCAGGTAATAGTTAAGGTGATTGCAAATCCTCTGGAATTAAAGAAAATCCCGACAAAAAATTATTATTTTGACGTCTTCCTACCTATCTTTTTTTTGTCGGGATTTTCTTTAATGCCAGTCAGTTTGTAATCACTTAGTTTTCGATCACGGTCTGAATACACCCTGTTTACTTTTGATAAACTATACTTTCTATATACTATAACTATACTTTCTATAACTATTTCGATACTTTTGATAAAGTGTTTACAATTGCGTCTAATTTTTTGGTAATTGTAATTGTCTTTCTTTATGTGAGGTTAAACCTCATAGCTCAATATTTTGTCACCCGCTTTGCTGTGTAGGGAAGTGGACAACTCTTTGTTTTCCAACTCCTCCTTTACATTGCTTTTCTGATTAACTTCGTTGTGGGATTGTGACAATTTAGGTCCCCTTAGATTCGCTGAGCTTCATTGCTCGGCGCCTATACTGTGCGTGCCGCTGTTGATCCTGTAGTACAGGAGTTGCAGTGGCGGGTGTGTGGTGGGATAGGGCCAAAGTGTTTACAAACCACATACACTTAATACCTACCGTTGTTAGGAAAGCGTAAATTTCTTTTTTTATGTTTTTTTTTTGTAGCTATTACCTGCCTAAGTTTTCGATCAGCTGCATATGTAGTAGTAAAACCGGTGACTTACTTCAGCCTGTATCCACTGCTTCGGCCACCAACTGTGCTTGTATCGCTCTATATCAATAGATTTCGATCTGTAAGGCTCCAGGACTCCGAAGTTTTGGCGGAAGATCGGCCGCCACGACTCGAAGTCTATGATGCCAACTCCTGGAAAATAGATGAGAGATAATCGTTATTTGCACCTGGTGTTTTAGAGCATATCTAGGGCCCTAGGTTTGAGCAAAAACTTTTTAGGGTTTCCATTTGATATTACCAATAGCAAAGTCGGAAATAGGACCTGAAAAACGATAGCAAGTTGTCCACTATTACGTGGGACAGTAATTGGCAAAATGTTTATGTAGAAATGCATTTTACCTTTGGGTGCATCAGACGACAAACCTGCGACTGAAAGAGGTTCTGAGTTGGAATGCCAAGCAAGGCTGAGTGTTCTTTAGTTCTTTAGGTAAAAAGAGTATAAAAATCTGTCGGTAAAACCAAAACAATCTCGTCAGTCGTCCCCTATTACTTTGAACAAAAACACAGTTGGTTGAACATGTGTGTATTTATATCAGTGCTACGTGATAAGTAGAGAAAAAGCAGTGATGCCCTCGAGGTTTAGGCGCGTGGTCGAGAATCTCGGCGGTCGCGGGTTCGAACCCCAGGCACACACCTCTGACTTATGTGTGTATTCAAATTGAATTATCACTTACTTTAACGGTGAAGGAAAACATCGTGACGAAACCTGCACACCTAAGAGTTCTTAGGAATTTCTTAGGGGTGTAGTCCGCCAACCCGCACTAGGCCAGCGTGGCGGGCTATGGCCTAAACCCTCTCAATGGTAGAGGAGACCCGTGCTCAGCAGTGGGCGTATATGGGTTGATGAAGATAAGTAGAGAGTCTATACATAACTGTATGTCAATATAAGCATATAACATACATATATAACCTCCCCTACCCCGAAAGGGTAGGCAGAGTTGCATTCCTCCCCACACATAAATATTATGCAATATTTACATACAAAGATAACAGTAATATAACATAACAGGAACCTTCTTAGGAAGTCACATGATCGTTGCAATGAAACCGCATTGTAATCCGATCTGCGGCTCGCGTGCATATCAACAATGTAAGGAAATAGAGTTAATTGTTTTAAATTTAATTAAAGGATTCACATGGTCTTATTAAGCTGTATGTCGTAATGTTATTTAGACTCAAAATCTCGGTGGTTGCGATTAAAATAATGCACTTTTAGTCGCTAAGATAGTTCATACTCATAGTACCTATATTGTATTTGTCATAAATTTTGCTTAATAAATAAATAGATAAATAGATACACCCAACAGTCACATACATAGTCCTGACCCCACACTAAGATACGAGTCTTGTGTCGTGGGTATCAGAAACTACGAGAGACTTTTCGGTCTCACAAACACCCAGACCCGAAACAAATATTTGTGGATCACACAAACATTTGTCTCGGTGCGGGGATCGAACCCGCGGCCGCTCGTTTCGCAAGCTGGTATCTAGCCAACTGCGCCACGGGGCTGTCAAAAACATAGTTCTGACCCCAAATTTAGATACGAGTCTTGTGTCGTAAGTATCAGAAACTACGAGAAACTTTTCGAACTCACAAACAACCAGCCTCAAAACAAAAACTTGTTTCCTCAAAGTTAGCTATACTTCAATTATAATATACTTACATAGGTACAGAATTTATCCAGATCGTGATCGAGAACTGAGGCAGGTACCAGCTACGGTGATTACCAACCCATTGGCGTTAAAAAAAAACACACACACACAAAATTATGACGTTTTCTTAACATTTAATACCTATGGTTTGTACTACATAGTTCTGACCAGATAGCTAGCTCATTACAAAAAAAAAACAATCCACGGTATTCGAACTCATGATTTCTCAGCGCATTATGCACTAAGACATACAGTGTAATGCACCATATGTACTACATCAAATTCCTTGTTCAATTTCCAAGATAAACCAGACGAAAATAAACAAATTTCAACACATCAATACTTTGTTTGAATAACCGATCGGACAAACTGCAAATGCACGTGTTAGTGTCCGTATGTTTGCAATGCAGATAAATATTTGTGTTAAATTAATTTGTTTTGTGGAAATTTGGGCCATTTGTTTCTATTATAAAATGCATTTGTCAGTATAATTACTGATGGTCATTGGTGGAGAAATAATTTACATTTCTCGCTTGAAATTAAATGTAAATACATAGATATTCCGTGAATATTTCAAGCGTCTACCTTTCGCCTATCAAAATTTGAATTACATCACCTGTCAAAATTTTAACTGTCTGTCTATCTGTCACGGTTCATGAGATACAGCCTAGTGACAGTCGGATTTACATAGTCTTAGTAATAGTGTCCTATTTAGGGGTCAGCCATAAATTACGTCACACCTTATGGGGGAGGGAGGGGATCTACTGAGTGTGACATTGTTTGACAAGGGGGTGGGACGGGACCTAGATATCGTGACGTCGCATTTTAAAATCTTCTTATTGAAACACGAACTTTGCACTGTTAATGAAAAATTTAAAACTTTTCAACTCTACCTACTTACATTTACATAAGATTCAAATTGTTTAGTCGGCAATTCACTCTAAAATCATGAATTTCGTCTGACGTAATTTATGGTTAGACCCTTATCCCTTTGGGTACGGAACGCAAAAAAAAACAGCTTCAATAGGATTTCTGATAAAGATATTGTGTAAATCCGGTAATGATTCATTAGCAATCAACATAAACGTCCCACGACGGAAATAGTATGATTTATCTGCCGTTTATCTGTCGGTAGCGCCGGCGTTCCCATCATTTTGCTTACATAAAAACAATTATGGATGAGAATTTAAAGAGATTTGAGAGGTTAATGTTTTAAGATGCACCTCAGCCTACCTTTTAAACTGCAGGTGTGTGTGGGAATTGAGAATGATGGCAAAATTCGTCCATATTTCGGTTCAAAAACCCCGCGCTATCTTTTTCAAAATTTATTGGATAATCGACACGTATAAAAGGGTGAAGGAAAACATCGTGAATAAACCTGCATGTCTGTTCTTAATGTCTTAAATACATATGTAATAATGGCTTCTTTATTAGGCTAGTCTTTTGGACTAAGGCCTCATCCTTATAAGTTATAATACAGGAGACCTGTATTAAGTAGTGTGAAGGGTTTCAAGATCTTTAATGGACTAAAAGATTTTAGTCCGGCACTAACTTCAATCTAATTTATGTAACTAATCATTGAGTCTTGACAAGATCGATCAATATCTCTAGGTTACGTGACTTAATACACTAAGTACAACTTTAATTATATCTAGAACTCTGTCTACCCCTTTTGCGAATACAGACGTAAATTTAATGTATATTTATTTTCACTCCTCCACCTAACATAAAAAAAAGTTTTAAAGGTCCGCTATAAAAGATAATTTATCTCGCAAAGCGCATTAGTCGGACACTAACGACTTGCCTTGCAAATACCAGCCAGCATTAATAAAACTTTACTCATATTGTGTCAAGTCGACCCGCATGCTATCAAGGAGGTTTAGACCGTGGCGAGAATAACTACATTCCTAGCCTGTTGTAACTTATGCACGTGACTTTGCCTGTTTTTACTTCATATTTAACTATCCAGAAATGGCCTTGTGGGTTCATCATCTACGTCATCATCATCATCAGTTATCCCATTGCTATGCCTTCTCTATCATTGAGATGCCTTAGTCCACCACGCAGGCCTAGTGCGACTTACTGCGAACATAATACGTTGAATATGTTAATTCTTTAATTTTTAAAACAATTAGCTCTATTTCCTGACAGTGGTGGGTGTGTGGTGGGTTAGCTAAGGCCACATTCCCATATAGTACACGACATAGTAAAGTTTCCACTACTGTGACCTTGCTCGGTGCTCTAATTACGATGTGTTAACATCCCACGCCAAGTTACGCAGGCCGGTATGACACAATCCAATAGCAGATAAATGATAGATACTAGGTTTGATTTCCGCGGTGGGACGATTTTTTTTACTATTTACAATTTTCATATTCGAAATCATAATTAGGAAAACATCGTGAGGAAACCTGCACTCAAAAGTACTCCGGATTTTTTAGGTATATAGTCTACACTAGGCCAACGTGGTAGACTGAGGCCTAAATCTCAGTTGAACAGGATGGCTTGCAGTAGAACGTATCATCACTACATAGTATAAAACAAAGTCGCTTTCTCTGTCCCTATGTCCCTTTGTATGCTTAACTCTTTGAAACTACGCAACGGATTTTGATGCGGTTTTTTTTACTAGATAGAGTGATTGAAGAGGAAGGTTTATATGTATGATAACATCCATTAAATATCAGCATTGCACCCGCGCGAAGCCGGGGCGAGTCGCTAGTGTATGTATATGGGCTGATTATGACGACAATATAAACATGTAAAGGTAGACTTAGTACCTGAAGGATTCTCTTTAAATAGAACCTTAGGTGGTGCAGAAATGAAAACAAACTTACATATATACATATAATATTATAGTAATGACGCAATCTGATCTCTAAAATATGTAAATTAACTTATAAAAAGATAGGTAGAAACACACCTCTGTCTACTACTTCTAGCGTGAAAGTAATCATATTAGAAACCGTATATTTAACCACTACTGCTCCACCTAAAAACCTCTAGAGAAACGTTTGTCAAAATTCTCACCATGAAAATCAGGGTCAGGAATGCTCTGATCCAAGACACTTCTGAAGGTGTTCAAATGGAGTTCCAAGTTCCCTTCCTGCGGGACTCCTCCATTCCTCAGCTTAAACTCTCCACTGGACTCATTCTTCAGGAGTGCTGGGAAAAGACCAGGGTCGTACAGGATCGATATCTCCTCTCCCCTGAAACTATCCTTCTTGTTCTGCAGAATTCCGAATTTCTCGTAAAGATTTTCGAAAGGTATCTTCTTTGATCTGCACTGCATGGTTGGAACGTTCCAGTAGACGTTGAATGGTCTACTTTGGTCTCTTAGACGGTCTTCTGGCATCTCTATGACGTAGTAACTGCAACAAGGAGTTTGGATGATGAAAAATTATATTTCAGCTTGAATCACGGAACGAATTCCAAAATTCCGTACTATATTTCCCAGTGGATAACTAAGTTATAGGTTGCCTGGTCCGGGAATTGAACTTAGTACCTCTAGATCATAAAGGTGAAATTCCTTAAAGTTCTAAGGAATTTCACCTTAAAGTTCTAAGGAATTTCTTAGGTGTGTAGTCCGCCAACCCGCACTAGGCCAGCGTGGTGGACTATGGCCTAAACCCTCTCAAAGGTAGAGGAGACCCGTGCTCAGCAGTGGACGCATATGGGTTGATGAAGACCTCTAGGTCATACGGCACACTAGTATTACGAGAGTAAGTCTAAACTTAATCAAAATTTCACAATACCATGACTATTTAATTATAACTAAGTTTAGCATCGTCTTTTGAACACATTTTTAACCCTCATCCTGCCCCAATTTTCCCAAAGAAAATAATACATTTCCCGACCCGACAATCGAACCCAAGACCAACAACCAATTACGAATTCGCAAACAGTTTCGCCCACACAAAAAATCCCGTGCTAATATCGCTTTATTGATCAACAAACAAACGTAACCCTGAACGTATGTATATAGAATAACCTCCACTAAGGTCACATAGCTCGATGGAATGTTATTCATCTCGATATTTATGTAGAAAAACATCAAATAATATGTACTGCATATATAAGCTCTGCCTGGTCCCGCTGTAAGTGTGCGGCGTGCGACCTATAGTTTCTGGGTTCGAAACCTGGGTCGGATTTTTTCAGAAGACTTGACATAGACTTAGCGATTCTAATAGTTAGTCGCTCCTTGTAACATAAGCCATCTTTTAAGCCGAGTTACATCAAAATCGTTCTAGGCAATTAGTTTAGTGTCATAGTTATCTTATGAAACTTGATGTTGATTAAGTAAAAAGTTTTATTACAAAATATACATGTATGTAATATGGATAGAGAATTAAACCTCTGCCTTTCTTTTGCAGACGCAGTGATAATATTGAGTCAACTATACAATCATATACCATTGTCGTTAAGATTCCTCGCCCTAAAATCGATTGGTCGCGTGTTCAAATCCCTAAAAGCGATTCTTACGATATCTTCATCCATTAACCTAAATAAGGTACTAATAAAGAACTATTGCCTTTCATAATAGCAATGAAGTCCTGATAGCCTCGAAGTTAGGAGAACTGTCAAGATTTTCGACGGTCGCGGGTATAAACCTCTCTTTTCGAATTTACTTGTGTGTTTGCAATTGATCATCACTTGCTTGAGCGGTAAACATCGTGAGAACCAGACTCAAAAGATCTAAAAAGAGTATTTCTTAGGCATGTAGTCTGCCAACCCGCACTAGGCAATCTGGTAAACTGAGGCCTAAAACCCTTTGTAGGGGAGCCATCAACCCAAGCGTGGGACGGCTATAGACTAATGAGGATTATGATGTTCCTGTCTTAGTGAAGGTGAGTGAGTGTCCTACAGAACGGATACTCACGATCTTAAGGTCCCAATTTCAATTTTAAGTCGGGCAATGTTGACTTTTCAAAACTTATGCGGGTTAGACTTGTAAGAACGTAAACTTTGCCTTTTTTTTCGCCAACTTGCTATTGGTATTTCGAGCGGATAAATAAAATAAATAAATAAATACACCCAACAGTCACATACATAGCTCTGACCCCACACTAGGTTACAAGACCTGTGTCGTGGGTATCAGACACTCTGAGAGACTTTTTCGGTCTCACAAACACCCAGACCCGAAACAAATATTTGTGGATCACACAAACATTTGTCTCGGTGCGGGGATCGAATCCGCGGCCACACGTTTTACAAGCTGGTATCCAGCCAACTGCGCCACGGGGCTGTCAATGTTTAAACCTAGCAACAATAATTCCTCAAGTCAAAGATTATTTGATGTGCAAAACTAGTTTTCAATACGCATCGGTTATGGCAGACATATTGCTCGGGTGAATGACCCGGCGTGGGTGGAGTCATGTCAACGTGTAGATGACCTGATGAGAACCTTTACTCTTAAAGGTGAAGGTTTTTAAAGACCTTAAAATTGTTATTATAGGCCCATACGACCCACTGCTGGGCACGGGTCTCCTCTATTCTCTCTATATTTCACGCGGGCCTAGTGCGGGTTGGCGGTTGGACCTGAGAAATTCCTAAGAACTTTTAGGCGTGCATGTTTCATCACGATGTTTACCTTCACCGTTAAAGCAAGTATAAATTCATAGAGAGTATACACATAACTTAGAAAAAAGGTATGTAACAAGAGTTTAAACTCGCGATCGCCGAGATTCCCGACCGCCTGAACCTCGAGACCGTCGCTTATATTACTTCTGATTAATTCTGTTGTGGGATTATGACAATTTAGGTCCCCTTAGATTAGAGCTTCATTACTTGGCGCCAATACTGTGCGTGCTGTTGATCCTGGAGCACAGGATTTAAAGTGGCTTGTGTGTGGTGGGATAGAGATAACTCAAGGAGGAGAGAGAAGTACCTTTAGGAGAGTAGCAGTGACTTAGTTCCACAGTTATCACGACAATATCCTTTTCGTAACCAGGCTGTATCTTGGTTTATCCCAGTGACATATTAATTATTTATACACCGATTTCCATCCGTGGGGATAAGTGTATCCTACGAAATACTAGTGTTTAAGTAGTCCTGCATCGAGAATCGATCACACAGCCTCTAGTTTCATAACTATACAATAATATTGCTCTATAGAATTACTCATATGAAATAACATAGCGATAATCTCTATGAAATCTGATAATCGTAATAAGATTACGTCATGTATGCCGTTGACCTATTAATTGATGTTTTTATGCACAAAAAAACATAAGCTTAGATCAGACGAGAATAAATTTAGCGATACTAATATTAAAATCGACATCAGACAGTTTTATTAATACTCGTGCGTCAATATTTTGACAGCCCCGTGGCGCAGTTGGCTAGACACCAGCTTGCGAAACGAGAGGCCGCGGGTTCGATCCCAGCATCAAGACAAATGCTTGTGTGATCCACAAATATTTGGGGGTCTATGTCTGTGTGAGAACGAAAAGTCTCTCGTAGTTTCTGACACCCACCACATAGGATTTATATTTTTTCCATACAAACGGCATACATTTAATACCCATGGTTGTATGAAAAACGCCAATTTTTTTATATTTTGTCGGTTTTTTTAACGCCAATAGGTTTGTGATCACCGTAGCTAATACCTGCCTCAGTTTCCGATCACGGTCTGAATACACTCTGTATGACTAAAACTAGACCACGTGTATTCGTGATAAAAACTGCTGAGTCAAATCTCCACTGCCGCCTACGCGACCGACGTAAACGGAACATACGTGCGCACGCAAGGTCACAAGTTCAATTCCTACTGCGAGCGAATTAAAGCAGGTCATATATTTTTACTATAAATATGCTTTCATTCATAATGAAATTTGTCTGACTTTTTGGGGATAAGTTTAGGATACTAGATTATTTATCTATAATAGTGATGGCTTCGAAGTTAAGTTTCACATACGAGAATCTAGGTGGTCGCGGGTTCAAAACCCAGGCACACACATCTGACTTTTCAAAGTTACGTGTATATTTGCAATAAAATATCTAGTACGTTGAAGGAAAACATCGTCATGAAACCTACTCGTACACACTTAAAAAGTTCTTAAGAATTTCTTAGATGTATAATCCACCCGCATTAGGCCAGCGTGGTGGACTAAGGCCTAAACCCTGTCAAGAGGCCTGTGCCCAGCAGCGGGACCTGTATGGAGTGAAGATGAACCTATAACTACCACAACAATCTCACTCAAATTTTTAGACCTAATACCCTCAATGAGTTCCTAATGAATGCCTCACATATTTTTCTCCTGATAATTGGCTTCATTATAAAAAGTGGGTATAGAAATACACCTCTGCCTACTCCTTCACGGTTTAGGGTTGAGAAGTGCATAATACTAGGAATATCGGGGTATATATTCAGACCTTGAACGGAAACTAAGGGAGATAATAACCAAGGTGATTACAAAACCCCGTAAAAAATCCTGACAAAAAATAAAATAAATGACGTTTCCTAAACCGCATACATTTAACACCGATGGTTGAATGGAAAACGACATTTTTTCTAGTCGGAATGTTCTTTAACGCCAAGGCGTTTGTAACCTTAGTTATTATCTGCCTTATTTTCCGATCAAGGTCTGAATATACCCTGAATAAGTAGTAGCTTCGCGCCTGTCTATCGCGTTTTAATCAGCCAGCCTGACCTAGATTTTAAAATCAATAAAGTTGTGCATACTACAGAATATAACTTAAAGGTTAAGAGGGCTATTTATAATGCATTGAAGAATAAAGTTATGCAATAGGACAGCACAACATAGTTATGTAGACACCAGCTTTCGAGAGGCCGCGGGTTCGATCCCAGGACTGGGAGATATTGTGTGATCCACAAATTTTTGTTTCGGGGGTTTTGGAGACCGAAAAGTCTCTTAGTTTCTGATACCCACAAATTAGGAGTATCCTCGTTTGGGCTTAGCACTATGTTAGTGACTTTGGGGTATATGTCTCGAATTTAATATTCAAATCTATATTTTATATATTCTATTCATATATCACTCATAGCCCCTACCTCCCCTAACGTTTCGTGCTCGACCCGAGAATAGAAACCAGGATCTAGAGATTATATAAAGCACATAATTTTACCACTAAACCAACGAGTTATGGAGATAGAAAACTGTCTCTTAAAGATATTGACTGCAACTTTAAACTTTATTTAATTTGATTACCACTTAAACATGCGTTGTCTCGTATTCTCAAATGTCATAAAGCAACTAATATACTAGAATAAACTAAGTTTAAATAATAGTTAAATTACTGCATGAGTATCTTTAAAAATCGACCAAAAAGTGTCTACATTCTACAGACAAGAATTGCCGGTAATAAGAAACGAATTTTTGAAGTGATGTCTTTAGGCGTGGCTGTCTGGTTGGCGACCTTCGTCATTAAGGACGGGCGTACCAGACGCATACTATATGTATAAAACACAAAATGTATACGCACCATGATCGGAAACTTTTTTTTTTATTTGCCCTAGCAGGCAGACGAGCTGACGGCCCGCCTGATGGTAAGCGGTCACCGCCGCTCATGGACTTGGCAATGCCAGGGGCACAGCCACGCCGCTGCCTACCGTGAGGAAAATGCTCTTTTTAAGCCTCGTTTGAAGAAGGCCATGTCATAGCGCTCGGGGAACACCGAGGCAGGGAATTCATTCCAGAGCTTGCACGTGCGTGGTAAAATGACCTCTGGAAACGCACCGCACGCGTACGGTACGTCTCCAGGTGATATGGAACATAACTAAGTAACATATATAATTAAGGCAGGTTATAGCTATGGTAATTACAAATCTAAAGGGTTAAAAAAATCTCAAAAATAAATCAAATATTTTACATTTTCCATTCAAGCCACATACATTTAATATCGATGATTTTATGAAATCGTCATCATCATCATTATCATCATCAACAGCCTTTAATTCGTCCACTGTTGGACATAGGCCTCTCTTATGGCACGCCACTGGGCTCGATCTTCGGCTCTCCTCATCCAACCACTGCCAGCCAACTTGCGGATATCGTCACCCCACCTAAATCGTCAATTATTTTATTTTTCGTCGATACTTTCTTTAACACCATAGGGTTTGTAATCATCATAGCAACAATCTGCCTTAGTTTCCGATCACGGTCTTAATACATCCTGTATATTTTTTGAAATCTGGGATAAATATCACAATTACGGCCTCATTCATCATCAACCCATATACGTCCCACTGCTGGGCACGGGTCTCCTCTACCATTAAGAGGGTTTAAAGTGCGGCCTGGCCTGCCTTTATTTGATTTTGCCACCTTCTAGTCCTTGCCTGAAAACGTTGACCACTGTTCTAAAGGATACAAGCTTAAATATAACTAATACCGACATATTTCTGTATAGCTCAGTGTCATACTCCCACGCCCAACGTTATCAGACCCTGAAGAAAGTAGCTCAAGTTTATTCCGCGAAAGCAAACTGTTTACTTAACCCACCTTATCACACCTGATATTTGATAACTGATAATTCAGTTGACGTTCGGGATATTTGTGTAGTGTTAAGAGTATTAGTTTACGATTTATTATTGTGATAGGTTTGAATTTATAAAATATCGTCATCATTATCATCAGCCGAAGTACATCAAATTGCTGGGCCCTTAAGTCAAAGCCAAATCTTCTGTATTCAAATGGACTTTAACAATTACTTTTGAATCGTCATTTTTTAACACTTTTTTATACTATTTTTTAAAACTAGTGCCGAAACGTGTTGTCGTTGTGGCGAAGAAACGGCAAGAAACTCCCTCAGCAACGCGAATTTTTTTTTATTAAATTAGAATTATTACAATTTAATATGTCATATCGATACAAATTGCAGCAACACAACCTCCGATCAATTTATTTAATCTTTATATACCGTATACAAGTATAAAGGCGGACTTAATGCCGAAGGCATTATCTACCAGTCAACCTCAGGGTGGTGCAGAGAAACACGAATAGGTGCATAAAAATTGGTGTTACAGTTATATACACAAACATGAATAAACCTACATACTATATAAATAAAAATATATAAACCTATATACATATTTAGAATATAATAAAATCTTACTTATTAAAAATACATTTATATAATATATTCACACATAGCTACATACACATACATACATAAATATATACTATGGTAATTCGGATATTCGATTTAACAAAAGTTGCCGGACCCTTACCTTAAAGGAATAGCGACTTGTCAACATCCTGATTTCGAATTTACTTACTCCCAGGGTTTCTTATCTAACACTGAGAGGTTTTAGAAACTTTAGAACTTAGTCCACCACGCTGGCCTAGTGCGCATTGGCGGACAATACATCTGAAAAATCCTAAGAACTTTTAGATTTCCAGGTTTCCTCACGATGTTTTTCCTTTACCGTTAAAGTTCTTGATAATTTAATTGTAAATACACACATAACTTTGAAATATCAGAGATGTGCCTAGGGTTTGGACCCGCGACTGTCGAGATTCCATCGACCGCGAAGCCATCAAGACTTATACAGGGTGTATGCGTAAATGTATGCTGTTTGTATAGAAAACGTCATTTTTTAATTTTTTGTCAGGATTTTCTTTAACGCCAATGGATTTACTATCACCGCGGCTATTACCTGCCTTAGTTTCCGATCACGGTCTGAATACACCCTGTATAAACACAATTAATAATTATAATTAATTACCGTCTGCACAATAAGGGGAAAGTAGACGCCAAATTGCACGGAACTTTCTATCTCAAAATTCATATCTCGCGCGACCAGTTCGATAGGCTTTCACTAGTTTTTGATTGATGGCTCGAATTAATTTGTATTTTATTTTTATTGGTCAATATACTACATAATATAAACGTGATTTTTGGATGTCTCTTACTATTTTATAAAAAAACACTGGTTTAGGAAAAGTTTCAAAGAATATCATAACAATAAATATACCCATCAGTCACATACATAGATCTGACCTCACAGTAAGATACAGTCTTTTATCCTGAGGATCAGAAATAAAAGACTTTTTGGTCGCATCAATACCCAAAACAAATATTTCACGAGAAATCAATAACTATTATCTTAATACAATCTTTACTGTTAGAATATTCCCAGATTGAAATACCTACATCAATAAAGAAATTTGTTTTGTTTTCTACCCCTGTCAGGATAGGCAGAATGTATTTCGAAACTCATGTTACATAATAGAGAGAGATAATAATTAATAGAAATCTTCTGGCACGTAGGCCATTTCCAGTCAGAACACAAATTCGAGTTCAACAAGCAAAATCGATCATTATTCAGAAAGATTCAAAATGGAACACATACATTCATAAAAAAAATTATAAACAAAGGAACTATTTGTAATTCAAAGTTTGTTCTGAATGCAATATTAAATTTATGTTTTTAGCGTAAGATATTGTTATTAAAATGCTAAAACATTCATAGACTTACTTCCTTGTTAATTCATTTAGACAATACGATTAAAAGAGAGACTGGGTTCGATTATCGAATCATTTTTAAGGCTTTAAAAAAAACACCCATTTTATATACCACCTATGTCTACTGAGATACATGTGAATTTGTTTTAGGGAATTTTCCTAGCTTTTGACTACTTTTTACTTTTACTTTACTAATTCATATCTCTACCACAGACGGATATGATAAACGAAAGACCAACTTCTTTATATTGTAGAGCAGGCTCATGCCCACCAGTGGGACATCCACGGTAAATATTAACTTATTCGCACTAGGTCAGTATGACTAACTCCTCAAAAGAAGAGTCACTACCCTGCAGTTAGACGTATATGAACTGATGATGAAGATATGATAAGATAATTCACAAGACGCGGTCACTCTACCGCAGAAAACAAACAAACACAATAACTCAATACATCGATTTTTCAGTAAATAAAAATCATTTCCACACTTAATGGTTCCGTTGAACTTCCCTGATGGTAAACTAACAAAACCCAATCGATTTCGAACCCTATCATGAAGTTGTAAAGTGTAATTTCGTTCGACAATCGTTTGCTCTACATTCGTGAATCACCACATCTCGACAGTTGCTTGGCAACGAATATGTAAACACCCGCTTTGTTTGGCTTCTTTGTTGTTGTAAGAAGCGAAGTCGATAGGTTAAGTCTCGGGCAGGGGGTTAAGCCTGGGGTAATGGGTTAAGTCACGGTCACCTATTGGCAGATGTGAAAGGTAAGGCAAAAAGAATGGATAGGAAAGTCGACCTTTTTGGTTCAACAGAACTGCGTGCAATTTGTTCTAGACATCTTGGATTTGAACCTTTCATTCAGGAAATTCTCAGTAGTAGCATGGAAAGCTAAAATATGGATAGAGAAATTTAGGTATCGAACTACGAATCTGCTTCCCGTTCAAGATAGTCATTATCAGCCCATATACATCTGCTATAAGAAATTGCAAGAATTTTAGATGAGCTGGTTTCCTTACGATATTTTCTCTCCAGAATTAGTAATTATAATGATAACATCCTCAGGCTTTTTTAAAAGACCAATAACAGTGTTAGCTATTGATTATTCTGATACAAATATGTCCGTCTACTAGTAAACTGTGCTCTAAAATCTAACTTTCCCGGTTTTCTGAAAGACCGTGGTACTACCCCAGTCAAGCTCATGCTTGCGGCAATTTCTACCACTTCTTATTTTAATCTGTGCGTGGAATTAAATGGGCAGTTTGTTTATTTATCCGGATTGGGCTTAGTTTATTTATTCCGAATGGAAATAAATTTGTTTATATTGACTCGCTCTTTCACGTCAAACGATGACTTACCGTCGTAATCTTGTTTATTTATAGATTTACGTTTATATCTTCGGTATTGAGTTAGAAAGTTCCTTAACCTGGGCATTTGGAAAAATAAACATATTTTTAAGTAAAAGTTCAATCAAGACACACGCATCGGTACACAACGTGACGCTGTCCACTTACATTAACTTACTGAATTATTGATAATTCCCTTACCAAATGACAATTCGTCTGAGTGACATTTTTTATTCAAAATTTTCACGTTATAAAGAGAAAACAGCATTCCTACAAATTCTTTGGTATTTCTTAGGTGTGTAGTCCGCCAACCCGCACTAGGCCAGCGTGGTGGACTAACTACTTTCAGATGTAGAGGAGGCCCGTACCCAAAGGGACGTATATGGGCTGGTGATGATGATGTTGAAAATGACTAAATCCCTCGTGATCCTACGTAAAACATCTCAACAGAAACGAGTTTATTGAGTGACAATAGATTGTCTTTCGACGCTTTTTTGTTTGAACTCCATCGTGATTACTTTTAGGTGCGAATTTGTCATTTTGCCAATATAACAACAACGCAGCGATGATTGGTGTCAGGTGACAGATGATGACAGGTGGCTCACTTATTTGTTTCTTCTTCTTCATCAACCCATATACGCCCACTGCTGAGCACGGGTCTCCTCTACTATTGAGAGGGTTTAGGCCATAGTCCACCACGCTGGCCTAGTGCGGTTTGGCGGACTACACACCTAAGAAATTCCTAAGAACTTTTAGGTGTGCAGGTTTCATCACGATGTTTTCCTTCACCGTTAAAGCAAGTGATAATTCAATTTTGAATACACACATAACTTCGAAAAGTCAGAGGTGTGTGCCTGGGATTCGAACCCGCGACCGCCGAGATTCTCGACCGCGCGCCTAAACCTCGAGGCCATCACTGCTTCATGCTTATTTGTTTAATGGTACCTATTCTCCCATAAAAGAATAATTAAGAAAGTCCCGCCGTTTTTTAACTTCGAGAAGACGATGGTTATAATAATAATTTTTATTTAACTCGGTGTATAAAAGGATCATTTTTCAGTCATACTATATTTCAATACAGCTCTGCTCTTCTAGGTCGTAGCGTGATGGTATATACTAAGTATAGCTTTTTAAGTTTAATGGAGTACTCAATAATTTATTCAAGAAGGGCCAGTTAGCCCGCACTAGGCTAGCTTAGTAGACTAAGTCCAAAATGCACTCAGTTTTGGAGGAGGATGATGAATGAATCCAATTTGATGTCCAAAAAAGTTGTTAGAAGACTTTCGTCTTCAACTAAAACAAACTCTTCAGCCTTATAATATTAGTACAAAATGTAATTATTTCCTACATTAGACGTGTCAACGACTCATCTGCCAAACTGCCAATTGTCAAACAAAGAACTTTTCTAAAATTAGAATCTTTGTCAAAAGTATTTTTAAATTACCAAGAATAAACGTTGAGGAGTGAGTGACAGATCGGTTGATTGAACCGGACTGCCGAAGCGGTAGTAGCAGGTTCTAATCCGGGAGCAAGAAGGCTTTTGTGACTTACTACATTATTATAGCTTAGGAATAGGAATATTTCTTCTCTCATATTTTACAAGTAATACATACTATCGTATAAGTCGTGATAGCCGCGAGGTTAAGACACGCGGTCGAGAGTCTCGGCGGTCGCGGATTCAAACCCCAGAATTATCACGTACTTTAATAGAAGGAAAATATCGTGACGAAACCTGCACGCCTAAAAGTTCAAAGAAATTTATGACGTGTGCAGTCCGCCAACGCCCACTGGGCTAGCGTGGTGGACTATGCCCTAGACCCTTTCGGTTGTAGAGGAGGCCCGCGCCCAGCAGTGGGACGTATATAAACTGATGATGATGATATACCATCCTTTATCGAGAAATTTCCTTACTCCATCCTGCTATTAAAGATCTCTCAAGAAATACCACCAACACTACTCAACCAGGGCTTCAAACTCTAGACCTATCAATATAAAAAGATCATGCGTGTCTCAGCTTCATAACTTTTCCCGGAATTGTCGTGTTTGGAGGAAATAACAAATCAAAGTTGTACCTAATGTATTAAGTCACGTAAACTAAAAATATTGAACTAACGTTGTATTTAGGGGACTTATCGAGACTCAATCAGCCTAAATAAAAAACTTACACTCAAGTTAGTATTGAACTAAATCTACTCACAGTGAACTTACTGCCAGACCCGGGGATCAAACCCGGAACTCATGAAAATTCTTACTTAGAAAGCCTCCGAGGTGTAGTTGGTAAAACAGTTGCTTGTGAAATGAATCTCTCATTCGATATTTAATGTTTATTTTTAGGGATTCGATATAAAAAATAGGCACTAAATGAATTTGGAACGAAAAAGCCTCTCGTAGTTTCGTATAGACGACAAAAAGCTTGTATCCTAGTGTGGGGTCAAAATTTTATTTTACAGCCACATACTAAAATAAAATAACTTATAACTGACCTTATTATAGAGGTCAAAACTACTTTAACATTTTAATTAGGTCTTAACCCATCCCATTGCCCTATTTCTGTTAATGCTTCGTAAATTAAAATATATTTGAAATGAAACTCATCTCGCGGTTAAAATGAGGGATAATTAACTTCGAAATAATTAAAGAGACTGTAATAGCATTATGCACCAAAATTGAACCTTAATACTTAATATCAACAGTTGCTGTATCAACCAACTTTAACAGCCCTTCATTAATTGAGAATATCCATAAAACTCGTATTTTTTAATTAATCTTTGACACTTAAGATTATTTAAGAAGGAAATGGGTTGAAATAGAATTCTTCATCTTCTTCTTCATCAACCCATATACGCCCACTGCTGAGCACGGGTCTCCTCTACCATTGAGAGGGTTTAGACCATAGCCCGCCACGCTGGCCTAGTGCGGGTTGGCGGACTACACACCTAAGAAATTCCTAAGAACTTTTAGGTGTGCAGGTTTCATCACGATGTTTTCCTTCACCGTTAAAGCAAGTGATCATTCAATTTAAATAGAATTAATGAGATAAAAAAAAATATTTACTTTTTCAACCGAAATAATATAAAAAATAAATACTAAAATATATTATTTACTTTATTGCAATTATAATTAATATAATCGAGTTTCTTTCAACCACGAGTTTTTGATATTATTTTTCCGAAAATTGTAAAAGTTTTCCATTACTTACTAGTTATGATCACATTAATGTATGATATTTTATAACCATAAATATTTGTTAAAATTTGATTTTTTTGCTTATTTTCGATATTAAAATAATATCATTTCAACTTCCCTTCTTTTTTCTGCTATGTATCTCATTCCTCTTTTTATAATATTTTTTCTATTTTAATTATTAAAATACTCACTTATTATTATCGCATTTCACGGCACATCCTGCCAGTATGACAAACAGTAAACATTTCATTTTCACAAATACCCGCACTTTTCAAACGTTCGAAGTATTTCATCGATATAATTTTGCGGAGCGCGGCGCGACCTCTCCTCCCAACGGTTTGAAGGCGACTGAATAACTGCACGAGTGACGGACATATATTATATGCATGAGGCAAAAGTTTGCCAATATTGATAAGCTTTACTACAATAAATACTTGAGGCTTTTTCAGACTGATTTTAAAAAGAGAATTTGATGAATTTAATTTTATTAGGCACAGCATGGAAGTGATTGAAAGCAAGTGGTAAGCCTTATCTTTCGTTGATTGTTGCATATCGCAATGTTATGCATTTATTTTATACAAACTTTGAGTAAGTTATAAATTACATATAGAATGTAAATGTCATCTTTAATAATTACGAATATTTTTTAATAATTTTATAATGCGAGACAGGTATGTGGCATGCTATCTAGAAATTCCAGATTTGATTCCCGAATCAGGGAGTGTTATTACTTATTCTTCTTCTTCTTCTTCATCAACCCATATACGCCCACTGCTGAGCACGGGTCTCCTCTACCATTGAGAGGGTTTAGGCCATAGTCCACCACGCTGGCCTAGTGCGGGTTGGCGGACTACACATCTAAGAAATTCCTAAGAACTTTTAGGTGTGCAGGTTTCATCACGATGTTTTCCTTCACCGTTAAAGCAAGTGATAATTCAAATTCAAATTGAATACACACATAACTTCGAAAAGTCAGAGGTGTGTGCCTGGGGTTCGAACCCGCGACCGCCGAGATTCTCGACCGCGCGCCTAAACCTCGAGGCCATCACTACTTATTGCATAAGGGAAATTCTTATTTAGCAACAGAGTTTACTAATGGGCCCGAAAAGCGGTAATAGTTTAATCCCTTACTCATTATCATCAACGTCCCACTGCTGGGCTCAGGTCTCCTCTACCAATGAGAGGGTAATCCCTTATTACGTGAGGCTAAAAACAGTTAGAGAAAAGTGTGAGCAGAAATGAAATTCTACCTCTTCGAGGATTACGAGCGTACGCACTTATAACGCACCGATAATCCCTAGGGTATTGTGGGTGTTCATGGGCGGTGATGACCACTTAACATCAGGTGGCTCACTAGCTCGCTTGCCTCCTTTTCTATAAAAAAAAAAAAAAAAAAAATAAATTAATATATATGTATGTGAATATAAATAAAATTCATACCATAGTTTCCCGCATTATTGTTTAAAATTCCAAAATGACGTACAAAGGGAAGTACCTTGTAGTATTTGATTACTCAGTCTTCCTTCATATATTGGGCCACATTAACTTTAAGGCTAATAAACGATTAATTAAGGCCTTAAAAGTACATTCGACTTAAACACTAAAACATTACTTCGCATCCGCTTTTTTGCCTGGGATTTGAACCTAAGACGGTATAAAATTTAATTAATTAAATTTTATTTAATCAATCAGTCATTATTTTCCACCGCTAACCCGCACTAGGCCAGCATGGTGGAGTAAGGCCTAAAACGTCAGTGCCCAGCCGTATGTGGTCTGATGATGAATCATTAATATCATCAGGTCAAAGACGTCCACTGCTGGACATAGGCCTTCTCCAAAGACTTCCAAAGTGTTCTTCATAATAATAAATGAATATTGTTTTCTGAGCATTGCTTTTTTATTGCCTCAAAACCTGTATTTTGGTAACATTTGCAATGCATATTTCAAGGCTAACTGTGTTTTAAGTTACAAGTGTCCAACACGTTCCCAAAGAAAAAAAATATCGCTTGACCCGAGATTCGAACCCTGGATTATTTGATCACTTACTGTATGCCTACCTCAAAACCATACTTCTGATTATTATACTAATGACTAGTAATTCATCATCTTTCATGACACTGTGGTAGAACGAATCTGACATAATTAAATTTGAAACTAATTACAGCAATATAGACTTTAATCTATTAAATATAAAGCTTGTTTTGAGTGCAAAAATTAACTTTGTTTTCGTGATTCACAGAACCAATTCACTTTTGAAGAAGCAATTATTTCAAATGCACTTAACAATTAAAATTGATGAATTGTTATTATTATGATGTCATATATTGTTTCGGAGTGATGGACTGATGCCCTATGAGACCTTAGGTATTTTAGGGCACGGGCCTCCTCTACTATTGAGAGGATTTAGGCCTTAGTCCACCACGCTGGCCTAGTGCGGGTTGGCGGACTACATACTTAAGATATTGTAGAGGAGCCCCGGGTACAGCAGTGGCATGTATATGGGTTGATGATGGTGAGTATAATAATGGTTATGAAATAAGTAAGCGTATAAGACTATTGAAAATTTATTAAACCACTGTCATGCCGCTAAAAGTCACGACAAAACTCCCAAAGCGAGCCGATAAATAATTCCCATCAATGTAGTAAATAAATAAATACATCCAACAGTCACATACATAGTCCTGACCCCACACTAAGATACGAGTCTTGTGTCGTGGGTGTCAGAAACTACGAGAGACTTTTCGGTCTCACAAACACCCAGACCCGAAACAAATATTTGTGGATCACACAAGCATTTGTCTCGGTGCGGGAATCGAACCCGCGGCCGCTCGTTTCGCAAGCTGGTGTCTAGCCAACTGCGCCACGGGGCTGTCAAAGTAAAGTATGTGTATTTATAATAAGTTGTTCATGTAGTAGTAGTATAAGTATGCACAAGGTATGATGGGGTTGATATATCCTTGATAAAAACCCCTAAAAAAATAAAGATTAAAAAAAAATTATTCCCATCAAAGAAATCCACAAAATTCACGAATGTCCTTCAATCATAACTGCCTTAAACATGTGCTGTGCTTTGGCGCCACATTCCCATAACAGGCACATGGTTGAACGGTACATTTGGGACAATTCCGTCGGTTTGCACGTGGCGTGATGTCACCAGTTACCAGTGGGATAATTTGCTAGTCCAAGGGCCTTACTATAATCCTGGGTAAGGGGAATATCAGCAAATTTGAGTTGGTAAAGCTAGTGCGATTGGCGGACTACATACCTAAGAAATTCCTAAGAAGTTTTAGGTGTGCTGCTTTCCTCGCAGAGTTTTCCTTAACCGTTAAACAATGTGATAATTTATTATGAATACACTCATAGCTTCGACAAGTTTTTTACCTCCCCTGTTTAGTACCTCGGAGGAGGCCGTGAGAGGTATGTCAACAACTAAGGCAAGTGTCAACAAAAATCCTACGCCAGCATACCGATTAAAACCTCTCGGTGACCATTACGCGCATTCAGGGTGGTTTTGCGGCACCCGCGAGCCCTGCGATTGTTTAGCCAATTTAAATGAAGAGAAGACCTAATTCTTTACAGCTGTTGGAGCTAGTGCCCAGCAGTGGGACTTTTATGGCCTAAGATAGGTTAGCTTTTTGATAAGCTTATTGTCTTTTTCCGGACTCGATTTCAAGGTTATGTGTTTATTTACAAAGTACTATCACTTCCTTCAACGGTGAAGGGAGACATCGTGATGGAACCTGCATACCTAGAAGTTCTTAGGAATTTCTTGGTGTGTAGTCCGGCAAACCGCACTAAGCCAGCGTGGTGGACTTGCCTAAACCCTCTCAATGATAGAGGAGGCTCGTTTCCTGTATGAAAGGTGATGATGCTGATGAATTCCAGACTCACTATCAGTAACATGTCCAATGTGTAAATATTATGTTGAAAGTAATCGATAAATATCGTCATTCAATGGGACAACACAACAATGGTTTTTGTTGCTTCCCGCGAACCCGACGTGAGGCGCCTACATCACGCGGTAACTGCACTCGTGTGCAACCATACAGGTTCGAATTCCGGCACGAAAATATTTTGCATGTAGTATTTTGTTAATGACTTAATATGAACAAAATAGAATATTATTTTAATTTTAAACGAAGCGGATTTTCAAAATTAATGTAGTGATTAGAAAAATATAATGCAGTCTTAAATAATCACTTGTTATATTAATAACTGAACCAAAACCCATCTACTCAGCAAAGTATTCTTAAAAGTATAGGTAATCTAAATTAGGACTTATTCAAAAAATAAATCTAATAAATATTTGTTTCGGATCTGGGTGTTTGTGAGAGCGAAAACTCTCCCGTAGCTTCTGTTATTCACTACACAAAAATTGATCTTAATACTTCAGAACTGTGTAAGAGATTGTTGCGTGTATTTATTTATTTAAAACGCTGTCACATAATCAACCTTTAAGCTACGTGATACATTTAAAATAAGTGACAAAACCACCATCCATCCTTATATTTTAATCTTCTTCATCAAACTATATTCGCCCACTGCTGAGCACGGGTCTCCTCTACCATTGAGAGGGTTTAGGCCATAGTCCACCACGCTGGCCTAGTGCGGGTTGGCGGACTACACACCTAAGAAATTTCTAAGAACTCTTAGGTGTGCAGGTTTCATCACGATGTTTTCCTTCACCGTTAAAGCAAGTGATAATTCAATGTGAATACACACATAACTTCGAAAAGTCAGAGGTGTGTGCCTGGGGTTCGAACCCGCGACCGCCGAGATTCTCGACCGCGCGCCCAAACCTCGAGGCCATCACTGCTTAAGCAGTGATATTTTAATCACGTGACCCTAATTCTAATAATATAACCCACGGGCGTCCTACCCCCCATCAATCTTCATTCGTCCCTGCACATGTACAGTTTAATATGACACAATGTCCATGACAACCTGAATACAAATATCACATAAAATATAGGTATGAGCTTGTATGTAGACTGCGTGGCTAGATACTACAAAATAAACTTCTGTATTTTCTAATCCTTTTGGCCCTATTTCTATCACCTTACCTATAGGCAGTGGCGTGCCTAGGGTGTCAAACTAAGGCAAGCCCAAATGTTTATTTAGTAGCAGCATATTTTTTTTGGTACGTAGGACTAATAAATACCTACCGGTTAGTACTCACATTCACGTTTATAGCGTTATTTTATAAATAAACAATCGTTAAGTTCGTTATTCGGAACTATGTAAGGCAAGTCGGGCTTTCGGGCTTCTATGGAAGTACCGCCACTGCCTATAGGTACTTTTTTGACAGCCCCGTGACGGAGCAATTGCTAGACAACTACGAAACGAAAGGCCGCAGGTTCGATTCCTGAGCGGACAAATGTTTGTGTGAGCCAAAAATATTTGTTTCGGGTCTGGGTGTTTGTTAGACCGTAAAGTCTTTCATAGTTTCTGATACTGACACAAGACTTGGATCTTAACATGAGTCAGAACTACCTGTGTTGGATGTATTTATTTAAATATCAATACCAAATAATTTATCGATCTATTTCGCTCCCAATTCACATTGTAATCAATTCAATCTGCAGATTACTCACAGCATGACTAACTCGCTTCCGGCATATAGCTGACTCGACATTACACCTCACTGCTAAAATATTTATCAGCAAAAAGTATGTCTTTATTTGCAATTGTAATTATTTGTTAATGTAAACATTACATACGTAACTTCACGCCTGTATTCCACGAAATAAATAAATACACCCAACAGTCACATACATAATTCTGACCCCGCTTTAAGAGACAAATCTTTTGTCACCCAGACTCGAAACAAATAAAGTTAGAGTAATGTTTATCAAGAGCTAATAATAATTTATCCTCTCTCTCTCAACCCATATACGTCCCACTGCTGGGCACGGGTTTCCCCTACTGTTTTTAAGAGGGTTTTCAGGCCATAGTCCACCACGCTGGCCTAGTGCGGGTAGGTGGACTACACACCTAAGCAATTCCTAAGAACTATTAGGTGTGCAGGTTTGATCACGATGTTTTCCTTCACCGTTAAAGCAAGTGATAATTCGATGTGAAAACACACATAACTTCGAAAAGTCAGGGGTGTGTGCCTGGGGTTCGAACCAGCGACCGCCGAGATTCTCGACTGCGCGTCCAAACCTCGAGGCCCTCACTGCTTTTTACCCTCACGATGGCATAAAGGATATCCTTCACCCAAATCAGTATAATATCGCTGATAAAAATGTTTATTCCTTCCGTTATATGCCAAATTGTCGCAACATCCTGAATTTCGTATCGATCGGCCTCGAATTTTACAATCTACGACGGTTCAAGGCGAGCTTGTAATTGTTTTACTGGCCTGCGTAATGATTACGATTAACCTTATTAGTGCAATCACGAGGTTTCCGCAGATATATGGGCAAAGGTGTGACAAACTCATTGAATTATAGACCTGTAATAGGAGAATCTATTTCTGTTTTACCATCGTCAGCCCTTATTCGTCCCATTGCTAGGATCAAACCTTCTTTACTGGGAGGCCTTAGTCCAAAATTCAGACAAGAATAAGCAGTGATGGCCACGAAATTAAGGCGCGCGCTCGAGAATCTCGTCGTCACGGGTTCAAGCCCCAGGCACACACCTATGGTTATGTTTAAGTTGGGTATTCACAATTACTTGCTTTAACGGTGAAGGAAAACCTCGTGATGGAACCTGCACACTCAAGTTCTTAGTAATTTTGCAAATGTTTAGTCCGTCAACCCGCACTAGGCCAGCGTGGTTGACTAACGCCTAAACCCTCTCAATTGTAGAGGGGGCTGATAATAGATAGGAGAAAGAGTCCAGTTTCTTTTTTATACCATTGAATTAGACAAGCAAACCGTCGCGTCTGTTATAGTGAAGTATTACAGTTGACATTCCGAATTCATAACATTACATCATATTTAACAAATCATCAATTATTACGAGTAATCTTTGAGGCGTTGGCGCTAGCAATTGTCTGGACAATTTGTCGCGACAAGCACTTTTGCATTCAAAATAAACCTTTTCAATTTAACAATAAAGACTGTATTACCGTAGCCACCTGCAAAAGCTTAAGTTGTAGATATAGATATTTTAAAGTGGAGTGTAGAATTACAGCGTCCGTGTTATATTTGTTATTCATAACAATTTCGATGTTATTTAATGCTTATTTAGCGAACTTGGAGGCAGAAATGTGTCAGTTAAACCTTTTGAAGGCTGTCTCCGGGAATATTAACAAACATGCTTCATTATAAGTATTTTTTATATGTATTTTTATGTATCTATGTCTATTTACATAGCTGTCTAAATATGTTAGTATCTATGTACGTATTTGGCTAATCGTCTACCTAATATTGGCTCGAACCCGCGGCCGCTGATGTCTAGCCAACTGCACCACGATTCTGTCTATGACATAGCAATAAATGTTTAACCATGTGTACACAAACAGACTAATTAATTATTACATGTGTTTAGTTTACGTCTGAAAAATTGTACATTTTAAGAACCCCTGCGGTTTTTACTAGGGATGTTACAAATATGATATTTCAGATATGAATTTAGGAATAAAATTATATCGGTTTCGGATTCGGTTATGGATTTGTAATTATTTCGGATTATCCGTTAGTTTTGGAGTTTGGTTACGGATATTAGTTTGAAGTAAATTATAGACACAAATACTGCGTTATATATATGTTTTAACTAGAAATAACAAACAAACTGCAAGGTGCTGCTGTTGAAACATGTCTTTTTATTTAATCCTCGCCCTTATCCAAAACTATCCGACTTGTAAAAGGAATACGCATAGGAATAAATGTTTATTTCGGATATCCGATTATTTCGGTTACGGTTACGGAGCTCCATAACATCCCTGGTTTTTACCAAATCCAGTTAATTATACGCGAAATTGGGCCAAATTGTAATGTCCGTGTGAGGGCTATATCTCAGACGCGTGGTGGCGGGTTACTGACCCCGTCTGTTTCGCGTTCAGTAACAAGTGTGTTTGGCTTGCATCGGGAATAGAGAAAGTAACTTGCTAATTTTATTTAAACAAGTTTAATAAGCCGCGACCGAAAACTGTGATTTCGACCTATCTAAATATCTACTTCTCTTTCTCAGCGGTTTGAACTTAATTGGGCACAAAATTACCTGTAACTTTTTTTGTTCTCCAAACAACAAAAGTTATGATTATTATTACTTCACTAGTGCAATATATAAACAAGTTTAACTCTATAAAGACATAAAAAGTACTTTGTTGTTATAGTCATAAGTAACATTATTCTATGCATACTTAGGTCGATTTAAATCAGTGGTCGGCAACCTGCGGATGTCTTGCAAACTTTTGAAAGTAAGTTAAAAATACCAAATGTATGCTTCTCGTTTGGCAGGTGAGCATTTGAGAGCCATTCTAGAAATGGAAACTACAAACATCCCTTCTATCACTTCTTCTTGTCCATCTAATGGTTGTCTCTAAAAAATCGCCTTGCGCGATAAGACCGCCAATTGTACTTCTTTCTCTTTGTTTATTTGATTTGTATATTATTTCTTTGTGTGCAATAAAGAGTTTATAAATAAATAAATAAACATGATGTGTAATATACGAGAAATGTGTATGAAATCGCTGACTTGTCAGTAAATTTAATTTCTTCTTCTTCTTCATCAACCCATATACGCCCACTGCTGGGCACGGGTCTCCTCTACCATTGAGAGGGTTTAGGCCATAGTCCACCACGCTGGCCTAGTGCGGGTTGGCGGACTACACACCTAAGAAATTCCTAAGAACTCTTACGTGTGCAGGTTTCATCACGATGTTTTCCTTCACCGTTAAAGCAAGTGATAATTCATTGTGAATACACACATAACTTCGAAAAGACAGAGGTGTGTGCCTGGGGTTCGAACCCGCGACCGTCGAGATTCTCGACCGCGCGCCCAAACCTCGAGGCCATCACTGCTTGTAATTTAATTTAGTGCATACGTTATCTTTGTATACTTTACCACTTCTATGTCCAGTACGTGTGTAATTGTATTGAATAAATAAATAAAACTTTATTTTGTGCGCTTAAAAAAATCTTCTAAGTTTTATTTAGGAATCTTGCACTTGCCTGCCAAAAGGTTGCCGACCACTGATTTTAATTACTATTTCAGCTACTGGTATTGTCTTTATTTTTTATGTGAGGGTGAAACCTCATCGTTCAACGCACCCCCTTTGCTGTGGAGGGAAATGGACAACTCTTTGTTTTCCAACTCCTTTATACAGGAATATTCAAACAGTGATAAGAAACTTGGGGGAGTAATAGCTAAAATGATTACAAACTCTCTGGCGTGAAAGAAAATATGTATAGAAAACGCAAAGATTTTCATTTTTTATCGCAATTTTTAACGCCAATCGGTTTGTGATAGCTATTACCTGTCTTACTTTCCGGCCAGTCTGAACACAGCCTGTATATAATTATTTCTAGAAACTTACGACGTATTAGTTACTATAAATATGTATTTTTTTATAAACTAAACTGTTTGTATTATATACTTCGTTTTGACTTTCATTCAATTTTCCTACTTTAGTTGAGTTGATCTCAAACTGATCGTGAATGTAGTTGTGTTGTCAATAGACCATTTTTGGATAATATTAATTTAGCGCCATCTATCGGATTTATCAGTAGTTTTAACAAGCACCGTGTTAAATGGGTGCAACACTTTATCGAATCAGTAAAGGATGTAAAAATAAAACAACATTAATCGTAATATATTTATTTTTTCACCTCGCCATATGATTACCAACTTCGCAATGGAACGGCTCGTTTCCTAAAACTGAAAGACAAATTATATTCGCATTAATTAAATAAACACACATTTCTTACATCATCATCATCATCATCATCAGACCATATAGATCCTCATTCTACAACTGAGAGGGGTTAGGCCTAAGTCTACCATCTTCTTCTTCATCAACCCATATACGCCCACTGCTGGGCACGGGTCTCCTCTACCATTGAGAGGGTTTTAGGCCATAGTCCACCACGCTGGCCTAGTGCGGGTTGGAGGACTACACACCTAAGAAATTGCTAACTTTTAGGTGTGCAGGTTTCATCACGATGTTTTCCTTCACCGTTAAAGCAAGTGATAATTAAATGTGAATACACACATAACTTCGAAAAGTCAGAGGTATGTGCCTGGGGTTCGAACCCGCGACCGCTGAGATTCTCGACCGCGCGTCAAAACCTCGAGGCCATCACTGCTTAAATCTACCATGCTGATCTAATGCTATAATAGGCTGATGATGATGATGAACATGATGGTTATGATATAATGATCATGTATGTAAGAATATTCGTACCATGTTGCGTCTTGATATGCTCTCTCAATTTCTTTATCGATTCGAGTTTCTGCTGACACACACGGCATTTGTAGTGATAGTCTACTATCTGAAATCAAAAACGATATTTAAGAAGTCTGGAGTTTGTCTCCCAAGTCTAGTATTATTGGTTTTATCCGTCATTAAATTATTAGAATAAAATAAAGTTAAAACGACATTTGAAACAGCGAAAAGGGGCTTATGTGACTAAACTTGAAATTGAATTTTGGTATTACAAGCATCTTATTTTAATATGCAGAAACACAATTATATAATATGCAGATAACTATTATTTATGTTACTATAATAAAACACATAAATAAAAAAATTGTCATCCCCTAAAGTACCCCAAAATTCTCCCTAAAAATCTATTTCCCCATTTTAGGGAGAATCTCTCCAAGGTGGCATCCACGGTGGCTTGAACTGTCTCGTGGTCTCGCGGTACAAGTATGTGCCGTGCGATCTAGAGCTCCTGGGTTCCATTCCCGGGTCGGGTAAAGTGTTATTGGGTTTTTCCGTTAGGATATTCTCAGTAGGAGTCTGGTTACCGAAAAAGGGCAACAGACTCGCCCCCTATTACGTGGGACTAATACATACCTGGGGAAATGTGGATGTAGAAATGCATCTCCGTATACCCCTTCGGGGAATATAAGCGAGACTTTATGTTTGTATATGGGTCAATCAACTTTTAAATGTACCATCAATGATAGATTTTATAAATCAATTTTTTTTTCTTAAATTTGTATATTTTATACGTATTTGTTGTTGATAATTATTTATATTTAAGGAATTCAAATAGAGCAGAACAATTTATGGTAAATTTTACTCAAAAATTCACATGACTGTAGTTAAGATAGTCCCTTGGACATTTAAAAATTCAGTCAAATTGTTAATTTACTTTTAAATATTAGAATCATATTTGAAAAACCTTACTGTTCTTTTAAAGTAAAAATGACGATAATGTGTCTTTAGGAGATAAGAAAAAAGTGGTTGTCCAGTGGACATAGACGTTTGTCCATAGGAAATACTCGGGTGTCCAAAGGGGACTCTATGATGAAAATCGCCTGTATTTCTTCTTTTATGTAATAAAAAAACAACTATTTGAAAATAATTATCAGTATTAGAAGAGAAAATATTGAATAATTCAGACAACGATCTTGGATGTCCAAGGGACTGGTGGTGATATTTATTAGTCTTTCCGCTCCCTGGTAATAAATAATAATATTTTGAATTAGGTCTTACGCACAGTAAAAAATATACATTAAATTGAATATATTCCACTTTAATTTACTACAATATATAAAATACAAAAGTTTTTGTGCTGGTTGTCCAGTGGACACACAATAAAGCCACGCTCTTTTTCAAAATACACTCGGTCGACTGGCGCCGCGGAAAAGATGAAATCAAAATCGGGGCTGGATGAATGTTGTCACGAAATAAATCGACTTGAGTTCCAAGCAGTAGTCACGCCATAAATGTTTGGATTTTGGAACTTTTTTACCGTTGTCCGGTGGAAGTCAGAATAATAAAATATAATAGGGACTAAAATAAACATGCAAAAAGGTCGTTAAGGTTTTAAAGCAAACAAAATCTATTTACTAGCATCATAGTAGACATTGTAATAAATAATTATGTTTCATTGTAATGGATTGCCAGATATAATTTTTTTGGAAAAATTAATGTTTCATTGTACTAACCTACTGGGGGACAAATTTACATAGTACTGATAGGACAGATAAAAGTTGATTGACCCATATAATTATCGTATCGAAGCGGTGCATAAAAAAAACACTCAAAGAAAATTTATAAAATTACCCCAAAATTCTCCCCAAAATCTCCCCATAATAGGGAGAATCTCCCCAAATAACTTGTGATGTTACCTCCGCGAGTGCGGCCGCGATGACGCGCTTGTACCGCTGCACGTCGGGCGCGGCGTGCGCGCGGAAGTGCGCCAGCAGCGTGTGCACCGACACGTACGTGCGCGCGCACACCGGACACACCAGCGACTCTGGAACACCTCATCAGCATCAGCATCAGCATCATCGTCATCATCAACATCATCATCATCATCATTATCATTATCAACAGCCCTTCATGTCCACTGCTTGACATAGGCCTCTCCTATGGCACGCCACTGGGCTCGATCTTCGGCCCTCCTCATCCAACCGCTGCCATAACCAACCATAACACATCATCATCATCGTTACCGTTATTATAATCGTCATTATCATTATTATGATCATCATTGCGATCATTATTGTCATTATGATTTCATCATTATGGCTATCATTATTATCATCGTCATCATCTTAATCAACTGATCTAATTACTCAAAAAAAAGCTGCCTCAATGGCACAGCAGGCCCGTGCCCTGCAGTGGGATGTATATGAGACGGTGAGATGATATTGCCGAGGGAGTTTCTCAATTCTTCTTTAAATCAATAAAAATGTCTTTACCGGCAATAGCTTACATTTTACTATTAAAAAGTATTTGTAACATACTTCAGTTATAAACTTTAAATAATTTGTTAAACAAATACAATAAAAACTAAAAACTACCAGCAAGTTCTAAAAAGGGATATTATTTATAGTCATAAATTCAGATAAAAATAAATATCTTTCCCTCAAAATAGGAATACAGATGTACTTATTTGAATAAGGATGTATATGTGCATAAGTATGAACCATATGATGTAAAGGTTCTGGGTTCAATTCTCAGGCCAGTACAATTGGGCCTAGCCTTTTGGGAATAATGGTGCGTTTATCCATCCATCCATACATGTATGTGCTAAAAACTCACTTTTATCCACTTTCTTTGCCCCTCTCCAAGATGTGTGGTAACAATGTGCGCACACTTTGCAACAAGTCATCTCCTTCAAATACATTTTCGAATCCTCTTCTTTTTCTGTTGGTTGTTCTGTACCATCTTTTTCATCTGCGTTTTTGCTGTGGAAATAACATGCCTTATTATCTTTATCAGCCCATATACATCCCACTGCTGGACAAAGGCAGTGGCAGAACTTCCATTGAAGCCCTATAGCGCAGTTTACCTTACAAAATTCCGAATAATTTTTATGCTTTAAATCTTTAAGACATACAAACGAAATATCTTGATCTCATAAATGCTTTTTATGAGATCAAGATAAATTTTATTAGAAACTACATTATTCTCATGTAGCACTAATAGGCTTCTATGGAAGTACGGTACTAATTTAAGGTGTTAGACTTTAGTATGCCAGACTTCACTTCAATTTAGATTAGCAAACAAGACAGTCAAGAAATTCCTACCTTAAAACTTTCCCTTACTGTTAAAGAGTGTAAATTTATTATAAAAACACACATAACGTTGAAATGTTAGAATTATGCCGAGGATTTGAACCTATATTCTTATGCAGATCTTACCAGACTCATATAGGCCAACATTTTGTCCCGTATGATTTGTGGGTATCTGAAGTTACATAAACACCCTTACCATTTGTCAAACATCATGTAGACAGATGCTATCGCTTCCTTAGGCTTATATGCAACCAACGCTTCACCGTCTTTGTGATCCTCTTTTGTTAATATCACCTGAAATAAAAAAATTAGAGTAATGAATAGGGTTGGAACTGAATTAAATCTAAAATTAACAAAGTAAAGCATCTATTCATCATTATATCATTATTTGTTTCCTTTACAATTTAAAAGGGGTAGGCCTTAGTCGACTACAACAGGCTTGTGTGGATTGGCAGACTAAATACCAGAAAATGTTTTCCTTTACCTATAACATAATATGTGAAATTTGTTTCTGAATACAGACATTACTTTGAAGTGGTCTGGTCTGGGGTTTGAACCCACTGTTACCAAAGCTTTCATTGCTTTATTACAATCAAACATCATGTATTCAATCTTATACTATTAACTGGGTCGGGATATTCTCATTCATATGTCCAATTGCTTTGGTTATATAAACATTTATAGTTCAAAGTTCATTTTTGGAATTTTGTAAGGAAAACTAAGTTTCTGGGTTTCTAGTGATATAGTTCCAATGCTTCTCAATTGTGGAAAAGGATCTTGAAGGAACATGAATTTCTATAGCTAGTGTTACTATTTCTATTGCAATATAAAGTTCACCTCATCGACAACATGGAAAGCCTTAGTTTTCTTCGATGACAACATTACAGCATTCAACACCTTTTTCTCTTTATACTTTGGTAGCACACACTGGAATATCTCTGATTTTTTGTCCCCATCATCATTTTCCACGCTTGTTTTACTCCATATTGTAGTCTCCACTTTGCCTGAAATAGTAAAATAATGCAGCTTGGTTAAATTTTTGAAATATAGAGTCACTCCCTAAGTGATAGGATCTATGTGAGAAATTAGTCAGTAACAAAACAGTCTCGGAATATACTCATTGAGACATAAAACAAGATTGGCAAAATGTAAGTTATAAGAGTATAAAACCAAGTCAAAATTGCATATGATACAGCTTATAGGCAAAAATTAAATTTATGTTTTATTCTTTATCCTAGAATCAGTCCATAGTCCCTTGTTACGAAGCCAGTATTAAGCTGACTACAACTCTGCAGACATTACCTATTAGATTACAGGTAATATAAAATTAATATAACTCACCAGTCTGTTTATTCATCACATTTCTAAGCACAACACTCCTCGTGGAGCTCTTGGTCTCGCCCCTCTCGGGCCGGAGCATAGTGTCGCAGTGTTTAAAATGCTCCAAACATACATTGTTCCACACATTTAACCTTTTCAAATCACTCTCCTCCTGTCTAAGAGCTTTCACAGGCAAACACAAAGGATCATCGTAGTCAGGAATTCTTATATTCAATTTCTTACGCAAAGCAAACTGTTCTTCAGCGCTCAAAATTTTGTTCTCTTTGATAATTTTCTTCAAACTTTTCAAATTCGGAACACCAGCGTCTGACCGGTCCATTTTGTAAGATCTCCTCAAGCCTTGCCGCCTTTTCTTCATTTTCGAGTTCGGAGGACTAGGCGGGCTAGGAGGCACGTAGTCCTCACTCGGATCGTAGTCAGAATCGTCGTCTTTTTTCCGTTTTCGTCGCCGCTCCGGACGCTCGACTAGCAATGGCGTCTCTTTCGTTGGAATAAGTACCGGCATTTGCGACGTTTGAAAACATTGTTGGACAATTTCAGCATCTTCGTCTAAATATTCTATCTCACAGTCGTCGTCCGCCATTTAAAATTGTAAATTGAATTTTTAGAAACAACAATGTGTTGAAAAACTGCTGTTGACATTAAAAATTGTCAGTGACAGACAACAGTTGAATTAACAGAAGAGATGTAGTCGAAGAATAAATCGATAAATCGATACCGAAAAAAAAGAATTGATTGTTGGACATAAATTCAATTAGCAAAACAACATAAAATCTATTAATTCTGTTGTTTTGTGTAAACACAAAAACAAACTGTTGGAACAAAACAAGATTTAGGTGAAATTGGTTTAATAAGCGTCGCCTTATTAGTCAAATACTACATGTGTGCCGTGCGATTGAGGGTTCCCAAGAAAAACCTTCGTATCTAGCTAAGTATTATAAGTCTGGATATTTACTCAAAGCTGCAACAGGCATATTGGTATTGCACAAGACTTTAAAATATAGACATAAATCCTTTTAGATGAAAATAAAACAATATTAGCAATCGATGAATGCACCTCAGCCTGCCTCATACTGGATGTACATAAAATATTAATGTGAGACGATGTAGATTTCGGCATTTTATTGATTGATGCTTTAAAATTCCAAACTAAATAATTATGTACCATGGAACGAATTTAATGAATCGATCTAAAAATAAATATTTCTTGTAAACAATTCTTACCACTTATAAATGTTTTCTTAATTTTTCCTTTAAAAGGAAAGCATAGAGATCTTATTTATACAGCCTTTACATACGTGTGATTTATATTTTTTATTTTAGACTAGTCGTCAATGTTACAACGAAATCTAATTTTAAATGAGCCTAAAAAAATATTTAAATTAACATTCGATACTATTATTTACACATTGTTCAAGGAACTTTTTCGAGAAAAGCGAGAAGTAAAATAAAGTTAAAAGTATTTCATATTAAAATCTTCGACATCCACAAAATTTAAATTCTTAATACTTAATCCTTCATAATTTTTTCAAGTTTCCGTACTCAAGACGGAAATGAAAAAAGTCTTAGGGCCCCCGATACTACTTTCAAGTAAGTTTTACCTTGTAAAATGATGCCTTTTTGAACAGTTTTTATTTTATTTGATCGAAATATTATATATTGGAAAACTAACTGGAATTATAATAATACACTTAAGTACGTACAAAGCACGACCACACTGCATTACACACTTACGATTACATAGAATACCTATAGATAATAAAATTGCTCATCGTTTTGTTATTTATAATTATACGTATACCTATTCATAAATCACAAGAAGTAAGTATAGTCATCAAGATCCTTTTTTGTATTTATGTGGTAATTATCACATCTCTGAGTTCTTTTTTATTCGTTCATACTAGGGATGTTGCGGATTCAATTTTTTTCACATCCGCGGATGCGGATGCGAATGCGAATTTTAAAAGGCTCACATCCGCGGATGCGGATGCGGATCTGTATAAAATTGATCGATTGGTTGATTTGTATAAAATGCTTTCCTATTGGTCAATCAGCACGTACGGTCAACCATTCGACACTCGAGACCGACACGCGCACCTCGCCGCCCCTCACCCCTTTCTTTCTTTTCGCGATCTGCTACACATCCGCAACCGCATCAGCTCCGCAGCGATTTATGCGGATGCGGATGTCCAAATCGATGCGAATGTTCCGCATATGCGGATGCGGATGCGAATATTCACAACATCCCTAGTTCATACATTAGTAAGGTCCCTTTGAAAGTTCTTTAGAAGGCCATGTAGTAAATTTACTCTTCGCAAAATGAGTATCTTTTTTCGAATAAGACCATGCATTGAAACCTGTCTAGATTGATTTAAATGGACAAAAAAGGGTCCTAAAAACGACGTGAATAAAGGTAAATGTAAAATTAGTAAGTTAAAGAGTTATGCTTAAACCTTAGCATTAGCGTTTTATAGTGTATGCCTACTTTATAATACATAGGAGCGATATCACGTACATATGTATCTATATAGAAATGTGGTAATACCTACATTCCCTCTGGGACTAAACCGGCCCTCTTTATATTATTTATAACTAATACAAGTTGTATAGGAAGCTCTTGAAAGTTATCACGACACTTAAAATAATATTATTCATAACGATAAAGCAAGATCGATTCTCTGACTCATACAATTGATTAGTTGTTAGGGATGTGACCTGATATCAAACCTTTTAATTTTACGCCATGTGCAAATTTTAACATAATTTTAATAGAAGGGATTAGATATATGAAATAAAATTATCTTTTATTTATTAAGTAGGCAGTAATACAGCATTTGTGAAACTGCAATGCATTTTTATATAAAAAAAAAGAAAAACAAAGTCAATTGAAAATAATATGTATTCTAATGTTATATTTAAATAAGTATATCGAGTGAGTATGTATGCTATATTGTCGGAATTTCATTAAACCTGTTGCAAAAAGTAACCCCTGAAAGCTTCCGATAATACCCGATAATTAAATCCAAACATAACATTCTTTGAAGTTACAATTTTTTGTCAATATGAAACACATATTTCGACCTATGCATCGAATAAAGTTATATGTGCTTTTGCACAACTTCTCTTTCTCAGCGATTTAAACTTAATTGGGCACAAAATTATCAGTAAATTTTTATGTTCTTCAAACAAAAACAAAATTTATGATCATTATTACTTTACTAGTGCAATATATAAACAATTTTAACTCTATTATAGACATAAAAAGTACTTTGGTGTTATAGTCATAAGTAACCTTATTCGATGCATAGGTCGATTTGTAAGTTTACATCCCATAAGGGAAAGACTGAGGTAATAAGTGAATATGATATTCAAATTTAAAAAGCTTGAGAGCGAGCCGATTGCCTATCTTGGCTGATTTCTAGGCTCAGTGGTATAAAGATTTTCCTAAGGAAAAATCCATTAGGTAAATCTTAATTGCTCAGAAGGCAGAGTTGAACGAACGTGTCATTAGTCTGAAAAGTATATTAAAAATACTTATAGCACACTTTACAGTTCTTGATAAAGACGATGTGACATTTGAAACTGATCGAATGGTATTCGACAAGATAGATAGAGGACTACGGGCACTCCTTTGTCCAGTTTGAGATGGTACAAATAATTTTATGACAGCGTGGATGAAGCTTAACTTTAGGCCCGCGGTCGAGAATCTAGGCGGTCACGGGTTCCAACCCCAAGCACGCATCTCCGAACAGAGTTAATTATCACTTGCTTTAACATTGAACGAAAACATCGTGATGAAATTTGCACACCTAAAAAAATTATAGGAATTTCTTAGGCATTTATTCCGCACACCCACACTGGGGCAGCGTCGTGGACTAAGGCCTAAACCCACTCAGTAGTAGTGGAGACCTATGCCCAGCTGTGGAACGTATAGGCGCTGATGATGATGTGAAAAGCAAAAAGTAGCGATATATATTTTCTATAAAATAATATTTTTTTATGTATCTTCTTCATCTTCTTCTTCATCAACCCATATACGCCCACTGTTGAGCACGGGTCTCCTCTACCATTGAGAGGGTTTAGGCCATAGTCCACCACGCTGGCCTAGTGCGGGTTGGTTGCGGGTTATGTATCTTATCTCACTAATATTATAAATGTTAATTTTGTGGATGTAAGTTTACAACTCTAACTTCATAACTACGTAAAACAATTGAATGAGCGTCAACAAAATTTTGCTCGCAAGTAAAACGGCAGAATTGCTGAGAAATAATAAAATAATTATATGATAAGGTATGATAAAATACTCTAATAGGTATTTTGAAAATCTTAGGTATAAATATTACCTACGTACTCTGTTGGAATATTTTGAAGTAAAAACCCTATTACCCTATCCTTGATAATTTTACACTTGAAACGAATACTTAAATGTGTAATACCATTTGTCGCTTACATTTGAAACAGCCACTTTGTAAATTGTAAATGTAGATAAATTAGCAATATGTGTTCCTGTTTTGTTTGTCTAGCCCAAATTTTAGTGTGGCCCCTAAATTTTCTTATAGCGGTAAGTCACTTATAGCATTTACTAGCAATTAATCAAGTATTTTTTAGCGGCCCCCTAGTACGTTTTCTCAAACAAAAGTGACCTTAGTAAGTCTTCATAAGATTAAGTATTTACCAATGATGTGTCCGTCAAAGTGAATGCACCAGATTCAGTGCTTACCAAGAATAAAGAGGCTGGTAAAAAAATTATAAAAAAATAGGAAGTGAGAACAGTGAACTATCTGCCAACCCATACTTGGCCAGCGTGGTGGAATAAGGTCTAAACCCTCTCAGTCGTAAAGAAGGCCCGTGCCTAATAGTGGAACGTTTGTATATGGACTGCTGATATGAATAGCAAAGATTGGAAATACAACACCAAAATTATAATATGAGAATGGTAACGCAGAGATTATGGTAATCGGTTAAGTTAGGGCAATGTGGACTAGACTGGGAATGAAATAGAATGGTAAGGAGTGAGTTGGTGTGAAGTGTGAAAAAATGGAGTGTATATATCTAGAACAAATAGTGGACTATGTATGTATTGATAAGGGTGAGTGATGCTGTACAAAATAATATCAAATGGAGAACCACTAATATTTAATACTATTGCGATATGCTTTGTTATGGAAACACAGAACATTGTGAATATTACTAGCAAACTAATTGGAGACGAAAGAAAAAGTGATACTAAACATAGATAACCCCGTGGCGCAGATGGCGAGTCACCAGCTTGCGAAACGAGGGGCCGCGGGTTCGATCCCCGCAACGAGACCGAGACCGAAAAGTCTCTCGTAGTTTCTGATACCCACGACACAGGACTTGTATCCCAATATTGGGTCAGAACTATGCATGTAACTGCGCCCCCTTTTAACTCCGAGACGTCCGAGACAATTACGTCTCGGAGGCGCACCGGGCGGCTGGGGTTAACGGTGGGCGCCTCTCGCTCACGTACCATGGTCGCCCAACTTGGTGCGGAGATGGCCACCGGGGGGTTTTGGTCGGTATGCCGGTTTAGGGATTTCGTTAGGGACCCAGCCCAGCACTAACATCTGCGCGGTCATGACGTCGCCGCGCGCCGGGCTGGAAGACCGGTGACCCCAACTTACGCTTCCCGCCCCCCACTGCCCCCGGGCTGAACAGCTTTCCCCTCGATAACAAAAAAAAAAGAACTATGCATGTGACTGTACACCCATATTTTACTTATTTATTTTAATATTTTCCAGATTCTAGGCGGAATAACGATTGCGCTTGGGGTAGTGATTAAAAAAGCTGAAGATGAATTTGGCGTTAGTGCTATCGAAACACTGAATGTGCCAGTGGAACCTGTAGCCATCGAACTGATTGTAATTGGATCGCTGATTTTACTTCTCAGTTTGGCCGGATGCATCGGAGCCTGTAGGAAAATTACATGTCTGTTGCTGTTGGTGAGTTTTTAAAAAGAAAAAAGCACTAGAAAAGAAAAAGTGATATAACTTTTAGCAAAATACAGTGGCAATAGAGTATGCTACAACCAGCACAAGTTGAAATAAAGTAAATGAAAAAAAAAGTTTTCTCAAAATTAGTAAGCCACGTCCTATTTAAGATGCATAAATACACATTAGCTTTCTAGAAGGTGTAGGAAGAGGCTTATAACCTACACACAAATTTCTCCAAATATTACGTAATTAAGACTCGATATAACTTCGTAATTGGTTCTGCCTTAAAATTATTCAGCGTGGAATTGAGAGAACTCGTACTTTTTATTAAATCATCATCATCATCATCATCATGTCAGCCAAATTATTAAATCAGAAATAAAAGTTACAGCACGGATTCTTAAAATTTGTGCTGAAAACATTAAAAGTCTTGCGCTGTTATTTAAAACTAGGAACGTGGGTGATAATAGTTATGTTCTCAGGGATACAGCTTTTAGGTTGTGTGTTTAGGCCAGCGTGGTGGACTAAAGCCTAACAGTAGAACGTATAAAGGCTGATGAAGATGCGAGTAAAAAATACATATAAAGCTTAAAATAATTCACTTTACAGAATGTAACCGGACTTGCAGTATTTGCGGCTGGAAAAATTTATATACTCGTTGTCTTCTTAAAATTCCTTGGAAAAATTGAAAATAACATAACAAGGCAATTGTCCTATTTATTCGAGGATACAACTCTCATAGCATCACTACATGCGCTAGAATATGCGGTAAGTCTAGACAGGAATAAGTCATCTATATCCTTTTCCTAGGTTATCTCACATCTTCTTACTATAATCAATCAATGGCGGTACTTCCATAGAAGCCTAAAAGCCCTTTTTGCCTTACAAAATTCCTAACAATAATCATCAAGCTTCAAATCTTTATGTAATAAAAGCATTTTGACATACAAATGAAAATATCCGGACGCAAAAATAAACTATTATAAATCAGACATGCACATTCATCGCGTAACGGCTTTAAGCTTCAATGGTGGAACCGCCACTATCGTTTAATTATAATTAAATAAGTAAATAAATAAGTACACCCAACAGCCACACACATAGTCCTGACCCCACACTAAGATACGAGTCTTGTGTCGTGGGTATCAGAAACTACGAGAGACTTATCGGTATCACAAACACCCAGATCCGAAACAAATATTTGTGGATCACACAAACATTTGTCTCGGTGCGGGGATCGAACCCGCGGCCGCTCGTTTCGCAAGCTGGTGTCTAGCCAACTGCGCCACGGGGCTGTCGAATTATTAGAGAAGACCCGAACATATCCACAATTGTTTTTTCGTACTAAGATGGACAGTGGAACGAAAAATCATAAGCATCGAGGTCTTAGTCTCCCCTCTAATGTAATATGCTCATTTTGCACCACATACAGTAGAAAAAAAATTAGAATAAACTATTATGCCACAAAGGGCGGCCTAATCGCTATTAACGATCTCTTCCAGACATATTGGTTTTGTGGGTATTCATGGGCGGTGTTGACCACTTAACATCATGTGGCTCATTTACTCGTTTGCCTCCTTTTTCCATATAAAAATATAAAGACAAAAAAAAATACAAAAGAAAAACCATCGATAAAAAAAGAATTCAAACTAAATACACAAATATATTTTAAACCAAAAAGATTAATGTAGTGGATGTGCATTACCTACTCTGCTATGGCGCTTATATTCGTTTCACCAAAGCTGCCAAAATCGTTGACAAAAAACCTGTAAGCTTTGCCCATTCAGAAGCCTGCCTTCGCGTATAGACCATAGTATAAAATTTATTGGCCTATTAGCTTTAAATTTAAAAATCGCCTCGAGATTACAAAATGATACATGCCACTTAGGCAGGACTGACCATAACAATAACACATATTCAAATAATTATGTGCTCACATAACAAGTCTTCTTTTTCTATTTAGTAATCTAAGTGCGTGGTGAACTATGGGCTAAAACTCCCTTAAAGGTAGCGGAGGCCGTGGGACGTATATGGATAGTGATGATGATTAATGTAAGCACTAGATAATATCACTCTTTTAACGTTTTCAGTTGGAATGTTGTGGGGTTGAAGGTGCTAGTTCCTACGCATCAGCCGGCCTCGTGGTACCTATCACATGTTGTCCCATAGATATTGACGAGATCAGTGAAGACTTTGATTACAACAATCTTCCTGAAGCCTCTTGCACTGATTACTATGGAGGTTGCGTCACAGCCTTCATGAAATTTGTCAATAAATATGCAAATCCCATTACATATGGTCTCGGATTTATCATTTTAATTGAGGTGAGTGAAAACAAAAGTAAGTAGAAAGTAGAAAGTAATGACCTTGAGGTACACACCCCAGGCACACATCTCCATCTTTTCAAAGTTATTTGTACCTATATTGAAAAGAAATTATCACTGGCTTCAACGGTGAACCGTGAAGGAAACATTGTGATGAAACATGCATACCTAAAAGTACTTAGAAATTTCTTAGGTGTATAGTCCGCCAATCCACACTAGACTTCTAAATCCTTTGAGTTGCAAAGGAGCCCCAGGCCTAGCAGTGGTATTTATATGGGTTTTAACTTAAGGATACCAGCAAAAGTTTGATGAATTCCGAGAGAACCATCATTTAGCTGGCTTACTACTTGGGACTTAAGCATAGAAAGAAACCCATGGCTACCTCTTCAAAAAGGCATGAATGATTGGTTAAGTGCTGTTATGTATTGTAGAATTCTTAATAAGTTACTTAAATTTGCAGGTCGCGACAATTTTATTGCATCTTTTTATCGCGTGTTTCGGAAGGCGTAAGAAATAGAAGTGACAAGAGGCTACGAAGGCATCAAAGTTATCTGTAACGAGCCTGGTGTTTACTGCACTATCAATTTGTGAATAGGTACTTAAGTACATCAAAAAGCATTTTCTTTATCAAATTTTATGCTTTGATTTTTTTTATCAGTGACGAACTTTTCTCCAGCAATAGAATATTTACTCAAAAATATGTTAAGAATGTTTTTTTTATTCCCTATCCCACCACACACCCGCCACTGCAACTCCTGTACTACAGGATCAACAGCGGCACGCACAGTATTGGCGCCGAGCAATGAAGCTCAGCGAATCTAAGGGGACCTAAATTATCACAATCCCGCAACGAAGTTAATCAGAAAAGCAATGTAAAGGAGGAGTTGGAAAACAAAGAGTTGTCCACTTCCCTACACAGCAAAGCGGGTGACAAAACATTGAGCTATGAGGTTTAATCTCACATAAAGAAAGACAATTACAATTACTAAAAATTAGACGCAATTAGCGCACCACGGATTAATAACTATTGTTTAAATTGTTAAGAATGTTTTGTAAAACCTCTATTTGGATTTCAAAATAAAAATCAAAAGAAAAATTAAATTAAAAAAATTTGGCTGTTTTTTATTTAATCCGTACCCATTACCTGTTTTAAAACTCATCAATGCATCATAAAGATTATATATGTTATGGGCAAAGTGATTAATCTGGCATTATCATAATGCCCGGGCAATATGAATAATGCCCAATAAGAGCGGACAATGTGATTATAACCAATCAATTTATCACATTGCCCGGCAGAGTGATGTAAAGCTGTTTAATACTTTCAAATGAAATCAATTATCGGGTAGAGTAATAATAAAAACATGTTTTATAGTTTAGTATTTATTTTTAAAACTTAAATAATCAGACTTCGGTTTAACATTGATCAATTTACGAAGAGCTACATTTAGAAACTGTAGTCTATAGTAATGCAGTTTGGAAGTATTTCGCACTCGCTTTCACTCACATGTAGGTAGCTATTGCGAGTAAGCTGCAGCGAGGAATTAGCATATAATACCTCTCGGCGTGAGTAAGTTAAATTATAAATCTAAAAAATTTACTCTAAAGTTAAAAGAGTCTTAGTAATCAGTTTCATAGGTTATAAGAAATAATAGGTACTATAAAAAATAACGTTGAAAACAAAAAAAGAACTACCTATGAGTAATTTAGTACTTTTAACTCAGTAATGAAATCGGTCTCAATATCTGAATTTAAAAAAAATACTCGCTAGTTTTCAGCAGCTACTTTAAACTTAACAACCAAATAAAACTTAAAAAATAAAATTTAAACCACACACGGATTGATCTGAAAATCAATTCTCAAGTTTAAAGTACAAAAAGCTTTTTACGCTTAAGTTAAAATGCTTCAAATTATTTAAAAATTAAAATAATGGAAGTCATCAGCTTTGTTTAAATAATCAAAAATAAGTTTGTAAATTAACGGTGAAAAACACATTTTAAAATCAAGCTTTTATTATGCACGAAAAATTAAAAAAATAAACTAAGAAAGCATTCATAAAATTCGTATTTTTTTAAACTTTACAAGTAACAATTTACAAAAGTGTTCGGTTTATTAGTAGAAGTATGATACATAAACATATATTATCTATAACTAGTATATTAATATTCTTAAGTGATCTAAAAGCTCGTCGCGGCCGAGGTCTTTGCATTAACGAAATTGCGCGACAAGCTTTTAAATTACTTAAGAATATTAATATACTAGTTATAGATAATATATGTTTATGTATCATACTTCTACTAATAAACCGAACACTTTTGTAAATTGTTACTTGTAAAGTTTAAAAAAATACGAATTTTATGAATGCTTTCTTAGTTTATTTTTTTAATTTTTCGTGCATAATAAAAGCTTGATTTTAAAATGTGTTTTTCACCGTTAATTTATTTTTAACTTTTTAGTTGGAAATATTTCTAAGTCTATCCATTTCGTAGTCATACCGAAATTCAACTCAATCGGTCCATGAAAACTAGTGTTCCTATGGGCACCTTCCAACTTCTTATGACACCAGATCAACGATACCTTGTTATTATGTTGTCACTAAAAATACAAAGGCATACCAAATTTTAGCTTACTTGGTCCACAGGAATCGGAGTTCCTATGGGCTTCTTCCAACTCCTCATCAGATCAGCTTCATGATACCATATTTTTGTATTATTACCGAAGTTACGAAGACACACCAAATTTCAGTTCAGTTGGACCACAAGAATCGGAGTTCCTATGGGCATCTTCCAACTCTTTGTCAGATCAGCTCTATGATACCTTGTTATTATATTGTCACCGAAATTACATAAGTATACCAAATTTCAGCTCAATCGGTCCAAAGGAATCGGAGTTCCTGTGGGCTTCTTCCAACTCCTCAATAGATCAGCTCCATAATATCATATTTTTGTCTTGTTACCGAAATTATGAAGAGACACAAAATTTCAGCTCAATTGGACCATAGGAATCGAAGTTCCGATGGGCATCTTCCAACTCTTCGTCAGATCAGCACCATGATACCATATTTGTGTATTGTTGTCGAAGTTACAAAGACATACTAAATTTCAGCTCAATCGGTCCACAAGAACCGATGTTTCTATGGTCATCTTCCAACCTCATCATCAGACCAGCTCCAGGGTACCATATTATTGTATTGTCATCCAAGTTACGTAGGTATACCAAGTTTCAGCACAATCGGTCTATTGGAAGTGGTTCAAATCTTCATTGCAAGATTTGTAAACATACAAACATACATACATACATACATACATACATACATACATACATACATACATACAAAAGTGAAGTTAAATAAAAGCTTGTAAAAATAAGTTGATCTAGTTCAGTTCAGTTCTTGGTTTGTGGCATTTGCGGTAATACCATGCCGCAATTCCGCCAATGTCACGTTATATTATATATTGTACGAGTAAATAATTTTTTTTTTTTTTTTTTTTTTTTTTTTTTTTTTACTATTATTATATTTTTTTTGTTTTTGCTGAGGTTACTTTTCCAAGTAGATCTGTAACAAAAATAGACGAACACATACACAGAATATATATTAAATTTAAGATTTTAGATAAGACATTGACAAAAGGGGAAAATACGAGGGAAAGAAGAGTCTTCATAGAGGTAGGACGGGGAATTTCAGGAGGGAGAATATCATAAAGTGGAAGTCGGAGATTAGGGCAGTTGAAGAAAATATGGTTCACATCGCCTTCATCCAACCCGCATTCGCAAATTGAATGGTCCCGAATCCTAATTTTGGCTAAATGTATTGGGGTACAACAATGGTTTAGTCGCATCCTGCAAATAATTGAGGTTGTGGATTTATCTAAAAGCTGGTGAACAGAGAACCACGGTTTGGGAGGAATTTCCAATTGAATAGAGCCGTAAAACTTTCCCTTGCTAACTCTGGAAATTTGCCACTCCTTATTCCACGATTCCATCATACGTTGATTTGAATTGGAACAGATGTCATGGGTAAGGATTTGGAAATGTTCAAGGGAGCCCAAATTTATTGCCTGTTTAGCGCAAGAGTCTGCAGTTTCGTTGCCTAAAATACCGGAGTGCCCCGGAATCCAGGCTAAAACTACATTGAGTCCGAGTACATGACAATTAAAGAGGCATTCTTTAATTTTAAGAATAAAAGGTAATCTAGATTTTGACTTAAATAAATTTGAGGAAATAGCCTGAAGACAGCTTTTAGAGTCTGAAAAAATTATGACATTATTTAACTGATGAGATATAACAAGTTTAATAGCTTCCAGAATAGCAACAGACTCACCACTAAAAACAGTGGTTACAGAAGGCAATTTAAAATTCAAAATAATTTTAAAAACTGGTACCCACACTGCAGCTCCAACGGGGCTAGAATCTGAAAATTTTGAGGCATCGGTAAAAATTGTAATCCAATCCGGAAAATTTGAGGAAATTTTTTGATTGAATAAATTATTAGCATATAAACAGTCCTTATCAATGCCAAAATCCAAGATTATCTTAGGTTGAAAGAGAAAAACATTATATGGAAGAGAGAACAATAGATTATAAGGGAATTGAAGAATGGGGATAGACAAACAAGAGAGTTTAATATAACTACGAAGTAGACATGGTAAATCAAATATTGAATTATAACCTTTCGTTTCTACGAGGTTGCGGAGAAGGTCCAGTTTTTGAAGAATAGGATGTTCAAACCCTCTATAATTAAATAAAGAATAAAAAAAAAAAAAAAAAAAGAATAGGATGTTGCGAATTTTGAAATAATTTAAAGAGAAATTTATCACAAATTAATTGTCTGCGAAGGTAAAGTGGAGGATCTACACACTCTACCTGCATTGCGTTAATAGGGGAAGATTTCATAGCACCAAGAATTAAGCGAAGGCATTTAGATTGAATTTTAGATAGTTTATCGAAAGCACCCTTGTTACCGGGATCCATAAGTTGATCTATTTATTAGAACAACTGCTGCTGTGATAGCATTTTAAGCACCACGTAAAAATTTACCTTTTAATCACATTGCCCGATCATCATATAGCCATATTCATAATGCCGGGCAATGTGATAAATAGGTGACTTTAGATTGTAATTAATCACATTGCCCATTCTTATTAGGTATTATTCATATTGCCCGGGCATTATGAATACTGCTGGCATTAATCATTTTGCCCATAACATATACATACAGTATACACATACAAAGAAGCTTACAATCGGGAGAGCTAGGGTTTGATTCCCGCACGGGGTGAAGTGGTATTACATTTAGCCATTAGGAAAATTTTAGTAGCAAAACGGAGTCGGTAAATATGTTTAAGAAGTACCTTTTTATTCAGGGTTTACAACAAGCTGGTCAATTCATCATCATCCGCCCATATAGGCCCATGTATGGTTTACGCCTTAGTCAACCACTTAAGATTACACACTTCAGAAATTCCTAAGAATATTTACTCATATTTTTTACCGTACTTAACTACTATTTCAAATTGAAAATAATAATTTTGCCATAAATACTGTTAACTGTTCATTACCGAGTGTAAAAAATATCATAGGATTTCGTAAAGAAATTATCACAGAAGTGGTAGCATAAGAAAAGTGTTAAACTTCTAATACTATCATAATATGATTTCGCATGACAATCTTTAGTGTAAAAAACTAGATGAAACTTAAAGTCCAAATATTTTTTTACATTTTTCATGATAAAACTGCGAAAATAAAAATTATAAATAAAGAGTTTGTATTATTTAAAAATAGCATTCTTCATGATTTTTTTTAGCTTTAACGAAACGATTTTATTTTTAAAGACACATCGTGTACCTACATTGAAATTTTTTAAAACATTGGCTGTTTAATCGTTATGCCTTTGTGCACCATCTATGGCCCATAGACAATCAAACAAGACAGAAAAAAACATTTTCAACAACATGTCGGACAAGTTAGTATAATTTGCGATAAATTTTGTTTTGAATTCAGATAAATCGTGTTTATTGCATTTGTTTTACGTAGATGTTGCCTTGCGTTATTCCCTTAATGAATTTACCGTGTTTTCTATTGTGAATTGATGTTCAGAATCGCTTTTAACTTGTGTGACGCCCAGTCATGCGCAGTAGACACCAATGACATATTTATTGATTTCTCACAGTGAGGACTTATTGGGCGACGACTTAGGAGATCAGAGTCTCGCCGATTACAATCTCGGGAACGAAGAGGAGGAGCAGTTGCTTGCTGACGACTATGATTCCGGTCCACAAAATGTTCCCAGCTCGCTTGGTCACCGATATGAAGCGGAGGTGCCTCCAGAATATCCTGCGCACAGCATGGAATATAGCCAGGTAGGTAATATATTAGTAATATAGTTTCGAACCGTTCAAAATGGCGTTCCCATATCGATCCATTGAAGAGACACCAAAGTGCAGTAGCTCTCGAATTTTGATCAGTGAAAATAATCCCAGTGAATACTGAATAGTGAAAAGAACTAGAAAACTCTCGTTTTAAACCGCGGAACGAATGATGGACGAATTTAACATGGCTATTAGACTTTTCAACCCCTATTGTGAAACATATGTGTGAATTCTTGCTTTTACTTTTAAGGATAATAATTGTTCAGTTTTACGAAATATACAATGAAAGATAGAATACTAATATAGTTTCATATACTGATCTGACCCCACAATAAGACAGTTTTTCCTTGGGTACTAAGAAGTATAAGTGCCTGTTTGGCAAATACACCAATCTGAAATCAATATTTATTTAGTTAAATAGTTTCAACTGGATCTTAGGCTGGGGTCAACCCTATGGGGCATATCAACTATCCAAGATCAACTTGTTTCACATATCTGTTGTTTTTGTCTATAGCCTATACCGTATCAGCCATTGGTGGAGACCGAATGTGTTGTTCCAAACATAATAGTAGAGGTGCCAAATCCTCAACCAGAGCATCCACACTGCAACTATGCACCGTATGAACCAGTATATGAACCGGAGAGAACCGTACCTGCAGCCATTGTGAGTAGTCTTATTGAAGTCTAATGATGCACTGCATTTGAGAAAGACATATAAATATTTATGTGTATCATTTGTTATAGCCTGCAGCACCCATTGAATCACCGCAAATTGTACCATCAGAACTTAACCCACCAATTCCAAGTAAGTGATACTTTTGTTTTTTTATTATTTTTAATAGGAATTTGTTAATTTGCACTAGGCCAGCTTTGAAGACTCCTTAGTCTTTATCCCTTGTTATTGTAAACAAGGCTTGTACGAGAAGTGGATTGTATATGGACCAATGATGATCCCAATTTTTTTTTAAAGATCATTTTTAAATATAGCTAGTTCCTGTGGACCGCCTGCAATTGGCTTTTTACCTGATTCCCAAAATTTTACTTAGAAGTGGTTACTGGTTGCCTGTAAGACATTGTATTGTATAATAAAACCATCATTTGTAGCTTTCTTGTCTTTTGTGTATTTCTCTTTGTGTGTATGTATAGTGTTCAAGAAAAATTTAAATAAAAAATGTGAATATTAGATTAAACTATAGAATTTCCTGATGCAGCAGACCTCCAACTAGAAAAACCCTGAGTTTGATGAATGAAAAATGAGAGTTGATTAATTAATAAAATAAATAATTGAAATAAGTGAAGTTTACCAATAAAAAAATTGATGCAAAGTGCACAGCACAAGGAAACAGTCAATTCTCACAATTAATTTAGAAAAATCTCCCATTTAGAGTGGTCATAATAGAGAGAATTTACTTTAATTGGTGGTGATTTGCAAGTCTTGACATGTTTTACTGAATATGCAGTATGCAAGTTTCAACAAGTTTCTGTTGATGAGTCTTAAAATATTATCAGTCTACATTAATAAAGGAAATGAAGCTACAATTTTAGTTTTTTACATTAGACATTTTTGGTCACATCAATCAGACGCTTCATGTGTCTCTCTTGGACCCTTGGGCATCCATCTCAATTGTGTTAGGATTTAGTGATCAATAACAATAGAAGGAGGAATATTTTATTAATACTTTTTAAATGATTTTAAGTATGAACATAAGACTGTTGTGACATAAAATTACTTTACAACAGGGTTCAACTGCTCCTTAGTAGTGACATAGTTTAAGGGCTTTATTGTAACTAAAATCTATTTTGTACCAAATGACATTTACAATGTAGTTGGACTAATGGGTGGAAAATTTTTATTATTCATTTTACTTATTGCAGAGTCATTATAATTTAGGGAATTTTTTGTTTTCATAAACATAATTTCATAATGGGTTGCTTTTTTGTAATAAGTAGGCATTTAAAAAGGATGCAATAAAATGATGGTTCCAACAAAACTGTGAAACCTACTTCATATTTATGTGGTAACTACATTTGTATGTTGAAAAAAGGAGTAGGTTCTGTCCCAATACTAAGACAGTACAAATATTTGTCTCAGTTTTGAATGTTTGAGAAGTGTGTGCCTCAAGTAAATTTGTATGTTTAGTGTTGTGATACTGAATCAATCTATACACCCATAGTTTGATGAGATGCCTTTTCTCTTCTATTAAAAACTGGCTCCTTAATGATGTTTGGAGGGCTTGTGTACTTATCCACATATCCATGGTATGGATCATCATCAGCCCACCATGCTGGCCTAATGTGAGCTCGCGGATTACATACCTAAGAAATTTCTAAGAGTTTGTAGGTGAGCTCGATTTCTTAAGATGTTTTCGTTCATTATTAAAATATGTGGTAATTGAAGCATTTATAATAAAAATGAATGTGTTAATATATTAACACAAAAACATAAACACACAGACAGACAGTGTGTGTGTGTGTGTGTGTGATCTTTGCAGAATCGTAAATTATGCATTTGATCATGTGATGATATGTAGCAAAATTGTTGTGCATGAGCCAAAGAAGGTTTCTGAGTTGTTAGCAGCATTCATCGACAGTTGCCTCCACTGTCATTCCAATGTAAATATAGAGGGAAATAATTTTATGTATATTCAAATGGGTCCCTGAATGATTTGAAAACACAATTGGACCCGGTAGGTGGCGCAGCTGTATATTGCTTAAAACTTTACCTTGCAAGACGACGTCTACCGGGAAAGCTAGTTAAAACATAAGGGAAAAGTAATTAGGTCCAAAGAATTTTCGTGTCAAACCGGGATGATAGTGGGAAGAAGCTGTGACGTTATGTTTGTGCAGACGGCGACCTAGGCGGACGCGAACGGTTTGTTTCGGAGCGGCCGGCCGGGGCGCAGCGCCTGCCGCAAGTGCGAGACATACCCGACTCTCTAGGTAACTATACTATTGTTATACTTACATTTTTACATAAGTAATAAATATTCAAATCTGTTTATAACAACCGATCGGTAATTAAAACGGAGCTTATAACAACTATCGGATATAACGTCCGAAATATACGGCGCCTCCAGCGTCGTTATTTACGGTTCAAATTGTTAAAACTGTATGTATTCAATTAATGTGTGATTCAAAATCAATGGGTTAATAGTTGTTTGATTAGTTTTAAAGAAAAAAATTAAGTTATGGATAAAGGTTTAGGTTTGGAATTAGAAGGCTTAATATTAGGTTTAGCAAAATCTAGTGTTGCTCTTTACCAATCAAGAAATGGTGTACAATATTGATACAAAGATTAATTTATTTATTTAACTATTGTTTTGAATATGAAAATAACAGTCATCTATAACGAAAAAACTGATATTTCACCAGATTCATAAATATAATTAAGCTATTGGGAAACACCAATCCATATATCCGTTCACGAGTATGACGCATGCGCTTGCCCTACATAATAATGGGCGAGGCTACTGCCGTCAGTTGACCCAATTCTAGACCCTTTATATCCTAGCAAAAGGACCTAATAAATGAGGCTGATAGAACCAGAGTTAACTGCATTTTCTTGACTACCAGCACCACCTACCGACCACTCTGTCACTTTGATTTTCGTCGATTTAAACCAAGGCCGAAATGTATTCATTATCCCACTACAAACGTAAAACAAGAAAAACTTTCGTTTATAAACCATTAAGCGGGTTAATATGTATGCAAACGGTTTTTCTTTCGAGTATTATTCTTACCATAAACAAGAATTACTTTCATCCGCGAGCCATAGACATCATAATAATGAAGTAACATATTGCTTGATTGAATTATTATCCTATTAATATTCTGATAATAAATTCATATTTTGGCGAAGATGGAATTTTAGGCCGCTCTGGTCTTGTATATTATTTATAAATTACGAAAATACAAATAGGCGAAGTCATCAAAATGCATTTAGTCCATTTTGGTTCTAGCAGGCTGAAACCTGCCTGGGAGTTGAACCCGTTGAATTAATGATAGTATATTTGTTCAGACAAGGTGGTCGTTCCACGCGGTCGCGGCCGCGGCTGGACGCATCGCTTCAAGAACCGCGCACTGCACAGGGTGAGTCAACATACACATATACAGGGTGACCTGATCGCCAATATGGGCGGATGATGATTGTCTAACTACACTTACGCTATAAAGAAGAAAGATTAGATATTTTTGTTTGTTACCATTTACCGTTGGAACTAGTTAACTGATTTTATGATTCATTTATTGGGGGGTGGGGGGGTTTAAAACGCGCCAGATAACAGAGATTGGCTGAGCATTTTGGCATTTTTGTAATGTCGATCCTCTCGTACAGAACTTCTTGACAAGTGTGGTAGAATAGTGTCTTTGGCGCTGATGGTTACTTTTTTGGTCGTAGGCGAACTTCTTCCGTGGTAAGGTGGGCGTGTCCCCCCACCAGGTGCGGCCCGGCATGCCGGCCATCCGTCCGGAGCCCCTGCCCCCCGCACCGGACATAGCCCCCGACCTCCCCTACCGTCCACACTTCCCCCAGTTCAACTACCGCCCGCCCATGGAGGACCGCCCGCCCTTCCTCAACGTCCGACCCAATCTCGAGCCCCATCACTTCCCCTACCGGCCATTCCGGCCCGTCGGATTGGCCGGTCCCGCCGGATTGGGCGGACCCCCCGGAATGGCCGGACCTGGATTGCCGGACAAGCCGAAGGAGCCGGAAGTGCGCATGCTCCCGGTACTGCCACCACACCTGCCGCTGCCACATCTGCCGCCCGCCGGATTGGCCGGCAAGAAGGTGCTCATCAACCCACACTTCAAGGGGAACTTCCAGCCTCCTGTTGAAGGTATGTAATATATAATGAGCAGGGATTAATTTTGGAAATGTTGAATTTTGATAAATATTTCTGGACAGTGTTGCCGTTGTTTAGAAGGCAATTAAGACTTGATTTATACCGGAAATCTTTAGACGTCTATGACTCGGGAAATGTGCCTCGAAGAAAAATCGAGCGACACCTAATTAAGGATTTTAATTTGCTCGGTTATTTATGCGTGGTCCTTAGCCCAGAAGTGGGACACAGTGTGTACTAGCTATGTTTAAGACAATAAAGTTTATAGATATATTTTGATGTCCCAGGGCTGCCCGCCTACATTCCGACAAGAATAGCCAAATCGCCGCCAATCAGTCCGACGCTTGAGAGCAAATTCGGTAATTACATGTAATTGTGTGGGCCATTGTGGAAATGGGCATGGCTTTTTGAATACAGCTTAAAACTAGTTAATATAGACAGAGTTAAACAGATTAAATATAAAATAATATTTAATCTTTTTTTTCTTGTATTCATTGAATTTAGTATTAGTTATTATTCTATTTTATTACGTTTAAATTTTTGCGTACTATTATCACTACTTTACAATCTCTACCCACTCTATGTTTCTGATCTCTCCAGTCCATCTAACGGTTGCCTTGTTACGTTATAGAGTATGTTACTAATAATATTGTTTCTTTTTAAATGGTGTGCAATAAAGCATAATAAATAAATAAAATAATACACGGAAACTTAGGTCACATACAATAAACCTCTATTGGCTATTTTCGTGTGCATCAGAATTTTTGGTCTTACGAAACCCTAGACTTATACAAATATTTGTGGATAAATAAATCCTAGGCACGCACTTACTTTTTATTGTAACGTGGACATTTATAATGAAATGCATTATAACGGTGAAGAAAAACATCGTGAGGAAACCAGCACACCTGAAAATTCTAAGGAGATTCTTAGGTGGATAGTCCTTCAACTTGCGCTAAGCCAGCGTGGTGGACTAAAGCCTAAACTCTCTCAATGGTAGAGCCAGCCCGTGCCCAGTATTGGAACATATATGGAGTGATGATGACACAAAAAATTAAAAAAACCTTCGACCAATTTCTCTTTCGAACAAAAATATGTATGTCGGATAAAAAAGCCGTGTGTACCTGTGTATTTTCTCCTGACTAAATTCTTTTAATTTTTCCACTAAAATTATGAAACTGCCCTTAGGAACAATTATCTTAGGATACAAGTACCTTATAAATATCTTCCATTTATTTATTTACAAAAAATCATCAAGATCGTTTCAACGATTTAGGCGTGTCAGCGTCAAAAATTCACTTCTCATTTATAAAAATAATTATTATGGTTTTTAGGGGCAAAATATATTTTAAAGTACATTGCTTGCCCAATATGCCCGTTTTCACAAATGCAGTAGATGTTTGCTTGCCATGCATGGTGTAGCTTTGAAATATTCACTTCTTGTTTTCTATTCTTATTTTTTTACTTCCACATTAGAAGAGTATTTATGTAATTACATGCACCTTATATATCCTTAAATTTTGTTTTTATTCATATAGAATTTTCTTTTAAAGTGGTAAATAAAAATAAGAGATTTTCATATGGAGTTTCTTATGTGAAATTCACCACTAGACCAATACATTGGACTAAGGCCCTTAAAAATTTTAGAGGTCTCTATGCTTAGTATTGGGAATTTTAAATAAGGACTCATATATTTTGCTTCATTATCTTGTTTTCTTACCTATATTTTGAGTATAATAATAATTTTAATGACCAAATTAATATGATGTTTTTGTCAGCAGGCCCAATAAAGGATATAGACGACGCAGCCGAGAGATTCATAGCTGAACAGAGGAATGCCTTAGCTAGAGCCGCTAATAGGAAATTCACCAGACGGTCACCGTTGAGGTATGGGATTTTAGTTAAAGTTTTTTAATTGTTTTACATAATATGGTAGCGGTAACTCCATAGAAGTCCAAAAACCTTACATGTTAATTGTGTTATCTCTAGCTTTTGGTGTGTTCAGGATATTCTCATTGAAATGTCAAATGGTTTTGTCATAAGAAGATTTAAAGATTTGGATGTTTTTTTGAAAGAATTTGGTCTTTGGAGCCTCTATAGAAGTGATATCCATGCCTAAATCCTACAAGGATAGGCAGAGACTATTCAGTGCCAAAAGATCCTGACACCCCTCATTTGCTTCAACATCTATGAAAATTACTAATCTAATTTTTAAATGTTTTAATTTTTGTTTCATACATTTTTTTTGTTTTTGTATGTTTCGAAAAATCATATCGACATATCACTCTCTTACTTTTAGGAATGTTTCTAAAATTTAAGAATCATTTCTTTGATCATAGAAGATTCTAGAACCGAGTAGCACATTCGTGGATGTTGCAGAAGTATTGTGCAGAATATTTTGTACTTCAATTTAGCTACAATAAACCATAATGTTGCAGATATATAGAGAACACTACGATAGAGATAGAGAATGAGTTGGCGGTTTGTTCCCGCCGCAGTGAAGATGAAGATCTTTTGCGGAGACAGGAGGAGTTCATCAACGCCAACCGGGCCGGACTGAGACGCAGGTAACCTACGACTTAGTCCAACACAATGGACCAGGAACGGTTGACAGATTTAAGGAGTTTGTTTTTACAAAAAATGATAGATGGAATGAATAAAAAGAAGTAAATAAAAAGTTTTTGAGATTGAAAATAATGAAATAAGTAAATTTTATATTACGTGTTTTTTAGAAATTCTGTTTGAATCTAAGTTTGCGGGATCTTCTAACACAAGCATGCAGTAATGCTTAAAAAAAGATTCCTGCGTCTGAATGTATTGTGTAAAGCACTTGGTCACTGATCGGTTATTTATTAGTATTTTATTATGTGTGTTTGTATGCAGGATGCGATCACCATCACCGCCGCCGCGACGCTCTCCCTCCCCGCGGCTGTCGCCTGACAGGCTTGACAGGACTGACAGGGTTGATAGGCCTGACAGGCCGGATAGGGCTGACAGAGTTGACAGGGAGCGTGTAGACAGGCGGCCGCGGCCCGACCCGCCCAGACATACATATGATGAGGTATGTTTACATAATATACTGGAAAAAAATATTTATAAGTACTGAAAATCCTTGCTTTAATTAAGTGATTATGTAAAACCGTCGATATAAAATGTCATATTAATGTTATTTGAAAAAAAGGGGTGACTTGAACACATAACGGCTGGTAGGAATGTGTGGAAGGACATAAATGTATTATTTGAACATACATTATGCCATCAATTATGACAGCCCCGTGGCGCAGTTGGCTAGACACCAGCTTGCGAAACGAGCGGCTGCGGGTTCGATCCCCGCACCGAGACAAATGTTTGTGTGATTCACAAACATTTGTTTCTGGTTTGGGTGTTTGTGAGACCGAAAAGTCTCTCGTAGTTTCTGATAGCCACGACACAAGACTCGTATCTTAGTGTGGGGTCAGGACTATGTGTGTGACTGTTGGGAGTATTTATTTATTTATAATCCTATGTAACAGAGGGTGAGTCAACATTAACTTGTTGCTTTATTCTACTAATTACAAAGAATATTTACTGACACTTTTCCTTTAATTATTTCTATTCAATAATTTTAAGTTGAATCAAATCCCTAATTGAAATAAAAGTGACATTTAATAAGGATTTCGTATAATTTCATCAGTCAACATTAACTTGTTGCTTTGTCCTACTAATTTACTAATTTCATTTACAAAGAATATTTATTGACATTTACATTTAATTTACTAATTTAATTTAATAATATTTGGGTACATTTAAATTAGGAGAGTGAGTACAAGCGGCGTTTGAGAGAGCAGGAGAGTCTCCGCGAGCGAGTGTTGAGGGCCAAGGAGGTGCGGCGCAGGAAGAACGCCGTCGCGCTGCACAACAAACTGCACGACAAGTGAGATATATACTATATTTAATACTATGCTATAATACACCTGATTAATGTAAAATCTATTCACATTGAATTATCACTTGCTTTAACAGTGAAGGAAAACATCGTGATGAAACATGCACACATAAAAGTTCTTAAGATTTTTTTAGGTGTGTAGTCCACTTGCACTAGGCCAGCGTGGTGGACTATGGCCTAAACCATCTCAATGGTAGAGGAGATCCGTGCCCAGCAGTGGGACGTATATGGGTTGATGATGAAGAATATGATGGATGCTATTCAAATACGTAATCATCATCAGCCCATATAAGTGCCATAGCACGAAGCAACATTACAACGAAAAAGGTTTAAGGCTTAATTCAGCACATTGATCTCGTGTAGATAACCCGAATAAACACTTGAGAAATCTCCTAAAAACTTTCAGGAATGATGATTTCCTTTACATTATATTTTCCTTTGCTATTAAAACATGTTATTCTTCTTCTTCATCAACCCATATACACCCACTGCTAAGCACGGGTCTCCTCTACCATTGAGAGGGTTTAGGCCATAGTCCGCCACGCTGGCCTAGTGCGGGTTGGCGGACTACACACCTAAGAAATTCCTAAGAACTTTTAGATGTGCAGGTTTCATCACGATGTTTTCCTTCACCGTTAAAGCAAGTGATAATTCAATTTTTGAATACACACATAACTTCGAAAAGTCAGAGGTGTGTCCCTGGGATTCGAACCCGCGACCGCCGAGATTCTCGACCGCGTGCCTAAACCTCGAGGCCATCACTGCTTATGTTATTACATGTTATTATTCATTGTAAATTCAAACATAACTTATAAAAGTCAGATATGTGCCTGTACTCGCAATCGAATTGGATTTTCATTGAAATTAATTTACAGAGAACGCGAGCAAGTTGACAAAGAGAAAAATCAAGAGCCGGCCAAACCGGAGGAGGCAAAACCGGCGGCCGTCGTGTCCGAAAGGCCGGCGAACAGCGAGCCCGAGACCAAGCCGGACACTACGAGAATGACTCCGGAAAAGCCGGCTAAACTCGACAGAGTCGAAATGTCGGCCACTTCGGAGAAACTCGAAAAAGTCAGAGAGAGATCTCCTATAAGGAAAGAAGAGAGTTCAGAAGTCAATTCTACTTGTGGTATGTAATTTATAAAGCTCACTATATACTGAAGCCATAGTTTTAAAATGAAAAGCACTTGTAAAAGTTAACTTGAACAAAGATGATTTCACTTTGACATTGATATGTAGATGCAAAATCAATTCGGGGAATACAGACATTCGGTTATATACAGGGTGTATTTAGACCGTGATCGAAAACTGAGGCAGGTAATAGCGAGGGTGATCACAAATCCTGTGGCGATATTAAAAATCCCGACAAAAAACAAAAATTTTGACGTTTTCCATACAACCATCGGTGTTAAACGTATGTGGTTTGTATGGAAAACCTCAAAAATTTTATTTTTTATCGGGATTTTCTTTAATGCCAGGGGGTTTGTAATCACTATCGCTATTACCTGCCTCAGTTTTCGATCACGGTCTAAATACACCCTGTATGTTTGTACGAACGTTTTCTACAGTATTAACAACCCCTACACATTGCAGGCGACATGTCGGAGTCGCTAACGCCGCCGCGCAGTGCCCCGGGTGCAGCTGCCGCGGGTGCAGCGGGCGCAGTGGGTGCAGCCCTGACGCCGCCGCTGCCCGACGACGACGACCTCGACCTCATCCTCGGAGACATCGACGGCATCCTCAGCGATGATGATGATGATTCGCGGTTCAAGATCACTGCTGACAAGTAAGTGAAAATCATCATCAGTCTATATACGTCACACTGCTGCCCACATACTTCTTTTACAAATACAAAATTAAGCCTTGGTCTACCAAGGTGGCCTAGTGCCGGTTGGCAGACTGCACATCTAAAAAAATCCTAATTTAGGTGTGCAGATTTCCTCACGATGTTATCCTTCGCCATTAATGTACTTGATTATTCATTGTAAACTTTTGAGCCAACTTTACTGTTTTGACAATATTCTGACCGCTCTGATTGTACTACATCTAATGTTTTATAGAAATTTCTGGTAAAAATATATTGTAGTCCAATACGAAACACACCACTCCTTTTTGTGAAATTGTATAATATTTTTCATCCGTCAAACATAACCCAAGATTCACTACATTTCTGTACCCACATATCTCCAGAATTAGTGCTATCCTACCCGGTATCGAACTTGAGACCTCTAATTGCGCTTCAAGAATATATGGCAGTGTCATGATGGTATTAATATATTGTATATTTGCAGACCGGAGCCCGCGCCTAAATCGAAGCCCACAGTGGATCTGAGAAGCAAACTGCCGCCCAAATCTAACAACACTGATAACAAGAAAACGCAGCGACAGAAAATTGTCTTCAACGACGACGATGATAAGAGGAAAAAAGGTATGCACGGACAATATCATATAAATTTCCTTGATATTAAAAATGGTAAATAAATACACCCAACAAATCATATGTTGATAAGATATGTATCAAACGTAAGAAAAAAGGTGAATGAATGAAAGTTTCTCAAATTAGTAGTGCATCATTACAATCTCAAACTGTTGTATTGAATCATCAATCACTTTCCCTGTTCTCAATTTTATTTGTGGTAGGCGCAATAGGTGTTTTTCTTTTCAAACATCCCTATCAGTCGTCACCTCTTCAGTCACCCCTTTTTCTGAAAATGAATAAGACTTTTGTATTTAATATGAGAATAATGATTTTGTATTTAAAGAATGGATTGTAACCTGAGACATAATGTAAATCGGATTGTTTTTTCCCACAGAGAAAACCCCTCCGATGAGAAAGCCAGTGGTGACATCCACTAAGAACAATGAACAAACCACTGAAAAAAGACTGGTAAATAATATTTTGGTATATATTTTTTTTTTTGCTACATATAGCCAAGGTATCTTACTGGTATCTGATGGTAAAGTCTAGATGTATTTTTGGTACATACTATATATACCTTACTGACGACTGACCTTTTTGGGAGACATGCAAGTTTATGATCTTAAAATATACACACACACACACACACACACATATCTACCTCACGCCTATATTCCCCGAAGGGGTAGGCAGAGATGCATTTCCGCATCCACATTTCGCCAGGTATGTTTCAGTCCCACGTAATAGGGGGTGAGCCTATTGCCGTTTTTCGGGCACATTGCCAGACTCCGTGCTGCTACTGAGATTTTCCTAATGGAAAACCCAATAACACTTTGCTCGACCCGGGAATCGTACCCAGGACCTCTAGATCGCACGGCACATACTTGTACCGCGAGACCACGAGGCAGTAAACTGCATATTTTAGTAAAAGACTCGAAAAATATTGTTTTTATTTTACTCACCACTTATATGTATGTATGCATGCATGTGTGCGTGTTATTGTTAAAATATTATGTTTACTGAGAGACAGATAGCTAGTTTATTATACAAGAAATTTCTCACCCAAAACAACTCAAAGATTGGTATTATTAATCTGACTTTAAAATTAAAATTATGCAAAAAAAGCACTCGCTTCTTTAAATAATTTCTCTTAGGATTTTGCAAAATATTATGTATAGTATATAAATACTTGTGTTTTGTAAGTTAATAATGTTTTTCTTGAACTCATTACACTCAGGATTTTGCAGAATATTGGCACATAATTGTATTTGGTAAGATGATAATGTTTATTTTTATTTCAGACGCCGCAAAGATCCGTCCCGGTGGCGCCAAAGAACAGGCAGAGAATAGTCTTTGATAAAGAGGTCAGTGGAATTATATTAATATGTTGCAATTACAATATTGCGATTTTAAATTGTGTTTTGTATTTAATACTGTTTTGTTTGTGTCACAAAAAGAATATTTAAATATTAGGATATTTTGAAGAAAAAAACATGTAAAATAAACTATGTTGTAAATACACAAGTATGGCTTTAGCAGATTTAAAAAAAAATGTAGGTGTAATATACGAGCTACCGTAATTAAGAAATTTAAATGAAATTTCTAAAACTTGGGGCCTTGTTTCGAAAAAAATATGGTAGAAAATTGTAGGTGTCAGAGATTTCTTGGTATGTTAAATTCATTGAAGACTTGTTTATTATTTTGTGCGAATGTATTATATTATGTATTACACTTTGATATATAAAAACTCCGGATCCATTATCATAAATATTTCATTTAAATGTGAAACAACTTGTGTATTTGTCATCATCAGTCCATATATGTGTCTCATATTTAACTGAGAGGCTCTAGGCCTTAGTCCACCACGCTGGCCCAGTGGACTACAAAATTATTAAAACACATTGAATGTTCGCAACAGGCAGTTTAATTTCAAAGTCCAGTATAGACAATCATAGAATCAGACATAGACAATATACAATCAGAAATAGACAATTATAACCTTTTTTATTTTGATACATCATTATAATAACAATTAGGATTTTTTTTTAATTTTCTTTGTTGTATTAAAATAGATAATCACCAATATACCAATATAGTTTTTCCTATCTCATTTACTCTCACGTTAAATCTTATCAATTTATATGTTTGTCTCTTTTTCGGTTAATCGACTTTAAAATCACAATTATCGAGAGAAATTTTCATTTCAAAATTGCCCTTTCTTTTAACGCATATTTCTTCGTTTAAAACTAATGCATCTTGGGTTTTTGTAAATGAATACAATGTGATAACATTTGTATGATAGCAACAGCAATGTGAAGAGTTGAGTGTGGAGATATTCCTCTCGTCGTGTTTAAATTTGGCGCGTAGTATGGTGTGTTGTTGTAATGCATAATACTCGCCAAACTTAGACTCGACCAGAGAACGAACGACGAGGGACTCTACATACAAGAAAATACTCAGCGCCAGAGAAGATATTGTTTGTGGTATTTTATGTCTATACTCTATGCATACTCTATGAAAAATAAATTGGTGAGTTTAGTTTATATGAAAATGTTTTATGTTTTATTGCGAATTATTTTATTCGATTGTTGTACTGATTTGTACGATTTTATTGGTTTTCGTGTGTGAATATAAAATCGTATAAATAGGGAACAAAAATTAATGGAAAATGCCGTTGCGCCCACAGAAGCAGATGTTGTGTAAAGACTTTATTAATGAATTTTAAACATGTGTTAAATCAATGTTTTATCATAAAATTTTCTAAGACTGATTTTTTTGTGTTGTGAATTGGACATATTTAGAAACCAAACATATGTAGTCATGGCAGAATCGCTGGAGGACCTTAGCACTATGCTCGAAGACCTCAATCGAGTCTCCCAACAGGTGGGTCTTAAAATGAACATGGACAAGACGAAAATCATGTCGAATGTCCATGTTGTGCCCACCCCAATCGCAGTTGGGGGCTCGACTCTCGAAGTTGTAGACGAATATGTCTATTTGGGACAAGTGGTCCGGTTAGGCAGGTCCAACTTCGAGAGAGAGGTCAATCGTCGAATCCAACTCGGGTGGGCAGCGTTCGGAAAGTTAGGAGACGTCTTCTCGTCCAAAATACCTCAGTGCCTGAAGACAAAAGTCTTCAATAGTTGTGTGTTACCAGTGATGACTTACGGCACTGAGACGTGGCCTCTCACTAAAGGCGTCATGGGACGGCTCAGGGTCACTCAACGAGCTATGGAGAGGGCTATGCTCGGGGTTTCCCTACGTGATCGAATCAGAAATGAGGAGATCCGTAGGAGAACTAAAGTAACCGACATAGCCCAACGGATTAGCTCGTTGAAGTGGCAATGGGCCGGCCACATGGCGCGGAGAACTGATGGCCGATGGGGCCAGAAAGTTCTCCAGTGGAGGCCACGTACTGGCAAGCGCAGCGTGGGACGTCCCCCGACAAGGTGGTCCGACGACCTTGTCAAGGTCGCGGGACGTCGCTGGCTGCAGGCGGCTTCCGACCGTTCCCGGTGGAAGTCATTGGGGGAGGCCTATGTCCAGCAGTGGACCACTAATGGCTGATATGATGATGATGATGAGAAACCAAGGGTGGTACTTCCATAGAAGCCTAAAAGCGTTACACGTAAATTGTGTAATGTATAGTTTATTATCATAAAGTGAAGATGTTGTCATTCATATCACATTGTTTTTTTTATATTATAAGCTAAAATTTGGCCAACTGCGCTTTTGGTTTTTTGGAGTACCACCACTGTAAGAGATGGATATATCGCTATAAACTAATTTTGTTTACCACTCGTATTACTACGTTAATTGTCTGTGCGATAACCACATAATCATTATTATTATTTTTAAAATAAATTTATCTTTTCACAGGAGAAACAGTCTGCGGAAGTAGAGCGCAAGTTCTCGAACCGTCGCGTGATATTGCAACGGAAGGCGACCAAAGACAAGTCTACCCGCGATCCCGCCAAACCGACGCTGGGGATATTCACTCGCGCCGTACGCACCGCGGTGAATACACAACGCGAGCCGACTACACACTCGCCGCAAGTGTCGCAGGAGCGCGACCCGACTACACACTCGCAGGAAGTGTCGCCGCAGCGCTCGCCGCGCGTGGAACTGTGGAGCGAGGAGGAGGGCGCAGCCCCCGCGGACAAGCGCGCCGACACCGCCCTAGTACTCAACCTGCCCCCCGGGATCACCGACACCAGACTGAAGACTCTCGCCGGGAGTAACGTGCAGGTAAATGTTTACACACTCGCTTCTCGTGTGCGTAGGGGGCGTGGCTTTTAATTTGATTAATACTGGATTTCGCGATTTTAAAAGTTGAGTTTCGGAATTGATATTATTAGAAAAGTGATTTTTGGTGTTGCTAAAGGAGTTACTGGGCGTTTTCTGCCCATAATAATAGCAGGATATACGTTTTGGAGTGGGGATAGTTTGACACTGATGTGAGAGTCTTGTCAGAGATTATTTTAACGTTAGAAGTATTGGGATTTTGGAATTGCGATTGAAATCTTTAAGTTTTTAGTGCATCATGAAGTGTCAATAAATGTTTGACACTTTTGTTTGTATGAAAATAGGGACTAAATAAAATATATATATTACATTAGTAAAAACACAGCTAGTGCCATAATGTTATGGGATTAACATCAATAGATATTATGATATAAAATTGCAACATAATAAGGCCAACAAAGAATTGTTGACATGATACTCTCTATGGCTATGATAATCTGATAAGTTCAATACGAACCTCAATGTTGATTAATATATTGTCTCTTGTACTTGAGACAATATTAAAAAGTGCCAATGTTACACATTAACATGAACACTCAGTGGTCCAAAAGAAACAATACAAAGCTATGGTATCAAAAGAAAAAACAAAGCCTGAACATACTCTAAACAATACCTACTTGCATTTTATAGAGCAGGGGGTGATAAATTGAGAATTGCAATGTCATATTAAAGACTTAAGCAAGATTTCGATTAAGCCTTCATTACAAAACAATTGTTTCCTTCACGGTTAGACTACAAAAAGAAGGCCTAATCCAAAAAGTTGATAAACTCTTGCTGTTGATGCATAGTGTAGTGATAAAATATCCTAAAAATGTCCAGGGAAAATGCACTTCCTAAATTAGTTTTAAAAAGACTATTATGTAGACATTTAAAATGCAATTTTATAGACTCCTATAACATGCCTAATCATTTTATACACCGATGAATTCAAAACCAATTTGATGAAGCACACGAGAAGCGGTTAACTATGATAAATTTAGATTAAGTCAAACCTCAATCAATCTGTGATATATTGTGATATTTATTTATATTTTTCATATCTATAGAGGATAATCATAGGGACCTTTTCAGTAGATTTGGTGATTACAGAATGAAACTGATAAAAATAAACAAAATAACTGATAAAATCTTTAGGATATAATTTCATTTGTTGTGGAGTTTGTGCTATAAAGTGGGACAGACTATTCTTAAGACTGATCTGTTATTGAATAATATAATTATTATTAATAAGTATGTTTAGTATGTAATACTCGTATAACTTACGAGTTTTGCAATAATACATTTTATACTGAAGGCTACTACAAAATACTTGGGTCTCAGTATATATTTTGTATGGAATGAAAATACATTCCAAAATTTATCATGGATTAAATATTGAATTTAGATTTTTTTTTATTTAAAAAACACAAGGCAGTTTATGTTAGTGTTGAAAGGGCTAGAAATATTCAAATCTAGTACAAAAAATATCCTACTTTTACTGCGACTTCTATTCATAGGAAAATAAAGGCATAACAAAACAGGAAGAGTGTACCAAAGTACATGAAATTTATAATTCTTGCTTGTGTTAAAAGATTTATATTTTAATATTTTATCCACCAACTTATATGTTTCACGGTGGATAAGAACATCTTGAAACTGTAGACAGTTTCTATCTTGAGACTGTTTAATTGACACAAAGAATATTTTTTTTACATTGATTATTTAAATATGTGTAATTAGAATATTTTTCAACAATATTACTACTGAAAAGGTCTTTATTATTTTGCAAAGTTGTTTATATTTTAAAATCTATCTACTTCATTTTTATTTCAATTCATCTATGATAGCTTTTTACATATTTTATTGCGAGCTTTAATTTGTTATTGAAATAAAAATATATAAATAACTTTGCATAACATTTAGAATAAAATAAACACAAAATTATTTTTAAATAAAATTGATCAATATTTGTGTTATAAAATATAATATGTTGCATAGTGTTATCACTTATTGTGTTACTTATAAAACACATATAGTATTATTTTTTACTGAATATGTGTACAAGTTTTAAAAAATATCTAATTTTGAAAAAAAAAACACTACATTTTATGTATACAGTACTCGAAAAGTGTAAGATAACCAAAAATTCAAGTTTTAAACAAGATTCTGAATATGTATATTGTATAGCTATTATATTAACATTATGGCGTTATTTATATCAAAACATGTTCTACTTTACAAAAAAGACTGACCAATTATTTATTAATATATTTTCTATTATTATTTTATTGTAGTTTAAGATATTTGTGCATATTTATTATATTCAAATGCACATGTTTTTTATGCTAGAGTACAATTCCAATATGGTCTAAAAGTACTGTGATTTATTTATTTTGTGAAATTCTATTGTACTCTATTATAAATTAAATTGATACTTTTAATTACTGAATTATCCCTCATATTGTAATTGTATTCTTGATGTTAAAAGGCACAGTGTTGAGTAAGCTATGAATTTCAAAACATGAGTTGCTATTTAGTTTTTATTTTTTTACATAAAACTATTTAAAATTGAGATGTTAAAATACGAAAACCATACCAAATACCAACCAAAATATAAAAAACAATAATATCCTTTTTATTTTGTGGAGAATCATTAGTACGCTGTTTACTTAATACTGTTCCTTAATATACATAGGTTGTATAATAATTGAGCCAGTGGTCCTCAAAATATCTGGAAAATTCCTTCTTTTTATAAAAAGGGGGTTTAAATTTTATATTGGGAACCACTGATTTATTTAAAGCAATAATGTATACTCCGTTAAGTGGTTGTTTTAGAATTACTGTTAAATTTGTATAACGACTGTTATTTTTACTGATATTTAACTCTTTGCGTCACTTTCGTACCGCATTTGATGTGCATTAAACAAAAATGTTGTGATGATTACGAAATAAATATGTAAACATGCAATGAATTATTGTAAAGCAAAGAGTTATACTGTTAACAATAACTGGAAATGTAATGATTAATATCGATTATGTATGTTATAAAACTCATCCCATCAACTAATTGTATGTTTCAAGCGCATCTCCACTTTAGGGGGTATATTTTATTGCCAGTAATAACTAGCTGTACCCAAAGGGATGGACTGAAAAAAACATGGCGGATTAAATGTTCCAGAATTTGGTATTGGACAAGGAAGACCGCAGTGCAATGATCACGTTCAAAAATGCCGCATCTGCCGAGAATTTCAGGAGGAAATTCAATTACAAAATGGTCGCCGCCAGCAGACTTACCGTCATATTGCGTTAATGAAGCGCAGAGGCTCTCAAACTTTGGAGCCTTTGCCCCCCGCCTATAAAAAAGGGGCGTTGAGAATTTAACAATTTGAATTTAAATTTTGTCGCATTAAACGTTGGAAATTATAGTCATACCCTCTATTTGAGAACCTCTGCTATGGAATTTAGTTCAATATTATAGATTACTTGTGTAAGCGTTGGTAGTGATTATCCGATTTGCAATGTTTAAATTTTTACTTAAAGGTTAACTGAATTTGTCGCAAAACTACCAAGTACTTATTAGGTATGTCATTTTTTTGGACACAATAATTCTGAATATGTGTTATGCTGTTGGAAAGTTTTAAAGCCTCTGTGAAATGTATAAGTGAATTGAGGAGTAACTTTTTGTCGAAACTATGTCAGATAAAGTTCGTTTTTCTATTATACAATTTAACTGTTAACTGCCGTTTGCAAAGTGTGACTGTCATTTTGTTTATTCGTTGATGCGTCACAATTACTTACCTGTTTGTATGTTTGAAAACTTTTTTCAGAATGTGAAATTTTCAATTATGTGTTTATGCATAGTGAAAAATTCTTTTATAAGTTAAAAGACGCATTGTTGATAATACATCTTGTAGTATCATATAGCCATGGTAAAAATTTAGGATAAATTAATATAGTATTTCGCTGCGAACTGGAAGGCCACAGCAGAAAAACATTGGAGGATTTTTAAGTATGACAAATAGGATTGAAAGTAGACAGTGGCATATAGTCTAATTTTATCTATTACTAGCTGTTGCCCGCGACTTCGTCCGCGTAGACTACAGGGTTGAGTTCAGAAAGAAAATAAGTTATAGTCTATTTTACTCCTTAGAGTCCTATTTATGCCCATACCAAAAATCATACAAATCGGTCAGATCACGTGAAAGCGTAACGCGCCGGCCGGCGCCTTGTACATAATTATTGTGCACTTGATGATTATTTTGAAACTGCGATATCTTCTAAGATACTCATTGAAATCAAATGATGTAAAGGGCAAATTTCTTTTAAATTAAATACTTATACTAAATAACGTATTTATTTGGATAAGGATTAATATAATCTTTATAAAAATACCTTCACAAACAATGCTTTATTTTATAACAAATTTAGTTAGCATAAAAGAGGTTATAGTGAAGCAACCCTAAAAGTAAGACATATGCTACCGCTGACTTTTTTGTAGATATTATCAAGCTCTACAATTTTTCTCTAGAACTTAACTATATATCTCCCATGAGAAAGGCAGCGTTTGCAAAAAACGGTTTCGATCGCCCGTTTTTTCTCCGACTTACTTCACAGATCCTGCTACAACGAAAAAGTCTTATAATTTTTCGGACTAATATATAGCCTATGACACTCACAAAGAACGTAGCTTTCTATTGGTAAAAGAATTTTCAAAATAGGTTCAGTAGATCCCGAGTTTACTTTCTACAACGTCACAAACATACAAACATACAAACTCACAAACTTTACCTCTTTATAATATTAGTATAGATAAAAAAAAACTTGCGATTTTACATCGGTGAAGAATACAAACTTAAGTCAGGCCAGTGTTTTGGACTAAGGCTTAAGTCCGTTGTTTTGACATAGGACTCAAAAAGGTTGATGAAAGATATGAGATAGAAAATGGATCAAATTTTCGTTTCTCTTTATCTTACGGCTGTTTTAACTGTATTGACATACAAAATTTTCCTAGATAGCCTTGAATTAGACATGGAATGCTTACTTTCCTATACAACAGTTCAATTTGAAATGAGCATCTTAGGTTATGGGAGTATGCCATGAATGGGTCACTTGTATGTCAAAAAATATAGCAATACTGTTTCCCATTTATTTGATTGGAGTAATGAGGTCATAAGTAGCCCAATTCTAAATGATAGATTAATTTTTTTAAAGTATCTAACTATAATACCTTGCACTATCATTTTTTTCAAGAAATAAGCTTGGCAGTATGATAGCCAAGGTATTACTTACTATTGTAAAATAATGGAGCATTATTTCAATAGATGCCCACATTCAGAAGTTTAAAAAATTGTATCATAGAATATTTTATCCCACAACTATTTGAAGTGGATTTATATATTTCTTTGGCTATATGATGGAAATAATATTTGATTCAAGTTTTTTGGACAAAATTGAATCAACAATGAGTTAACTTTTTGTCTAATAAACATTTTTAGTTGTAACAGCCCTATAAAATACTGTTTATATGTTATTGTATTGTACATTTAAGGGTTAGTTAGTTCATAGCATTTCAGTGTTGTACTCTTTATGATGCACTCGAGGCAATAATATTGTGTATGAGTCATAGTTTGTGCGAAAAATAAACATTGCTAATTTGGTTAATGTTTCTAAAATAAACTAGCAAAGTATTGAAGAGTATTCTGGCCATTGATATATTAAGGAATTTTTCGCTAAAGGAATTCTTTAATCATCTCTAAGTGGATTGTCGTATTCGTAATAAATAGTTCTCCTTTAAAAAAATAATAATGTAAGTAATGCAAAAAAAAACGTTTGAATGAAGTGAATACTTAAAATGCCAGCTCTGAAATCAAAATAATTATTTGATTTAAAAAAAATATATTGCATTGACAAAGTTCAGCTTATTTTTACAATTTTATAAGAAAAATTTGGGTTAAACACGAATAAAATGTCGTCCACAATTATAGGATAGACAAATGAGAAAATATGATGGACATATTTGTGGGTTTTTGATCAGATTTCTCGGGCTGAGGGCAAATAATGTCTTTGTTCTTTAAATAATGTTTGCACAAGTGTAACAAGTAGTGCTTATTGTCTCTAGAATTTAAGAGCATCAATTTGTCCACTTTATAGTTAAATTTTAATTTAACTTTTTATTTTACATGTATTAAGTTCGTCTTTAATACATTATGTAATTATTACATAAATGGGAGTGTAGTGTAGCCAAATAACAACAAAATGGATATGTTTTTATAATTTAAAGCATAAATATCTAATTAAAAGTGGTTTTTTTGTACTTCGAAGAAATTGCGGTTCTCTTTTAAGGGTTAGTGATTTATGTGTATGAAATATTTTAATTTTATCTTCTGATACATCACTTATATGCTAGATGTAATGCCTAGTTGTCTTAGATTCGAATCCATTTTTATTATTAGTATTTGAAACAGTAATTTGAACTCTAAAGTCAAGTAAAACCCAATGATTAATCTATATAAATATAGTTATTATGTTTAGTGACGTAGAAAAATATATTCAAAATATTTAGAAAAAGTTCTTGTAATATTGCTGAGTTGTTGAATCTTTGCAAATAAAACTGCCAATGATTTGATTACGCTACACTCTGTATTTTGTTTTTATCTTAATAATGATAGAAATATGATTTCGTTTTTAAACGTAAGTACTTTACATGTATCGATTTTACTTAGTCTGTACTTTAATGTGTGCGTATAAATGTCGTTTCAACAGACATTGGTTTAATATGGACGTGACATTCAACGAAACGAAACTGTTTGTTAAGTTACAAAGGAAATGTCAAAATTATTTTTGTATTGACAAAAAATTGAACGAACAAATGTTTAATTTCATAGTGTGATTTTTCACGGGAATTTTTTGGTCGATAAGATATTTTCTTCGTTTATTATTGAATCTTGGTGGGATGAAACACAAGGCCTTTAGTAAAGTGAAAGGCAAACATGGTTATTATTTCAACAATTGTTTGTCATCAAAAAAGCAGTGATGGTTTGAGGCTGAAAATATTACATAAATAAATTTTTGAAAATTTATTCCATACAGATGATTGTATCTTTAAAAAAAAACAGGCGATGATAAAGGGACAGAAAAAAATATTTGATAAAGCTGAAATTATGTTTCTGTCATACTATGAAATGAAACATCTAGTTCTTAGCCCTCTACTATTATTTAGTCGTTATATTCACACGAAATTGTAAGAATTTTGTTTTAGATATAAGTTAATACATTGGAAAATGTAGAATGTTAAATGTTTTATTTCGGTATGTGTGAAGAAAATTATGTTTTATCTTAAGCGTAGAATAAGTTTTACTGTATTTTGAAATAGAAGTCATTTGGATTTTTTTTCGTAAAATGATTACGCATTTTCTAAGTTTTCGTCTGGTATTAAACTATAGATTTTTATTTTAAAAGACATGAAGGATAAGCCTTTTTCAGACATCCTAATAAACCATTTTCTATTTTTATTTTATCCATTAGTGGTTAGAGTTTAGAAATTATATTATTTTAGGGTGTTCATAAGTCTTATTTTTTTTTTTGGAAAAATACATGGACTTAAAAAAAAATACAATTTGAATTGAAATATGCTGAATAAGCAATAAAATTGTATTTGCTATGACAATATCATGTTTTGGCTATTATCTAGCTAGTCGTCTCATATGGCTGATGCACTTGCGTTTCTCACGATTTTGTCGAGTGTTCACATTTTGTGCAAAATTAGATGTTGTTACATGTTTAATCACTGATTTTAAATAGGTGATATGATAGTTCGGTAAAATATTAGCATGTATTTCATAACTATGGTAACTTATAGGCTTGAAATAATATTCCACCTGAAATTCAACCCAGTACAAATTTTATTATTTGATAAAGAAAAAAAACAGGTACTAAAACCAGATTGAAACATTTTTTTTTACGAAAAGAATCCAAATTATCTAAACCATAGCATTTACCAGTATCTCTAAGATATATTGTTGTTTTGTAAACGAATTTTCGTTTTCTTATTTTCATTCGGAAATATAGCTTGTCTGTACTCGCTTGTTGTATGCGAATAAATATCTACATAGATGACTGGTTTTCTTATATGTACCTACATGAACGATCTCACAATAAAAGCAGTGGAGCGGGAGTTTTTAAAACGTGTTTTAATAATATTTGTAAGAAAACAAACCCTTTTGTATTAGTTTTAAGGTCGTTATTCAGAATTCATGTTTGTGTTGATAAAAAACAAATTGTTTGTTATTTTGTAATGTATTGTTGTGTACATAATAGAATTAATTATATATAGTGTCCTAAATTTGTTTTTTATTGACGCAAATTATTTGAAAATTTGACTGAAAAGTTACAGGTTACAGATGCGAAAATTTTGATTCGTCTCTGTAACCTGAATTTTTTTAAATCGTGTATTTTTTACTATGGGCTAAATCGAAGTTTTTCCTGTACTGTCCTGTAGCGTGTAAATATTTTACGTGTTTTAAGCCCACGGACGTTAAATATGTTTATTTTTTAAATAATAAAAAATATTTTTTCCGACTCTTTTTGGTTGGATTCAAAATTCGTGTCGCGCTAAACGGTGATAAAAAGACTGAAGCATATCAATAAAAACACTTGCAAGTTTATAACTGGTTTTATTTTTAAAAAATTACCCTATCCCATTTTCTTCTATTCCACGATTCACTGAAAATAACACTCCTCAATGCTGAAAAAACAACATTTTACACAACACAAAAATATTGAAAATTGAAAACCACGATTTGTATGGTCAATCATTTAATGCAAATATAACTTTAAAAAATAAATTTTGTTTATATTAAAACTCACTCATTTTAATGTAATCTTTTTTATTAAAATGAAAATATATTCAATAAATAAATTAGAAGGCATGCAGTCCAATTGTTTTTCATATATACACTCTCACCATGTAAATGGGTCAATCAACTTTTAAATGTACCATCAATGATAGATTTTATATATAATTTTTTTTTTCTTAAATTTGTATATTTTATACGTATTTGTTGTTGATAATTATTTATATTTAAGGAATTCAAATAGAGCAGAACAATTTATGGTAAATTTTACTCAAAAATTCACATGACTGTAGTTAAGATAGTCCCTTGGACATTTAAAAATTCAGTCAAATTGTTAATTTACTTTTAAATATTAGAATCATATTTGAAAAACCTTACTGTTCTTTTAAAGTAAAAATGACGATAATCTGTCTTTAAGAGATAAGAAAAAAGTGGTTGTCCAGTGGACATAGACGTTTGTCCATACGAAATACTCGGGTGTCCAAAGGGGATTCTATGATGAAAATCGCCTGTATTTCTTCTTTTATGTAATAAAAAAACAACTATTTGAAAATAATTATCAGTATTAGAAGAGAAAATATTGAATAATTCAGACAATGATCTTGGATGTCCAAGGGACTGGTGGTGATATTTATTAGTCTTTCCGCTCCCTGGTAATAAATAATAATATTTTGAATTAGGTCTTACGCACAGTAAAAAATATACATTAAATTGAATATATTTCACTTTAATTTACTACAATATATAAAATACAAAAGTTTTTGTGCTGGTTGTCCAGTGGACACACAATAAAGCCACGCTCTTTTTCAAAATACACTCGGTCGACTGGCGCCGCGGAAAAGATGAAATCAAAATCGGGGCTGGAGGAATGTTGTCACGAAATAAATCGACTTGAGTTCCAAGCAGTAGTCACGCCATAAATGTTTGGATTTTGGAACTTTTTTACCGTTGTCCGGTGGAAGTCAGAATAATAAAATATAATAGGGACTAAAATAAACATGCAAAAAGGTCGTTAAGGTTTTAAAGCAAACAAAATCTATTTACTAGCATCATAGTAGATATTGTAATTAATAATTATGTTTCATTGTAATGGATTGCCATATATAATTTTTTTGGAAAAATTAATGTTTCATTGTACTAACCTACTGAGGGACAAATTTACATAGTACTGACAGGACAGATAAAAGTTGATTGACCCAAATACAACCTTAAAAATACAACGTCTTCTGAATAATCATAACATTTTATCCTTAAAGCTAATTTGGTCCCCTGACCTTTAGTTACGACATAAATAATTCAGGTTATTTTTAATTGACACATATTTAACGTCGTACATATTACGTTGATGAAACAAGAAATATATTTTGAAATTTATCAATTATAGATTTTTCTTACTTCTAATTTTATAGGAACAATTAGCTCACAAGTCTTTCGATTTACGGTATCGTAATCACAATAAATCCCTATTAATTAATTAACGTAATATTATGATAACATCTTCAAAGCCCGCCTTTTAACAAATGTGCTTTTATACCATTGCAATATTAAAAAAGAAACGACATTTTTTAAAGAAATAGACTAGAATGTTATAAAACCGCAAATTTAATTTGCACAATTTGACTTTTCCAAACTTTACTCTTTACAATTTATCTTAATTAGAACAATTTATACATTATACTCTTTTAACTTTTTTATATTTAATAATATTTTTTTACGGCGTCTATTGTCTATATTTATTTTTTATACTTTACAACTCACGTAAAAAAACAACTTGAGAACCTCCTTTTTCTCAAGACAGCAATGATTCATAGCGAAACTGATTTTTCTCAAACTAACCATAGAATTAAAATTGGTAGTTATCCCTATAGCTAAAGAAGGTAATTTTTCGCAAACTACCTTCAGTCGATACAATTATAAAAAAAAAATCTCAAACTACCCTACAGAATTAGAACTGGTAGTTATCCCTATAGCTGAGGAAGGTAGCGATGTTGAAGTACGGCGGCATGGCGCTGATGATATTCCTGTACTCGCTGGTGAAGTCCTCGGGATGGTGGATTTTGTGCGCGTGGTGAGAGAAATCCATTATCGGCTGAGATTGCAATGACAACGGCACCTAGATAAGACATATTAATTTATTTAAAGTCTTTTTTGTACACGTTTACATACAAACATACAAAATGTGGAGGAAAGGTACAAATGGCGGCGTTATCGCTCAAGCCGATCTTTTCAAGACAACCAACCATAAGATTGACATATTGAAAATATTTATAGGGAGGGCAGCGTGGGACAAGAGTGAAAAATAAATAAAGACATATTTTGGGAATTCCTGATATATTGATGGATGAACCCCGTGGCGCAATTGCCTAGATACTAGCTTGCATAACAAGATGTCACGGGTTCGAGCCCCCACGGAGACAAATGTTTGTGTCATGGGTGATCGACAAATAATAGTTACCGTTCTGGGTGTTTGTGAGAAAAGTCAAATAACCTATGTGACAGACAGGTCTCGGTATTCTGGAAGATATCATCAACATTATCAGCCTATATTTGTTCCGCTGCTTGACACTTTTCTAAGTTAGAGGCTTAAGACTCAGTCCACCATTCTAGTCTATTGCTGGTAGATAAACTACCCACTTGGCAAAATATTAAAATATTTTAAAAAACAGTAGTTTACATTTAAGGTAAAGATCCAAAACCACAAGAATCTTACAACACTCAAGATAAATCACTCTAAAACTCTTCATTCCAAACCACATTTTTCTAATTTCGCCATATAACCCAGCTGCAAAAGTCTATACTCACAATGAAAGTAGCATTAAACACGAGGGGCGGCACAGCATCAGTATGCGTGGGCGTGGACTGGTACATGACGTACACGGGCCGGGCCAGCAGCTGCAGCGCGGCCTCGGCCGGGGAGGCCAGCGTCCACGAGGCCAGGCTCACGTTGGACCGGGGCCAAATGGTGATCAGGTTGTGGTGGGCGCCTCCTGAAATTTATATGGGCTTGTGAGGATTTTTGAAGAATAAGGCTGATCTGTGTGATTAGCTCGACAAAAATTAAGTCAAATTAGTTAAAACTGTCATTGGGAAGGGCCTATGTACAGCAGTGGACTTCAATTAGCTGATGGATAGATGACTGTCAAAACCAGTTATAACGACGGATCGGTTATAACAACAGAGTGGCAAGGTCCTGGCGGAATGTATATAAACCAATAACTATCGTTTATAACAACTATTTGATATACCTAACGTCTGACATTTACGGTCAGCGTCATCAAATTTTGATAGAATTCCAGACAGAGGTGGATGATAAACTAGATGAAGAAATAGTATTCAATTTTTCAGAATTAAAAGTACCCTTACACATCCAGATGATTAATAAATTCTTAATATTTCTATAAAAAAAGTAATCAACTGCTCATAAAAAAAAATGTTACAAGATTAACGAAATCTATTGCCGGTTTTGATCAATTTCAAAATACCGTGCTATTGAAAATTTCCTAGTAGAAAAATGAAATAACACATGATTTTTTTTTATTGTATACTTCTTATACAAAATATTGTATAAATAAAATCAAACATGTGACTTCTAAATCACATGAATTTGTACTAATCAACTCGACGATAGTCTCAGTTCAATCGTAATGCAGGACTACATACCAGTGACATTGAAGGTGTAAGTGCATGTTTCTCCCACGCAGGTCCGGGATTCGATTCTCGCGGAGGGCTCTGGAGTGAAGGGCGCGGGCGGGTCCGTGTACAGGAACTTACTACGCGACCTACAGGATATAAAAGTTATGTGTAAAAATTTCAAGACTTTGGTCAATTTTGTCGCCTATCTAAAATGTCTGGAAAATGATCGTTAATTTAACTACTGATTTTACTTTTGTATAAAGAACTGACTTTACTTCTCTCAGTTGTAGGCTGTTACTAAGAAGTGGGACGCTGATGATAGAGATGAAGAAGCCAAGTAGATTTAGCAAGTTTGCATCAAAGTAATGGATAACAGCTTTATCCCACTTAGTACAAAAGACTAGCTCTCATTATAAATTATTTCTCAAAAGAAATTTGGATTTTTAATCACATCTGATCTACTGGGTAGATTTGAATCTATAGTGTAAAACAGCCACAATTCTAACGTGTGTTCTTTTATAATTTTCTACCAATGAACACTAATCAGAGTTTAGGCTTTAGTCCACCACGCTGACCTGGTCCGTATAGCAGACGATACACCTAAGAAATTCCTTTCCTTATTATTTTGTCCTTCACCATTAAACTACACTTGCCAATAAACCAAAATTCCTTCTAAACCCTACCCAATAACTCAAGCTCCCACTCACAATTGTCCAGCAAAAGAAGCCCTGAAGAGCGGCATGCCGCAGTAGACCTGCGTGTCGCAGTCGGGGGCGAAGTCCCGCGCGCTGAGCCGCAGCCCCGCGGCCGCCAGCGCAGCCCCCGCGTGCGACACCGTGAGGGCATCCACGCGACTCACCAGGATACCCGATGTACGGGACGACACGCTGCCGTCCCATGAGTGGGAGGTTATTTGAGAATGCTAGAAAGAATGATAATAAAAATTTCATCATCATCATCAACCCATATACGCTCACTGCTGAGCACGGGTCTCCTCTATCATTGAGAGGGTTTAGGCCATAGTCCACCACGCTGGCCTAGTGCGGGTTGGCGGACTACACACCTAAAAAATTCCTAAGAATTTGTAGGTGTGCAGGTTTTCTCACAATGTTTTCCTTCACCGTTAAAGCAAGTTCTCACCTTTTTTTTAATTTTTTTGCTCTTTGCTAATCAATAGATAGTTTGTTGTGTATAGACAAACTATAACCATACCATAACATAACCATGGCAAGGTCGCGGGACGTCGCTGGCTGCAGGCGGCTTCCGACCGATCCCGATGAAGGTCATTGAGGGAGGCCTATGTCCAGCAGAGGCCATCAATTGGCTGCTGATGACGATGATGATATTGATGATGATGGTGGTGATGATGATGATACATCAGTGTATACTCACAAACCAGTAGTGTCTCTGAGTGCTGGGTCCCTCGTCCCAGTACGGGCTGAGCGGCACAAACATGAGCACCACACTCACTGCGCCGATCACACCCAGGACCAGCCATAGCCGCTTGCGGGAGAACAGCAGTTCGATTCCTGACTGGGAAATTATTTCAAAATCATTATTATTTTCGATAGATCTGTTATTCTAACGTATCAGCTATTCAACTCTTCAGCAAAATGAAATTTAAGTTTAACATTTGAAATCCATAATTTTTGGTATTTTTAATCTTTGTCCTAAGTAATATCGGTCACATAAATAAAAAGAGTTGTTTAGTCATATCGTGACTACATGAAATCAACTCCTCAATATATAATCCAAATATCGATGTCAGCCAAAACTAGTAATTATCATCATAAGCTCAAATACATCTCTACATCTGTAAGGTTTTATAAGCTAAAGAAGGGCTTGTGGGCTTTCTATGGAATTACCCCCTTGACTAGAAACCTCAGGCAAATAATGTGGTCAAATTATGACCTCCCCTCCCACTACTGGTAGATAATACTGACGACAGTAGCGCAGACGACGACGGCCAGCCCGACGTTGATGAGAGCGATGGTGTAGTCCGGAGTATCGGTGGACGAGCGGCCCATGATGGGCAACATCATCGCGTCGAACCGCAGCACCAGGGTGTATAAAAACATCGTCGACGGGAGGGACAGCACTACCTCCAGTACTAGGTGCTGCCAACCTTAACATGAACAGGTACTTGGACAAAATTTAAATAAAAATAAATATTTTTTTATTATATATAATAACTCATCAATCGGATATTTTTGGCGGATTTTTGTAACGTATATTAAGCGGCGGATATAGAAAAGTATGTATTTAGTGGCTTCTTCTCCCCACCGTATTTGACTTAGCCTATCATCCTATACAACCATAGCTATTACATTATGTGGTTGTTAGGAAAATGTCAGAATTTTTATTTTTATTGTAGTCACTGTAGCTATTACCAGCCTCAGTTTCTGATCACAATATGAAAACATTATGCATGCATATATTACGTCACACAAAATTCATGATTTATTGACCCCTACGCCGTCTTTGTCACAGCAGTTTATATTTTTCGACTGCCCCCTCCCTAGTGTGACGTAATGACGTCACATATTTTGCAATTTTAAATCTATAATTTTTTGTATAAACACAGCATTTTCGAAATGATTTTATTTTTAAGGGGACTTAGGTCGTCGGCGCTTGCCACGTAACACTAGTAGAGCGAGTAGGTAACAGTAACAGTGCAACGTTTTTGTATTAACAAGAAGATTTTGAATTGTGATTTCACTATATTTAGATCCGCTCCCAGCACCTTGTCACACTTAGTCGACCCCCTACCTCCCCTTAACATGTGGCGAAATTTATGGATGGCCCTATACACGCAATGAAAAGTAGATACTCACCTTCCAGCCTCACATATCTCACCAGAGTGAGCGATATAAGCGACGTGAGCGACATTATCATCAGCGGCGCCGATACCAGGTACCGCACTGTTAGTAACTGCGGTACACAGCACAGGATCAACAGGGTAAGTGTCAGGATGAGTCGAGTGGCCGCCATTGCTTGCAGGGTACGGATGCTGCGGTTCAAACCGCTCTGGGGAGAGACGCGTCTTTCATCAGCCCGTGTATTTACCATGGCACGGACCTCGGTCTTTCTCCAGCCCATGTATTTACCATGGCATACTGAGGCATAGTGTAGTTGCTGTTATCATCATCATCCTCTACCATGGAGAGAGTTTAGGCCTTAGTCCACCACGCTGGCCTAGTGCGGGTTGGCGGACTACACACCTAAAAAATTCCTAAGAACTTTTAGGTGTGCAGATCTCACCTTAGTTTTCAATCACTGTCTTTTTTATGCTGTACTTACAAATTTAAACAAATTCCTATGATATAAGTTTCCATAAAAGTAAAATAAAAGTTTTTATTTGAGTTCTAATTTACTAAAACACGCCACTACTTCTATGTAGGTTGAAATAATTGAAATATGCAGTATCATTACCTTTTTAGTTCTCCAAGCGTCGTACAACTGTGACAATGCAATCGCGGTTATTACATACGGCATCCAGTACAGGGGAATGACGATCCATGGCACCGTCATGTACCTGAAATTCAAACATAGTTTATGATTTTACCACACCCATTTTGACCTAAAAGTAGATATATTAAGCATCTATACTATAATAGGTAAAAAAGTAGAGGAGCATGTTTCTTTATTTGTTTAAAAGCGCTTTATTCCGTTCAGTCCAATTTCATAACGCTGCAAATAAAAGTCGAAGACCAAGGCATAAGGCTTAAGAAACGTTTTAATTGTAGAGGAGGCCCGTGCCCTGCAGTCGGACGTATGTGGACTGCTGCTGATGCTGATAACAATGATAATGATGGTGATTATGATGATAGTCATGATGATGATAGGGTTGGTGATGATAGTCTTAATAATAGTGATAATGACCATAATAATGGTATAGTTGACGATAGTCATAATAAATAAATACACCCAACAGTCACATACATAGTTCCGACCCCACACTAGGTTACAAGACCTGTGTCGTGGGTATCAGACACTACGAGAGACTTTTTAGGTCTCACAAACACCCAGACCCGAAACAAATATTTGTGGTTCACACAAACATTTGTCTCGGTGCGGGGATCGAATCCGCGGCCTTTCGTTTCACAAGCTGGTGTCTAGCCAACTGCGCCACGGGGGCTGTCATAGTAATAATGAGTAAGATAATCATCATGATGGCACGTTTCTCCCTCACCTAAGCTGCGTGGTGGTGGCGACCATGATGGGCGTGAGCACTGCGACTGGTACAACACCAGCGCCGGCGGCCGCCAGTCTGCCGCCCGCGGCGTACAGCAACTCGTGCAGGGTCGACATTCCTGGAGTAAATACATTCAATAGATTAATATCACATTCGATACATTTACTGCCTCGTGGTCTCGCGGTACAAGCATGTGCCGTGCGGTCTTGAAGTCCTGGGTTCGATTCCCGAGTCGAACAAAGTGTTTTTGGGTTTTTAAATAAATGTATTTGAAAAACGACAATAGGCTCATCCCATATTACGTGGGACTGATGCACTCCTACCCCTTCGGGAAATACAGGCGTCAAGTTATGTATGTATGTTCATTAACGCTCCACTCTGATCAACATAAGATCGTCTTTGATAAGACCGCTATGGTTAAGGCTATCATGGATAACATCGTCATGGTTAAGACCGTCATGGATAGGACTGTCATTACTGTTATGGATTAAAACGCTATGTATACCTTCTATAGTATACTGAATTCTGGAGTACAATAAAGAAGATGAATTTAGGTGTAGAACAAAAATTACAATCTGTGTTAAAATAAAGACATCTACGTGTAGTAAGTATATCAGATTATTGTATTGTATTGTATTGTACTATGCAAGTACATACATATAACGAAAATAATATAAACATCTTTAAGAGAAAAAAATATGCAATTTCTTTTTTTTAAAGACATAAACCATAGACAATATCTTCTCTGGCGCTGAGTATTTTCTTGTATGTAGAGTCCCTCGTCGTTCGTTCTCAGGTCGAGTCTAAGTTTGGCGAGTATTATGCATTACAACAACACACCATACTACGCGCCAAATTTAAACACGACGAGAGAAATATCTCCACACTCAACTCTTCACATTGCTGTTGCTATCATACAAATGTTATAAAATTTCCGAGGTAAGTTTGTATCCATAAAGCATTATAATTTATATTTTACGTTTAATTTTCGAATAAATTATAAGGTAACCTGCATTTTACATTTTTTGAAGAATTTCATAGGCTTGACCACACTAAGCTTATCTAGAGATCTAAACCCTCAGATGTAGATAAGACCCATGCACAGTGAGATGTATATGGGCTGATGATGATCAGTATGATAATTATGACAGTGACGACGATGGTGATGGTAGAAGACAGTAATGGTGGCGATGATCGTGATCATGATAATATTGATGGTGGTGGTTATAAAGATGATAATGATCATGATGACAATCATTATGCCCATCATGATAATGATAATGATTATAATATTTATCATGATAATAATAATAATTGATATACTGACTAGGTCCGACTAGCCACACGTAGTAGGCGACGCTGGCGAGAGCAAATACAGCGATGAGTACATCCACGGCGTAGGAGGCTGCGAACGAATATGTGACGAGGAACACGTTCAGATAGTCGTAGTATACAGCCGCTGTGGGTTCCGTCTGGAATCCATACAACACACTGCTATACAGGGTGTATAAAGAGGGTGATCGAAAATTAAAACAGGCAATAGCCATGGTGATTATAAAAATCGTGGGATAAAAAATAGTGTCGAAAAACTAATCATCATTCCCCCGCCCTGCTCCCTAGTCTTGTTTGGGGTCGGCGCAGCATGTTTTGTCCTTCCACACAGGAAGGAGGGACAAGACATGCTGCATAAGAGTTTTGGCAGATGTTTTACGGCCGGCCGCCTGCCTGACGCCAACCTTCCTTGGGACTTTCATTGTTTTAAGAATAGGGTAGGGATAGCGTGTGTTTGGGTACAGGATATTGCAGGTGAGGATATTTAGCCTAATGGTGCGGATGCTACAGTCCCGGATAAGGAGGCAGCAGGAGACTGCAACAGCTCGGGGGGCCGAGGTCATGTACTCATAACCCTGACTGGCTGGCTAGATCAATGGAAAAGGCGTCCCCTGAGCAGTGTCGAAAAATAAATGTATTTAAAAAAAAAAACTTTTAGCTAATATAAAATTCTGACCATAAAATAACATATATAATAAAAGTACCGATGACCTCGAACATTTCCAAGATATGAGTTTTTCACAATTATCACACACTTTAACAGTAGAGAAAAACAGCGTGATGAAACCTTTTTTTTTTTTTTCATTCGAGGGGAATGCTGCTTATGGCTCTACCTCCCGCCAGCCCTCAGAGAGGGGGGCAGGAGGCGTATGTCGGGGTCACCGGCCATCCAGCCCGGCAGATGTTAGTGCCGGGCTGGGTCCTTAACCTACCCTGACCTACACCGGCATAGCGTGATGAAACCTGTACACCTAAAAAAAGCTCTTACAATTTCTAGTAGTTTTTTAATTCTGTAATCTACAATACCGCTTTAGGCTAGCGAGATAGACTAAATCCTCAACTCTCTGTTATTTATCTCTGTTCTCTCTGTTATTATGGCTGATGATATAATAAAAGCTACACTTGAAGCCCCACCTTCTCCTGCAGTTCCTGCATATCCGCCAGGTCAGCCGCCAGCGGTAACAACATGTTCCCCGCCCACTGCAGGACCCCGGGCAGCAACAGTGACGGGTGGTCGTACCGCGTGTGGTACACCGACCCCCACTTCGTGAACGCCATGTCGATGCCTGACAGGGGGGTTACAATGTAAAATAAACACCTAATAGTTACATATCATCATCATCATCATCATCATCAGCCAATCTTAGTCCACAGCTGGATATAGGCCTCCCCCAATGACCTTCACCGGGATCGGTCGAAGGCCGCCTGCAGCCATATAGTTACATATAGTTGTGAAAATATATAAAAAATATGGTTGTGACACCACACTAAAATACAAATCTTATAAGGGTATCTCTGTAAGACTTTTCACTTTCACAAACATTCAGATCCACAGAAGGTTTTTTTAGGATCTGAGGCAAATCACAAGTCCGGTCCCCTTTTTTTTAGAAATTTAGGATAAACATTAGAAGAGCGGCCTGTTTTTTTTTAATCTGGGATAAATACCACAAGTGCGACCCGTCTTTATTTTATTTTGCCACTTTCCAGCCCTTGTCGGCTAAAACATTGCCGAGCACTCAAGAGTAGCCACTTTAAAGTCTAAGCTATTTATGCCACTGCCTCAACCAGCCCCAAAATACCAAACCCACCATGAATGTGCCCGAAATCCCTGAACACCCTGAAATCCGTGTCTGAGGGTATGATCCCCGAGGAGAAGAGGAACTCCCCCAGACCCTGAGCGTTGGGCCGGTACGTGGACCTCTTGTACGCAGCCAAGACCCGCGGGTCTGTCACCTGGTGGGGAAAAGATACATCAGCCAATCTTAGTCCACTGCTGGACATAGGCCTCCTCCAGTGACCTCCACCGGGATCGGTCGGAGCCCTCCTGCAGCCAACATACATATCGACTTTAAAAACTATGAAAGATAATACTTACAGTGGCTGAAAAAAAATTATTTATGTAAATTTTGATTTTTTTTGCGTTCACGTTTTTGTAATCACTACAACTACTACCTGCTTTAACGGTGAAGGAAAACATCGTGATGAAACCTGCACACTAAAAAAGTTCTTGAGGATTTCTTAGGTGTGTAGTCCGTCAACCCGCACCAGGCCAGCGTGGTGGACTATGGCCTAAACCCTCTCAATGGTAGAGGAGGCCCGTGCCCAGCAGTGGGACGTGTATGGGCTGATGATGACGACCTATCTTAATTTTCGATGGCGGTATTTGTACACAATGTACAAGTATTATGAAGTACTAACTTGGAATATGGCTGCCTTTCCGTTCATCCCAGCGGAATCAAGGTTGATGACAGTGGTGACTCCGTGAGACCACGGATGGTGGAGAAATGCATGACTCGCCTGAAATAAATACGTAGAATCATAAAAGTTTGTTAGCCTTTGGGAAAAAACTGCTGAGCCGATGTGGATTGATTCTCGAACATACATAGGTAGATTGTGGAGACGATAAAACAAAAGTATGTACAAATATAATAATTATGAAGTAAAATCGATTTTATATTACAGCTATTTATAACCTCAATAATATTTTAACCTCAGCAGTGATACAGACTTTGAGGTAAGTATATTTTAGTGCAAAATCATAGGAACTCTACCTGATCCGGAGTTCAAAACCAGATCTCCTCAAAAGCGCCTTATATAATATAGAACCACCTACAACGAAGGAGACGCCGGGTAACCGAATACGGCTGACCTGGCGTACTCGCCCTGTGGTCGGGGGCGTAAGAATACCGCCACGGTATCCCCTGCCTGTCGTAAGAGACGACTAATAGGGGATCGGGATTGTTGGGCGTATCACGGGGGAGGTGCGCCCTAATAGAATAGAAGATGTACGATCCCGAGAGGAGTCCTCTTTTGGACAGAGCACTGGGCGGCAACGGGAAACAATTAAGGGCGCTCGCCCTATATTTACCGTACCGTCCAATATGCGCAAGAGGGGGCCATCGAGAGGTTTTAGTCGGTATGCCGGCATGGAAAGGCCGGTGACCCCGACATACCCTTTTCGGCCTCCCCCCGAGGTACCGAATAGGGAGTTTAAGGTGCTTTCCTCTCGTTAAAAAAAAAAAAAAAGACAAAACAACAAAACTTACTTGCAATGGATTTTCTTCAGCGCCGTTGAAAAGAAACACCAAATTGTTCTTAAATTTAGTAAGTCTTCTCGACAATTTACTAAGAGTTTCCGCCATTACAGCACAAAACACTACATTGTCTGATGCACCTGGAAATAATTATTGGAAACACGTTATTATGACATTGAGGTAACAACAAAAAAAACAACGAAAACGGAGAGATAAGTAAATAAAAAATAAAAATATATAATAAGAATAATATCTTCATAATCTGATGGGCTACGAAGAAGACGGACGAAAGGCGACTGCATGCAGCAGAAATGCGAATGTTGCGATGGATGTGTGGGGTGACACGAATGGACAGAGTGAGGAATGACTATGTTAGAGGAAATTTGAAAGTAGCTCCGGTGATAGATAAGCTGAAAGGAAACCGTCTGTCGTGGTATGGTCATATTATGAGGAGGGATGACACGTATGTTGGAAAAAAAGTGATGAGTATGAATATCGAAGGATGGGCTAGCAGAGGAAGGCCAAAGAAAAGATGGATGGAATGCGTGAGAGGGGATATGAAAGAGAAAGGGGTGACTGAAGACATGACGGCTTGGGAAAAGGGCAAGTGGATGATGAATATCTTCATAATCTAAAATCTATTGTTTTCAGATGTTATTAAAGATTTTTTTATATGTTTGATCACTGTCTTTATACACTTCGTTTATATTATATCTAGATATCAAAAAGATTCCAAATTTGATTTTTTAAGTAACTTACCTAATGCGAACGGCACAGAATCATAATGACAATTGATGAGGACAGAAGTTCGACTCGAGCCGTTGGATTCGAACCCGCTCTCTCCCACTATCATAGCTATGACGTTTGAGGCATTATCGTATCGATTCACTATGTGGCCCAGTGGGTAGTCACCTGGAAATGAAGACATTTCATCATCATCAGCCCATATACAACCTTCTTAACTTACTTACTTAACTTATGCTTGGACCTCCGCTACAGCTGAGAAGCTTTCGGCCTTAATCCACCATGCTGGCCTAGTTTGGGCAGAAAAAAAAAATAAAAAAATCCCTAACTTTTAGATGTGTAGGTTCCCTCACGATGTTCTCCATCACTCATTCATTTTGAATACACACGTTACTTCGAAAAGTTACCCCCGACTGTTAAGAATAGTTTTATAACCCTGCCTCGAGGTCACATGTAAAGACCTTGCGATCTAGAGATCCCAGGTTACATTTTGAATTAAAAAACTGCCAGTTAGCAGGCCATAGAATGCAATCTTTTCTTGGAACTCAACCTACCCGTTCAAGATTATATGGAATGCAGTATTTTACCTAGTATGTCAGTATGTCCTTGCATTAAGTGCGAGTGAGTAATCGTTCGTTAACCCCTATTCATTCAATCATTGGTTTATGAAAGCATAATACACGCAGTGTGACTATATCGCTCTTTGAACATCTTAAGCCAAATAAAACCTGACTTTAGTACACTACTGTCTCCTTTAAATTTAAGAGCTGTTCTGATTCGGAACATTTTATGTTTGTATCAACATCGCTTAATAGTTTCTAGATGTGCCCGTACTTCTATAATTATGGCTTCCGAACAGGGTGTTACACTAAAGTTTGTTATGACTGAATCGATGCGATCTATTTGAAATTTCAAAGATTCAATAAATTTCATTTCAATTCAAATGTCTCGTTCAAGGTTCTAGCCCGGAATGGAGAAGATTTCATTCGTGTTTTTCATTTTAAAAAACGCCATGAAGTATACTTATAATGCAAAGAATTGTGTGTACATAGCATTAGAAACCTAACAACAAAATTTACTTCCCAACAGGCCATCACAACTTCGTCATCTATTCATTATCATACGTCTCTGGTTAGGGAGCAGCCTCCACATTTGAAATAACCAGAATCCAGAAGGCTCCAAATCCAGGCTTCAGATCCAAAATCAGGCTGGAATCTATGCTGATAACTAGATTCTAGCCCATGTTTGTTTTAATCATTTTCTACCAATTCAACTCTAACTAGAGGCCTTAGTCCACCACACTGGCCTAGTGCGTGTTTAAGAAATTCGTACGAAGTATTAGTGTGTAGCTTTCTTTGCTATATTTTCGTCAAGAATGTCTTCTATGACGCAGCCTTTAACACATCTCAAATTCCCTTCAAAGGACTACAGCCTTACCTGAAGCCATCTGCCACCATATGCGTCCCAGTGCTCGGCAGGAGCGTCTCTACCATTGAGAGTTTTAGGCCTTACATACAAAACGTCTCAGATCTCCTTCTTACCTGAAGCCATCTGCCAGTCAGTGAGAACATTCTGCGTGGCCGAGGCAGCTATGCCGTCGACCAAGGCCTTCAGATCAGCCGTCTTGTTGAGGTGGTACCTAGTGCCCGCCACTCGGGGCTCCTCGCCCATAATCTGGTAGAGGTACCTCCACGCGGACTCTTCACTGAACGTGTCTGTGCTCTAGAAGATAAGGTTTTTATCTATACTATTAGGTTGGCAACTTCAGTTGACTATTATATGAATAGCGCCATCTATTTACTTCCTAATAAACCACTACGAATTTAGCTCAGAGGAAACGTCTTGTCATAAACATACTCACTCATCGTTTATAATAATTAAATATTAATTTTAAAGAATAGTACACAGTACAATAACGTTATATTTTACATAATGTTTTATGCTCAGTAGACTTCTATTTACTTTTATGGAAAATTGTATTAGAAAATAGTTAAATTTAATACTAATGAAGTTGACTTGCTGCATTGCACTAAGATCGCACTGCAATTAAGAGAAACATATGCGTACTAAACGCTGTATCTATATCATAAATCGTTGATAAATCGGTGAGATTTCTATTTTTGTACGTTAATCTTAAAAGCTACATATCTGATTTGAATCTGTTTGAAATCGCACCCAGGAGGAACTAGGCCCTACCGATAGCGGTAAATATATGCACTTACATATTATGTAAACTAAAACCTGTATTTCCTGAAGGGATAGGCAAGGCTAAACTTCTGTAATGGTATTTCTCCAGGCGAGCAGTTTCTTGGGCACATTTCCAAACTCCGTGCTGAATATCCTTATGGAAAATCCTAATAACACTTTGCCCGGCCCGGGTAACTAGCACGGGCCCACATGATCAGGCGGCGAGATCACAAGGCGGGATAAATTTTGAGTTTTGCCAGCCACTGCGGCACACTTGGCGTATACGTCCTTGCGAAACAAAAACTCACAGTTTCTACACTGACAAATCGCACGCTTAAAAATATAGTGACCTAATTCAACATTTTGTATTTCCACCTTCATTCACTTTGTGATCAAATATAGTCGGATTAAATAATAAAATTGTAATGGATGTAATGTAACTATTTAGTACACATATTTTTTAAACATAATGATTTTTTTTATATTTTCTACAAAATGTATTTGACGAAGTAAAATATTTTTCCCCATTTACTTACCTTAGACTCGGCTTTTTGAATTAGGTCACTATATTATTAAGCATGCGAAATGTTTGTGCGATCCACAAATATTTGTTTCTCTAGTCAGGCTACTAGCCTGTATATTTAAAGTGTACAAAGAGTTGAACTTACTCCTAGAGGGACGTCAGCATCATTGATGACCCTAGGCATGTCATCTTCAACCAGCTGTGTGAGGAACGCCAACAGCAGGTATACTCCTAGCAATACTATTATGAGGGTACTGGGTACCTAAAACATCAAAATCTATTGATTATACGGTACTTGACTCTCATATTTTAACTATTTTTTATAGTTTAGAAGTAGAAAGAAGTTTAATAATATATTTTAGTGGAGGGCAAGTGACTCATGCATGTGAGAAAGAGATAGAAACAAGAAACATAGAACACTTATTGGTTAGCAAGGTGCTGGCCTCTATTAAAGACATTTATATAACAGCATACTTACGTCATATTTATGGGCTATCATGATGAGAATGTGATGTTGGGCTTGCCAACCTTCCGACAGGCAGGGTCGTCGGTTGACAGAGGGTGGTAAACGTGCCAATAAAACCCAGAACTACATGTTAAGGTATGGTTAAGGTAACCAATACCTGATACGAAATGTACCTTTATTCAATGTAATAATACTATTTATATGTAAAGCTACGTGCTCATCTTAACATTATTTATACTTAGACTACGTGATAAAATTCATGATTCAGATTACAAGAAACCTGATTAGGATTGCTAAATATTTTAATATCGGTCAGATTTTAATATCGGTCCAGTTGCTTATATAAAATTGACTACGCCGACATACCAATCAAAATTCCCGATGGAAAAAAACAGATTAATTGATAGGAACATAGGCAATTAATATCAAGAGAACAGATTGTGGTTCTCTTTTCAGCCAGTAGTCGGAGTAGGGATTAAGTTAAAACTGTTATCAATAGCTGCAACATTTTGTCGAAATCCATTCTGTAAATTCAATAGCACCCACACAAAAGGCATCATACAAAAACTAAAGCGTTATTAATATGGCAAAAACAAACAGAACAACACAAAGGACTTAAAAAATCCACAAGTTTTTAGTATAATTAGTAATCTATATTGAAACGAAATGATATGGAATCACATTTATTGAATTTATGAATTGTAAAATACATGGCGTAAATTCAGCCATTTGAAGGTTTAGTTTATAACCTATTTCGAAAGGCAGCCATCAATAGAGAAGAACGGGCAAGATACTCTAGTGTTGCTCTTTTCCAATCAAGAGATAGTGAACAATATTGGTACAAAGACTAAATTTTCCGAATCAGATTTTTCGAAAATTTTCCGAAGCAGTTGATTGATAGATATTGAAGGGATACCCTTTGTTCAGAAACTGATACTATTTGTATGAATAATGACTGCCTTGTGCATCTATGCTATCTAGAGGTCGTAGCTTTGATTGTCTGGTCAGGAAAAATGTCATTAGGTCTTTCCATTAGGAAATTCTCAGTCTCGTATTTCGAATCCAAATTCTCTGAGACTGGTACCACCTGTTCGAAGTTTGAAAAAGTCTTTGAATTCTTGGGGCCTTTGCTTTCTTAAGTGAGGATAAGGTATAGTCATCATAGATTGACTGAGAACATATTTCTTAACGATCTTGAATCTACAGAGATACGCTAGCCCTTTGTATAGACTGATTCAGACGCCGTTTTAGCTGATAAAGGAATTCTACTACATGCTCAGTTAATTACAACTTCCATAGTATATTTAACTGATATTCTGACGGACTCAACATGCACTGACCGCAGTAATCTGCCGATAGCATGCTATCGTGTTGATAACACGACTTAACGCAGATAACATGGGTGATTTTAATAGTGTATTGTATCTGTGCTACATGGGTAACATGATCTAGACGAATTCCTAGAGTATCAGCACTAACTTGTGTTTACTGACAGCAGTAAACGCAGGACAGTCGAAAAAAGCCACTAATTCGCGAGAGATTATCACATATCTGTTTACTGGAAACACTCATACTAACATGTTACTTGTACTTTACGAGAAAAGTCGTTAATATAAATTGTACATGTTTTCTTTCTCATACAAAAATATTGAACTTGCATAACTGTACGCCATTTCATACACAAATACAGAATGCTATATTGTCACAAGAGCTGGATAGTTTTCATTATGTTGGTATGATAAACAACAACACTGAACTTGATAGCAAAGTCCTGTTTAAACAGGATTAGGTGGCCTTCTGAGCTGTTTCCTCAGCCTCCACTTAAAGGATCGAAGATATCAAAAACGTGGAATAATATAGGGAATACTATTCTTTATAATATTTATACTCAAACCAAAGCAGCATCACAAAGCATATTCTCCAGCTAATCCTTCAAATGAAGTAACAAGGTTACAAACCCTATAAAAATAACCACTTTCTTGGTATAATTACATTCTCAAGCCCATAAATTTACCTGTGTTGGAACACACAAAGAATAATTTCTTATAAAATAAACCCACAAAAATCCATTTTACATTAACATTTCTAAACCCAAGAACACTATTGAAGCGCAGTGCAATATATTTTTGCATTAGCAACATTAATTACCCATAATTGCGGACGACACGTTCCCCGTAATCTTACAAAAACTTACAGATCTCACGGGTTCGTACAAATGTTTCCCTTTTCTAGTCAACTCGTATACCACCTAAAAACATTAAGGAACACATAAAGATATGGCTATTCTTGACATGCTTATAAACCCAAAATCTAAGGCGGGAAGAAATTCTTACATTACAAGAAAAGGTTCTTCAATCTCAAGGGTGGAGAATATATCTTTTTAGTAAACCAAGACACATTCTTCAAAATGAGACAAAGGACTTTTAAAATTCCCCATTGTAAAATAATAATGTTATTATATCTAAATACCTGCTAAAACCCTTTCAATTTCAGAGCCAATAATTTTCATAGCCCTTTTTAATCGTGTTTAAATTTATGAGTGCACCCTGCATATAATAATGATGACTAACCAATCAATAGTGCTTACTCACGGGCAATGCTTTGAAATATGCGAGAATGAGGACATGATAAGATTAGAAAATTAACACAAAAATATTAGAAATGAACATGTTTATGAAAAGAGGAAGCTATAATTGAGTCATTTTCTCCAAAGTGATGTTGGATTTCTCCAATATGATTATGATGAGCTACGTTCCCCATTTGCAACTATTTAACAGCGAGATGTAATGTACATTATGATAATGTATGTCAGTGATTATTAGCATACAGTGATTGGCATACTAAAAAATGTAAAGCTGGTGCAAGTCATAAAATTAGTGGTTAAACAAAGAATTAAAAGCGAGCGCTTGGGACAAAATTGGTCAATTTTTGTGTCCTTAGACATGACATTTACGTATTTATTGCTTTAGCTTTACGATTTTCTTGTTGCAGTGTGATTATAAAATAAACGAGGTATGCTACTAACGAATATTACCAGGTTTATGGTAATTTATGTAATATTACGGTATTGCCAGGTTTTCTATAACCTACAACTCGTAGATAACTGAAAAAACTGAATTTTGCAATACAGTTTTTACTAGTACTGAAAGTTGGAATTTTATACGTTTTATAATCTATGTTTTTGTCCAATAGAAAAAAGTATATAAAAAATATCTCTTAGTACTCAGTACAATTGTGTGAGTACACCCTACTACTTCTTTACACTACACTAACTAACGCGTAAACGAATATAGATTAACTAATGTATGTGATTTATTTTACTCAAATTCATTCCACTGCAATGAACCATTGATAACATATTAGCTGTTTAAAGATACGTAAAAGTCAAGTCATCATGACCGACAAAAACTAAATTGAAAAATAAAAACTCCATCGACCAATTTTACAATTCAGGCATTACAATAGAATATATCCTGTATTAAATAATATTCATAACTTTTACAATGCAGTCAATGTCGTTTGAATAACGTAACTCTTGATTTTTTTAGCGAGTCCTTGTTTGAACAATGAATTGGAAATTTAGAATGTGTAAAAATATATTTTATACAGTTTCAAGCAGTCATCAATCGTGTTATTTACAAATGTGTTTATCTTTAAATAATGGCAATTACTAACCAATACTTGGCACTAAATATCATTATTACGGATAGGTTAATATGGCGCTCTATCAAAATTATATTTGCATAATCAATTACTATGGTAATGCTAAACAAAGAGGGTATAAATAGACTGTGACCAAAATAAAAAGCAGTTAATAATTATAGCGATTAAACACACATTGAACTACAAGAAAACGAAACAGAAAATGAACGTTTTCCTAACCATTATCTGATTCAATATTCGAACACAGTCTGTTTACAAACTGCATATGCATGTCTGATTTGCGTTCTCAATCATTTTATTGGTTTATTCTCATATCAATTCTGAGATAAAGACCCAGATTGTTCATAAAAAATAGCCATTAAATTGCATCCAAAAACAAATGAATACAAAGACAGTAACTATGTACCATTCACTGAAAGACTACCTTCGCATCTTCGTTATTTTCATATCAAATCAGATATAAAGATCAAGATCGTTAATTAATATTAGCCATTAATTGCAATCAAGTAACAAATAACATCAGAGACAGTAAATTTGCACCTTATACTGAAAGACTACACTTCTCTTGTTAGTTGCTCAAACTTTAAGACCTACCCTCAAATACTAATGTTCTTTATTATTCAAACGGCATTGGCTAAAGTGTATTGAAAAGCGTGATTAGTGATAATAAATGATTGTATTAACCCGTTGCCAGGGCTTTTCGTCGCGATCACGATCGTCCGAGTTCTCGTCTGTAGGAACTCCTGTGTATGACGGCATGATATTCTGAAAATAAAACACAACTACACATAAATAACATAATTATTATCCCTTCGGCAAATGTACATGAATAAGAAATAACATAAATAATGCACTTTCTCCATTAATGTCGGGATACTGTATATTCTCCATAATGTACTGGAGATTCTCCAAAACATTATAGATCAGGGGTGGCCAACTTGATTAGACCTAAGATCTTCTGTTTACTATTGAAACCCTCTGCGTTCTACCAATCACATGAAATCTTAAAAGAACCGCACAGTTCAGTACACAATCATGTAGTATTTTTTATTTTATTAAGAGAGAAAACATAAATGTGGAATTTATTTTTAGTAACTAGGTAGTTATTTCTACGGATATTATATTTTTTGCCTTGCCACGATCTACTGGACTAACAGCCGCGATCGACCTGTTGGCCACCCCTGTTATAGATACTACACATTCTCGAAAACCGAGATGGCGTACAAGAATAACGTAAACGAAATTTTCTCGGTTATTAACACAAGCAAGAATAGGTAAATGTTTAAAGCAACTGGTTGTGAGTTTGCTGACTTTACCAAACGACACTGTTATGTCGGTCAGATACAACTTGGAAATGTAGTTGTATTAGAAGCTAATAATAATTTAATACAAGTTTTATTCACATAGAATATACATATACTGTACATGTTAAATAAACATACGCATTTTATTTAAATAAATACGTACATGAAAATATGGTAAAAAAACAAACGTCGTTATAAAAATGTAGTTATTAACGTCTTAACAATGTGCGTAAAATTATTTTAAATCCCAAATAACCAGAAAGGTTTACCATACAGTCATAGATTTTGCAGAAATATGAATCGTCATTGAAGCTTAAAAAACCTTTAACTTTACTTCTATTTATTACTTCTGTTTTATTTATAGAACTTAGGTAAAAAGTTCTGAAAAGGTTTTGATGACATTTGGTAAATATGTAGAACTTTCTATTTGATAGATTCTAGCACATAAATAAAAAGGAATAGTCAGGAAAATCAAGTTACATCTGAATCCAATTATGAAATCGACTAAAGGGTTAAAAATAGAAAAAAAATGAGACACTATAAATAGAAAAAGAGCTTGTAGGCTAATCTTCAAGTACAAAAAAAAATAATTAACAAGACTTTAGATATGAAGGCATGAATTCCATTTCCTTTCACCTGGAATCGATTACACATGTGTCTGAAGGATTAAGATGTCCGTTGTATCGATAATTATAATCAGTACGGCTTGGCGTCGACATCGGATCATAAATCTATTGAACACCGACAAAAGTGACTTAGTGAACTTGACATTATAAGACAATTGATCTTTTTAGGACATCGGGTGGGGTACCTAGGTTATTAAGGAGCTTACGAAAGAGTTTATGAAATGAAATAACTTTTCATCATCAGCCCATATACGTCCTTCTGGAAATGGGCCTCCTCTACCATTGAGAGGGTTTAGGCCTTAGTCCACCACGCTGGCCTAGGGCGGGTTGGTGGACTACACCCCTAAGAAATTCCTAACAACTTTTAGGTGTGCAGATTTTCCTTCGCCGTCAAAGCAAGTGATAATGCATTGCGAATACACACATAACTTCGAAAAGAACATTTTTATGTTATCAACTTATTAAATATTCATAATCAATACAATTATATAACAAAAGATCACGGTCTGACAACTAAGGAGTTCCGCAATACACTTTCCAAAGAATTATCTTTATGATATAAAAGATTAATGTTATACAGGTTTTATTGTCTACTTAAGACGTTTATACAATCAAAAATCCGCTGATAAAAATCGCCAACTGTAAATGAAATATAGCTGATAGCCTGAGACGTTTGTTAGTAACTAGTCTGAAACGATAGGCCTAATATTTTCACGTGCCTCATCATAAGCATCATTAGTTCATTTATGTTCCACTGCTGGGCACGACTTTCTAACTGAGAAGGTTAAGGCCTTGGTCTACCACGCCGGCCTAGTGCGGGTTGACGGACTCTACACCTAATCAATTCCTAAGAGCTTTTAGGAATGCAGACTTCCATACGATGTTTTCCTTCACCGTTAAAGTACGAGATAATTCATTGCGAATACACACATACCTACGAAGAGTCAAAGGTTTATGAATTGCGACTATCGTAATTTTAGGCCGGCCGCGTAAGCCTCGAGGCCATCACTAAACTAAAAATTACTGCTCCTTAAATCGTCGTTCAAATATACTTAACAGTCCAATAATATAGAAGGAGGAAAAATGGAGGGACAATCTTATTAAGGTTCTTGGAAGGGGCCGGACACAGTCCAATTGATACACTCGCCAGTTGATGTCACATAACTGAGGATGAAAGACGATATAACAAATGCAGTAGGCGCTGAGAAATATCAAATAACTGAGTCATAGACAACAAACAGATATTGCCTTTATGAAGCGATTTATAATTGTTTATGGTATCTCAGAAGATATAAACATGTTACCACCAGCAATGGTTTTGGTTATTTGTTGAATGTGAAAAACAATTCTTGCCAATCTAAAGTCTCCGTTGCTATGATTTTTAGTTTTTCTCGCGATAATTTTTATCACAAAATAGAGATTTGAATTTTTAATTTTAACTCTTATATTCTCTTTTTTCAAATATAACAAAGATCCTTATAGCAAAGAAAATATATGACTAATCAGCCCATATACGCTAGCCTGGTGCGAGTTAGCGGATTACACATCTAAGAAATTCGTAAGAACTTTTAGGTGTGCAGATTTCATCACGATGTTCTCCTTCACCGTTAAATCAAGTGATATTTCATTGTGAAGACACATCACTTCTTAAGAGTGATGGCCTCGAGATTTAAGCGCGCGGTCGAAAATCTCGGCGGTCGCGTTTTCATACCCCAGGCACACACTTCTGACTTTTCGAAAGGGGTCATATACGAAGATACAATAATGTTAGGTATTATAAAACATTGAAAGACCTGTTAGGTAACATATGAAAATGTAAGCTAGGATTTTATGAGTCCATAAACACAGCCTGCCCCATTTAGTGGTGGCTTTAATGAATAATTCCAACTTTTATGATGCAATTGACCGTCTCACTTCACGCGAGGAAATGATTCGTAAGGCATTCGATTTCGATAATAAATAACTCGATATGAGTTCAATACATATTTATCAATACAATAAAACGTTGACCACGTTTATAATGGCTATAAATGGATTGTAGAATTATAATAAGTATTGTCGGTGTTTTTTCCGAGTAAACACTTTTTGCTGTGTATGAAATTCTTATTTTTATTTTTGCATGGTAATAACGAAAACCGGCTGTCTTGTGGTCTTTGGGGATAAATATGTGAGGTGGGATATAGACGTAACGTGTTCGAATCCTGGGTTGTGCAAAATGTTATCGTATATTCAGTTACGAAATTCCCATTAGCAGCAAATGCTTTGGAAATGTGATCAAAAGTGACAGCCCCGTGGCGCAGTTGGCCAGACACCAGCTTGCGAAACGAGTGGCCGCGGGTTCGATCCCCGCACCGAGACAAATGTTTGTGTGATCCACAAATATTTGTTTCGGGTCTGGGTGCTTGGGAGACCGAAAAGTCTCTCGTAGTTTCTGATACCCACGACACAAGACTCGTATCTTAGTGTGGGGTCAGGACTATGTATGTGACTGTTGGGTGTATTTATTAAAAAACAAATGTATGCTAGCTCACATGGCACTAACTGAACTGGCTAAAATTTGAATACAATTTCGTAAAATTAGATGAACTAGACAGCCCATGGTGCTGTAGGATTAATGTTTATTCTATCCACAAGTATTTGTTTCGGATCTAGGTGTTTTGTGACACCGAAGAGTCTCTCATTGTCTCTGATACTCACAACACAAGACACATATCTTAATGTGGGGTCAGAACTATTAATGCTATTGTTGGATGTACTCATTTATTTATATACTCATGTGAGAATTTGTATGTGTGTGTGAGACTATCATTTTAGCTTATAACACTTTATTGCACATGGATATACATTATAATAAAGGAAACATATAAAAGGAAAAAAATACTTAAATAAAATACAAAAAGGTACTAATAATAGGAAAAAAATACATACATACATACTAGACAACCTGCACTGGGCCGGCATAGTGGACCAAGGCCTAAAATATTAAACCTTCTCCAAAGGTAAAGGAGGAATATGCCCTGCAGTGGGTCATACATATAATTTTAATGATAATACATAATAATTATTATTTATTTAAAAAATAACAAAATCAGAAACACTTAAGTTTAGAACAAGCAATAACATTTTATTTGCATACTTTTAGTGGAGCAAAAGTATTGTAACTGTGTTGCAGATAGAAAGCAGCCTTTTGTTTCACGATAAGGAATAGTTAAATATATATAAAACTAACTAATGTGTAAAAATACAGAACAATACCAAACTATGAAGATACAGATAATAATAAGTTGTGATCTTTCACAAGTAGAATTTGTGAAAATAGATCCTATATGTCATAGTTAATTTATTCTTGCAAATATATGCAAGAATGATGATGGAAAATACAGTGATAAGATCTGCATACTACCTAAAAAAATTTTGGAACATTGCACGGCTTGAGACCATCAGACTAAGCCAGTATGCTGAACTAAGACCTAAAGCATCTTAATTATAGACAAATTTGCCCAGCAGAGGAATGTACATAGGCTGAAAATGATGATAAATGTTGAGGATTATATGAAAAGAACTTACAAAATTTATTGACTTTTAAATATTTAGCAATACTTTCTATATTGGAATTGCATTACAATATTCAGCCCTTAGAATTGTTATAAGATGTATTAATTTTTATAGCCCTATCATCTACAAAAAATAAAAATATGTATTTATAATGTCTTTCACATTCAATCAAAATAATTTCTGTATATTTAAATTAAATAGGTACAAACTTTACACAAAAAATTAAAAAAGCAAGTCAATAAATAGTTAAATTTTCCTGTGAAAGAAATAAAACTATGTAGAAGTAAAAAAATAAACTTTTCCTATGTAAATACAAATAATTTTATTATTTTTGAGATTGAAAGATTCGTAAACCAAATAATTTAAATACGAATATAAGTAATGAATAAAATAACTTATAAATAAATACGAAAACATTCATATTTCTGCAAAGTCCACTTCTATTTACCAAACTGATCTATCAATAGTTATTGAGTTATTAAATTGGATGTGAATTTACTGATAAACATTTTTTTTGCAAAATATCATCATTTAATTAACTACATACCAATTCAATTCCTTTTTTCCTCCTATATTTGTCACTTTCAACAATACTTCCACTCATATTTGCTTTTTTATAACACTTAAATCACAAGAATCACAAAAAATACTGGAAACTAGCAATAGTTCTGATCCCAGAAGCCGCACTGTTTATCTTTCTTATTACGTTCTCGAAGTAAACTTTTATGACAAAAACAACTTGGTTTATGGACTTGTCACTTGTCAATTGTTATCAAGTTGTTTTTTAATTTATGTCAAAGCAAAGGATAATTAATAAAGATTCTGTAATCCAATCATAAAACATTAATCTTATAAAGCTTTGTTTACTTTTTAAATATCGTTCTCATATTAAAAATAAAATAATCAACCATTTAACAAGTTACCGCTGACGCCATCTAGTGACTTTGAAAGGGATAACAAATAAAAAAATATATAAATATTGTGGTCTTTAGGTTTAAAGAGTTAAATCTATTATAAAAATAAACTTAAAGGATTTTTTTGTAATTACTTGAATACCTCCTAGCTCAACTATCACTGTGTGGTAGAAGTCATTCGATATAAACTGCCATCTATCGGCTCAAAATCAACATACATATTTATCATAGTATACCTCAAAGTTTAGCATAAAAATTATAGATGACACTTTTCCGAGTATCAAAAGAAATATGCTCTACGATTCAGCGAAATCATGTATGTTTGATTTTTAAATTATATTCATAACGGCTATTATTACGTAGGGCAATATTTACTTGCAAGCTGAGTAGGCTAGATAGACTCCAGCGGCAGATTTTACTGGGCGGCAAAACCCCAATATTTTTGTTTCACAGAAATAATGTGTGTAAAAAAGTATACTGATGATTTAGAAACTGACCTAGTATATGAATGGATACACATGTAAAGGCACATTCCATAACAAAAGGGTTTTTGATAAAAATATATTCTGTATTATGAAAAATTCTTGTCATCGTTTGCGAAATCAAGATTTTGGGAACACTCGTAGATATGAAACCGCGCTACCTCATGTAATTTACTCTTCGAATTCAAAAATATTTTTAATAAGTTAGGGTATGGAAATACAGAAGCTTTGAAGAGGGGATTGGAATAGCTTACTGGCGGCAAATGTATAAATCCCCCATTGATGTAAAGACAATGTAAGCGTAACAAATAGCGTTTTGTTTGTTGCTTAGGTACTTATAGACAATTCTATTACACCTCATTGGCTATCCTTCCCTAACGACTAAACAGAACTATACCTCGATGCATCAGCTTTAAGAAGCATCTTTACCTTATCATTATTAACACAAAGCGTGAGATAAATACCACAAGTGTTGCCGTTTTTAAAATGTTACCTTAAGAAAATCACAATCAATTTTAATTTCTGTTCTCATGCCATAAAAACACTGAATTTTCCGGGATAAAAGTACATTATATCTTTCGCCAATGTCGTTTTTATCTCCATACCAAAAATCACATATCCGACCTGCGTTTTATGCGTCAGACCAGTACTGCAAATAATATATGAGAGGAATAAAGGGAAATAATAAAAGAATCATGAACATTTTACGTATTCAATATTATAATTATTATTATGCTCACAATGCTAAGTACAGTGTATTTTACCTACATAATAAATTAACATCTGGTAATCTCTATAAAGTTAGCATAATATGAATTATACATCAGTTTATAACACCTTATGCATGGGAACATCGAAAGTTACTATCATTAAATCAATTCTGCAAAAGGATATTCTCAATTTAACACGTATCTTATCCTTTTATTCAGGTGAATGTACATTTTAAAATAATGCTTATATAGCGACATCTATGAAATAGTTTTTAAACTATTAACATCAAAATTTGTGAAATTTTCATAAATCCCCATTCATAAAATGTATTCAGTTTTTACAGAATAGTAATTTATCTATTATGTGTTGTATAAAGAAATCTTACGATACTAAGCGATTATTTACATTTAAAATACCCCGAAAACTTACAAAATGACTGGTTTTTAATCTACACAAAATTCGCTGAAGGCATTTTCACAAGATACACTGCAGAACCAACTGTTATAAATATTATCCATTTTGAATATTTAAATATTCCATTGCATTATTTAAAAAGTATTTGCTGTTAATATTTGTCTTGAATTATAAAAGGAATCGAAACACAATATATGTACTTACATTACTTATTTAGTTTTTATACATTTCAAAAAGTGTTTTTGTTATTTTTTTATTTCTTTTATGCATACATTGTAGTAACAAGCATTAAAAAAGTTGATTCTTCAGTCCATCTACACCTATTTATAATTAGCTAAAATTAGGTACAATAAATTGATATTTTTACAATCATATTTACATATATTTATATACATGTACATTTCTAACAGATCTCGATAGTTTAATTTAGCTATATCTATACTGGCATAATAGAAGTAAAACCTTAGCTGTTTCAATTAAAAAAGAATGAATGAACGAATTAATGAAAAAGAAGAAATGCAAACGGTTCTTAAAAACAGAAAATACTAGATAAAACATAATTATACTTAACTAGAAATAAATATTCCTTTTTCTTTATTACTATAAAAACCAGCATAGATATAGACAAATATATAATTAAAACTAATAAACTAATGGTAAACATCACAATAACTAGTTAAAATTATATTTAAATAAATTTTTACGGCCCGATTGCGTTGAATAAAATGGCCGACAGTTAACAATTTTTCCACGAAAGGTGTCGATTTATGCTATTTTATATTTATATACTTATATTCAATTAAGTACTTGTGCGCGTTTCTGAAATAATGAAATGTGATATCAAAGTAGATCTTGGGAGTAAAAGTCTCTTGAAAATACAATGTATTATGGCGCAGTCTATGTCAATGAATAAATCTCTCGAATCCTTATGAACAAATAATAATTCGACAACAAAAAGGTAACAGTTGATAAATTAATTTTAGTTGAATAATTTTTGTATGCAATATTATATTTTCTATTCACAAAATTCAAATGCTTATCCAACAACAGCAATTTACAATAGTTACAGAGATGTGACGACTTAAATTTGTTTGTTTTTATCAACAATAAATACTAATGTCAGAAGTAATATTAGTTGATGTCTAGAAAGTTGTCAAACTTTCCCGACAGATGGTGCTGTACAACAGTCCAATCCGATACTGACGGATTTCAATTTGTAAATTATTTTTTATCAGATTAATACATTATTTATACGTTTGTAAGATATTTCATTTATTCAATTCGATTGCAATTTATATTACGAGACGCGTACTCGCTTGTTAGCGCCCTCTAGTAGAAGCGTGTGCCAAGTTGATAGTTGTTGGTTGCGTCGGATAGAGGGCGTTAGGTGAGACGACACTAGGGCGATGGCGGAAGGCTGTCGTCACTCTCCAGGTACGTCACGTAGTTGTCCTCACCTCCGTGGGGAGGGCGCGGAGGGGGCAGGGAAGGGACATCGTAGCCATGCATCTGAAATATAATAAAGGTTATATTCTCTTTGCCAAAACATTTATTGCTAAATAACGACTATTTAATCTGGTGTTTAATAAATTTATTTTATTAACTTTAAATTCATACACTTAACAGTTACACGCACAGACTTAACCCCAAATTAAAATATGAGTCTTGTGTCGCGGGTATCAGAAACTAGAAGAGACTTTTCGGCCTCACAAACATTCAGACCCGGAACAGCTATTTGTACTTAGATAACACAAATGTACATATGTCTCGGTGCGGGATCGAACCTGCGGCCGCTCGTTTTACAAGCTGGGGTCTCGGCAACTGCGCCAGTCAGATGTCAGGTTATATTATTCCTATTACCTGGCTAACTAGCTGCTGAAAGGCAGCGCTATGGTGCGGAGCTCTATCTAGGTCAGCATGTAGGGCGAAGTCCGAAAGCGCCTTCCACGGGGGCTGATATGCCGTCACCTCCAGTGCCAGCGACCCCGCAGGCTCGTGCCGGACCGGAGACCCCGCCACTAGAGGAACCCCCATCGACATGTACCCCAGACGCCGACCTTCCTGTGGAGACCAGACGTTATACAAACACCGTAGGGATGGACGCAGTTATTTTGTACCCGTCAATTCCATTGTCAGATTTTGAATTAGTGGTATTAGATATTTTTGGTGGTAATAATAGTGTACACGACGAATTTGGCCAGTCTCTTATTTAAATAAATTATGAGAAAATTAAAATTGTAGGAGAAAACTTGAAAGTAGATGCAATTGGGAATAGGTTAGGATGGAGTAGAAATAGGTTAGAAGTCGGTTTAGAATGAAGTAGGGTATTGGTGATAAGAGAAAGAATTGACAGACTTTAGGATATAAAATGATCAGATTAGGGGCGGTAAAAGGAACGAGTAAATGGTAAGAAGGAATACAGAAGATTAATGAAATGACAAAAAAAGAAAAAGGTAATTCATTGAAGAAAATTAATTGGTTCGACTAAAAATACAGTACTGACTTACTAACTTATAACAATAACAATAGGAATTGACGAGGATATAAAGTGGTATCACATACATCAAAGTTCATCACCTTTTCCTGCTGCATTTGCATCTTCAGCTGAATGGTCTTCTTCTTGTCCTTGCACCGTTTGTTCTGGAACCACACTCTGATCACCCTTGGACTAAGGCCAGTCATCTCGACCAGCTGTTCCTTCATCAGCGCGTCCGGCCGAGGGTTGGCCGCGTAGCAGGTTCTAGGGGAAAGGTACCAGTTAATATGGATGGTAAAATTATGAGTGATGAAACTTTAAAGGTGACTGGTTCGCTCGTTGGTTCGTGATACTATTGACCATTAGATGTTTTTCAGTTTTTTTTTAATTCTGTAATACATCCAACAGTGATATATTTCTGACACAACACTAATGAATATTTTATTAACCTTAAAAATTATTAAAAAGTTCAGTATGCTGAAATGCCCCAAACTGCCTGTCTAGTGGATACTAATATAGTTATTACTCTACAAAACCTGTCGTAGGTCACATACACCTAGGTCCTAGACCACCAACAAATATGATACACAAGTTTTTATCTTACTGCTGGGATCGTAACCCTTCTTTCACAAGCTAGTTTTTAGCCACCTACCCCAAAGTTTGCCAAAGATATCCCACTGTATTAATCCAAGTTATTCAAACCATCTCATCCCTACCACCATCTATCTCTCCACCATGTTCAGTGGTTAGTTAGGTCTCGTACCTGAGTGTGTGGAGTTGTTTCTCGTTGAGGACAGTTCGTACCCTGGTCGGTTTCCCATCTGCTGCCGCCGTGGTGCGCGCCCTGCCACTCTTGTGGGATCCAGATTCACTTCCAGAATCTGAAAAAGGAAGTTGAATGAAAATTTAGGAATAGTATTTTAAGTACCATAAATCTTCAAGACAATTTTAAAATGGAATAGAATATTTTTTTACAGAAAGTAATTGGTGTAATAAGTCTTTGAGAGAGGCCTACATAATCAATATTTGGGGAAAATAATTCAATATGATGAGTCTTTGGGGGATCCTTATATCCAGCAGTGGATGTCGCTGGACTGATGGTGAATTTAAATATAGGAAGCAATGTAATTATATTTTTTCGACCACGAGTAGGTATATCACTACATAGTATAAAACAAAGTCGCTTTCTCTGTCCCTATGTCCCTTTGTGTGGTTAAATCTTTGAAACTACGCAACGGATTTTGATGCGGTTTTTTTTACTAGATAGAGTGATTGAAGAGGAAGGTTTATATGTATGATAACATCCATTAAATATCAGCATTGTACCCGTGCGAAGCCGGGGCGGGTCGCTAGTTTAGAGATATGATGCAGTCAAAAAAATTCTTAATAATAGGTACAAATTATTCTTGTGGGGAATAAAACCCAAGATAAAATATTAAGTTATTTATAGCTCAAAAATAATTGTAATTGGTTTTGATTTTTTGATACCGAATATTCGTAATTTCTGATATCTACGGAAGTAATCATTTATCTTAAGATTATGATAATGTGCACAAAAATTAGGTGTACCTATAAAATATATTTTCAAACTTTGTATCAATTCACCCCGTTATCCCTAATCAGCCCTTTACAAGGCGCTAACTAACTTTACAAGTCATATTACCCATTTTTGTACAATCTAATTATTTTGAAATCCTTCAGTAATTATAACAGATAAAATCTACATGGCAGTTTATAATTACCCCTGTCCATTCCCAATTACCCCACAGAAGGGGTAGCTTTAGCCCCTTAGTCCCATAATCCGTACTTCACACCTCGATAATCCAGATGGACACAGGAGATTCCTTGTTAATAATTAAACATTAATTACTACCCTATGTCCATCGTAAAGTTAGGGGGCTGTTTGACTTTATTTATCAATATAGGTACCTATTTTATTTAGTATGGAATGTAAATTTTCTAACATTTGATTTCATTGTTTATTTGATAAACTATGGTCAGTATCCTAGACATGAATGATAAATAATCATATTCAAAGTAAAGAAAGAGTACCAATTGCTAAATCATTGAAACTACTTGAAAAACTACGGCAATTCGTTATTTGAGCCTTCGAGAGTCTTGATTTATATAAAAAATCTAGGTTTTTACATCCAAATCCCAAACAAATATGCTTCACACAAACATATGGATAATCTCATTGCCGATTAGATATCGTAGGGAAATAACTTCTTGCAGATGGCAATTGTTACGTATGAATATTATAATCGTTGAGAAATTCTCACGAGAATAATTAAGTACTAAAAGTGCTGTACTCGTGTTTCGTGTAAATGCTTGGTCACGTTCACACGGACGGAGCTATGCAAAAACTAGTTCAATCGATAATCATTTGGTATTCAATGAACGAAACTGTGACTCAGTATTTCATACTTAAACTTTTTTAATTACGATAAACGAACATAACCGAAATGTCACACGTCGCGGCGCAATCAAAGCGTCGGCGGCTTTGGCGGGCCACATCAAAGCGTTATCTGCCAATCACAGCACGATCGCGAATAGATTATCGATGGACACTCGAATGTTCGTGTATCGATAAACGATAACAGCACTAATCGTCGATGTTTGTGATATATTGACAAATATTGGAAGAGATATTTGGAGCTAGTGTGGTGCTTGTAGCCCTTTCTCCGTCTCAACGTGAGCACACACTACGCTCCCTGTACGTGGTCTCTCAACACTCGCCCCTGAGCTCTCATCCACTACCTTCAGCTCGTCGCTCCACCGGCCCGCGCGTCACACACTACGCTCCCTGTACGTGGTCTCACAACACTCGCTCCTGAGCTCTCATCCACTACCTTCAGCTCGTCGCTCCACCGGCCCGCGCGTCACACACTACGCTCCCTGTACGTGGTCTCACAACACTCGCTCCTGAGCTCTCATCCACTACCTTCAGCTCGTCGCTCCACCGGCCCGCGCGTCACACACTACGCTCCCTGTACGTGGTCTCACAACACTCGCTCCTGAGCTCTCATCCACTACCTTCAGCTCGTCGCTCCACCGGCCCGCGCGTCACACACTACGCTCCCTGTACGTGGTCTCACAACACTCGCTCCTGAGCTCTCATCCACTACCTTCAGCTCGTCGCTCCACCGGCCCGCGCGTCACACACTACGCTCCCTGTACGTGGTCTCACAACACTCGCTCCTGAGCTCTCATCCACTACCTTCAGCTCGTCGCTCCACCGGCCCGCGCGTCACACACTACGCTCCCTGTACGTGGTCTCACAACACTCGCTCCTGAGCTCTCATCCACTACCTTCAGCTCGTCGCTCCACCGGCCCGCGCGTCACACACTACGCTCCCTGTACGTGGTCTCACAACACTCGCTCCTGAGCTCTCATCCACTACCTTCAGCTCGTCGCTCCACCGGCCCGCGCGTCACACACTACGCTCCCTGTACGTGGTCTCACAACACTCGCTCCTGAGCTCTCATCCACTACCTTCAGCTCGTCGCTCCACCGGCCCGCGCGTCACACACTACGCTCCCTGTACGTGGTCTCACAACACTCGCTCCTGAGCTCTCATCCACTACCTTCAGCTCGTCGCTCCATCGGCCCGCGCGTCACACACTACGCTCCCTGTACGTGGTCTCTCAACACTCACCTGACATGGACCCCAGTTCGTGCGGATGGTGCGAGTTGTTGTTGCTGAGGGTCGTGTTGTTGTTGCTTTCAGCATTCCCGCTGCTCGCGCCGCTCGTGTTTGCGCTCTGTAGACAATGATAATGCACTTAGTGTCATTAAAATTTAGTTTATTTTATTTATAACATTATTTTGTTTGATTTTTGGATTATATAGTTTTTATGTAATTGGTGTAAATGTACTTATTGAACAAATAAATTAATTACTAAAAGGTTCTACTTAGGGAATAAGCAAGACATTTTGATGCCACATATTGATATTTTTTGTCCATTTTCAAAGCAGTGGTAGTAACTGCAATAAACAGTTTAAGCGTTTTAATAAAAGTATATTTTGGTTTCGGTTTTAACTTCATATTATCAACTAGCAATGTACAATCAGCTGACCATTATTATTAAAATTTATTCAACAACAGATAGATTCTTAAATTTTTTTTCCATTATATTTCATCTTTACAACGCACATATCTTTAATGAATTCTGTAACATCTCGTAAAGTAATTGTCTTATCTTTACCATGTTGTTATAGTTGCATCGTACATTACTACAAATTCTTTGAATAAAGTTAATTCTGAAGAGCGCATACTAGTTTAGAATTAAAGGATTTTGTTTTAAAATTCAGGCAGGCAGAGTATTAGTAATAGCTTCAAGTTTTACATGTATAATTTTGGAGAAATAAGGAGGTTGGCATTTTGAGGTTCTCTTACTAAAATATTGTGAAAAATGATAAAAACTTCTTACCTTTTCTAATACATCGTGGTCTTCTCTACAATATAATGCTCCTCCTTCCCGCAACGCGAATTCGTCTCCTGCGGAAAAATATACTTGTTAGAACAATCTATCATCATCATCAGTCCATATACGTCTCATTTCTGTCGCCGTTTGTCAATGTTCGTCAATTTCCAGGAAATACTCAGTAACACTGCCTATCTCTCCTTACATGGTTTCCTCCATAGTTCCTCACCTGGGATGAGTTGTCTCGCACAAGCGCAGCATCGAAAACAGTCTATGTGGTATATTTTCGTTTTGGCTCGCATCACAAAATCGTTTTTGCTGAACGACGAGCCACATTTGTCGCATTTTGTCCCGAATAACCTGGAGACAAAGAAAAAATATAAGTAATCTTTCAAAGATATACCAACAGTTCAAAGCCCCGTGGCGCAGTTGGCTAGACACCAGCTTGCGAAATGAGATGGGCTCGATCTCGCACAGAGACAAATGTTTGTGTGATCCACAAATACTTGTTTCGGGTCTGCGTGTTTGTGAGACCGAAAGGCCTAGTAGTTTCTGATACCCACGACACATGACTCGTACCTTATTTATACCGGCCGTTTAATAGAAGCCTGAAAGCTGAAATTGCTTTAAAAATTGCGAATCATTTTTCTTTAACAAAAAAATAACATAAAAATGAGTATATCCTGAAAACTATACATTAAACTATTAACGTGCAACGCTTTGTGCTTCTATAGACACTTTTACCGATACTAATGTATCTATGGTTTAATTCTTGAAAGCACTACTGATTACCATATAATCCCTTTACAAGAAGCGCATTTTAGTAAGAAAAATATCAACTCCATTTTGGTACCAGTAGGAACTAGAGGTGAATAAAAATAAATAGCCGGCCGCGCCACCCTGCCCAATACTTAACCCTACCTATAGGTGATGCTTTTAGCAAGATTGCTGGGGTGGGTTTTAAGGGCGGGGGTTGAAATACACTTAGAGGTAACTCCGTGATGTTTTAGGGGTTTTAAAAGCTATTTTTGGGGGATGAAAAGAAATATACTGATGTATTTACGTTGTTGCAATTTTTTTAAAAGATATTTTTGGTGTTAATGTATGATTTTGTTGAAGGCATAGGTTTGGTTTTTGGACGGGTTTAAGTATATTTCGATTATAATTTCTCAGTAGTAGCGTAGTCTATAATTGTTATCAGAAAACGACGAAAAATTCGGCATATAATCCGTGGGATTTTAAAAAACCACTGGAGCGACGTGTGTTTAAAATACAGTTCTATCCCTTTAGGGAATACAAACATACAATACTTACATTAAAATATCAATATATTTAAGTGAATAATCTATGTATCCGTTGTTGTTTAAAGAAGATTTTTCTTTTATTTAAACTAGCTCTCATACTCAAATCAACAGAATTATTTGTCTATATTTACGGCCAAACTCAGACTAAAATGTTTTTTTTCCTCTTTCATCGAATCTGTAACCGTTTATTTCTCAACCCACTTACTTACGGCACGTCGGCATCCTTTTGTTGAAACTTCCCAAACAGGAAATGTAACGATTAAATATTTATCAATTAGATTCAGACATCGGATCTATATCGATGAAAGATTATCTAATGCTAAATTTTGATAGCGTTATCAATCGAAAATACAAGAATTTTGGCGCCATGTCTCAGATTAAAAACTAGAATTTGCAATTAATAAATTTTGCTACGAACACTTTGTTACAGAAATTAGCTCTTGCGCAATTACCCTTTACGAGGAAGGCAGACATATATATACTTAGTGCTTTTGGAAACGGTCAAACAAAAAGAAAAGAGTAATTTGCCTGACCGGGAAATGGAATCTAGGACCTCACGATAACACAGCGCACTTATGCCACGTCAAGTTTCATACATTAAGTTAACAATAAACTTAATAGAGTCAATTCCAAAGCACTTATTAAAGTCTATTTGAATAAAAATGATTTCGTCTTTAACTTCATTATGTATTAATTTCAAATCCATTGCCATTATTTACATTTCCAGATTCATATGGCCAGAATAAGAATATCTGGGGTTTGAACTCGCGATCGCCGAGATTCTCAACCACGTAAATCTGGATTCCTCACTAAACTAACAAGGAATATAAAATCACAGTGGCTCAGTGGATGCGTAGCCTAAACAAACGTAAGGCACACCGTTCGACCTCGCCCTAGGGTCGGCAATTAGCGAAACACGATACTAGCGTGCAGTATCCCATTGCACGTTTGTCAGTTTACTGAAACATCGCAGTAGGGAATGGTAAAGGGTACGTTATTTCAGAAATGTTATGTTGGTAGCATGGTATATTTTATACTGGTTATGGTAGCATTTTTGTGATGTGGATGCATGAAGGGTGTCAGATGAAGAAGCGAAAGATCTGTGTGTTTGGACCGTGACAGTTGGAGGAAGGCGTGAATTTATGTATGGAAATATGCTCAGAACAATGCAATAGGCAAAAATTCGCGAAATGTGAGTGGCGAAAAGCACCTCTGTTTATCCGCTCAGGAAACAAAGGCGTGAGGCTATGTATGTAATAAAATCAATCATTCATACATTAATATTGGTATATCACAATATATACCGGCCATTAATCACGGGCCTCCTCTATTGAGAGTTTAGCCTTAGTCCACCGCGCTGGCTACTCTCTCAGTTGTTTGGGTCTAACGGGTTGCGAAGTTACACATCCAAGAAATTACTAAGAGCTTTTATTAGTACAGGTTTTTTACTAAATTTTTCTTTACCGATAAAATTAATTCATTACGAATTTGTTAACAAATCGTGCCTGATTTATAATCAAAAATATATATCTTTAACTTCCACATTCCCTTTCAATTTATCTATCGCCACTTCCCACATCAACGTGCCACAATAGATAATAAGAAAACAAATAACTCCGTCTGTTTGTTTCTCGTGAAAACATCCCTAGGAAGCCCTCTTCCTTCCTAAACCTGTTTACGTTAAGTTCATTACACTTTTATTGTATGGAGAATCATTTGATGGGTGTAAATATACAACTTGGTACTTTTAATCTTCCGTTGGAAGCGAAATGTGATTTTTCCCAACACTTATAGATAGACTGTAGAATAATTAATATTTGAATAGACACAACAGTCACAATTACGTAGTTCTGTTCTTAAATAATTGTAATCGTTTTTCTTTTTTGTAAGGGTCAAACTATATAGTTCAATATTTTGTCTCCGGCTTTGCTGTGGAGGGAAGTAGACAACTCTTTGTTTTCCAAGTCCTCTTTTGTTTTGTCTTTCTTGATTAACTTCGTTGCGGAATTATGAAAAATTAGGTTCCCTTAGATTCGCTAAACTTAACTGCTCGGCGTCAATACTGTGCGTACTGTTGATCCTGGAGCACAGGAGTTGCAGTGGCGGGTGTGTGCTGGGATAGGGGATTCATAGTTCTGACCTCACACTAACATACCAGTCTTGTGTAGTGTTTACGAAACTACGGGATACTTTCTGGTTTCGTAAACAGAATGTCCAAAGTTACTCTCGTCTTTAGTCCCGATTAATAAATTTACTTATTATTATCCTACATTAACTTTACTGCATTCAAAGTGTACTGGGATACCAAATTATTTAAATGGTTTATTTATTTCTGTAGGTACATTATTTCTGCCACAACTCTGTAAATAAATTCCCAAAGAAAAAAATGTAATAGAAAACCCGCTTATCCGGCCGGGTGTAAGCCGAAACAAACATTACCAAAGACATATCAAGTTGCCGCCGCCCGCCGCGCTGTCAAACTGACGTTTGTTTTGGCGCCAAAACACATAATGCCCAGACGAGACCGGCTTGTTTTCTCATCGGCACATCACAGATCACACATGCAACTATACCTTATACCATTCGAAATGGCATTAATAAACTAGACACCCGATTATAGCCCCTATACCCGTAGCGATAGGAGCCGTCAAACTTCACTTGTCAATTTGACAGCTGTCACGTTTGGTTTGTCTATGCGTAATAGTATATTTCAGCCGCGAGAAATGGAAGGGTGAAAAGGTAAACACGCGAGTTATTTTAGTAAATCCATCTACGTTGGCCGGAGTTTGTGTAAAAAATGGCGCCAAGATGCGTTCGTGATTGGCGTCCGCTTATGAAACACCTTTTTTTGGTTATCCGTTGTGTAAACATGCACGTATAGAGTGCCGATGTTGACTTTCCTCGGGACTTTGGCAGTGGCCGCGCATATTTTGGTCATAGGATTAAATACTGTGGGAAAGTATTTGCTTGGGTGTAATTTACATGTTCACAAAATTACCGGCTGTTTATTGTACCTACATAGTTTAAACTTTGTACTTTCGAAGGGGTAATGATACCTATGTATGCATCGAAAGTAGTATCTATGTACCTACTACCTATGTATAATTTAATATGTATGATTGAAACTTTGCACACTTGACAAAGGCTTGTAAAAGACTCATGAAAATGCAATGATTCGAATAAATTTTCTTTAGGCATCCTTTGTTTTTTTTAATTTATTTTGTTCTTAATATTATTTACATAGAATAGTTGAATAAGACGAGCTTCAGCATGCCAAATGTGCGGAACCTACGGTTAGACTATCAGACGAGTGTGTTTGACACACACGCTTCTTAGTAATTCGGATAGCGTGTAATATCAATTTGTTTTTTTTTGAAATATTTATTATAGTTAGTGTAATCGTAGGAGAATAAACAGGTGATAGACAAGTGGCGACAATCATCTCAGATACAAAATACTGTCTATTTTCCTTCTAATCTTATTCAGATTACCTGTACTGTGTTTAAATTGTGACAATAAATATCTTTTTCTCACTTTAATTTGGTTGGAGCTTCATTTTTTTGCAGGAAGATGGCGTGCTAATCTCTCCACTTTTCTAGCCTAGGAAGGAAAACGGCAACAAAAACGAATAAATTTACGACGCAGATGCTTAACCCGAGCTGGGAACCTACACCCATCCGGGCGAAACATCTGTTTGGCTTACATCGCCTACGTGTATAGTACAGACAGAAATGTCAAAATATTATTAATTTATCTCGAGGTCCGTTTATAAAATAAATATTAACTATTTAGGTATATTTTTAATAGTTACCGCGTTATTTTATTAGGGAATTTTTAGAAATGGAAAATGAATGAATTTTATGGAAATGCACCCTAAAAACTTTAATCATAGCTCTAGCAAAATATAACTGTTAATACAATTATAATCCAAACTTAACACACTTATATAACAAACTTATATACGAAACGACGTGAGAAAAAAAAATACACCCTTTTTTTTTTTAATGTGGTAACAGTCACATTCCCCTGACTCCACACTAAGATACAAGACGTCTTGTATCATGAGTATCAGAAAGTACGAGACCCTTTCCGGTCTTAAAAATACTCAAATCACTGCGGGGATCGAACACTCAGCCTATCCTTACCATATCTCATAGCCAACTAGACCATAAGATCATATCATTCACCTATTGACTATATTCAAAACATCCCAATTTATTAACCGAATCTATTACCCGAAAACGGCAAAACTCGCCCCTATTACGTGGGACTGATACATACTGGCGAAATGGGGGTGTTGAAATGCACCTCTGCCTACCCCATCAGGGAGTGTAGGCGTGAGTTTATGTTTGTATGTAATCTACTTCATCATCATCAACAGCCTTTCACGTCCACTGTTGGACATAGGCCTCTCTTATGGCACGCCACTGGGCTCGATCTTCGGCTCTCCTCATCCAAGCGCTGCTACTGATATCGTCATCCCACCTAGCCAGCAGGCGTCTTACACTACCCATTCACCCATTTACTAATCAAAATGTCCTACTTACCTAGTATAATCTCGTTTGCAGTAAGTCTTCCCGTCCCTGACGAAGCAGGTGCAGGACTCGTCGAGGAACTGCCGGCACTCCTGACACTTGAGGCAGGCGGCGTGCCACTCCAGGTCGGGCGCGACCCTCAGGATGTACTGGTCGTGGATCTGGCCGCCGCACCCCACGCACAGGGACAGACGGAGTTTTTCTGCGCGGAATTCAAGAGTTTAGTATGGAAAGTTGAGAGGTTGTAAATAGTTATAACCAGTGCCGTAACTAGGGCGGTACCAGCAGTGCCCAGGCACAGAGGGGCGCATAAATGGCCAGACTAGTATCTAGTTTGATTTCATGGCAGCTAAGCCTGGTTAGAGCATTTTTCAGGGGCGCAGTTTTGAAGGCTCGCACCGGGTGCGTAAAAGGCTAGTTACAGCACTGGTTATAACCAGTGGCGGTACTTCCATAGAAGCCCGAAAGCCCGACTTGCCTTACATAGTTCCGAATAACGAACTTAACGATTGTTTATTTATAAAATAACGCTATAAACGTGAATGTGAGTACTAACCGGTAGGTATTTATTAGTCCTACGTACCAAAAAAAATATGCTGCTACTAAATAAACATCTGGGCTTGCCTTAGTTTGACACCCTAGGCACGCCACTGGTTATAACAGTTTTTCGCATTTGCCACAAAAAAAATGCCGGGTCGCAACATTCAAAATTATACAGGGTGTGTTCAGACCGTGATCGGAAACTTAGGCTGATAATAGCCTAAGTAATCAGATGATGATAAATTACTTAAAGATCAGCATAGTAGAATTCATGATACATACGTTCAATTCTCTGCATGAAAAATATTATTTATAACCTATTCGTTTATGATGTAGTTTTCGCAGCGATTTGAGCCTCAACAAAATTTGGTCTAAGGTAAGATGAAACATTGTAATTGTAAGTCATATATGGTTTCATTAAAAATCTTTCATCTTAATGACGGAGAACTATGTAAGGGATAATTGCATCAGTTTTATTTTAGATGAAGACTATATCAGTGCTATGGCATTATGGACTAAGACTCCGTTTTAAAAGTACTTAGCCTAAGTCCATAATGGCGTAGCACTGATATAATCTTCAAAGAGTAATGTAATCATCCCTTACAAAGATCCTTTATTAAAACAGGCCTTTTTACCGCCTACTACAAAGCGGTGGCTTTGTAGTCTATAAAAACGATTCCATTTCAAAGCGCATTCTCAAGACCTGCGTGACGTCACAAAACGAGTCTGTCCATCCGCAAAACGCACTGAGTCACATTATAAAATGAATTATGAATATGTTACTCAGCGCAAATCGATAATCTGTAGGCGTGGTTGTGGAGGCCGCGCCCTGTGTTATCTGTCTCTCTCGCTCGGTGCCTCTCTGTCCCCCGTGGGAGGTAACTCGTGGTCCTCTGAACCGGATCGAACCATAGACACATCTTGTTTTTTAATCGAAATGAGGTTGTAATTAATAAGGTTATGACGGTTCCAAGTATTGCTGTTGTGTCCTTCAAGGGTAAAATGTAAATCGAGTTTGATCTTTGCGGCTTTTTTATGATGGTTAATTGAACTTTATGGCGGAAAAATAATTTAAATTTTTTTGAGTTTTTTTTTGAGGTTATGTTTTATGAGAACTTCTAAAAGCTAAGTGAGCTTAGTTACTATGTAACATGTGTTTGTTTATTTGCAGTTTTACATAGTATGTTCATACCTACTGTACTTCAAAGTAAATTATACTGTACGTCCCATCTATGTTAATCAAAAATTGTAACTTTTCTTCTTCTTCTTCTTCATCAACCCATATACGCCCACTGCTGAGCACGGGTCTCCTCTACCATTGAGAGGGTTTTTAGGCCATAGTCCACCACGCTGGCCTAGTGCGGGTTGGCGGACTACACACCTAAGAAATTCCTAAGAACTTTTAGGTGTGCAGGTTTCATCACGATGTTTTCCTTCACCGTTAAAGCAAGTGATAATTCAATTTGAATACACACATAACTTTCGAAAAGTCAGAGGTGTGTGCCTGGGGTTTGAACCCGCGACCGCCGAGATTCTCGACCGCGCGCCTAAACCTCGAGGCCATCACTGCTTTTTTTTTCTGTAACTTTTCAGTAGATTAAAACATAATTTTTACGTGACAGTTCTTTGTGAACACACATATAATAAGTTAGTGGATTGAACCCAAGACCGTCTAGACCGCTCGCCTTATTCACGAAGGGTTATCACTATCCACAGTGTTGCTGGGTTTTCCATTAGGAAATTCTCATTAGCAGCACGGAGTTTGGAAATGCGCTCGATGAACCGGCAATAGGTTTAGTTCCTACTAGGTTCAATGAAAAAAATTAAGTAGTTTGACTAGCGAAAACTTATAAACTAATGTTAGGTATATATCCTTTCCGAAAATGACCTTACATACAATAAATATTTCAATCACACTGAAAAAAAACCCTGCACAAAAACGCACCTCCCAAAAATCTCGACAATCGCACACAAGTCGATTAATTAATCAATTTCCATAAAATGCCATTAAATTTATCGGTTAATTAATGGAGTTGGCAAGTGCGCCGGTGGGGTGTACAAGGTAGATAGTGGTTAATTATTCCTTTGAGATGCCGCCGGTAATGAGAGCGAGCTTATCGCCTGTCCCGCTTACCATTTTAAAACCATTGGTTTGGATGCCGAGTGAGATTTTGTGCGGTTTGGAGTGTGGGTTCGATTTCGTAGAGGTTTTTTTTGGTTTTCTGTTAGGTTGGGTGTTCCGTGTTTGAAGATGTTTCTAAAACAGTGATAGTCTTGTCTTATATTAGATAGAACCTATAGGCGTGACTGCTTCATGGTCTAGTAGCAGAAGTATGCTGTGCGGTCTAAAGGTCCCAGGTTCGATTTCCAGGTCGAGCAAAGTTTTTTTTATTAGAAAACAAACTTTTAACATTAGAAAATGCATATTTCATTCTTAGATTTTAATCCACAAATAATATTTATATCAATCCATTTAAACGTGATACTTGAAGACAAAAGCGTTACGTAATACGTAACTTCCGCAGAAAAAAATCTTTGCCTACAGTAAGATAAAAACATAATTTTTTGTTAAGGCTTGTGTTAAATCAAAGTCACTAAGCGGAACTTACTTAAGATGACTAATGCCTTAAAAGGTAATTAAGCTCATACATTGTAAGAATTAAAACATGTATTAAACAATAAAATATAACAGTGCCGTACTTGGATTTAGGTGTTGGGTGCGTGAGCCCCCAATGATTTGAATTTTATTTTCATCATCATCGTAAGCCCAATGTTAAGCAAGGTCCTCCTATACGACTGGGAAATTTTGTTTCTTCTCTTCCCTTCTCTTCATCAACCCATATTCGCCCACTGCTGAGCACGGGTCTCCTCTACCAATTTCGTTTCGATTTTGGACAAATACCTAGATTGTTTTAACAATTGAAATCTTGATAAACCAAGTCAAAATTGACTCATTATTTGATGATTAAAAAATGCCAAATTCATTTCTTTATGATACTAGATTGTAAATTATCTCATTATTCGATATAGTTACAATGTTGCTTACTTTTTATCTTCAAAATAAATAGTCTAACCATTTACCATTAATAAAAATCTTGGTGCAAAATCCTATTAGCGTAATAGACCACACCACAGCCAGAACTATTAAAGGTTCAATCGAAGTGGATTAGAATTCATATAACATGAGTGTTTCATCAATGATCAAGATAACTAGACTAAAATGCAAGGTATTCTCATTCGTTTCGTTAATACATTAACTTATTATGACCCCCAGGGTGCGACTGAGTGCATCCCTGCAAGTACAGTTGCAGTAATTACACATTTGAAAGGATGTGCAGATTTCTTTATTGTTATTGACAATAAAAAGTGCATTATTTTAACGATACATTCCAATTAAAAGGACGTTCTCTCGTGAAACGATTGAGCTGTTAAAATCTGCTTCACGATTCTCCAAACTATCATCGTTATCGGTCCATATACGTTCCACTGCTGGGCACGGGCTTCCTTTAACATTGAAATTTAGGCCTTAGTCCACCACGCTGGCCTAGTGCGGGTTGGCGGACTACACACATAAGAAATTCCTAAGAACTTTTAGGTGTGCAGGTTTCCTCACGATGTTTTCCTTCACCGTTAAAGCAAGTGATAATTCAATGTGAACTCCAAGCTATTCCGACAAGCTTTCGACCAAGGTCATGTATTCAGTTCCAGGTTGGGCAAAGCGTCGGATTGTTTTTTGAGGTAATTCTTAATAGCGGCAACGGTGTGATAGGCCAATAGGCTCGCCCTTTATACAACGAGTAAAAGGACCGTAATCGAAAACTAAACCAAGGAATAGTTACAGTGACTACAAACACATTGATAATAAAAAACGAAATGAAAGAAAAAGTTGACGTTGTCTCAATCACCTTTACAATGACTTGTCAACAATATAATTACGTATTTTGAATTTTAATAATGTCAATTTGACATTTATATTTACCCTTTGTCCCCTTTGTTATCACTCCTAGGCACGTGCCTCCTCTAACATTGAGATAGTTTAGGCTTTAATCCTCCACGATTTAATAATGTTTTCTACGCCGTTTAAATACATGATAACTCATCATGAATACACACATAGCTTCTAAGTCAGAAGTGTGTGCCTAGGGTTTGAGCCCGCGACCGCCGAGATTCTCGACCATGCGCCTAAACCTCGACATCGATGCTTCTTAATATAGGTAAGGATTACTAAGGATGTATTTAGTTTATCTTAATGAATTAAATCCTATATGTTTAATTTTTCCACGGGATAAGATCAATTTATACGTAGGCAAGAGGTTTTGCCACCTCATGACCCTTGCCTGCTAAAAGGTTACTGACCACTGGTTTAGGCCTTAGTCCATCACGCTGGCCTAGTGCAAGTTGGCGATTGAAGTGTAAAAAATTTAAAATATATCTGCCTACCCTTTATGTTAAAGGCGTGAATATAAGGCAATTACGAAAGGTCAGTAAACCGTTAACACAACTCAACTGTGCGTTACAGAGCGCCGCGCCCGTGACGGAACGCTAAGGAAATTACTGTAATGCTCGCCAATGTTACCTTGCGCGAGAACTGAACCTGTGTTATTTACTGTTTTTATTTTATTTAGTATTAAGTTTTTGTTTTATTTATTTTGACAAGTAGGTAAAGGGAAGACACTTCTGCAACAAAGTCTAGTGGGGAAGACAGGGAAATATTTTATGTCATAATTTGCTTGTTGCGATAAAGAATTTAATATTATTTACAAGTGTCAAGTGTTATTATTGCTTTGTAGTAAATTAGCGCGTAAAGAAGATAGGCAGAAGAGTAAATAGATAAACCGTTTGGTTAGTTCATTTCATTAAATTTCAGTAATAAGTTCAGAATGAAATAAAATTCATCTTTAAATAAATTATAAAAACATCTAACAGTCACAAATACATAGAAAAAAACAAACAAAAAAATATTTTTTTATTGATCCCACAAACAATTGCCTCGGAAATCGAAGTTGTGGCCTATCTTTTAAAAAAATTATTGTCTAAGACAAATCCTAAAATGATCTGGGTATCAAATCTTGAACCTACACATGCAATATTTAACCAAAAGTCTAAAAAAAATTTAAGTTTTTTTTTACCACCAATAACTGCGTAATCACCATAGCCTTAGTTTTCCATCGCGGTCTGAACAGGTATTCAAAGATGGGTAGCCATACACCGCGCGGTCCAAGGTTCGAGTCCGTGTGTGTTAGCGCTACCCGCCGGCCGTGGAGATAAGAGACCCGTGTAGCGGCGCCTTTGACACTCTTTGGCGGTTGCCGCCTCTGATTTTCTTATTGGCGGTAGGGTTGCCGCGCTTTGAACATTATATTTGAGAATGATAAAAAGTATTTTTCTGGTATTATAATATAAGATAATGAATTAAAATATATTCTTTTTAGTGCATATGTTACAGTTAAAACAGGTTTTTAGATAGAACGCGTTTTTCCTAGTTAGAACTAGTTTTTACTTAATGCCTTTGTTAATACTAGAATTAACTAATGTCCAAATCGAATATCAGTTAAAACTAGTTCGTACTAGACAAAACGCGTTTTTCCGCAGCGAGTCAGTTAAAAGTGTTCCGAGCGAGGTTACAATTTATCATACCTTGTTGTTAAATGTCCTTTTCAGGTCAGAATTTGACAAGTGCAAAGAAAAATTTTTGCGTGAAGAATATGTACCGAATACAAATTTACCTTTGAGAACTGTTGCTAAAGAAACAGCCATAGGAACAGGCCAAGGATTTATGCGCTGCGTTTGCAAGAAAGGATGTATGTCAAAAAGGTGTCTCTGCAAGAAAAGTGGTTATCTATGTAATTCAAAATGCCACGATAGTTTTTTTTTGCAATAACAAGTAGATCCTGATCCTTTTTTAAATTCAAGTTTGACTGACTAGATTTTATTGTGTGTTAATCAAGGTCCTTTAACAATGTTTCTTTTTGAAATTTTATGGTTGTGTTCTGTTGATTTATTCGATTATTTTATTTACGTACTTATAATTAATATTGTCATCTTTGCAAATAATTTAAGTCGATGTTCTCTAAAATGTTCCTTTTGTGTTTTTAATATTAAAGTAACTATTATTAAAAACATATTGTTTTCATTTTCAAATTAGTTTATCTAGTGCTAGTTTTAACTACAGCTCGATGTGACAACTAGTTTTATCTGAAAATCAAATATATCAGTGGTAAATTCTAGTTTTAACCGGGGTTTTCTAGTATTAACGAAGGCATCAAGTAAAAACTAGTTCTAACTAGGAAAAACGCGTTCTATCTAAAAACCGGTTTTAACTGTAACACATATTTATAAATCCATGACTACGTGTATGTTTCCTAAATTACACCACTCACTAATTCAATATAATATTTACTATCTGCTAATTTTGCGGCTTTTTTAATAAGAGATAATAATTTTATTAAATTTTAACTTGCTTTATACCACTTTGTTTACGTCAATATTCATATTTTGCTAATGTAAGAAAAATCACTTAAAACTGTCTTCTCTTCGAGGACTCTTTTAATCATACATCTACATGTTATATTTGTGTAAATTTAATTTTATCAAAATCCGATCAGGATTTTTAGACATTCAACAAGAACATTTACATACCGACAAACGCTCACACATTGTCACCGAAAGGGTAAGCAACCATCTAACTATTATAGTAATTTATTTAGTAGAAAATGCAAAATACAATTCACACGCCAAATCTTAACACTAGACATACAATTAAAAACAACTGCTCTACCATTCAAATAAGACTTCACACACCAAAGGGACATTAAACTCCAAAATACAACAATTCCCGACCAACCCTACTCTAGAGACTGGGCGGTGTACATTATTGACACAATAAATTCTAACGCACGCGTTTTTGAAACCAGCCGCACGCACACACACACACACGCACACACACACACACACACGCGCACTCACACACACGCACACTAACAGGTAAGGTGCGCACTGGCAGGTTACGCACACATTAACAGGTTGTACGCATGCTGGGTTGCTAGCTTTTAGTGAAAATATCTTTAGTAGCGTTATTTACAATTATACTTGCAAATGTATAATTGAAGAGTGGATATAGGTGCAATTTTGCACCTATATTTCGGGAATTGTGTTTTACTTAGTTCTATATTTAGATGTAAGTCTAAGACGTTAATATTGTGTGCCATAAGACAGTATGTGAAACATTTCCTCCGAAACAAATATTTGTTACAAACATTTGTCTCGGTGCGGATGAAATGCGTCGTGGAAGCTATCTATGCATCTTGTAATTCATAAAGGAAGGTGTGCTATAAAGATTATTATATAAAAAACTGCCTCGTGGTCTCTCTGTCGAGTGATCTAGAGGTCCTGGGTATATACCAGACAACATGTTATTTGGTCTTTCCATTTGGAAATACTCAAGCAGAAAAAATGCGCTCCTCCCTTATTACGTGACACTAAAATACCTGGCAAAGTGTTGATGCAGAAATATACCACTACTAAACCTTAGTAGAATATAGAATATATAATGCCCATTTTTAGCACAAAAATCCCTGAAACCCTCTGTTTCTTTAACGCTAGCAACACCACGTCCCGCACGCACACGCCGAGCGCGCCGCTAAATGACGTAAGTGACCATTTCCGGGTCGGATTATGGTTTTATTGAGTGTTAGGTGTAAATACGGTGTTGCCGACCCATTCACCCAAATTCACGGATTTTAAAACTATATGGATTCCACTAATTCGATCTTGAGCCTTTTAAATCGTTAAAACAAGAAATGTATGTTACATAACATCTGCTGCCCTCAATCTGCGTTAGGCTAGCGTGGACTAAGGCCTAAAACCTTTTCAGTTGTAGAGGAGGCTCGTGTCCAGTATTGAGACGTATATGGACTGATGATGGAAGATGCTTTAAGTAGTAAATCCACTCTTACATAAATTAAGTAAGGAATGAAAGTAAATAAATCAAGATTTCGCTTTTAAACTTATGCTTAAAAATACATAACCTCACGCCTGCATTCCCCGAAGGGGCAAGCAGAGGTGCATTTCTGCACCCACATTACCAAGTATGTATGTGTAAAGCCCGCTATAATTACATATGTTTATGTTAACCTGTATAAATTAATATGACAGACTCGTGGCGCAGTTAGACAGACACCAGCTTGCAAAACTAGAGACCAGGGTTCAATCCCGGGCCGAGACAAATGTATGAGCCGCAAATATTTGTTTCAGATTTTTGTGAGGCCGAAAAGTCTCTCGTAGTTTCTGATACCCACGGCACAAGACTTGTATATTAGTGTGGGGTCAGGACTAAGTAAGTGTTGGGTGTATTTAATTCTAAATCTGTATGAGATAAGGCCGCCGTAACTGAGACAACCGGCGACAAAAATTTGTATTATTTTGTTCCTATTCGTAGGTCTTTTTGGACCGCACTGAACTAACAGGTGATAATGCGGTCTTATAAAAGTTAAAACAAATATTTTCCACTAATAAAATAAAGAATTTAATGTTAGTAAATTAGTATATATTCCACTTTAAAACAGAAGTGCTGATATTAATATTAACGAATGTTAAAGGCAAAGTTTTAGTAAACAGGTTTCTGCGCATATAATTAATTTAGTGTAAAACCGACTTAGTAGCAGATATAACGATTTGAATCCTTTAAATTCTTCCTTTATGGGCTCACAACCCATATCGTTTTGCCATTGAGAATTTTTTAAAGCAATGATGGTTTCGAGGTTAAGCGGTCGAGAATCTCGGCGGCCGCGTGTTCAAACTCCAGACGGACTAAAGATGTATAGTTAGATTTACTGTGTGAAAAAGACAACAATCGAAAACTAAAACAGATAATAGTTACGGTTAAAACTAACATAAATATATTTTTTGACGTTTTATAAATAAATAAATACACCCAACAGCCACATACATAGCTCTGACCCCACACTAGGTTCAAAGACCTGTGTCGTGGGTATCAGATACTACGAGAGACTTTTTCGGTCTCACAAACACCCAGACCCGATACAAATATTTGTGAGTCACACAAACATTTGTCTCGGTGCGGGGATCGAACCCGCGGCCTCTCGTTTCGCAAGCTGGTGTCTAGCCAACTGCGTCACGGGGCTGTCAATAGTTTTAAGTAGGTACCTATTGTATGTATGTGATTAAGAAAACATTTTTTTTATATTTCCTCGGGATTAAACGTCAATGTTTTTGTTATCAGCGTAACTATTACTGGCCTTTGGTTTCGATCGCGATCTTTTATACCTACTCTGATAGGAAATTTATTGAATGAGACATGAATCTAAATAATAATTGAAAAATCCAACAGGCCACGTAAAATCGAAAAGCATTCAATAAACAAAAACTCAACAAAGCAAAATCTTTTAAAACACGAATTCCATTTACTAATAACTGTGTAAATATATTAACTTCTGAACTTACAGCACATACATACTATTATCGCATGACAAAAAATCCGACAAACACAGCACAATGAAGGGTTGAAGCTTGAAGAGCTCACGCGATTACGACCCGTAAGGCGTTTCATGTTGGTTTTGGAACCGATATTTGTAAAGGACGAGGCAAAATTAGCGGCTCCTACTTGCGGCACCTTGAAAGGTTAAGTTAAGCTAAGTGATAGTTTGGTTAAATTTAACAAAAACTGGTTAAATATCGGACGAGCGGCCGTATGGACTGGCCACGTAACCGCTGTTTGTCGAAGATTAACAAGTTAAAATTTGTCAGTAAGGAATTGAGTTAACTGGCGCCACCGAAGCGTTTGACGACGCCGACTAGGTTAGCTGAGGGAAATTAACTTATGAAACGGAAGAACGGAGATTGTGATATGTATGCTGATATATCAATGAAATATCCCTCATAATCTATGCATTACATATATTTATCAATCTATGTACCTATATAAAAATATATACAGTGTAAAATATTTTCATGAAGAACTCCCAGTAATAAAAGGTTTGAACACTATTTTTTTTATTAAATTTGAACTGAATTTGAATTCGTACATAATTTGCAAAAGAGTGTGTCTGTGGTTTGAACCCGGGACAGTCTAGAAACGATTACGATATAATCGGTAATCAATAATTTTGTCGGTATGGCGATAAATTCAATACCACAAACACGGGTATATCCCGAAACGCAAAACATTTGCGAAGATCAATATACATTGATATAAATACCTCAGATCTATTATTCTTACTTTGTATACTTTATTTAATTACTAGCTGTCCCGGCAAACTTCGTATCGCCCTACCAGTCAATGAATGTCTTGTTACTTATTAACAGAATTTAATTTTTAATTACTTAGGTATATCATCATCCCCTTGCCCTGGTCCCAATTAATTACTTGGGGTCGGCGCAGTATCTCTTCTTTTTCCACACATCCCTGTCAGCCGTCATGTTTTCATTCACCCCTTTCTTTTTCATATCTTCAGCCACGCACTCCATCCATCTCTTTTTTGGCCTTCCTCGGCTCGCCCATCCATCCACTTTCATGTTCATCACTTTTTTTTCCTACATATGATTAATTCCTTCTCTTAATGTGCCCATACCATGACAGACGGTTTCCTTTCATCTTTTCTATCACAGGAGCTACTTTCAGACTTACCCTAAAGTATTCATTTCTGACTCTGTCACTCCGTGTTATACCACTTTGCTGCATGCAGTTGTCTTTCGTAAGTCTTCGTCGTTGACCATTTTTTTTTCCCTTGACCTACCATTTGTCGTACCTACATTCCAACTTGCATACCTCAATCTCATTTCCCGGGCTAGTGTCTTACGTTGCCCGCGCCCGGGCTGGTGTAACAAACCTTGCCCATTTCTCATAGGAACCGGGTGCTGCCCCTGCGCGTCGGCTACGGGGGACGGCCTAGGCCCTGTCACCTTTCTTATTATACATACTGTATAAATGTTTTGGCAAATGTTTTACGGCCGCCCGCCTGTCTGACACCAACTCTCCTTGGGGCTTTCGTTCTTTTGGTAAAGGGGTAGAGATAGCGTGTGTTTGGGTACAGGATATTGCAGGTAACGATTTTTGGCCTGATGGTAAGGATGCCACAGTCCCGGATAAGGAAATAGTGGGAGACTCCAACAGCTCGGGGGGCCGAGGTCGCGAACTCATAGCCCTGTTCCATGACTGGCTAGATCAATGGAAAAGGCATCCCCTGACCATTTATTAATATTTCTTGATGGAGATTTAGAATATTTTAGATATTCAAGCATAATAAAAAATAAAATATTAGGCACTACCAAGGAGATTTGTTACACAAAATAAATTTCTGAACGCCTTAATATTTGACAGCCAAAAAATGTCAATCCATTGTCATGAGAATTCTGCATTTTTAACATCTAAAATACGCAATAATTCGAATGTTATAGATACATATTGTCGATTCAAAATGCTTATTTTAATAAGTTCTTTTATTTGAGGGGGCCTCTAACTGCATCGACGGGATGACCATTAAATGACAGGAAATTTTGTATGGTGTTAAAGTTCAAAATGACTTAAGTATCATTACGAACCTTTTGTATGGGAATATAGAAAAGTATTATTTTTAGACCTTTTCAGGCAATTATTAAAATGTATCTCTCCGTAAGAACAATCCTCGTACTTCAAGGAATATTATAAAAAAAGAATTAGCGAAATCGGTTCAGCTGTTCTCGAGATTTGCGCTTAGGAACACATCGAGCAATTCATTTTTATAACATAGAACTCCTCCACTACGATTTAAACTTTATTGTATTGTATTAAAGTTTAAATTGACTTAATTATTAAAACGAAACTTTTGTATGGATAAAGAAAACAATGAAAAGTCCCACGGGAACGCTATCGAACGGGATAAAAAGTATCCTATGTCCGTCTCCTGGCTCTAAGCTACCTCCCTACCAATTTTCAGCCAAATCTGTTCTGCCGTTCTTGAGTTATAAGTGGTGTAACTAACACGACTTTCTTTTATATATATAGATTCCATATTCTTTTATTGCTGAAATTATATTCAAGATTTAATATCATGGGAATAAAATGTTATAAGTCATCCGAGTATGTTATCGCACAGTAATTGATTTCATCTCGGTATGAGAATGCTACTGTGGCGACGAGGCTATGAAACGAGCGGATTGTCACCAGCATAAGCGATAGCGGAGAGCGGAAATAAGATATTAAGAATTGGAGACAACCTGGGTACGTAGAGAATCATAAATAATAAGCAGAGGTGATGTATTTAAACACTTCTCATACTCCTTACTAATATCTTAACTTTAAGCTTCTTCATCAACCCATATACGCCCACTGCTGAGCACGGGTCTCCTCTACCATTGAGAGGGTTTAGGCCATAGTCCACCACGCTGGCCTAGTGCGGGTTCGCGGACTACACACGTAAGAAATTCCTAAGAACTCTTAGGTGTGCAGGTTTCATCACGATGTTTTCCTTCACCGTTAAAGCTAGTGATAATTTAATGTGAATACACACATAACTTCGAAAAGTCAGAGGTGTGTGCCTGGGGTTCGAACCCGCGACCGCCGAGATTCTCGACCGCGCGCCCAAACCCCGAGGCCATCACTAAGCTTTAACTTTAAGCATCCATATTAATTTCTCCGACTCGGGAATCGAACCTACAGTGTCTTAATCACAAGCTTCAATTTACTTCGGAGTCAATGAACTTTTAAACTTTTAAATATTGAATATGTAATGCAATACACTAAGGCATTCTATAATAAATGTCTTTACAAATGTCTGAGCAAATGTATTACATTCATTTATTTTGAAAAAGATCATAATCTAACAAGATCTAATTATACTAAGCCAATAAATAAACTATTGATACACAGTTTTTTTAACTATATCCATTCTTAGCAATATAATATTTAATTTATTCATACATAAAGTAAGCGTGTAAGGTTTTTCAATAACAAAAAATAGTCATAAAAATGTTAGAATAGAATCACATAATATTACATACTAATAAAAAAGTGATTACAATCACGTAATGCTTTGTATTCATTAAAAAGAAATAAAGAAATGTTTAAAAGCTTATGGTATTCTAAGTGGTAATATAATATTTCTATCCTATTAACATGGTCTGTAAATTAGAGCCTACTTAGCCTTTTTGGGGCAAAAATATAACGTGATATTTTGATTATGCTTTATAGGTGTGATACTGAAAAGTTTTTTAAAATACCAATGACCCTAAACTTATAAAATTGGGGCAGGTTTTCAATATGCAGTATAGGTTGGTTTATCTGCATTGATATTTTTAATGTTTAATTGAGCTTGTCTGCTTATTCGTTGCAGTTTCACAAATTTAGACAAAAGTAGGATGAATTATAATAATAAAATACTTCCTCACTGAAATAATTACTAAAATACAATCAAACTTAAATTTAAGTACATTACAGATACGTCTCTCTTTCCCCGCTGTCGCGTCATCTCGTCCGCTCGCTACTCTCATAGCCCCAACTCCAAGATCAAGATAAAAACACTTTCTGAATCATTTTGACGTCTATATCTCGTATCGGGCGCCATCTGGGCCGCTCTGAGGACGATAAAAAAATCATTCCGTAGCCGTGAAATGAGTAATAACTTAAAGGTTATTTAAAGGATTGCAAAAGGTCTTGGAAAAGTCTAAGAGTAAAGTTGAGTGTTACTTTGTTAACATCCACGCTACCCACTAGTATTAAAGGCTGGTGAAGAATAAAGAGATTTCTCAAAGGTTTAGGCCTTAGTCCACCACGCTGGCTTAGACCAGTTTGGCGGAAAAACTTGAGAATTTTTTAAGATATTTTAAGTGTGCAGGTTTCACGATGATTTCCATCAACGCTAAATAACGTGATAATTCAATGTGAACTCCGATCAAATGTGAATATAATATGAATATACATAACAACTAAAGTCAGTCTACCTGAGCTTAGAACGTGTGACTGTCGACGTTTAGTCCTTTAACCTCGAAGCCATCACAACTTAAGAAGCAGCTAAAGAAGATAAATACTAAATTTACAAAGCGCATAGGAATACAGCCATCTTTTATGTCGATTTAAAAAATTCTCCTAATATTCATTAGCGACTTCGCTCATAGAATGATACGTAAATTTCGTACATTCATATATTTATTAGCTATTTTCCTCAACTTATATAATCTAGGCCCTCTTCCTTTGAGATTGGACGTCAGTTTTTTGTCGCTCCTGGTCTGCCATAAAACCCTTTTACAGTAGCCCGAGATGTCAGTTTTTTTTAATCCGTCATATTAGGCCGGAGGTACACTGCGGCTTAGTTTTTGTTGTTGATAATAAAAGGTTTTAAATTTCATGCCGGGGTGAGGTGCTACTGTCTGCACGTTGTTTTATATATACTATGTCAACCTCCCATATATGTATGTATGTATGTATGTATGTATGTATGTATGTATGTATGTATGTACGTCCCGTTGGCTCCTCTACAACTGAAATAGTTTGGGCTTTAGTACATCACGCTGGCCTAATGCGACTTGGCGAACAACGCACAAAATAAATTTCAAAAATCTTTTAGATGTGCAGTAGATAGACTTATATAAGTGTTATTATTTTAGTAGACGACCTGCAGCACGATGGCCGGATGGCTTGAGAAAGGGCTGATCAATACCGGGAAGGTAGGCGCTTTCTTGGGGAGGCCTTCGTTCAGAATAGGACGGCGATTGATTAAACTTAATTGAAATACGCTTTCGCAAACACATTTATAATCTTCTTCTTCTTCTTCTTAATCAACCCATATACGCCCACTGCTGAGCGCGGGTCTCCTCTACCATTGAGAGGGTTTAGGCCATAGTCCGCCACGCTGACCTAGTGCGGGTTGGCATTTTATAATACTCTACTTAAATTTAATCATATATTACTTGTTGCGAGTTGTTGTAAGTCAAATTTAAGTAGGTTTCAATCAACTACATATTTCGACTTCGAAATTCTGGATTATTTTCCCGGATCAGACAAGGTATTTATTATTTAGCGAAGAAAAATATTCTCCAAAAAAGTTAAGATATTTTATGTTAATTACTTACAGCAATATACACAGCCGGTAAAACCCGAGTATAAAATTACAAATCAATCCCTAGACATACAGATATTGTAAAAATGCCCATCTGGCAAAACAACCGGTGATAGTCCCCAGTGTACAACAAACACGCGTTAATCCCTGCCAAGCCCCCATAATGCGACGCATGAAGATATTAAAGGCTTACGGGACTGATGATCGACTTACTGGGCAGGCGCAGGTATTTATCATATCAGATGTATGGAAGGCACATTGAAAAAACTGCGTATAATTGTTTTTTATTAGCTCTAAACTTTGAGATTGAGTTAGTAGTTGGTTCATATTTTTTATAATTACCTTTGTATTATATACATTATGGTTGATGTTAAAAAAGTCTTTAAATAAAAGATTTACTTGTCAGGTGATTAGTACTATTTCTAAGTTAAAAAAGGAGGCTCTATGTTAGTAGATCATTAGTCAAATTCTATTATCCTATTATAATTGCATTTTCTCTATACTCGTATACGAAATTACCAGAATACCAAACTAAATGGTTATAGTGAAAATATCACCAAAAACAGAGACATGCATTTTCACAATATTTGCCAGTTTAGTTTGTGAGCACATTGGCGTTATAATTAAGTTTAGTAATAAAAGTAAATTTACGCTATTAATCTTATAAAAGTAGGATTTATACAAAGCATTTTTTGCTAGCCATAGGTAAGGCCTATGACCAGCAGTGGACGTGAAAGGCTGGAGATTATTAATGTATTTTTTGTAATCCTAAATTGAGATGTTGCAAAAAAAATCACCAAGTCAATTTTAGATAGGTTAAGTACATTAATTGGTGTAGTAGAGAAACATAACAAAAAAATAGGAAACCCTACATAAAAAAAGCTAACAAAAATTATATAATACTCAATTGGCACTCTAAGTATATATTGTTCAATTTCACGTTGGCGCCACGTAAAAAAATGACCACATGTCCACTTCCGAAGGCAATAAAGACGGGTCCAAAACAAGGCTTAGCCATAAATCACGGGCCATTGGGCTACGGATTTGTGTCGCCAGATCGGGCCGACGAAACGTGGCGACTGGAGAAATTCTTAATAATTAGTTAAGGCTTGAAAGTATTGATAGGTTTAGGAGATGAGAAGGGGTTGGGTTTTTGGGGAAATTTGGCCTAAAATATGACTTAGAAACTCCGTGATAATATTGGCTAGACACCAGCTTGTGAAACGAGAGATTTTGATCCCCGCACCGAGACATAGGTTTGTGTGATAATATTTGTTACGGGTGGAGGTATTTGTAAGAGCCAAAAGTCTCTTTTTGATATCTACGACACAAGACTAGTATAGTTGATAGATTATATAGAGCTAGACAATAGCTTGCGCAATTAAAGATTCGATCCCCGCACCGAGACATACGAATGTTAGTGAGACCGAATTGTCTCTCGTAGTGTCTGATACCCACGACATATCAGGACTATGTATGCGACTGTTGGATGTATTTATTATCATTAGTCAATAACTCCTGAGAAGCATTATGGGATAAAAAGTAATTTATCCCTGATTCAAAGGTTTTTGTTTCAATCATCTAACTTGGCCGTAACGCTCTTGGTTTTCTGAATTCAAAATCTTGGGGTCAGTCTTACCTCTCACTCACTAGTCACTCTCTATCCGTCTCTCTCGCACACACCGGATGCCCGTCGCGACGATGTCGTCGGGTGACAAATAAAATGGCGCCTTGTTTTTTTTTTTTCGAAAAAAGTCCGAAAACCTACGGCCGGCCGGCGGAGTAGTTTTGTCAAAACAAGTTTTTTTTCTTTAGTGTCAAATTTCTTCTGTCACTTTGACAGTTAATTATGGAGTTTGTAGGGGAAAGTGTTAATAGGGGGCTCAATAGATATAATAATCGATGTTTTTTATTGTTTTGGATACAATTTAGTTGGTATAGTGGTTAAATCTTATATTTATAGAAGTGACTTTTAATCAGACGGCTAAGAATTTCTATTGAAAAAACATCAGAAGTTTATTCAACGCTTAATTAGATACCTTCTCTACAGTTTTCGTTATGTAACAAAAAATAAACTTGAAAATGACCTTTATAATGGGCGTAGGTCTTTCAAGATGCTTAAGTAGGTAAATTTTTTCGAGTGCTTTTACAAGGACAAGCTAAGTAAGAAAATTTGTGATGATCGAACAAATGAAATTGTTGAAATTGAATGAATCCAAAGTAATTTTCTAACTGTTTATGACAAAACAAAATTTGATAAAATAAAATATTACATAGCAGTACATACACAAGGTATAATTAATTCTCTTTACAATGAAGTAGTAATCAGCGCAAGTTTTAATAGAAAACTAATACTTACATACGCTTGCATTTTTTGTTGAGAAATTAGCGATGTTCGCTCCAGTATCTCGTTAATGAAACAATTCATGAATAAAATACATTTGCAACGCTGATTTCATTATCATTACTTTCCTGTTGTTCTAGGCTTGGAATTTATTTTTTCCCCTAACAAACTTGCATGTATATAACTACAGTTAGGAACATAATAATGTCTTAGTTTCTGGACCGTGGTCTGGGAGAGAGATATAATAGTGATCTAACCATAGTAAATGATAAAGTTTGAGCAAAGTAGTGGAGTAAATTGGGAAATCGGGTTTTGATACCAATCTTGATTGTTCTATTTCTGTTATGTAACCTACGTAGCTTTCTGATTTTTCCCAGTTTCTAATGAAATTCCTATTCCACTATCCCTTTGATTTTCAATTATTAAACCATTGCTGAAAGTCCATTTAAAAAACACTACAGAAGCACTTGGTTTAAAAACTACATACTTATTAAAGTTGTATATTTGTCTATATTCCCGTCGGTATAATATTAACATCTCAACGTTTTAGAACACTTACAACCAATAGGCCGAACGATCAAATATTTAAAACTTTAACAAAAACCAGAAATTAATCATCTAATTATAGGTCTCGTAACTTTTTGCTCAAACGTCAATCTCAATTTGCCAAGATGGCGTATAATTTTGACATCTGTCAAATGGTATGACGACTCTATGGTAGGCGGACTTTTTGTGTCAAAACTGTGGATGATGACAATGCGATTTTTTGCCGAATTCCATTGTTGCTCTGCTATTGTTGTTTATGAGTAATTTGAGAAATATTTTGCTTCAAACAAAGATTGTTGGCGCCTTAACATTTGGCGTTTTTTCGTTCCGAGCGTGACAGGTTGCTGATAAGAAGCAGGCTTTGACGTCAGTATTTCTGTAACGTGTTTAATGCCTATTTATTACGTTATTTTTTATGGTATGTAACTGTCACGCAATGAAACGATAAAAGGAATAATCGAGAGAAAATCTGCGTGCTCAAAAAGTCTTGAATTTATGAATTAATATTTAAAAATACATTTGGTTATTCATAATTAATCGTTCAGCCCATCACTGCTGGGCACGGGCCTCCACTACAACTGAAAGATTTAGGTTTAAGTACAGCAAGTTGGCCTAGTGCGGGTTCTACCCGGGAATCGAACACAGAACACCGAAATCGCCAGCATATACTTTCATCGCGAGACCACTAATGTCAAACGGTAGACTAATATTCTGTATAATGTTAATATGATATTAATATGGATATACTGTTTGTTTTCTTTTGAAGATTAAACATGATAATTAGTTAATCTTCCTCCATCATTAAAACATCAAGTTAGTATTGAGAACGCAGTTTGTATAATTAATGAGAAACAAACAGTACACGTCGTAAAAAAAGTTTAATTTATGCAAAAAAATCTTTTCAATAAAAATGAAATGGAGATTCCAAAAAATAGCCTTATATAATTTTAATACAGATAGTTGTAAGGGAAACTTCAAAATTTTTATTTTTTGTCGGGATATTTTTAACTCCGATGGGTTTGTGATCACCGAAGCTATTATTTGCTTAGTTTTCGATCACGGCCTGAATAAACCTGTATATATTTCATACCAAAAATCATTCAAATCTGACGATTCTTTTTTTTTTAGCAAAATTGATACAAAAAGCCAAATCTTTCCTTTTTTATGGAATAAGGAGACAAACGAGCTAGTGAGCCACCTGATGTAAAGTGGTCAGCCCTGTCCATGAACACACAATACCGGAGGAATCATCGGTGTGTTACCGGCCTTTAAAGAAAATATAGAAAAAAAATCTATATATTTTTTGAATTTATCACTACAAAATATAAAACAAAGTCGCTTTCTCTGTCCCTATGTCCCTTTGTATGCTTAAATCTTTGAAACTACGCAACGGATTTTGATGCGGTTTTTTTTAATAGATAGAGTGATTGAAGAGGAAGGTTTATATGTATGATAACATCCATTAAATCCATTGCACCCGTGCGAAGCCGGGGCGGGTCCCTAGTATTTTATATTTCTATACTTTACTTTTAATTACCATGATCGGGTAAAACACTGTATTTGCTAAAAAGATTTACTTTTTCTTCTTATAGTGACTAATTGCCATCGACACCTGATAACAAATGAAGTTCCCAAGAGATTACGCAGTGCATTGTGGCAAAGACAATACAAATGCAATAGGCTCACCTCATTTCAATATAATTAGTGAAATTACCGTGAAAAGGCTTAGTACTGCTTGTCTTATAGATGCAGGTGATAATTACTATTTTAGAAGAATAAAAGCTGAACTTAATGATAACGATTAAGACTGCACTATAATCCATCATTATTATTATGGATAATTAGCCTTTTTTTTAAGCTATTGGTCGGGATTTTCTTTAACGGCAGTGATTCGTAATCAACTTAGTTATTACCTGACGTAGTTTCCGATCTGAATACATCCTGTATATAAATTATTGAATACAATAGGTCTATTGTCACGTATATTTGCCCATAAATATAGAAACAGCTGTAATTTGACTCCAAATGAACGTAAATGCAACCTAATTTATAGAATACTATTAATAAGCTAACTGGTATGTATCTACTATTTGTCTTATTCTCTTTAACATCAAAAACGATTTATTAAAACGAGACGCTATCAAATGCTGTGAACCATAATTACCTATTATAAGAAATTATTGTTATGTGACCATCGACCTACTGCTTTGAATAGAATGTTTAAATATGTTTCTTGATAATATATAAACAGGACTTACTTGTGGTCTGGTGGCACAAAATATGTACCGTGCGATCTAAAGGTCCCGGGTTCGAGTCCCGGGACGGCCAAGTGTTATAGTTGGATAGACAGTACCGTGCTCATTAAGATTACATCATCGTCATCACCAGCCTTTAAGACAATTGGACATAGAAAAATTGCCGTCTTCAATCTTCAGCCCTCCTTATCCAACTGCTGCCAGCCACCTTGCGGATATCGGCTTACAAAGCCTATCGCTCTTATCCTACCCTACTATTGCCGAGTTGTGATCTGCTTCACTTAATCGATCCAGGATATAACAAAGAAAGTTATTGTCATGTTCAAAACGTTTCTAAATATCCATAGGCTACCTGTCAAAATTAATCTGCAATTAATGAGGTTTTTGAACTTCCAACACCCGTTCTCAAAAATCCAAAGCTACATGTTAGAAATTATCTGCTTTCAATGGACGTCCAACAACGCTTGCCTATACATGAGTAAAGTACTTTTCTGCTCTATCAGACCTGCGCAGTTTAAGCCCCGCCCACTGTCATTTTAGCTTGCAAAGGAATGGATAGTAATGATTGCAATTATCACCTAAGGTTACTATAGAATTATGATTTTTTTATTTATATGTAAATTTTGAATTATGCTGGCTGTTTTGATGGTAGAATTATGAAATTTGAGTAAATTTTAGCAGATTGATAACTCCGAAAATAGTTTTCGGTAGTTATCAACCTACAATTTGTCTCGCTATTTTTAATCTAATATTTATCTAGCTTCCAGGATTAATTTGCAGGTATTTAATACAAATTGCACGCTACATCAACGCGCTTATAACGCGTAGTGTGGCTATCTAATAGATGTTTTAATCATAACATTTTATTCCTACAGAAATTCGTCGTTATCAGTTCATATACGTCCAAATTCAGGGCACGGGCCTCCTCTGGAGCTGAGAGGGTATAGGCCTTAATCCGCCACGAAAAAAAATCCTTAGAACTTTTAGGTATGCAGGTTTCCTTATGACGTTTTCCTTCACCCTCCAATTGCGATAAATGATTGTAAATACACATATAATTTCGAAAAATCAGACGGTTGATCCTGAGTCCGCCGAGATTATTCTTGCACCTAAACCCTCACTACATGCACTAGACAACTATACACCACAAACTAATAATACAAATTTAATAAACCTCAAACCGAAAGCGAGCGCTTCCCGAACGGCTTAAAATACCGAAAGCCTTTAATCTCATATCGAGTGAGTCCCATAAAGGACGTATAATCGAAAAAAAGGAACAAAAGACAGTCGCCTTATCTCTGGCCGGCGCCACGCAGTGGTGTCAACTTTTTTCATTTACGGGGACGAAATAAAACAAGAAAACACCCGTGGATCGTGGTAATTGACGGAATTTACGCGAGAGATAAGAAAAGGGTTTATAACAGGCTTCGGGAATCTTTTTTCCAGCCGTCCAGTGCGGCTACTGAGGCTGCTATTGTTGTATGTGCGTAGACCTCGTAAATTACAACTAAAAACTAAATAAATAGTCCTGAATAGCTGATGATGAATCAGCCTGCATATAGCCTTCGGTTAGGCACGGGCCTCGTCTACAACTGAGAGGGTTTAGGTCACCACTCTGTCCTATTGGGGGTCGGCGGACTACACTGATGGTAGTGTTCCTCATGACGATTTCCTTCAGCGTTAAAGTGCGTGATAATTCATTATTTATACTTACATAACTTCAAAAAATCAGACACTTTTCCTCGGGTCATGAACCGACAATATAAAAACTTCTTCCTACCCCCAAAACTCCAAAAACCTAATGAAATTAGTATATTCGATCGGATTTTATTCGTTCAAAGAATGTTAATTTGACGGTTCCATCCGCCCTGGGTTAATTATAAGGCCCCGGCCGGGTCGCCACTCGGAAGTCGCGTGTATTGGATAAATCACGGCGGGATCAAACGGCTGCCGTGGACTTTTGGGCCTTTTTGCTTTTTTAAAGGCCCAACTGACCGCCTTAGTAAAGGGTCAGTAGTCTTACCGGATTTGATTGCTAGGTTACTGTGATAAATACAAGCAACAGTCATATACATAGCTTTGACCCCACATTAGGTTACTAGGCCTGTGTCGTAGGTATCAGAGACAATGAGAGACTTTTTCGATCACACACCCAGACCTGAAACAAATATTTGTGGGCCACACGAATATTGTTCTCGGTTCGGGGATCAAACCTCCGGCCTCTAGTTTCGTATGCTGGTGTTTGAACGAAATCTACTGGCATGGAGCGCAAAAGTTACATCTTAGTTTTGTAATGTCTAATTTATAATTATTTGGGACATAAGTCTATAAAGGCTAATATTGATAAAGTTGAAAAGACAACTGGCGAAATGTGGGTGTAGAAGTGCATCTCTGCCTACCCATTCGAATACAGTCGTGAATGTATACATATCAATGTACTATCAGCAAGTTAAGTAATTACATTAATAGATTGAACAACTAGATAACAGACAAGAGAAATGAAATGGTCGCTTTGTTGTTACAGATACTATCGTAGAAATTAATCTAATGGATACGAAAATACACATGCTATATAAAAAAATGATAATTTTCCTTAACCTAGAAATTATTTACAATGTAGATATTTATGCCTGGTGTATACTTATTGTACTGTGTGAACTGTAGTACCCCAGTTTGATTCCTAGGTCGGGTAAAGTACAATTCACTTTCACTTAGGAGTACAGCACAGCTTTGACAAGTGCAGAAGACGGGAAAATATTTCTTTTTGAATTATGTATATTAAAAAGTTCGTGATAATCTTTATAGACCAAGATCCCAAAGCCGACAGACGTCACTTATTTTCTCAAGGATGAAATTAGGACCTATGGGTAGTACGATACTACGATACTATGTCGAACGAACAATTTCCTGATATCAGGTATTCAAGGTACATAAAAACGTACTTTCACGTAAATTCTCATGGCTAATTTTCACGTAATTTTATAAAGATTAGGCGCCTAAAAGACCTTATGCACGACTTAGACATCGTCTTAACAGTCCCAGTATCTAATCCTAGGAACACAGGTACTTCTGGCGTTATCAAAAACACATGTTTTCATTAAGACTTATCGTATACTTAAAGATAAATAGCATGTTTAGGAAACCTTCACAACTAAGATTATTTTGCAAGTAATTAGTTTGCCTTAGCCTAATGGTTACTGATGTAATTGCGAAAATCGTCATCAATCCATATACGCCCACTGCTGAGCACGGGTCTCCTCTACCATTGAGAGGGTTGAGGCCATAGTCCACCACGCTGGCCTAGTGCGGGTTGGCGGACTACACACCTAAGAAATTCCTACGAACTTTTAGGTGTGCAGGTTTCATCACGATGTTTTCCTTCACCGTTAAAGCAAGTGATAATTCAATTTGAATACACACATAACTTCGAAAAGTCAGAGGTGTGTGCCTGGGGTTCGAACCCGCGACCGCCGAGATTCTCGACCGCACGTCTAAACCTCGAGGCCATCACTTCTTAAAATAACTCTGGCTTATTGCGAAAATAACTCTGGCTATTGCGCTTTCAAGCCTAAACCGCTGGACCGATTTAAAATATTTTTGATATAGAAATAAACAATATGCTAGACCATAAGATACTTAATTTCTTAAATCACATTCGCCAATGCCATACCCCACATATATAGTTTTATTGAAAGTGTGATTTCAAAATGGTTGCGCAATGGACTCAGGGCCCCTCAATTTGTCGTACCAGAAAAAAGTTTGGTTTATGGCCTTGGACCACCGCGGGTTTATGATTTTGTGAGCCGGTAGCCCATCTCGCACCTCGGCCCTAGTGTGGGCCACTGGGCCGACACACAAAAAAATATTTCGATGTGATATTTACCTAGGATTTAGGAGATAGTTTTGGTAGCATTTTTGTGTCTGACACAACAAAGACAGTCAAGTCGAAATTGAAAGTTGAATGGTAATAACGTAATTTTTATACCCTACTGGGTATTTTACTAAATTCCTGTTCGGTTGAAATTATACGCAGTCTTAACTTTATGACCTTTAAATCTATTTTATAATAAGCCAGCTAAAAAAAAGTCTTGTGGCTGGGATAACTTCAAACCAACTAGAAAAGGATGCACTATATACATTTTGACGTCATCGCCATTAAGGTGCGTACGTGCGAAAGAGACAGCAAGATATCTCTACATTTCTCTTCAGTATTTAAAATATTCATTATGGCTTCTAATTTCAAAATTACTTTAACGCTCTTTGATCATACATAAGTATAATGCTAAATGTATAAAGGAGGTATGAATGATTGACGAAAATCAGGTCTAAAAAAGTTTAACAACGCCATCTAGCGGACCAAATCGAAAGCGATATCCTTGAGAATTGTTATTGTTACGACTTATTTATGTAAATAATTAGTTAGAACGGTTATTCTATCTTCGTGTGTGCATGTGCGACCTTTGCGCCCTCTAAGTTTATAATAGTTTTTATAATAAACATATGCGATTAAGTCAAGGTGACCGGCGCTGACCGAACAACAAAGGAACGAACAAAAAAGTTTTATTACAATTTTATATTTTTCCCAAATTTTGTAACGTTGATGTACCTATGGTGTCATTTACTAAGTACCTATTTATAATGCGCGCACAATGATTACACTGCTCTAAGTGAAATTAGAGTTACAGTGACTAATTTCTTTGCTGCAATTGAGGAATTCACAGAACAGTTGAATAAGACTAGTAAGGAACATTTTATTTGCGCTCAATGAGATTTAAAGAACCTAGTTAATAGTATCACATTGGACCACACAAATCCCACTTCTGGGCCCAAGGCTCCTCTACTACTGAGATATTAAGCCTTTGTCCACCACGCTAACTCACTGCTTGACAGACTACACACCCAGTGCCGGCAGTGCAGACCCTGGAGGGGCGCAGAAATGACTAGGCTAGTATCTAGTTCTATCTCATGTATGGTAGTTAAGCCTGGTTAGAGCATTTTTCAGGGGCGCAGATTTGAAGGCTCGCACCGGGTGCATAAAAGGCTAGTTACGGCACTGTACACACCTAAGGCAATTCTAAAAGTACCCTAGTTTGCCTAAGGAAAAATTCCTCTTCAATAGAGAAATTAAGCCTTGCTTCATCAATATCACCTAATGCTTGTCGATCTACAAACACAGAATCTAAAAAATCATCTACTTTGGCTAAGAAAAAAATTTAGTAAATTTTCAATATTCCCAGTTGTGTATCATGGACAAACGCACGCACGTGTCGGTTCTTATGATCGAAGAATTACCAATTTACGACTTTTTACGAGTGTATTGTATATAAAAAGCCCTTCTTTCGTCCGTGCGCTTGTAGGCGGATTGTGGGTGTTAAACTTGTGATGTGGATTTGAAAAGGGCTTTAGAAATACACTTTAATTTAGAGACTTAAGACTTGTGTTATGTTGTAATTGAAAAATGTTTGACTATAGATGGCGAAACCGAAGGTAAAAGTACCATCTTCGATTTAAGTATTAAAGAGAGAAATGGAAAATATGCATATTTGTTGATATAATAATATTATTCGTACAGGTTGCATAAAGACCGTGTAATCAAAATGCAAGCCAGGTAATAGCTGCGGTGACTACAAGGCCATTGGCGCTAAATACATTCTTCTTCTTCTTCATTAACCCATATACGCCCACTGCTGAGCACGGGTCTCCTCTACCATTGAGAGGGTTTAGGCCATAGTCCGCCACGCTGGCCTAGTGCGGGTTGGTGCTAAATACATTGCGACAAAAAATTTATTGACATTTTCCTAACAATTATAAGTTAAAATATGTACACCTGCATATTTTAACTATTTCTGAAATAATCGTATATCTCATTATTTGAGTAAAATACCATAAGACTAGTATCTTTGTTTCGGGTCAGAATTTAACCGCATAAAACAACATACATAATTTAGAAAATCCTGTATCCTTTTCCAAGCTCCGTCTAATAATTATCAAAACCACCTCAGCTTATCATCACAAGTTAAAAGAACCTTCCTTACCTTAAAAATTAAAATCTAAATAAACATTTCCAATCTTTTACCAATAACCTATCCATTCTTCGACAGAGTATTTCACTGAGCACACAACATTGCAAGCAAAATAAGTAGCCACAAACACTCGACAAACAAACGGACACATTTTAACGAAAAGCTACTTTCCACAATATTTACCTTTTAGCAAGTTGCAAGGATTTTATTGCAGGTAGGGATGGGACATGGAACCGGACTTTCGGAAATATTTGTATATGGATATTTCATTGACTGCCTTATTGTTTCAGTATAAGACCAAACAAACACAAGATCTAGGTAAATTACTGGGTCAATGAAATTGATTGGGGAATTATAATAACCACGGATTTGGAAATAAATAAATTCAACAAATAATGATTATAAGTACGTTAGTTCTTGCCTAACCTATGGAAGTCTTGTGTGGTGAGTATCATAGGATGTAGCTATAAAGAGAATAGGGTAGAAGAAAGTGTCAATCTTCTCTTGACTAAACAGGTACCCAAGCTACGGGCTTGCCTATATTAGGACCTGTCGTTACTCGAAAAATGTCCACATAAGACATGTGTGAAATAGATTTAATTTTATTTCATTTGACTAATTGTTCTTTGTCCGAAAGTCCGGTGTATTTTTCCGGCTAATCCGAAAATCATACACAAAAGTACCAACCACATCCAAACCCTTAACTTTTACTTATACCTTCACCAATACAAGTTCTTAACATTATATGACAAAATTTATCCGTCCGAAAAGCCGGAAAGCTACCGTTAGTCCGGCAACTAGGCTGCATCCCTGCACTGTTCGAACCCAAGCGCTAAGTAGATACACAAATTGCATATTGCGAGGTTAAGCCGAGGAGTACATTCATTGCTTGTGTTGAGGAAAAATACTGAAATTTAAATGCCTATGGTGGGTCGTAGAGTCGGACGAAAGTCTATTTAAATTACCTGAACTTTGTATACCAAAATTCTTTAAAGCTTTAGGCAGAAGTTTGAAAACACGTGTTTTATGCTGTATGGAATTTATTTTTGGCCGTTTCTCGAGTAAATTTCGAAAGTCTGTTTTAGCTAAACTGATTGAAATGAAGGCTAATATAACTTTAATTTTTTGACAGCCCCGTGGCGCAGTTGGCTAGACACCAGCTTGCGAAACGAGCGGGCGCGGGTTCGATCCCCACACCGAGACAAATGTTTGTGTGATCCACAAATATTTGTTTCGGGTCTGCGTGTTTGTGAGACCGAAAAGTCTCTCGTAGTTTCTGATACCCACGACACAAGACTCGTATCTTAGTGTGGGGTCAGTACTATGTATGTGACTGTTGGGTGTATTTATTTATTATTTATTTATTTATTGACACGAGAATAGAACCCAACACTTGTCTACCATACACTGCAAAATTATATTACTAATACAAATTTGAAAAGTTTTTTACGTATAAAAGCTAGAATCATAGGAACAAGTCAGCTTTGAAAAAATAATTACCTTGTTATATATTGTAAATTTTGTGATCATATCATCACGCTATGTTTCTTAGACGGCATAGTAGGCACCATGAAATAAAAAAGGTGGAAATGGAAGGAAATTCACTCATCACATGTACAAATTAAAGAAAATTAGAGCTCTTTGTAAGTCTATGGGGGAGGTCTATGTCCAACATCATTTTTCGGCTGATGATGATGATGATGGTGATGAAAGAATATCATATAAATATACATCTCCGCCTACTCCTTCTTATATAAAAATATGTTTACTATGTTTTAATGTATATGACTCATCTCAAAATATATCGCTCACTAAACCATTCACATCGGGAAATACTTTAACGTAATGGAAACTACCTACCCGTTATTTGCATAAGCGTTATAATATATGTTAAATAATGTTTATTTGTATATAATATTATGACTTTACATTGCGAATAGGAAATGTAGGTGTCAACTCAATAATTTTGTATCGCTAAACACAATTTGATGCGGTTCTTCCTAATATAACTTGTTAATTTGAAAATATTAAGATTGACAGCCCGTGTGGCTTAGTGGACGAGAGACTGGCTGTGAAATAAAGGGATGTAGATTCGATAAATACTTAATATTATTAATGTGAGTGTATTATTGTTTTTTGTGCTTTCATGTTTAAGTCAAGTGGATTCGTAATATAAGTATGGACAGCCCCATGGCATAGTTGACTAAAAACCAGTTTATGAAACTAAAGACTACGGGTTCGATCCCGTATCAAGACTAATGCTTATGTGGTCTACGAATATTTGTTTCGGGTCTGGGTTTTTGTCCGAGCGAAAAGTCTCTCGTAGTTTCTGATACCCACGACACAAGACTCGTATCTTAGTGTGGGGTCAGGACTAAGTGTGTGACTGTTGGGTGTATTTATTTATCAGTTTATCCCCGGGTGGAACGAAAATATTGTTCATCATCATCATCATATTCAGTGATACCACGCTGTCTTAGCATACATTTCTTCACAATTGTAACAAGTTCCGAAGCGTTATCAGAATACTAACGACTTGTAAACCTTTGAGAAAGATTACTATATTCTGTCTTTACCTCAACAATTACGACATTAACTTAACTACAATCTTAATATATTTTTAAGTCAACGAAACATCTTTATTACTCTAAAGCTAACGCATCAATCCACAAGGAAAGAACAATAAGGCACTTTTAAAATGGAAGAAAGTTCGAATAAATCTTCGGTTACCCCTAATGGCCGGTTTCGCGTGCATTAGCAAAAATAATAGCGGGGGTAGCTACCCCGCTTGTAAATCAATCACCCTTCTACACCCCACACTCTAACAGATTAGAAGGTTTTATATCCCCAGAGCGCAACTTTACTTGATTTCTATAAAGCAAAAAGATTTTAATCACATTTCAGATACTTCGTGTCGAAAGACCGCGATCGGAAACTAAGACAGGTAATAGTTACGATGATTATAAAGACATGGACGATTTAAAAAATTAAAAATGAGAGGTTTTTTTAAACTACCAAAAGTATTACCTAAATGTGTATGGTTATTAAGAAAACGTCAAAATTTCAATACCTATTATTGTTTACTTGTTTTTTTGGTCAACGTATTTGTAATCAGTAAATTAACAGCCCCGTGGCGCAGTTGGCTAGACACCAGCTTGCGAAACGTGCGGCCGCGGGTTCGATCCCCGCACCGAGACAAATGTTTGTGTGATCCACAAATATTTGTTTTGGGTCTGGGTGTTTGTGAGACCGAAAAAGTCTCTCGTAGTTTCTGATACCCACAATACAAGACTAGTGTCTTAGTGTGGGGTCAGGACTATGTATGTGACTGTTGGGTGTATTTATAAAAAAAAAAAAAATCACAGTAACTATTGCCTGTCTTAGTTTCCGATCACTGTCTTTTTACACTTTCATAGTTAAATAATTTAAGGTGTTTAGCAAAGATGTATTGTGTTATCCAAAAATATTGGTTTTGGTCTTGACACAAGCCTTCTTGTGTAGTGTCAAAACTTTGACTATTTTGTGTATTTATTTATTTCTAACACGTTTCACTTCTAGGTTATAGATGTGGAGCATATTGCTTTTTAAAAACTGAATTTCTAGATTTTGGAATGTTATCTAATTTTGTATAGATTTTTTTTACATATTTAGTTGCCCAATCCGGAAATCTAACTTGGATCTTTGTAATCGCTGTAGATCAAAAGAGAAACTAGGAAGGAGACTTTTAACTTATATTCAGTGCAATACTATTAATTATGTTTTATATGCATTTAAAATTATAAAACGGACCAATTTGTATGTTTTTGGCATATTAAAAAGATCTATAAAATTATGCAGCGAAAATGCAGTGATTTTAAATGCCATTTATATTTTATTATTGGTATATATTTTCAATAAATAACTCGATTAGTTAAAATAACCGAAAAAATATAATTTTATTTGAATAAATTATCACATTTTCTAACGTTGGCAGAATGTTAAAAAATCCTTGGCTTGGTAATAAAAAAATCTAAAATGTATTATGCAGAACTTAGGATTGTGTTTTGTAACAAATATATTAAAAATATAAATTTTAAACAGCAATTAAGTAGTTTGTTGTTTGTTCTGTATTAATATCACTTTTCTAGCTAAATGTATTTTATTAAACAATAATAATTTTACTGCATCGAAAATTCAATATAATATGCTAGATTTATAGAAGCAAATGGACATTATTATGCTGGCTTGGTTTTCTTTCTAATTCTAAAGAAAAACAACTAAATAATGAACTTTTTAACCTGCATCGCTGAAGAATAATAAGGTGGTTTTATAAAACTGATTATAATAAGAGATTATACTAAGAGCTAATTCGGAATGAAAATAAGAACTCTTTTAAGGTAAACTGCCGTACCGATTGTAATGATTATTTTATCAAAATAAACTTTTCGGGATCATATCACTTTCAGTTTTATTTATACCGGCATATTTACATCGACTAGTAACGGAGAATCTGAAATGTTTAGTTCGTTTATCAATAACAGTTATTAAAAGTTTGTTTTAACTATCTTTTCAGTATTTAAAGTTATACCCTAACTCTTAAATAAAATTATATTTGTGCAGTTATTTTGAATAAGTATTTCTCTTAATAAGGATAAGCAGTGATGGCCTCGAGGTTTGGGCGCGCGGTCGAGAATCTCGACGGTCGCGGGTTCGAACCCCAGGCACACACCTCTGACTTTTCGAAGTTATGTGTGTATTCACATTGAATTATCACTTGCTTTAACGGTGAAGGAAAACATCGTGATAAAACCTGCACACCTAAGAGTTCTTAGGAATTTCTTAGGTGTGTAGTCCGCCAACCCGCACTAGGCCAGCGTGGCGGACTATGGCCTAAACCCTCTTCTCAATGGTAGAGGAGACCCGTGCTCAGCAGTGGGCGTATATGGGTTGATGAAGAAATGTTTTAGGGCTAAATGTACTTATTATTTGTGAAGATGAAAATATTGGTTTATTTGATAAGAACTGCAGGGTTAGGTGCTGCTATTATTTAAAGTAACAAGAACTCAGTAAGTTTGATATATTTTGCCGTTAAATAAAATTATGGAAATAATAAAAACCGTGTAATTTGTTCGTGATAATAAATTATTACATAAACTTTTTAATATATTAAAACCATGATTTTAATTATTATTTGTCTTAAAAAAACAGTTACAATAAAATTAAATAAATTTAGCAAAGTTTTATCAACGCAATTATTTAGCGGCAACGAAATAACCAACATTGTTCATTTTAATATAATTATATCTAAATAATAAATCTTTAATTTCATTAATATAAAATTAAATATATGATTATTTACATTTTTGAATAAATTAAGTTTAGAAATAACAATGCAATTAAGTTTTTAATGCTATTAAATCAAACGAGATTTACGCCTAATCGTATTTATATTCAATGTTTGTGCCGTAAAAACAAAATATACTTATCTTTTCGATAAATGCAGATTCTGAGTGACAAATATTTAGAAGTGCATTGATAATTGGTATAATTTTATCGGCATTTTAGCACCGTAGGCCTACTTGATATAAAGCGCTCAGATAATAAAAATACAGTAGAGGGAGTTTCTATGTTAAGCAAAAGTGTTTTATGAAGAAAATTTCACGTTTGCTTAACACCGGTGAAATTTGTCCCTGCTTAACAATCCTAAGTCGTGACGTCAGAGCCCAATAAGCCCATACAAAAACCACTCACTTGGCATCATTTCTACGTGTGATGATGTGTCCATGATGTTGTGATGATGAAGCATGTCTGGTGGGGACTGCACCAGGCCCCCACCACCGCCGCTAGCCATCACCATAACTGTCAACTCTTCGATAGTGATCACCGGGCAGACAACGCGGTCACAACACTGGCACTCGACAGTTCACACAGAGAACAAACACGTCATTATTTTTCTTTTTTAATGAAAAAAAAAACAGACTACCCCCACACACGTCTACACGCGTCGGCTTTGCAGCCCGTACTGCCGCAAGACATGTATTAATTGTATAGAACGACCCCAAAGCGCATGAGCAGACCAGCCCACGATCTCATTGGCTGGCGAATAGAACGCCTTTTGAAATCCCCGCATCCGATTGGCCGGCAGCTTTCCATTTTCCCGCCCAAACGGACGGATGCTTGGCAAAATGGCGCCCCCCTGTAGCCTTCCGAATGGTTTTTTAGTTATTTTTTTTCCGCGCGCGGCCGTAAAAAATAATCCGGTCCAACATAATGAGTATGATTTATGATTTTCGATTCAGTTTTTAATGTTTTTTTCCTTTCGGTTTGTGCTTATGAAGGGTCTACTGAGATTTGCTTAAATGTTATCACTTTTATATTTATTGTAAATTGCCTGTGCTGTCTGTATACATCATACGACTTCAATATCTTAAGCCCTTATTCTTCCAAGCTGGCGTGTGATCGACGAAATATTTGGTTAAAGATTTTGCGATGATTTATATTATCAGTAATGTTTTCTTTATCTGTTTATTGCAGTATCGGAGTGACAGCATAGTGGTTATAGCATCGGTTGGTCGAAATAATAGTGTTTTGAGAATATATCAAATACCTTTTTTTTAGCTTCGGACGTAGATGGTTCGAATTTACAAATGTTGGAATAATCTACAAAACCAATTTAATCGCATTATTATTCAGGGTGAATAAAGGCCGTAACTAAAAACGTAGACAGCCATTATCGACGGATTTACAATATCCTATCATGACATTAAAAAACCCCAACAAAAAGAAATAAAAAATATTTATTAAATGTATGTAGTTGTTAGAAAAACGATTATTTTAACGGAATTTTTTTATTTTTTGTATCACAGTCTATAAAGACTGTTTTATTCTGTACCTACAGTCATATAAGTAGTTTCAAATACCAAAAAAAAGAAAATAACAACAACAACAACAACATACCTCACGCCTATATTCCGCGAAAGGGTAGGCAGAGATGCATTTCTGCACCCACATTTCGCCAGGTATGTATCAGTCCCACGTAATAGGGGGCGAGCCTATTGCCGTTTTTTGGGCACATTTCCAGACTCCGTGCTGCTACTGAGAATTTCCTAATGGAAAAACCCAATAACACCTTGCCCGACCCGGGAATCGAACCCAGGACCTCTAGATCGCACGGCACATACTTGTACCGCGAGACCACGAGGCAGTACTTAATAAAACCGATATATGCTACAAAAACCAGGAATTTCATTTGCGTATTTTTTTAATAGGTACCTATTCAAGGAATGTAATATTTTCATGATTCGTTGTAATTTTTGTCATACCTATAGAATTATACAAATATTAAATTACTGTTTGAATTCGTAATGACATAAACGATTACAGTACTGGGACTTTATTTACTTAAACTATTAAACTTATTTCCTCGAAATACATTAAAAACATCCACGTAACAAATTCTAATGGCGTATTGTCTACCCGGACATCGAACCCGTAATATTAAAGCCAAGTGAAGACGTATTTAGGTACTACGTATTAGGATCTTCAATCACTATTTGATATAATTATGTTATTAGGTACAAAAAATAAAAAATGCAAATGTCAAAATCTCTGAACCAATGTTGATAAATTTGTCTATATTTTTTTAAATATATGGGCTATGACTGCTTGTCTAAAACTATACTTAGACTAAATAGTTTGTTACGTAAACCATAAGTTCATTTCTTTCGTCACTAATTAACTTTTCAACGTGTGAGGTGGCAAAAAATGGCGACGAAACTTAGCGCCAAAAAGTCATTTGAGGAAGGGCATAGATAACGCCACTCTACGCAGATAACTTTATCTATGGCCCGCAGATGCTACGATTGCGCTTTGATGTATCCCTTGTCTATGATTTTGCTTTTTAAGGAAGGAAGTAACATCTGCAGAATTTTTTTGGGATTTTTTCTGGAGTTACTTAGGTGGTCTTAAAAAGTGACATTAAAAATACGGTATGTTTTCTTCAAGGTGTAGATTGCTCTGGGTTCAAATCTAGTTTTATGTTGTAAGTATAATGAAATATAACGTATTATTATAATAATTAAAATTATGATTACAAAAGAATACACTTTAAAAAAGATAGAAATAACAGCTCATGTAAATCCTAAAATGTAAGTATCCGTAATTTAAAGATTTCATATACCTACGTTTAGTATTCTTTGTTTTAAGCTGTCACAAATATTATCCAAAAAATCTTAATTTTCCTTTCATTACTACTAAATAATTTAGAGATTTCTGGGGCTTGAACCTACGACAACTACCGTTATAAGCATAAATTAATCATCAGTCCGATTCTCCCTGAAGTGCCGTTTGCTATAAAAATGAATTACCCACAATCAATAAGATGTCTACGTCACATCCGTCCGGTCAGCGGCTTCCGGGCTGTTTCCGTTTCCGGCCGACCCCAACTTCCGCCCGTCGACGTTTGATCGAAGCGAGAATTGCTTCTAGCCAAATTAATAATGCTTACTTGACTATTTGTACGAACAAAAAGATAATTATTATCGAAAGTGATATGAGTCAAAAATAATTTGTATTATTTAATTTAGTGGTACTACGAGTTTCTAATGCCTAGAAGGTAAGGAACGTGCTCGCTCATACTACAGAAGACTTAAGACACAGGTATAGATATTGCTATCCTTTGGGAGTTAAAGGCGTATTTATCGCAATAATATTATAGTAATGTTTTAAATCAATTTAACACACGAATTAACACGATTCTCCATAATTTGTAAGAGCTTAATAAGTATTAGTCTGAAATGAAAATAAAATATGCGAGTACATAGAAAAACCATAACTATTACTTGTCTTAATTTTCGATCAAGGTCTTTATAAAGTCTGTATGCCCAGTGGCATGTCCTCCCATAGAAACCCAATAGCTTAGCTTGCTCGACAGCCCCGTGGCGCAGTTGGCTAGACACCAGCTTGCGAAACGAGCGGCCACAGGTTCGATCCCCGCACCGAGACAAATGTTTGTGTGATCCACAAATATTTGTTTCGGGTCTGGGTGTTTGTGAGACCGAAAAGTCTCTCGTAGTGTCTGATACCCACGACACAAGACTCGTATCTTAGTGTGGGGTCTGGACTATGTGTGTGACTGTTGGGTGTATATATTTATTTATTTACTTGACAAAATTCCGAACATCAATCTTTAAGCTATAAATCATTATTTAACAAATAAAATTTAACATATATATGAAAATATCCAAACTGCAATAAACAATAATTACTAACTAGACATTACACAATTAACATGTAACGCTTTTAGGCATCTACAGGGTGTATTTAGACCGTGATCGAAAACCGAGGCAAGTAATAGCGATGGTAATTACAAACCCCCTGGCATTAAAGAAAATCCCGACAAAAAATAAAATTTTTGAGGTTTTCCATACAAACCACATACTTTTAACACCGATGGTTGTATGGAAAACGTAATTTTTTTTATTTTTTATCGCGATTTTTAATATCGCCACTGGGTTTGTGATCACCCTCGCTATTACCTGCCTCAGTTTTCGATCACGGTCTGAATACACCCTGTATATAAATACCGACATTGCATATACCATGTTTCAAGTTCAAAAACCACCTTTTTACCACACTGGAATATCATAATCATGTCTTTATACAATAATGGTGGGCTACGCGACCTATGGTACAGCTATGAGCTCAAACGAGACGCGAAACGAAGTAGGTTCTAATCAAATTAGAAAGTTCGGTAGCGTGTGCTTAGAGATGTTATGCTTTTAGGGATCCTTAGTTAAAGTCAAATCATCTTTATTAAAATTGACTTTTACATGCACTTTTGAATTGTCATTTTAGTATTTTTTTTTAAACTAGGATACTTAAGAGAGTACTTTTTACACGGGTTTCGTCTACATAAAAATGTTAAGAAAAGTATTGATTTAATTTTGTTGATTCTGCCTTGTTGTTCGGGTATTGTTTTGTGTGATTTTACCCGAGTTGGATGTCCGGATGAAAAGGCAGTAAACTTGCCCCTTTTTAAGTAGGACTGACATCTGGCGAAATATGGTTGCCTTTGGGCATTTTTTATATTTTCATTTCATTTTTATTGTCGTTACTTAAATAATCTCTTATCATTAGTTCCTAAATATTTCGCTCATCATTAAGAATAAGATAACTTAACAGTATAGATAAAAAAACATTTAACTCCCTAGCTATGCACAAAAGTTTTGGCTCTGGTATTTGAATCTGTGACCATAGAGATCCATACAGAAATAAGTGATTCCCGGATGTTACCGTTCATTGAATCGGCAGTTAGGTAAATAATTACTTTGCATAATACGACAATGACTCTTTAATCTTTACATTGACCGCTTTTTTAAATTAACTCCATGTTTCGTTTGCATGGTCTCAGGTCATAAATATTTAACTACAAATTAACTTCCCAGTACAGAACCACACGACTATGCCCAAGTCGGACCAATATAGGAGTTAATTAACATGTAAACGTCAGTTTTAAATTGTGTTCAATGTGTCTTGATCGAATTCTGTGGTGAAAACACGTGTTTTGTAATGAACGATCAAGTCGCGTCGAAATCTCGGCGGACGCTAGTTCAAAGCCTAAAGTCATTCGTAAAGTTACGAAGATAGGTGTGTTTCCATAAATATTATGCACTTTGATAAAGATAATAACGAAACAAGCCCATATAAAGTTTTACCGACTTGCACAAGATCTAGACCACCATGGTGGACCTTAGTCCTTTAATGCCTTAGTCCTCCCAGGGTTAGGTCTTAGCCTAATCCCTCTCTGTTGTGGAGGATAGTCGTGCTCTATTAGAATTAATGAGGAGTGAAATGAATATGTACATACTTGATTAGCTTTTTATTAGTATCGTTTGTTCTCGTTCCATTGCTGGGACATGCCGTTTCATTATTTTCACGAAATTTTAAACAAGGACTTACTAGCTACGGCGTGAGGGTTAACAAAAATACACTTTCATTTTCGGAGATACGAGACATGAATGATTGTATATACATAAACACTAATTGTTATGTTCCTTTAAAGGACAACAGAAGACAACTTCATTCTTACGGATGCGCTCAACGTAAATATTGTGTCAAAAGCGACAAAATGGGCAGATTATGTCCAGTGCACAAAAAAACATTACTCCATCAAACACACCGACAAAAGAGCAGCCGACGTCACAAAACTCCTTTGTCATCGTCGGAAAAAAATGAAAGATCACATTAAAACCTCCTTTGTCAAAATAGACCGTGATTTAACACTCCGATTGGCGCCATTAGACCTTTATAGATACTATCTTAAAATATTTTAAATCCCTTTGGTATGAAGACGCTTCATCAAAGCGGAAAAACTATTAAGCTTTCAACCTTCAGCTCGTCGCTCCACCGGCCCGCGCGTCACACACTACGCTCCCTGTACGTGGTCTCACAACACTCGCTCCTGAGCTCTCATCCTCTACCTTCAGCTCGTCGCTCCACCGGCCCGCGCGTCACACACTACGCTCCCTGTACGTGGTCTCACAACACTCGCTCCTGAGCTCTCATCCTCTACCTTCAGCTCGTCGCTCCACCGGCCCGCGCGTCACACACTACGCTCCCTGTACGTGGTCTCACAACACTCGCTCCTGAGCTCTCATCCTCTACCTTCAGCTCGTCGCTCCACCGGCCCGCGCGTCACACACTACGCTCCCTGTACGTGGTCTCACAACACTCGCTCCTGAGCTCTCATCCACTACCTTCAGCTCGTCGCTCCACCGGCCCGCGCGTCACACACTACGCTCCCTGTCCGTGGTCTCACAACACTCGCTCCTGAGCTCTCATCCACTACCTTCAGCTCGTCGCTCCACCGGCCCGCGCGTCACACACTACGCTCCCTGTACGTGGTCTCACAACACTCGCTCCTGAGCTCTCATCCACTACCTTCAGCTCGTCGCTCCACCGGCCCGCGCGTCACACACTACGCTCCCTGTACGTGGTAGCTCGCCCTCCCTACACTCCCGCGGCACGTACCGCATTACTCTCGCCCCACACTGTACACTCGGGGCGGATTATGCGCGCTGCGTTTGATGCGATTAGTCTTAAATCTGATCCCGCTGTCCGCTTTGCTGCGGTGTTGGGTTACTTTACAAAAACTTTGTTTGTTGACGTGTGTTTTTGTTGACCGTCACATAACGTTGGCTTACTTCAGGCTTTTGAAGTTATTTCTGCAGCGGAAGCAACGGGGCAGAAATATTCGAGACGTTAAATATCGTACCAGTGGATTTGTTCATCTTTTTTACATTTAATTTCTTTGTGTACATTGAAACATAAAAGTAACTTCTGTCTGTTCGCATCTGTGTCAATATCTGTTCGTAAGTTGACATTTTTTGGGTTTAGTTTCTCTTTGAGACGAATATCTATAATTTTTTAAAAGTAGAAAAGGGGTCTTCGAACAGCCCATTATGTCTAGGCAATCACGTACCGTTATTGCGCTATATGAAGAGCCTAGCCTGGCCTACTAGCCTAAAGTGAAAACATACACAACTTTAACTCGTATGGAAGGCCAACGTTCATTTATCAGCTGATGATGACAATTGTTTAAGCAGTAATTCGTATATGACTTGATGACAACCACCTATTTCACTTTACAACAACAATGTGTCCCTATTAGTCCCAGCCTTTTGTCACTTTATCCCAACACGAGACACAGTACGGCTGGAGCTGGCTGTCAGTTCGACTGCTTCAGTCCAGTGGCGCGAGAAAGCGGGTTACTGCTACTGTAGGGTGGGATGTACGCACTGGCCTCTGTGCCTGCTGCGGTTTACAGTTATCTACAAATTTATTTATCTATTTAGCACAAACACATCACAAATATTAAAACATTTATAGCTTACTATAGTTTGATTACATACTAATTCTGATATATGATACTTAGGTGTGGATAGCATTCTCCAAAATAGTACAATAGATAGCCTAGTGAAGAAAATTAAATACTAATTGTAGACATTATACAATATAATTTATGTCCGCGTTTTTAAGAATGTTGTTTAATTGTCTCGTGATTTCTCAGAAGTATTATTATAAAAAATTCACAAATCTGGTTAATAAAAACGTCGGTTTTATCATTTGAGGCAATGTGTAATATTACACGTGTGTAATACAAACCATTATAATATTTATAACTTAGATCTATTTTTCATGACCTTTTATGAATGCTATTCTTCAATAGCAAGAATCTTTTATAGAAATAGATTTTTTCTTTGTAGATTATCTTTAGTAACGGAGACGAGTTCACCAATGCAAAAAAACACTTCTCATTTGTGCCATAAATGAGCAAAAATGATTAAAAGCAAAAATTCACAGCGTTTAAAAAAAATGTTGCGTTTACTCTAACCAGTGCGTACTAATCCGCATCTCCCATCATCGTGCTATCGCCTTCTAAGAACGATGGCCTTTTCTTACACTTTTATTTGTCATACGTGCGTGGAATAAGGGCGCATTGTGTGCCTCAAGCGGAGCGGAAAGCGGGGCTAATGTGCGCTGAGCTTTATTTATGGGAGTGGTCGCCAAATGTGTTACGAATTAGGGTGCTTACGTTCAACGGGGCTGTTTTTTCTCCTTTTCTTTAAGAAAACCAAGTGGCTTTATTGTATTAGATGTACGTGGCATAATAATTGCGTTGGATTTTTTTTATAGCGAAAATGGACGGCAGTATTGGGTATTTAAAATATTTGGAAATGAGAAATAAATGTATGAAATAATTGGAAGCTTTGGAAAGTTTATTTAGAAATTAATGTTTTTTCTTTGCGATTCTTGTTTGGGACAAGCTGATATTGATTGGGTTTTATCATTATTAGTCTTATTACCGGTACGGAACATTTAAATTTCACGTACCTAGAAGCGAGCTTTTTGCTATCTTTCAGGAACATTTCTTGACTCCGTTCTGCTGCTGACATACGAAAAAACCAGAAAACATACAGTTATATCTTTTTTGACGGTCCCACGCAGATATACACCAAATTTCATATAGCTTTCAAATTGTTTATTAAAGGCTATACAAATATTGACCTTAAGTCAATATAAGTTAGGTATTTGTAAGCATTTAAATGTTTTTGGAAACCTTTAGCCTAACATTTATTTAAACAACACTGCCCCAGGACTCGAACCTGTTATCCCTTAATTGGACTATTTCTGCTGCGAGACCACGAGGCAATAAATCATCACCATCATCACCAAACTTTCACGTCCACAGCTAAACCTAGGCCAAAAGTATAGGCAGTCAACAATGAAGTGCAGTAAATAAAGTGCCAAATTATATTCCAGCACAGTTTTACCTGTCCATATGTCGAGTAAGTAGCTGCAGATAACGCTAATGTAAAATATTACCGTCTGTTTGTCCACTCCGGTAGTACGACAAGCGAATTACTATATCTGATACTATATCTATGTTGACATACTGTATCTGCGGATTATTTACTCAGAGTTACGGGGTGGAACATATGGCGAATATTTATAGCTAGTTTTATAGTCATTGTTGACCGACAAACTAGGCCAGCGTGGACTAAGACCTAAATCCTCATAGTAGAGGAGCCCAATGCCTAGTCCAACACGCTGGCCTAGCGTCTTTTGGTATTACTTTATATGTATTTTGTTATGAGTGTTTAGTTTTACCGTAATCTTATAAGAATCACTTTGCTTCGATGGGACGCAAAATCGTAAAAAAATCTTATATCCTTATCTAATTACTCATCTACCCTAGTACCAACAAAAATACCCAAAAGAGTCCAGTAGTGTTTTATTTATAACAAACACACTTTCTTCTTCATAGCATTAATCATCATTATTATCATTAACTGGGCGCGGACCTCCCCTGCAACTGGGAGGGTTTAGGCCCTAGGCCACAACGGACTAGTTCTCAGACTACATACTTAACAAATTCCTTAGAACTTTTAGATGTGCAGGTTTCCTCACGATGTTTTCCTTCATCGTTAATGTGTAAGCATAGATTAATGCTCCTCAATATTTTTCCATCACCAAAAAAGTCCTTTCCCGACATCGAACCGGCAACTTTAAAAACATGCTACCCTTTAAACGCTTTATCTGCCCTCTCGCTGTATATAGTCACATAATAAAACCGATACGCTTGATAATTCAACGCACTAGACTAACGCACTTGAAAGCGCTGATACTGCGTTGTTTACAAAACGTTACTGATAAGCTGTTGTTATCATTTATCATTGTGCTTATCTAGAGGGAGAGGAATCTTCACGCCACTCGCTTTTAAACATCCGAAAATAACTTATGCCAGGTTCGATTCTTGAGTAATTTTATTAGATTTAAAAAAATCTGTGGTTTGATTTGCCTTGTTAATTTGTCGAAATTATTAAGAAATATTTCTACCTACCCTTATAAAATGACGGGGGTGATATAACTTTATTATTAGCAAGAAAATGATCGTGGTTTCTAAATCATTGTTCGTTGCAGTAAAGTCAAGTTAGGTAGGTCCACTTATAGAGTAGAGTTTCACAGTTAAAGTTGCTGTGGCAGTATACTCATATTATTCATTTTGAAAACCCCGTGAAGCAGTTGGCTAGACACCAGCTTGCGAAACGAGAAGCCTCGGATTCGATTCCCGCACCGAGACAAATGTGTCTGGGATGGTGTATGCGAGATTGGAAAGTCTCTCGTAGTTTCTTATAACCACGACACAAAACTTATATCTTAGTGTGGGGTCAATACTATGTAGGTAAGTGGTACTTCCATAGAACTCCAAAGCCCAGTTTGTTCTAAAAACTCCAAATCTTTAGGCTTTAATTGTTTATTTTCCAAAAGCAATTTGACATATAAATGAGAATATCCTGAGTCCTGACCTCACAATAAACATTAGTAAACTAGACAAACACACACAAACATACCTCACGCCTATATTCCCTGAAGGGGTAGGCAGAGATGCATTTCTGCACCCACATTTCGCCAGGTATGTATCAGTCCCACGTAATAGGGGGCGAACCTATTGCCGTTTTTCGGGCACATTTCCAGACTCCGTGCTGCTACTGGGAATTTCCTAATGGAAAAACGCAATAACACTTTGCCCGACCCGGGAATCGAACCCAGGACCTCTAGATCGCACGGCACATATTTGTACCGCGAGACCACGAGGCAGTCAACACACACACACTAGTAACAGTACACTAGACATAACACAATTAACGTGTAAAGCTTTGAATCTTCTATGAAAGCACTGCCACAAATATTTGTGTGATCCTCAAATATTTGTATTTGGCCGTTTGCGAGGCTCAAAAGTCTTTCGCAGTTTTAGATTCTCACGACACAAGACTTGTATCTTAGTGTGGGGTCCGAACTGAATGTAATTTGTGGGTATAAATTATTATTAATTGCCATCAATAGACATTGAGGTCGAAAAAACAGTGTGAGAAAACATCGGCCATATGTTTGTGGAACAAAGGGTAGTCTGTTGGGCATGGACACTCGAAAACATGTCCATGATAAGGTACGTCCAATAAGAAATTATTTCTTATTGGTGTTTACTCTCGATTGACTAGGGGACCCAAGTTCGAATCTCGAGTCCAACGGACGTTAAAATAGTATTTCTCAGTAGCAACTAAGTCTACAAATGAGTTAGAAAAATGAGAGTGTGAGAATGTATGTAATTACTATTTTTATTAAAATGATTATAATTCGTTATGGTTTTATTCAATAATTCATCAAAACTAATAAATAACATGTTGCTACAAGTTTAGTATTTTGATTGCATATTGTCTCAAAGTTAAACGAAATATTTCAAAACATCCCAAACCACACTCAATAAGTCATTTGGCAGAAAGAATGTTGTTAATTTTTTACGCCACTCCCCCGGCCGGCCCCGAACCCCGAACCACCATAAATCTGCCGGACACGCGACGGCGCCGCCACGTTTTTGTACACTTTTTTTCGTCTACACATTTGGCTTAGGATCCGAGACAAAACCGGAAGCTTGTTGAGAATTTTATATATCACTTACCAAGACATGCTCAGAGAATGGATGATCTTAAATAGAACGAAGGACTGAAGGTAGTGGATGAGAGCTCAGGAGCGAGTGTTGTGAGACCACGTACAGGGAGCGTAGTGTGTGACGCGCGGGCCGGTGGAGCGACGAGCTGAAGGTAGTGGATGAGAGCTCAGGAGCGAGTGTTGTGAGACCACGTACAGGGAGCGTAGTGTGTGACGCGCGGGCCGGTGGAGCGACGAGCTGAAGGTAGTGGAAGAGAGCTCAGGAGCGAGTGTTGTGAGACCACGTACAGGGAGCGTAGTGTGTGACGCGCGGGCCGGTGGAGCGACGAGCTGAAGGTAGTGGAAGAGAGCTCAGGAGCGAGTGTTGTGAGACCACGTACAGGGAGCGTAGTGTGACGCGCGGGCCGGTGGAGCGACGAGCTGAAGGTAGTGGAAGAGAGCTCAGGAGCGAGTGTTGTGAGACCACGTACAGGGAGCGTAGTGTGTGACGCGCGGGCCGGTGGAGCGACGAGCTGAAGGTAGTGGAAGAGAGCTCAGGAGCGAGTGTTGTGAGACCACGTACAGGGAGCGTAGTGTGTGACGCGCGGGCCGGTGAAACGACGAGCTGGTAGATGAGGGCTGAGTGTTATCATAAAGTTGAACAAAAGCTTATTTAAACATCATTAAGTCACGAGGCGCGGTACTAATAATAAAAATAATTGTATACGTTGCGACGGGCGACATTCCGTGGCGGCGACGCACTTATCGACGAAATAAATTTACCCGGACCTTTAGTGTCCTTGCGGGCTCGCGTTATCCTGATACTGCTGTACCTTTTTCAAGGGGATAAAAAAAGAATTCTAAAAATGTCAACCGAGGTTGGTCATCTTTCGTGCCGTATCTCGGCACCTTCTTGTAATGGGTTCAATTCCCGAGTAATTTTCGGAAGATTATGTTCGGAATAACGAGTCATTAGTACGTTTATATTTGTGTTCTCCATATGTTTTTGAAAGTGAGTTTTTATCAAAATTTTGAAGCCACACGAAGTGTGTCGGAACATGTTTTTTTGACTTTACAGTACACCGCAAGAGATCCAGTAAGAATCATAAAACTTATTTTATGAGATGAAAAAAAAATTGTTCTTATAAAACTTATTAAGATTAATGATGATGACTTATTAAGTAGAATTCCAAACTACAATTACAGTACAATATGAAGAAACCAGAACTATTGGAAGCAAATTATCAGTAGCACAAAGCACTTTTGTCCACGAAGAATGGACAGGATCTTTTTTCTGTAAACCTTTATCTATCTAGTAAACGTAATAAGGAGACTTGCTCTTGTTATTTTAAGGGTATATTTACACTGAACTCTACAAAAAAATTCAAACAGAAATCATAGAACCTGTTTTTGAACCCTGGATTCAAACTTTGGACATGACCATCGCCCGCGTCCCTTTTTGCGAATCAGCCTTGTTTATTGAATAAAACAAAACTTGTAATGTTAAACTTGCAACCTCATCTCATTGCAAAATGTACGTAAAAAGTACAAAACACAAATTGATATAAATGATGCTATATGATTAGGGGCCGTTCAAGTATTACGTAAGCACTATAAGGGGGCGGGGGGGTTATTGCTTTGCTTATTTTGGATGACATGGGGGGCAGGGGAGTCTAGATGATGATTACGTCATCGGTAGTAATTTTTTTTTTACCGAATGGCAACCCTACATTGTCTTTGCTTGAAATCAAAACGCATTTTCGGGAATTCCCGCAAATAATGCATACGGCTAGGCACTCGCTTTAGAACCGAGTAGGGGAATTACCGCGCGCTATTCACTTGCCTAAATTTCCTCTATCAGTGTATTGTTTCGTTTGGATCCTATAGCGAGTAGACGTATTGTAAGCATAGCAAAACAAGTTAACATTTGTGTTACTGTTGATTCCATTAGCTAAAGTTTAATGTTTAAATAAGATGTCGTTTCAAATAGACAAATCCAAGTTATACCAAAAATTGTTTGAAAGTTTTAAGAAATCTCATACAAGTACGAAAGTACAAAATGTACAAAAATTAGTTAACGAAGTGTGGCGCAATTATAAATTACAAGCAAAGTCCGACAAGGAACTAGATATTATTGTATCTAAGAGAATTGAAGAAGAATTGCAAGCGGCGACTAGGAATAAATCCAATCTACTACATTTTTTTTCTAAGGTGAGTGACGAAATAATTTTACGTACCTTTGAGTACTAGAAATATTAAAAGTCGCCAAGAAGTTTCTTTTTACATTTTGTAACAATAATTTAGACGTTTTTATGATTACAAAATATTATGGCCTATCTCGAAGTATAGAGGTAATGTTCATTATATAGATTTACTAGCTTTTGCCCGCGACTCCGTCCGCGTAGACTCTAGGGTTAAGTGCAGAGAGATTTTCCCATTTATAACATGTTTATCCCACGGGAATACATTTTCCAGGATAATATTATTCCATGTTAATTCTGTGAGCCCTATCAACCTCTATACCAAAAATCATTCAATTCGCTTTGGTAGTTCACGAAATACCCATTCCCACGGGAATACTACATTTTCCGGGATAAAAAGTATCCTATGTCCTTTCCTGATGTATAAGCTATATTATTGTAAAGTTTCATTAAAATCCATTTAGTAGTTTTTACGTGAAAGCGTAACAGACAGACAGACAGACAGACAGAGTTACTTTCGCATTTATAATATTAGTATGGATTTTTTATGATTGATTCCGTCAATTGGTCACAAAATACAGGTGTTAATTTTCTGTATGTGATGGGTTCGATTCGATTAGATTAGATTATTTAAAGCCTTTAAATAATAATTATTTTTAGCCTTTAAATAATAAATTTAAGGTCTTTAAATAATATTTAAATGCTGTTTTTATTTCATACTTTGTATTTATGCAGCTTAATAAGAAAATAATTAATAGAAAGTTTTTATTTTTAGGCAACGACTACCTATAAACCTGCAGAAAAAACACAAATTATACAGCCAGCTTCAAATATTAAAAAACAGGAAGAAGATAAAATAAAACCCGGTAATGAATCACAACAGCAATGCGAAAATAATGAAAATGCAGATAAACAGAGAGCAAAACCTTCTCAGGAAGCTATGAAAAATAAGATTGCTCTACTCGAAAAAAATCTGAATGCTTTGTATTCTGCCAGAGATACTATGCCAAGCCGTGCTGAAGTTGATAAACAGATCATTAAGTTGCGCGACGAAATAAAAACAGCAAAACAGTCTTTAAACAGAAAGGTTCAAAACGCAGTTGCCCAGAAGAAACACAGGGATGGTATAAAAAGAAAGTTAGAAGATATTTGTCATGAAAATCCAGAAATAAAAAAAAGACTATCTCTGAGGGATTCAGTGGGACGTCCTAATCTTGAAAGCAATCAACCATTACTATTGAAAACAATTGCGGATATAGCTTTATTTGGGAGTGCAGCAGATGATAGAAGACGAACGGAATCTATTCGCAGCGTAAAAACTCTTGATGAACTCACACAAGAATTACGTAAAATAGGATTTGATATTAGTCGCAGTGGGACATATCTTCGTTTGATTCCCAGAAAATCTAATTCTGTAGAGGGACGAAGACATGTATCGACAGTCCCTGTTAAGCTCATCCGGGCTCAAACTGATCTTCACAAGAGCCACTTAGATAGCAAGTTCGCTGAAACATCAATTAATTATTTAGAGAACATAGCATCCATACTTGGACCAGATCAAGTATTTTTCATATCTCAAGATGATAAAGCTCGAGTCCCTATTGGCGTAACTGCGGCAAATAAGCAAGCACCTCTTCTAATGCACATGGAATATAGAGTCAAATTGCCTGATCACGATTGGGTAATCGCTGAGCGTCATAAATTAATACCATCTGTTTATGCTGGTATCAAAATCACTTCCAGTATGCTAGGACAACCGCAAGCCGTTGGATATTCTGGACCAACATATATCGCTATTCGAAGTGGAAAGCATAGTTCATCTACTGCTAATACTCATGCTCAGGATTTCGAGACGCTTCTCGAACTTGAAGAGTTTCGACCATTAGCTAAAACTGACAATGGACTAGTAAAACCAGTGGTAATCATGACGGTTGATGGAGGGCCAGATGAAAATCCGCGTTATCAAAAAGTCATAGGGTTTGCTATACAACACTTTAAGCGACATAATCTCGATGCATTGTTTTTAGCTACCAATGCTCCTGGAAGAAGTGCGTATAACAGAGTAGAGCGCAGAATGGCTCCTCTTAGTCGCGAACTGGCTGGTTTAATTTTGCCTCATGACCATTTTGGGTCTCATTTGGATGAACGTGGCGTTACAATTGATAAACATTTAGAAAGATCTAATTTCGAATTCGCAGGAACTGTATTAGCTGAAATATGGAGTTCAATGGTAATTGATGGCTATAATGTTACTGCAAAATATGTTGAGGCAGGTGATCAAGATCTTCCTGATTTTCCAGACATTAAATGGTATTCAGAACATGTACGTGAAAGCCAATACTTGCTTCAAATTGTAAAATGTAAAAATACAGAATGCTGTCGTCCAAGAAGTGGCCTATTTAGATTACTAGACAACAGGTTTCTTCCACCACCTGTAAAAGTAAAACAAACAGTTAATGACTTGGTTTTGGATGAAGGAGGACAATTTCTTAATCTTCCAGTCAATTTAGCTCTACGCTTAAGTGCTTCACTCAAAGATTTCCTGCAAATGCCCTACGATTATTTTTGTCCAACGGTAAAATTGAGGCTATCAAGTCGAACATGCAAAACGTGTGGTCTTTATCATGCTTCCGTCAAGTCACTAAATCGTCACATCGAGAAGATCCATAAAAAAGTAAACACGCACACTGATAGGAAAATTAGACCTGTAAGAGTCGCTGCTCGTCGTGCTAATGAACTGATGTGCATTATTCAAAATTTAGAGCACCATGATGTTGAATGGCTCGATGAGAACGACGTAGACATTCCAAAATCGGAAGAAAGTGAGCAGACTTACAACACTGAGCAGCAATCCAAGCAATCCAATGTCATCGAAAACTTAGAATCATGGATTCGGGTTTCATGGACTGAAGACTGTTAATTTGAATTTAATATGTGTACCAAAAATTTAAAACAAGTTTGTTATGTTTGTAAGATTATAATATTTTTGTTACTCTATGTTGAATACCATATCAGTAAAATCTCTCCATCCTAAATCTATTTTCTTATTTTTAAAATTATAATTATAACCTTATAATTACAATATTTAAAAAAACAATACATTAATTGAAAAATGTTTACGTAAGCATGGGGGTAGGGGGTAAGAGCTTTGCTTACTTTTGCTGACAAGGGGGATGGGGGGGTAAATAATTGTAATAAATCTGCTTACGTAATACTTGAACGGTCCCTTATAAATAGCGCAGTCATTTTTGTTCTATTTTTTATATTTAAGGGGTGATTCTCGTTTATTGGGGTTACATTGGGATCATCAGCATACACGTCATGTATCAAATATATATGTTAAAAACGACTCTATAATTTGATCAAATTTGTGTATTCTATATAGTTAAAAGAGGACATTTTAAGTCACTGAGAAGGACTAAGACCAAATTCGTTTAATTGTTGAAATGGGTACTCTCAGAAATAAGACGTCTATACGTCTCAACGAGCGGCCGCGGGTTCGATTCCCGCACCGAGACAAATGTTTGTGTGATCCACAAATATTTGTTTCGGGTCTGGGTGTTTGTGAGACCGAAAAGTCTCTCGTAGTTTCTGATACCCACGACACAAGACTCGTATCTTACTGTGGGGTCAGGACTATGTATGTGACTGTTGGGTGTATTTATTATTTATTTATTATTTAAATGAATACAGTGGTAATATTGTGTACTTTTATGAAAATAAAAAGTTTGTAACAAGCCATTATTTTTGTCCATTATGAAATTTTATTATAAAACTGAGACGGAAAACCAAACGAAAAGTTTTAACATTACACATAATAGCAGCTAGCTGCACCACCCCTTCGGACACAGAAGCATACATATTTTAAGTAAGTTTAGTTACAAAATATTCAAAATAGACATGTTCATTCAACAATGCGTTCATGTCAAAATGTGTGAGTTAATTCGACAAACAATTGGGCTTATAACAATATGCATAATGGAATTACGAGAGGGCTGTTTGTGCGAAATCCTTTGTTAATACCATAATGCAAATTTAAATACATTTTATTATGACTCGTAGTCTTGCGGTACAAGAATCTCATGCGATCTAGAGCTTCAGGTTCGATAGGGTCGGACAGTCATTGAGTTTTTCTATTAGGAAATTCTCAGTAGCAGCACGAAGTTTGGTATTTTGCTTGAAGAACGGTAATAAGTTCGCCTCCTAAGTAGGACTGATACATAACTGGCGAATTGTAGGTGTCAAATTGCACCTCTGCCTACGCCTTCGGGGAAACGGAATTATTTTTAATACAGTTAATTAATGACGAAGGAGCATGCTGCATGCAAAACATATTATAATAGAATATCCTATTAAATACACACTCAATGTTTCAACTGACTGAATTGCATGAGCCAATAGCCACAGCAATTAGTTAAATCGTATCTTTTAGTGCTGGTTCGAACAAAATTAAGTCTTTGCAAAGGTATGTGTAAAATTATATTCACTTTAATAATTAGATGAAATATCGTATTAAAACAAACTAAGTAAATTTTTAATTATTTAAAGTTTTGTAACACGCAATTGGCCAGCTTGGCGGGCTAAGCCCTAACCACTCCCAACAAAAGGGAACCAATACTTAAGATACATAATCCTTGAATTTCTCCTAATTCTTCGCTATCATTTCGTCTTCTAGTTTGAAAGATATAATTTAAGGTATTTTAAAAATCCAAGAACACAGCAGACTTGGATTGGAAAGAACAGAACAGACATTAAACTTACTTAAGACTTGAGAATCTAAAACGCCAATTTTTTCCCAAAAGACACCCTTAAAACATGAAAAGACTAACCAACCCTCTGGGCATATTAAAGGGATCAATTGAACAAAATCAGTACAGCTTGGACGGTAATATTTATACGTTATAGTAAAATTAATATTCATACAGGCGATTCAATAAAATACATTTTTCTTTGATGTGTCAGTCATGCCACCCTTTACAGACCTGTGTGGTTTTGATACTTGATGCTTTTATGTTCTAGAAAATATTCGGTATATTAGTGTTTTTAAATAGTGTTATATATTAAAAGCCTAAAAGTATGCTAGTCTAGTAATTTATAGTAAAAAATGTAAATTAGGAATTAATTTATTTTCAAATATAATTTCATATACCTATTACTAAGCTGGTTTGACGTAGGTTGCCAATTTATGTTTTGAACGATTTTTTAAAGTGTCAACATATAAATTATGAATTAAGTGTCAATTGCATAAATATTGTATAATTTTACCGGTTTCAGAATCCATTAGATCATCGAAAAAACACTGCAATAAATTTCAAAAACTTTAAATCTCATTTAATATTAATAAATTTTAAATTCAAATAGAGTTAATTCTAACTTTATTTATAAATAATACGACAGAAAACCATGAAAAAAATACAAAATTATCTGCACTACAATTATCAGTCTTATCACTGAAGACGATCTCTTAGGTACATAGGTCTTAAAAATAATATTTCAATGACAAATTACAAAAAAAACACAACAACACCTTAATAATTTGATCCATTATCACCTCCAAACACAATAAACCCATCAAGTATCAAATATTTAAATCCATACACATTTCCTCGACGACATATGCGCTTACATCTCCACCCCACACTAAGTTCGCATCATTGCATTCACCACTTATTATATTAAATTACACTTCATTATGTCCACCTAAAAAGTGCTAGACACAGAGATATGGGCATATGGTACGAATATGTAGAACCGCTGTCTTGCAAAAATTGATAGTTATGTTGCGTTTCGTTTGGGGAGTAAGATTGCTTGGGAAATAAAATCGATAGATGTTAGCCCATATTGTACATTCCACTGTTGGGCATGGCTTGCTCGTGAATTTTTTTTTGCACCGTTTAATTTTGTGATAATTTATTGCACACGCATTCATTTTGAAACGTAGAAGTGTGTTTATTTATTAAATTAATTATTTCGTTATAACCCAATTTTTAACCGGCAAACAACAATAATGTAAGTAACGCGACCATGATGGCTGTTTTGTCTTCCAACCTTCAGAAAACTCTCGAGTTTAAAAGTTATATCCATAATCAATGGAAACGGGAAATGAAAACATTGTTAAAAATATTCTAAACACAGACCCGATTAAATATTTTTTCCTCTACCAAACCGCACTAGACTATTCTGGCCTTAGTCCTGCCTCCAATATAATCAACTATTAAAAAACACACACACCCCCGCACCCCAAATCAATGAGAACGCGAGTGTGAAATATAAACAAACCCGGAAACTTTCCCATAACGATAATGAAACAAACACGCCGACAAAAAAACACGATTTTTGTATTAAAACGAAGGGAAATCGGAATTACTAGGGCGCCGTGATTCAATGATTAAACGCGATGACTCTCTGATTATTTTTACGTAAATATCGGGGGTTCATTGACTGCGGAATTTTGACAATGGAGGAGTGTACACACCCCTGTGTTCTAAAAAATAAGAGACTATACAAATATACTAAATAATTAAAAAATGGACTGACACACGTCTTTTACGTTCTTCACAAACCCGTACTAGGCCAGCGTGGTGGACTAAGGCCAAACCCTTTTCAGTAGTATAGGAGACCCGTGTCCAGCAATGAGACATGTATGGGCTATTGATGATGTATCCAGTCCAAATTATTTTGGACTAGCAACGATGGCTTGAAACGGTCACTTTTATATTCAGAAACAGAAAATATTTGGTGTCGCAAACTAAGATTTTAACATTATAATTTGCTCCTTCTAGAACCATACTTTACAGCAACTTTGTCTGCAACTGCGAAACATAAAACTTCAAAAGTGTTTTAATTATTTTGCCACATTTTCTATTATTGCTCCACTTCTATTGATCTTAACGTGATGATATAGTTATAACCATCCTCGATAAATAGGTTATCTAACACTGAAAGAATCTGTTAAAGACCAGTAGTTCCTGAGATAAACAAGTTCAATAATTATCAAACTCATCAGCTTTATAAATTTAGTAAAAATTCACGTTTTTAAATTAAAGGTTGATTAGGTATTAATGTTCTAACTTCTGATAAATGCGTGTCTAGATGTATATGAATTAATAAATTATAGAAAACATTCAGGTTTAAGATGACTATTCCGCTCATATGGTGGATCTTTTGCTAGTCAAAAGTAGCTTTATTTACTTACAACTCAACACTTACTATTCTTATTTAATTTTACAATGGCGACGTCTCGGATTTATGGCGCACATTGAAATAAAACTAATAATTAGCCGACAATTCAAACGACACATTAACCGAAGGGTGCACACGCATATTGTTCACAAACCGACCAAGCTCGAGCGAAATTTACTGATAGGGTTCTGTAGGTAATGATAACACGTTTTACGACTTAATAGAGATGCCTTTTCAGACAATTATTATCCAGTATTTATTCAATCCATATTACTAGGATAATAAAATCTACGAAAATATTTTCTGTTGAAGGCCTCAAATCACTTTCGTCATTTTATCTTCCGGTAATATTTATGAATTATTATGTACTTTAATGGTAATGGAAAACGTCGGAAATAAACATGCACAAAATTACTGTTACGAATTTCCTAGGTGCGTAGTCAGCCAACCTGTATTTGACCAGCATGGTGAACTAATGCATTAACACTTTCAGCTTTAGATGAGATCCGGACCCAACAGCAGGCCTTATAATGATGGACGACTATATTGACGATGACATTACTGAACTTATAAAATCTACAGAAATTTCCCTCAAAACGCCTCAGTACTCAATCTTACTAAGTCACTTTCATCGTCTTTCACCTAAACTACCTATTCCAGCCGCCTCTACCCTAAGGACCCCTAACCGACCGCATAGTTCGGCATTAAGTAATGAACACACAACACGAACGGCCGTCGCCGCGTGCGCCGCCACGTGCGCGCTAATGCGAGGCATTGTCACTCTCACATCCCCAGTGGGAGCACACCTTAATGTTGGCTATGGAAAATAAATAAATATGTACAAAAGTAACAAACAGAGTCCTGGTTGGATTGTGACAATTTAGGTCCCCTCGGATTCGCTGAGCTTCTTTGCTCGGCGTCATTACTGTGCGTGCTGTTGATCCTGGAGCACACGAGTTGCAGTGGCGGGTGTGTGGTGGGACAGAAACAAAAAGACATACCTTTGACCCAACATTTAGATACAAGGCCTGTGTCATATTATATGAAACAACGAGGATCTTTTCAGATTCCAAACACCTAGACCCGAAACAAAATTGTCTCGGTGCAACGGGTAAACCCGTGGCCTTTCTTTACGAAAGCTATCTTCACCACGGAACTGGTCAAACATTTATATACTTAGAATAATGTCCGAAAAACGGCAAAATCCGAAATGAACTTCGGGAAATGAACAAAAATCCTCCTCTGCCTACATCTTCGGTGAATATAAGCTTGTCGTTATGTATTTACACTCACTTCTACTCATGGCTTGGTATATGTGAGCTTCACCGTAGATCGTAAATGGGAGACAAAATTGTAGAAGTAATGTTTAGTCCCACGTAATATAATATGTCTGGAAATATTTCAAAAACTTAGTAGTAGACTGAGAATTTCCTAAAAGAAAACCTAAAAAAACTTTGCATCACCCGAAAATTACACACAACATTTAAGCTACTGAACCAATAACCCAAACCTTTATAATATTGCCACCCTAAAATCTTCTAAAAGTTTCTAATAAAATACTTATGCTATATTTATCCATTCTATCAAAACTGCTTACAGTAACCGGCACGCTTCAGGGCGTTTCGGCCATCTTGTAAATAGCAGTGATACTTCCCGCCATTTTTTGCCATGATAAATGGCGGTACAAATGCTTCCGCTTCCGGTGGCGGGAAACGTTTTGGGGATTTGATCCGCGGTTAAGCTGACTTTACGATTAAAGCGATGAATACTGATGACATGATGAAAAATGATAGAATAGGGCTCTGGAGAGAAAAAAAAGTGGAAGTCACGGGTTCGAATACGATTCTCAAAGCTGTGAAAGATTATTATTATATAGGTACAGGTGTATTCAGACCGTGATCGAAAACTAAGGCAGGTAAAAGTTACGGTGATTACCGAAGAAAATCTCGACAAAATACAAAAGAAAATGACGTTTTCCTAACAAACATAGGTATTAAATGTGTGTGATTATTAGGAAAATGACAATTTTTGTACTTTTTGTCAGGATTTTTCATGACACCAATGGGTTAATAACCACAGTAGTTATTACCTGCCTTAGCTTTTGATGAAAGTCTAAACACACCCTGTATTTATGAAAAATAGTTTCTAATTTTAATGACGAAGAAAACATATATAAAACCGTTTTTTCCTTCTCAAGTCCGTCGCAAGAATCGAACTCGAGACCTTACATTTTCACCACGGAACCAAAAGGTATTCGTTCACATAACGTTTAAAAATCTACTGACCGCTTGTTACAAAGCCTATAATTACAATCTCATTATGTACCGACTTAAAAGTATTTGCTTGTAAGAACTTGTATTGTCCACTTTAAATAGCCACTCTTTCTAGGCCACTGGTTTTCACCATCAATCCTTTTTTTCTTTGCACCCTTTTGTTTTAAAAAAAGTCGTGGTAATTGTTCTTAAGTACAAGAAGTAAGTATGAAAACTTTTGAATATATTAGGAAGTATTAAAATTTCCAATTTTCGATGTTTTTTACTATCTGTATAATGGTGAGGCCTTTTAAAAATTGTTCAACTAGTTTGAGCTGAACAATGATACAGTACAGTTGTCTAGACACCAACTGACGAAATGAGAGTGGGTTCGATCTCTACGCCGCGACAAATGTTTGTGTCATCCAAAAATATGTTTGTGAGAACGAAAAGTCTCTCGTAGTCTCTGACACCCACGACACAAGATTTGTGTCTTAATGTGGGTCAGGACTATACCTTTGTATCATCAACAACCCATATACGTCCCACTGCTGGGCACGGGTCTCCTCTACCAGTGAGAGGGTTTAGGCCATAGTCCACCACGCTGGCCTATTGCGGGCTGGCGGACTACACACCTAAGAAATTCCTAAGAACTTTTAGGTGTGCAGGTTTTATCACGATGTTTTCCTATCTATGTATATGTGACTGTTATTTAATCTACCATTCTGCGTTCGAGGTAGTCAATAATGTTTTAAATTTCTATCTTTTTTCCTGATCATTTTCAATGTATAAACCGAATCTATTTATACGGGTATATTGAAATCTACAAATATATTACCTGCTGATAATATTTTGATACTATATTATCAGTGTGTTTTGTTTTTAATATTTTTATTCATCTCCTATCACAAACGATAGCTTTTTTATTGCCGTGCTTTTACAAAAATTATTGATAAAAATGCTCAAATCGTGAATCTGAATAATTTGCACCAAAGTACCGGGCCTTTCCAGATATTTCATTCAATATTTTATTTTCTTATAATATTTCGATGTAAAACACGGCCATAATTCGGTAGTATTATTCTAATAAGAATAACAAAAACTATCCATTACATCTAACAGGATTTTCCTAATTTCCTCACCCTCGTGGTTGTTAATAAAAATTGCAAACAGGGATTCGAACCGGCTGCGGCTTAGCAGTCGATCTATCACCGCATTACTTAGCTTAAGCGGATAGAAAATTATTATATTACACCGCGAGAGTGAAGCAAGATTTGAAAAAAATCGTATGTCGTACGTATGGTTTAAGATTCGATTTTCATGTCGTTCAGAATCTTGTAAGAAAGAAGCTTAGTAAAATAAATGAAACATAATGAACTCACAACCTATTATCATCTGCTGAGCACGGGTCTCCTCTACCATTGAGAGGGTTAAGGCCATAGTCCACCACGCTGGCCTAGTGCGGGTTGGCGGACTACACACTTAAGAAATTCCTAAGAACTCTTAGGTGTGCAGGTTTCATCACGATGTTTTCCTTCACCGTTAAAGCAAGTGATAATTCAATGTGAATACACACATAACTTCGAAAAGTCAGAGGTGTGTGCCTGGGGCTCGAACCCGCGACCGTCGAGATTCTCGACCGTGCGCCCAAACCTCAAGGCCATCACTGCTTGATAAGCCCAAAAATGTTTCACTTTAATTGTGTAATGTGTAGTTTATAATTTTTTATCGTGGTTTCGGGATAAATGCATTTATATGTGAAATTGCTTTTGTTAAGAAAATATTTAAAGTTCAAAGCTTAAGTTTTGTAACGTAAGCTTTTGGGCTTCTATAGAAGTAGGTACCGCTCCTTGTAAATGTACCTACTCCTATGTATTAGTAATCATCATCATCATCATCATCATCATTATCAGCAGCCAATATTCGTCCACTGCTGGACATAGGCCTCCCCCAATGACTATTATATGATGTATTAGTAATATATAGAATAAATCAGATATCTGGAGAAAGTAACAAAGGAAAATACATTTTAACCCAAATATCTTCTTGATCTTGTTCTTATAAGACTCAATTTAACAAAGCCAAAGGTACGAGTCCTTTCATCAACCAATATACGCCCACTGCTGAGCACGGGTCTCCTCTACCATTGAGAGGGTTTTAGGCCATAGTCCACCACGCTGGCCTAGTGCGGGTTGGCGGACTACACACCTAAGAAATTCCTAAGAACTTTTAGGTGTGCAGGTTTCATCACGATGTTTTCCTTCACCGTTAAAGCAAGTGATAATTCAATTTGAAAGGTACGAGTATCTAACAATAACTTGTAATCTTACATGACGCCATCCAAAAACATTATTATAAAACTCATGAATGTGTGGTGTAGAATCATGCGGTGTGTTGTGTTGAAAAAATCCACCAAACCGTGGTGCATTAGGAAAATTGGATGTAAGTAAACAGTGGAATTAACAAGGGGACGAATTTGGGAACTTAGTGCGGGTTATACCTACTGTGATATTAAATAAATACTATGGACTTGTAAATGTTATATGATTTTGGGTTTTAGTGTGGTATTTTGGTAACAATTGGATAGTATAAAAATGCTTCATTTTTAATGTAGAATCTGCAGTAGGCATCATTACTTGTGGTTGTTTGTTTATCAATACATACTCTGTTCATTGATCAGTTTTTGTTAATATTTACTCATTTGTTTCTCTGTATCTCTATGCAACATTGAATTATCGAATGTTTGACGCCAATGACCACGAATCAACCCATTATTTTGTTATGCAGTGATGATTTTTCCTTTGAAATTACCAAGAGCACAAAAATATACCGATTTAGTTCGAAATATAAGGAGATTTTCTAGGAAACTCGGGATGGCTATGAATTACAGAGAGATTCGAATTACCGCTGGTTTTAATTAACCCTCTAGCCAGCATGCCCGCCTTAAGGCAGGCTTAATTCATATATCAATTGCAGGTCCATAGACAATTTTTAGAACGTAATACGGTAACGCCGTCTTTAGTCTATTATTTTCACCAATAAGAAGTCAAGTAATCATGACAATTATTTTTTACGCCTAGATTTTTTTTCGCTATGTAATAAACCTGCCATGATTTTTTTAATTGACACAAAAACTGGCCGGTTAGAGGGCTAATAAGAGTTAACTTGTGTATTAAACAAAATCACCAAGTCCGTCCCAGCGTAACATCCGATTATGGATGCACCGCCGCCCTGCAAGTTTGTACAACTGCACCCCACTACTATTATTGGGTGAATTATGCGGGGGAATTCACACATTGCTTTACCAATAATCAAAAACGACGCTACAAGTAATGAAATTATTGATAGCTCTTTTGGAAAGTTACCAATGGTCAAACATTTTTACTTTTATAAATGAATTAATTCTCAATAACTTTAACGGTATAAGAACACATTGTGGGGAAACCTGCATACCTAAAAAAGTTCTTGAGACTTTTGTAGCTGTTTAGTCCAACCAACCCGCACTAAGCCAATGTGGTGGACTAAGACCTTCTTCTTCTTCTTCATCAACCCATATACGCCCACTGCTGAGCACGGGTCTCCTCTACCATTGAGAGGGTTTATTAGGCCAAAGTCCACCACGCTGGCCTAGTGCGGGTTGGCGGACTACACACCTAAGAAATTCCTAAGAACTCTTAGGTGTGCAGGTTTCATCACGATGTTTTCCTTCACCGTTAAAGCAAGTGATCATTCAATGTGAATACACACATAACTTCGAAAAGTCAGAGGTGTGTGCCTGGGGTTCGATCCCGCGACCGCCGAGATTCTCGACCGCGCGCCCAAACCTCAAGACCTTCACCTTTACATTAAATACGCCTTTAAAGTTAAGAGAACATAAATTGCAGTGGCTCGTTCATCGCTTATAAGAATGTCATGATTTCATAAAAGAGCACCATAATTATGATCATCAGATTATATACGTGCCTTGGCTTGGCACACGGCTGTCATTACTTTCTACACAATAACTCCCTTTTGTATACTTAAAATAATCTGATATTTACATACATAAACTTTTAAAAAAGACATAAAAATACCTTGCAAATTTACGGTTATTATCTATCTACGACCCAAGGACCAAGACAAGCCGCCTTACGGTTGCCGTGTCTAATATCACAGCTTTCTATATCTATTATCTAGGTTTTAGCCCAACAACGAATTTAGAGCTTTCCGACTGCTATTTGAATTACATTACAATATGTGATAAAGACAAACATAGAAAAAATATATGTCTGTCTCTTTTACTGTCGCTTTTTCGTTTCATTGACTTTCAAATCGAACAATACTTAAAATGTTTCACTTAAATGATACTAAAATATAGTCAAATGTGTGAGTGATCCACAAATATTTGTTTCGGGTCTGGATGTTTGTGAGACCGAAAAGTCTCGTAGTTTCTGATACCCACGACACAAGACTCGTATCTTAGTGTGGGGTCAGGACTATGTGTGTGACTGTTGGGTGTATTTATTTATTATATAAAAACAAAGTTACACTCTACTAGTTTCAAAAAACACAATTTCCCTTCAAAAAGGGGCTACAATAAATAATTATGTTTAGGTGTTTATTTCGGCAGTTCATTAAAGTCACACGGCACGTAACGTCGCCGACGCGTGCGCGATCCGTCACGGAGTTCGTTCACACGCCTCCGGGGTTAGCCTTTCGACACGGATCCGACACGATCACGATGGATACGCTACGGGGAATGCTCTACTTCGCTGGAAATTAATGTAGCAAAAGATATCTATTGAATAGATATTATTTAATAGTGTAGGTCGTTCTTTTGGGATGCAATCTTGAATTTCATACTCATCCCACGAGAACAGATTTTCCTGCGATAAAAAGTAGCCTATGTTACTTCAGGGGATTCTATCTATCTATCTTAATCATCATCAACCTCATTCATCATCCTTCAATCATCATCCATAATTTTTTGTACTTGCGACGTAAAGATTATTTGTGTTCAATGTTCATTTGTCCACATACGTCCCACTGCTGGGCACGGACTTCCTCTACAACTAACAAAGTTTAGGCCTTAGTCCACCACTTTATTAGACTTATTATTACTTTATTTACACACCTAAGAAGTTCCTAAGAACTTTTAAAGTGTACCCACACTGTACAGGTTTCATCACTATGTTTTCCTTCACCGTTAAAGCACGTAATAATTGTTTGTAAAGTAAAAGATTTGAACCCTCGATCGCTGAGATTCTCGAATAAACAATCTAAATAATATTCCATAAAAACATGTAGAGCATTTTTCCCAGCGTTGCGCACCAAAACAAGCGCAATTGCAACAATATGGTTACAAATGAAGTTCTCACGGAACCGAAATCTACTTTAATTACTACGCATCTTCACGGTTTAACCACCATGGGAGGGGCAGCGGTGATACTTCATTATTTAACAATACATCCGTCCATAAATCATTTTGTTCCCCAACAATGTGACGAAAAACACATCATATAGAAATTACTTAGTTTTATTTCATCCTGCCAATAAGGTACAGGTTCGAATCTTTAGTAAAAGTAGTAGAAAACAACGTAATAGTTGAGTTTGAGTATAGAAGCAGTGATGGCCTTGAGGTAGGTACCTGCCTACAAACCCCGGACACACAACTCTAATTTTTCCCAGTTAAAGCTGTTTTAGCCAGTTGTAGCCAAGCCGCACAAGGCCAGCGTGGTGGACTATGGCCTAAACCCTCTCAAAGGTAGAGGAGACCCGTGCTCAGCAGTGGGCGTATATGGGTTGATGAAGTTGAAGTAAGTTTTCAAATTGAATTATCACTTACTTTGACGGTGAGGGAAAACATCGTGATGAAACCCACACTATGTTAAGGTGGCGGACCAAAGTTAGACTTAGGTAAGTGGATTTTTGGACTCTCCTCTCAATGGTAGAGGAGGCCCGTACCCAGCTGTGGAACATAAATGGGCTGATAATGATCCCGGAGTCTTAATATACGGCCCGAAATACGATTGCCTCTTATTATCAGATATTACGATACTTATATTACAACTAGCTTTTGCCCGCGACTCCGTCCGCGTAGACTACAGGGTTGAGTCCTGAATGAAAATAATTTATAGTTTATTTTACACCTCAGAGTCTTATTTATGCCCATACCAAAAATCATACAAATCGGTCAAATTGTTTAAACGTGACACCGTAACGTGCCGGTCGTCGCCTTGTGCATCATTATTGCGCGCTTGATATTTTTTTAAAACTGCGATATCTTCTAAGATACTCATTGAAATCAAATGATGTAAAGGACAAATTTCTTCTAAACTAAATACTTAAAGAATAACGCATTTATTTGGATAAGGATTAATATAATGTTTATGAAAACATCTTCACAAACAATGCTTGATTTTAGAACACATTTGGTTAGCATAAAAGAGGTTATAGTGAAGTAATCTTAAAAGATAGAGATATGTTGTCGCGGACTTTTTTTTAGAACTTTTAAAGGAGAAATATTCAGTCATACATTATCTTAGCGTAACTTTAACCATTTTCGCAGCGCACGCGCCGGAAGCTTTCAAAAGGAAAAAATATCCCCGATTTTATTGCTGCTCCGCTCCTATTAATCGTAGCGTGATGAAATATAACCTATAACCTTTCTCAATAAATGTGCTAACTAAAACTGAAAGAATTTTTCTAATAGGACCAGTAATTCCTGAGATCCTAGCGTTCAATCAAACAAACAGACAAACAAACTCTTCAGCTTTATAGTATTAGTATAGATTACCTACGACTTAAGACTATTGTCAAAACGAAGGCCCCTAAATTAATATCTGCCTAGCTTTCTCGGATAAAAGCGTGATTATATGAATGTAAGACTGTTTAGTTTAGTGGTCGGCCACCCGCGGCCCGTGGATGTTTTAAATAAGTTAAAAATACCTACCTAGAATATGCTTCTCGTTTTGCAGACGAGCATTTCGGAGTCAATCTAGGAATGGTAACTACAAACATGTTAGCTAATATAGGTACGAGAAAATTGTATGAAATTGCCGAGTTAGTAGTTATTTTGTAGTTTATATTTTTTAGGAATCTGGGATAAGTATCACAAGTGCGGCCCGCCTTTTTTTTATTTTGCCACCTTCTGGTCCTTGCCTGCCAAAAGGTTGCCGACTTCTAATCTAGTTAATCGCGTGGCATATTATTATCAAGTGCAATCAAGAGGTCCTCTAACAGAAAAAACAGGATGATTCCATTGAGCCCTTAAAATGTGCAAGTCAAGTTGCAACTTGCATCATACCTTAGTATAAGTTTTTTGACACTCAAAAAGCTTTTAGCGCGTCGGTACCCTAAAAATTGCCTGTCAAAATATTGTCGGCCACATCAAGGGTGAAACTGTACTGGTTATAAGAAAAGTGGTTAAAATAATGCATACAAATATTATAAAAAGATGTTTTGTTCGAAGCAATTTTACCTAAAACTGCTGAATTAATTTGAATGACTTTAGATAAGTACATAGATAGGACTCTTGGAATAGCCTATATTATAGGCTATATCTACCCCGGGAAAATTGTGTTCCCTTTGTTTGGGCTGTGCTTGTTTTTATAAAAATAGCCTCCTTACAACTCTGATTGCTGAGCAAAAGTTTTCTGTAACACAGAAAAGGTTAGGGTTAACTCCTTAGATTGTTCTTTGGTCCATATCGAGGTAAGACCTCACAAATAAAAGAATACTAATCTCGTTAGGTGCAAGACGTTATGTAGCACGATGGTTTGACGACTTGAGAAATGTTGAGGATGCTCAAAACCGGGATGCAACTTGAGTGTAACTTGGTTTCTAACTCGCGACTTGCGACCAAAATTTTGTAGAAGAATTGGTAATAATAAAGTTTGAATACAAAAAACTGAAAATATTTACCTACATCTTTGTAGACATATCGTCTATATGACGTCGTTTATAAGACGTTGAAACATTTGTCCGTCCGTCAGTACGGAGTTTAAAATGACCCCCGTTTCCTCCGGAGGGTGAATCGGCAGAAAAAGCTATTAGTGTACGGCACAATACTATATTTTAACACGAAATTAGAGCCATTTCCCTTTTGTTCGGGGCTAATTTGTGCGGCCAATGATTTGACGAGTCGGTGTATGGCCAACAAATTGATTTCAGATTACAACCTTTTTAGATGCAATGACAAGAACGTTTTGTCTTCGCCTCTAACTGTGTGGAATAAATGGGGTTTTCGTCGTCCATTTTGGGCGGTAATAAGCTCAAATTTATTTATTTTAGACACGATTTTTATACTGCACAAAGTTAATAGTATATCTCATGGAAGAATTTAGACATTTTAAACTCGAAAGAATATCGTGATGACTAAGAGAAAAGACAAGTGATGGAAGCGAAATTTTCTCAGTTGCGTTTTCAATTTCTAGGCACATATTTTCATAAAGTTTTCTTTGGTACTATTATGATTTTTATCTATGTAATTTTACGAAAGATTATACAATGTAGTTTAGCCTAACTGGTATTATATGTTGAAATTGAAATAAAAAGCTACACATAGACTAAGGCCCTACCTGTCATTACACTACAAATAAATAAAAGAACACGAAACATAAATCAAAGTCATCATAATCCCTTGATAATATCAATGCAAAAATATACCACAAATGATAAGAATCGGTTAATACCCAAAGACAATAGGAAGATGCGAGTAAGAAACGCCGCCATTGGTCGAAGCACAACAATGGGGCACAAACGTCAGATTTGACAGCTGATAAATCTTTCAAAACTCTTTTATATCGTTTTAAAAAGTAATCAAAGGTCCAATTTTGAGGCAAAGGAACTATATGTACAAAATTTTTCAGGGTTTTATTCAATAAATTTTTAATTGTGGTATGAAAATTGCCTGTTACGATTTCTAAGCTCGCGTATTTGTTAGTATTAAATTTCATAAAATTAGGTTTAGTGACGCAGATTTGAAAGGATAAAAAAAACGATTTGTATTTGTATAATCAACGTTTAAATATTTTCTATATCGTTACGCAATTTATGTTTCTATCGGTAAATATTAATTAATTTAGTAAAATAACAAGCCTGCAATAATTGAAATCCAATAGAAAATTGAGTCAAATTGACAATGTGTCAGAGTTAATAAAAAAGTGAGCCTAGATATCCTTAGTATAAAATGAAGATTAGCAATGAATATTCTTATCTTTCTACATTTATCTGATCAGTCCTTATCCCTCACTAATATACAAGTCTTGCGTCGTGACTCATGAGTATCAGAAAGTACGAGAGATTATTTGTTAACCCAAACTTATTTTTTGGAATCGAACCAACATTTATCTCATTAGAATGACAGTCTCTTTCATACTCAGACCTGAGGAATAAGAAAGCTCTTTTAGAATAAAAATCAACCCCTATTTCACAGAACGTACCGACCTTACCATAAAGGCGTAGCCATTGAATAAAAAGTACAAGATATGCATATCGCAGTACCGATTCCCCACTAAACCTTGAAAGCCCTTTGCTCACGAAACCCTTTGCCAATTAACTTTAGTCTTTATTTTTGGGTGTTCAAAGTTTAGATTAGAGTTTTGAGGTGCCAAAACTGCCGTGACCCGTGAAAACACCTTGGGGGCCCCGCCTTTTTCTTACGTGCAAGAATCGGAACGGTTTCATTGGTCGATATTACGCCGCGTGCGCACCGGGCCTTAAAATAGAACTGCGGGTAAGTACAAACTCCTTGGAGATTATGGGTTCCGTATACATACGGTTTAAACGCGGTCGAGAATCTCGGCGGTCGCTTCAAAACCCAGGAAGACACCTCTTTCAAGTTATGTGTGTAGTTTTATGATTATGTTTTTAAGGAAAATAATTCCTCATTAGCGTCTAGGTTTAGACACGAGGTCGAGAATCGCGGCGGTCGGTTTAAACCCTACGCACAGTTCTTTCAAGTTATGTGAGTATTAATAATGAATTATCACTTGCTTTAACAGTGAAGAAAAACATCGTGATGAAACCTGCACACCTAAAAGTTCTTAGGAATTCCTTAGATGTTTAGTCCGCCACACGTCCAAGACCAGCTGTAGACTAAAGCGTAAAACCCCACTCAATGGTACAGGAGGCCCGTGCCCAGCAGTGGGACGTATATAGACTGATGGTGATGACAATGCGTAAACAGACCGTAATATATTATAAAACATAAACTGGCAATAGTGTTGTTACCTCTCGTTTCACAAACTGGGTTTCAAAAAAACACATCGTTCAGTATCTCACAATATACGGTAGCTATCAATTCGATTTCATGTAGCGGTACCCTAAAATATATTTGTAAACACCTTTTAGAAATATTTCAACATTCATTTTGAATAAAAAGCAAACGCAAGGTAGGTTATAAGTGGATCTATCGTCGGCTGAACATTACGCGTCCGTCATACGCTTTTACGATACAAATAGGCCGTCTGTTTATAGAATATAAGTGTTTTATGGATGTTTGGAAAACGGTAAACATGCGCTTTATTATCGTACGACTATATTTTAAGTATTATTTAAAGCCCAATGAATAATGTCGAGGCAAAAACTTAGTAGGCGCTCGTTCAAACCTAGATACATACTTTATAAGTTATTTTTGTATTCAAATTGAAATATCTCATACTTTTAACTACAAAGAAACCATAAGGAAATCTCGTACACACTACAAAGTTCTTAGCAATTTCTTATTTGTGAGTCTTGAATTGTAGGCAAGTAACGGCAATAGGCTGACCTCCTATAATGTGAGACAACTATAAAATATTTAGTTTAACAAGTTTTGACCATAGCATTTATGCCAGTTATATTTATGTTAAGCAGTGATGGCCTCGAGGTTTGGGCGCGCGGTCGAGAATCTCGGCGGTCGCGGGTTCGAACCCTAGGCACACACCTCTGACTTTTCGAAGTTATGTGTGTATTCACATTGAATTATCACTTGCTTTAACGGTGAAGGAAAACATCGTGATAAAACCTGCACACCTAAGAGTTCTTAGGAATTTCTTAGGTGTGTAGTCCGCCAACCCGCACTAGGCCAGCGTGGTGGACTATGGCCTAAACCCTCTCAATGGTAGAGGAGACCCGTGCTCAGCAGTGGGCGTATATGGGTTGATGAAGAAGAAGAAGAAGATATTTCCATTGTCCGCCAACCCGACCTAGACCAGCGTGATGGACTAAGCCCTAAACCCTTTCAGTGGTAGAGGAGGCCTATGCCCAGTGGCACGTATGGACTGATGATGACGATATTCCCATTAAAAATTTTTACCTTTTTTTTAAACATAAATAATACGAGTGTTGACGTATCGTAGTTTCAACATTATTGCCTACATGCCAAACAAACGATCATTTTATTTCAACAAAATTGTCCATATCTGGGTGTAGATAGCCCAGACAGTGGCTTGCGAAATGAGAAGCCACGGGTTCGATCCCTGCACCGAGACAAATATCTATGTGATCCACAAATATAAGTTTCGGGTCTGGGTGTTTGTGAGACCGCAAAGTCTCTCGTAGTTTCTGATACACAAGACTTGTATCTTAATGTGTGGTCAGAACTATGTATGTGACTGTTGGGTGTATTTATTCATTTATTATGCCAACATAGCAATTAAACGACCATTTAATTTCAACATAACTGGCGGTATATGTCTGCAGATGCACCTACCACGTCGACAAATAGCTATCTACCCTGTCGTCTTACCGACATACAAATATTCACTTAACTGCCAAAGTATCCGGTATTAGACATTGCATTTTATGACATCCGAGAATCGGAGTACTCAATAGTAATCTGTGGTATGAATAGATGCCGTGGGAGCGAGTGGCATCAAAGGCCCCGCCGGCGCCACAGTTTTTACAGAGCACTGATAACGTATCGGGGGTAGGGAGAACGGTACGGTAATATACACTGGAACATTCTTGTACCACAAGGCTAAAAGCTAGTCAAGCTGTTAGAAAGGTATGCGGAATAATGTAGGTGTGCCAGGTTCCTGTCTCAGGCCAATATTCGGTTTTTTATTGAGAAAAGCAGGTTGTAGCCTGGAAATAGATAGATAGTAGTAGGATAGTAACTAGAACATGGAAAAGTTTGCATCATCAGCGTAATCATTAAACTGTGACTAAAGGGCACGAGCCTCTTCTACAATTGAGGAGTTAGGTCTTAATTCACTATGCTGGCCTAAGAAATTAGTAAGATCTTTTCTTACTATTTAATATCCATCCATCAGCCAATTGTAGTCCACTACTGGACATAGGCCTCCCCCAATGACCTCAACCGGGATCGGTCGGAAGCCGTCTGCAGCCAGTGGCGTCCTAATAATTAACATTAATATAAGTGAACATTAATTTTGAATATACACAGTAACTGCGAAAAGTGAGATGTGTGTGAAAAAGTAAGAGCTACATCTAATAGGTGATTAATTTAAAAAGATAAGATGAAGAGACCTCAAAAACGACGTACATAGAAGAGAATAAAATCAGTTGAGGAGCCGAAAGAAACATGTTTCAACCAAAGCATTTGGCCTCCTATAATAGTCTCTACCCGCTACGGGACACAGGCGTGGGTTTATGTATCTACGTTTTCATATCCTATTGATTTAATCAACTAAATGCAACTTTCCGTACTGTCTCTCCATACCCCACATCTCGTCCGCGTGTAACTCCAAGTGTTTGAAACGCCAGCTCCCGGCCGCCTCAAGTGCTCCTTTATACCGCCGCAGACGCAGATAGTGCTGTGAGAATAAACAGCCCGTGGCGCAGTTGGATAGACACCTTGCGAAACGAGAGGCCCCGGGTTCGAGCGCCATAGAGAGAAGTGTGAGCCAGAAATATTTGACTTGGGTATAGTTTGATAGTCAGGGTACGGTAAGTTTATATGTGACTGTTAGGTTAGGTTATTATTTATTTATTTATAAACATCCATTGCTAATACTCACGCGCCATCCATGAATCGGAATCAAACAGTTGATGTAATTGCTGTTTTCATTTAGACTAGGACACAGAACACCTGAAGACCAGAAAGGAAATGTCAGCAATGTCAGCATCAGCTGAACCTACGATTACACTATCATAATACGTTTGACACATACGCCTCTTATTAATTCGGGTAGCGTAATATCAAGAATTTTATAAATGTGAGACAATCAATAGCAGCCCTTCATCGTGTGATCGTAGAATAAACAGGTGACAGACAGGCGACAATACTCGTACCCATTTGATAGACTGGCTTTTTCTCTTCTAATCTTATTCATCATCATCATCAACCCATATACGCCCACTGCTGAGCACGGGTCTCCTCTATCATTGAGAGGGTTTAAGGCCATAGTCTAAATCTTATTCATCATTTGTATAAACGAAACATGAATCTCTTTCGTATACCTCTATCTAATACGTTTTGTTAGCCGACCTCTAAAACAATTCTTATGATTTCAACAATAGTTTAAGAATGACGATTCAAAAAACTTGTGAAAGTCTATTTGAATAATGACGATTTGACTTTGAACACCAATATTTCTTTAATCTCAAAACCAAGCCTAGATAAACTTAATCACAGCAATCAAACCAACCTATGAATCGTAAATTGCCACTCCCGAGCACACACTGCAGTTCGACGCGAAGTGTTTGCCTCAGCCGGACGTAATAAGATTCAAATGTGCTTTAATATCCGCGTGCCGACGGTACACCCGGAACCGACCACTTCAAACCGAGCCGCTTTGCATTCTCAAGTTTACAAACATGATTAAGTTTATTGATTTCGGTATTTTTGCATTTTATTGCATTTTGGGTTCTAGCGTTTGAACGAGGAACGAATGAAGAGAGATAGGATTATATTTAACTCGGTGGCGGCACTTTTATAGATGCCCAAAACCATTTAACGCTAATAATAATATAATGTCTACTGTCTAGTTTATGGAATCAGTATATTCTTATTTATGTGTGAAATTGCTATCGTTAAAAAGAGATTTCGGAGTTGTATAAGGCTATTTGGACTTCTATAGAACGATCACTATTCTATACAACTAATAAATTCTTAGGAATTTCTTAAGTGTGGAGACAGCTAACCTGCATTGGTCAGCGTGTTGGACTAAGGCCTAACCTCTCTTAAATGTAGAGGAGGCCCGTGTATACCTGCGGAACGAACAAAATTTATAATGTAGGTAGTTTGATGAAAATATAGTTGAAGAACTTCCTCTTTTAACTTCTCTTTATCTTCCTCTCTAATATTTATTTTACGAAATTAATAATGGAGATGAAAATAGTTAGTAATTAATGCATGCAAACATAAAACCCAAATGTCCAAGATGAGCAGTTACTAATAGCAGTTGTTTAGTTGTTCGGCACGCGATCACCATATGTCGGACAGGGGTTGAAATATCGCCACACCTCAACTTATGGTAATGAATCATAGACCACCTCGTGGTTTAGCTGCTTTAATGCGAGCTATGCGATCTAGAGATCTCGGATTTGATTCTAGATCTAGGCAGTGATAATATCTAGGTTTTTCCATTAGGAAATTCTTAGTATCAACGAAAGTTCGCGAGAAACGGCAATAGACTCACCTATTACGTAACACAATAACGGATTTGGCGAAAAGTGGGTGCAGAATGCACTTCTGTGAATATACCTATATTTTTTTCTTCGGAGAGTGTATGTCACTACCAAGAAACATTTTATCTAATTTCATTCAGAGCAGGTTTTTTATACATTAAAAACTAGTGTTTTATTTATAATGTTTATTTACGATTAAGTTAAACTAGAATCAAACAAACGTACACAATTTATCAATATTCAAATTGCAACCCTATACTTTTCATTAACCCTCTACCTGACACCTAATCTGGCTGCGCGGGGTACAAAAGGCCCAATCAACTAATTGCCACATAATCTCTCCTCTGTGAGGGTTAAGTCCCGAAACAATACCCAACTACCATTGGCCTTTTGTACCCCGAAGCTGTATTAACCCTTTAAAGCATTCTTATTTTCACTTAGCATTATTAGAACTCATTTTAATTATGTCAGATTGGATACTAACGACCCCATTTTATGTTTCCACTTACTATTAATATATACGTCCCACTGCTGGACACGGGCCTGCTCTACAACTTTGGAAGATTAAAGCCTTAGTCCACCACGCTGGCCTAATGCACATCTGAGAAATTCCTAAGAACTTTTAGGAGTGCGGGTTTTATCCCAATGTTGTCCTTCTTCATTAAAAACTTCATTAAAATTTCACACATATCTTTAAAAAGTCAGAGGTGTGTGCCTAGGGTTTGAACCCGCGAGTGCCGAGATTCTCGACCGTGCGCCTTAAACCTCGACGCCGTAACTGCTTTTTTTCTACTTAGGAATTGTCTATTATAAAGCTAGATCCCAGATGTGACTCTAAATGACTCCTGTATAAAATCGATCACAAAATGACCCCAATAAACACCAAATGTCATCTAATGACGTAAGGTCATTAGTGTAATGACAGACGGACAGAAAGGGTGAATTTGATTAATTATATTTATAGATGATCGATTGAATAGTTGCGTCTATTTTTTATGTAATGGAGTTAAAAGCTATGTATAACTCTCGCTTGTCTATCATTTTTAAAAATGATAGACAAATGCCATATTTTAGGCACACTTCCAAATATCAAACCAAAAAGAAGAGTTACAATTGTTTGTCACACATTACAAAAGAAAACCCGAATTACTAAGAGGCGTGTGTGTTAACATATTTTGATAGTGTAGTCGTAGGTTCAGCATTTAAATAAATAAATGCAAATGAAAGGGTTCCTTAACAACAAGATTTGTTAGGATAAATGACCAGTTTAAATTAATTAAACTTTAAATTTAATTTAACTTAATTAGTAGAAAAACTTCACAAAATATCTAGATTTTATTGATTTCTTGAGTTTTAAATTTTTTATCTTTATCTTCATACTTTTTCTAAATAATTATGCTTATATGATAATATCTTGTCAAATGTCAAGTTTAAGAAGGTTCTAGAAGGGTAGGTATGTTTTATAATTGTATAACAAGCACAGATGCGTCCCCCCTCCCCCGGGCTGTACCTCAGCCCCCGCGGAGACCCGCCGAAATCTGCAAAGTACTGAGTGCGTTAAGTGAGCAACGAACGGAGTTTGTACGACGAATCTGTGAAGTGTGTGTGAGGGGTAAGATTAGAAAGAATGTTCTGGATGTTTTGTATTAGATTTCGTGGAGGATCTTGGGTGTTTTTATTTCTTGTGTTGGTTATATTATGGTTTTGCGTGTGACTGAAATATTTTTTTACTGTTTATCGGATCTTCATAAAATACTTTATTCAGTGATTAAAACTGGATGTGCGTAAGCTTTGATTACGCAACTATTGCTAACATTACTGTTTGCTTAATATTTAATGATATAAGAGGATTTGTATTTTCGTTTGTGTTTCATTTTTCATTTAATTTTCAGCTAAGGTACGTAAGCCTACTAAAAATATTATTTGCATAATAAAATTCGTCATAACGAATCCGCGCCGGCTCTAACCAAGGGGAAGCCATCATCGTCAATCAGAAACTAACATAAATATGCTTTTACCGAGCGCCGCGCCCTCCGCACTCGACACTGTAGCGAGGGTGCAAATGTACCGCTGTGTATACATTACGGGGACACAGGGAGATTCTTACTCCAGCCCGGCTTTACTGCGATGGAATTAAACATTTTTCATACACATTATGTCTAAATAACTCTGCGGGGAGATCACACCTTCAAAAGCTTTCATAACTTGGAAAAGTAGGCGAGTGTTGTGAGACCACGTACAGGGAGCGTAGTGTGTGACGCGCGGGCCGGTGGAGCGACGAGCTGAAGGTAGTGGATGAGAGCTCAGGAGCGAGTGCCGTGAGACCACGTACAGGAAGCGTAGTGTGTGACGCGCGGGCTGGTGGAGCGATGAGCTATAGTTGAACAAGAGCAAAAGAGCAAGTGCTGTACCGAATAGGGGTGCGTCATATAATTTTCGGCCCCTAACGATACGCCACAAAGTAATTAACTTCGTATGCACTGTCAGTGCGTTTAAAAGTTAATCTTAATATAATAGTGATTGTCCGTGCGTGGGGCGTGACGTCAGCGGCCAGGTGTCGCCGCTGGACGGGCGAGGGACGCACAGTGATGGCGTGTGCAGACAACACTGCGCCAATTAGCAATTATGTTTTATGAACAATTATTGCAGTGTAGAGGGAAAAAAATGAAATATGGCAATGTTTTATAAATAGTTTGGGAAAAATTGCGCCTATAAGTAACTCTGTATGTTAGTGTCTTACAAAAGAATCGTGAAGTTCATACCTCATCACCCAATGTCGAGCACAATATTCCTTGGGCTTCAGAACAAAAGTCGTCATTATCAGCCCAGATACGTGGCACTGCTAGGCGCGCGCCTTCTCTACAACTGTGGGAGTTTAATCTTTAGTCCACCTAGTGTGGGCTGGCAGACAGCACACCTAAGAAAGAACTTTTCGATGTTTTAGGTTTCTTTACGATATATTCTTCACCGTTAAAAAACGTGACAATTTATAATCAGAGGTATATTACCTGAGCTTTAAACCGCCGAAATTCTGGAGTCTATTACTATTTAACAACATAAGCCAATTCACATATTCTAACTGTTTACACGATGCTTACACACACTTCGAACTTTGTTAACCTAAATCTGTGTCACTAAACTTCCATCGAACAGTCAACTAATTTTTGCATTGCCCGTTCTACCGGTCCGTGTGTCACACATACAGGGTGCGCTGTTTATTTTCCTGCGCGTGTCACATGATATGTTTGCCCGCCCGCGCGTCTGTGTGTATTATATTACTAATGTTTAAACAGATGATGCTGTTTGTATATTGTGCAGAAAATTTCGCTGCCGAGTTAATATTGTGGACATTGATGTAAACGCTTGCTTGTCACTTGCATTCAATACGGTGTATGTTTTTAAGCAGTTATTTATGTTTCAATGAAATCTTTTAGATGTACTTGCCCTCTGATAGGTAATTTACGTCTGTAAGAATAATTATGTTTTATTCTACTCTTCACAGAACGAAGAAGACGGACGAAAGACGACTGCATGCAGCAGAAATGCGAATGTTGCGATGGATGTGTGGGGTAACTCTGACTGATAGAGTGAAGAATGAATACGTTAGAGGAAGTTTGAAAGTAGCTCCTGTGATTGATAAGCTGAAAGGACACCGTCTGTCGTGGTATGGGCATATTATGAGGAGGGACGAAACATATGTTGGTAAGAAAGTAATGAGCATGAAAGTTGAAGGATGGACAAGCCGAGGAAGGCCAAAGAAAACATGGATGGAGTGCGTGAAAAGAGATATGAAAGAGAAAGGCGTGACTGAAGACATGACGGCTGATAGGGATGTGTGGAAGGACAAAACATGCTGCGCCGACCCCAAATAAAAACTTGGGAGCAGGGCAAGAGAATGATGATTCTACTCTTCACAGAAGTGACAGAAAGAAATAGGTAATTTTTCTAAGGCTTGTGTTTTATACATATACTTTCTACTTATCTCCATCGTCATCAACAGCCTCCTCTACAATTGGGAGATTATAGGCCTGTGTTCAACCCGTTGATCTAATGCGCCTAGGTGAATTGCACACCTAAAAAAATCTTAAGATCTTTTTGGCGTGCAGAAACCTTAACAGTCACTACGTAACCGTCACATTTAATTTAATTCCGTTTGTGATCGACAAATGGGCGTTTGTGAGACGGATATGTCTCTCGCAATTTCTACTAACCAGACTGGTAGCTTAGTCTGAGTTCAGAACTATGCGACTGTTGCGTGTATTTATTTACAACCATTCTGTATAGTTAGTGGCGGACGACGCCGCGTGTCCATCTAGTTAATTAGAGGGGTGCGTCGCGTGCCATCCCCACAGTTAACTGCTGTCAAATTTTATAATAATCTACTGGACATTGACTCATGTTTTGACTTTACTATGGTACATGTAAAAAAGTTTTTTAGCTGTTGTATCAATGAGTTGTAAGTTTTGGTATAAAGAAATAGCGTGACAAAATCACGAAACAGTTGAATAAGGCTAGAAAAGAAATGTCAGCTTGTCGAGTGTCGAACCTACGATTAGACTGTCATATGTTTGAAACTGCCTCTTCTTAGCAGTTCGGGTTGCGTGTAATATCAAGACTTCCATAAATTTGTGACAACCAATAGCAGCCCTTTATTATTGTTTGAAATTGTACTTGTTGGTCGTAAGAATTACTTTCGTGGATACAAGAATATTTTTTTCAAAATAATGTGCTACTCTAAATTAATTCACTCACAAACTATTGTATTCAATAAGTATTTTCATATTACATAAGAGTCATTTAGCAATGGCGAAATTGACATTTTAGAAGATTGAAAGGTTTTAATTAAAGGCAGTTTCAATTCAGAGCAGTGATGGCCTCGAGGTTTAGACGCACGGTCGAGAATCTCGGCGGTCGCGGGTTCGAACCCCAGACACACACCTCTGACTTTTCGAAGTTATGTGTGTATTCAAATTGAATTATCACTTGCTTTAACGGTGAAGGAAAACATCGTGATGAAACCTGCACACCTAACAATTCTTAGGAATTTCTTAGGTGTGTAGTCCACCAACCCGCACTAGGCCAGCGTGGTGGACTATGGCCTAAACCCTCTCAATGGTAGAGGAGACCCGTGCTCAGCAGTGGGCGAATATGTGTTGATGAAGAAGAAGAGAATTAGAGGCAACAAATAGATACTTAGACAGATTTTTAATGTACACTATTCAGTCTAAAGCAAAATAGTTTTAATTACATTACATTGAAACCTCCTACCATATTTCGCGATTATCATCACGCTATAACACAATAGGACTAATCAACGCAAACATCACTAAATAACATGACCAGATGACTAGAATTCAATCCATTTATCATTGGTCCTTTACACCGTGTACAATATTACACGCGACGGGTCTCGTTGAATTCAAAATAACCAGTATGAGTTGATCCCTAATCGTTAATATTTTGGTTGAAGCAGCGGGTCTACTGATTTCATCATATCTACCCTTAAAATCTTGCCTTCCCTTCCCATATGTGTGTGAGATAGGAATCAACATGGATGTCGGTAATTAGATGATACAGTAATAAAATCATTGACGGGGACTGCAATCATTTAATCTTTTTCATTTCCCTTTGCATGAGTAATTTTATGACGTAATGGAATAAAGCAATATGTGCTTACGATGTTTAACAAGTACCTATTTTGTCATCTTTAACCCATATTCCTCTACAACTGAGTGTTTAGGCCCTAGTCTTGTATGTTATATCTTCATCAACTCATTTTTTCCTCCACTGCTTTTCCTTTCTAAAATTTCGCATACAGAATTGGGCCCAACTTTGAGTCTTTCTTTGGTCCCGTGGAGTAAATTATATTCCATAATCGTGTTTTCTCGGATACGATTCCACGTTCGGAAAGATAATTGTTTTTTCATTAAAAATCCAGAAAGATTAATCTCATCCACTATTAAGTAGAGTTTCAAAAACAGTAACCTCACCGGAGAAAAATTAGAAATACATTTCTGCCTACCCTTTTGTTGAATGTATTTTTAGATGAAATTCCATTTCACTTTTATGAGGCATAAAGTCGGCACGCGCGGCCTATAAGTAGAGATAAGAGTTATCTATACATTTTGTACCAGCGGCGTTATCTTGTACCTCGGTGTAACTTATGTGTGTTACTTGCGTACAACATGGAGCCTATTTACATACAAGAATTACATGATAAGCTTAAGATTTCTACAACCTTCGAACGTAGTGGTCTATCTTAATGCTTAAGCATAGGAGTTTTGAGATAAAATGCTAAAAACCAGCCGTGATTTTAATCTAATCTAAAATGATGTAAAGTATAATTTAACAATTTCCTTACTGTGATTACGGGTAAACTGAATACTAGTAAAGGATTTTGAATGCTCTATGATATGATTCAAAATTGGGCTTAAGTTTTAGACTATATAATAACATACTTTATCGGTGAAGGAAAACAGCCTGAGAAAATCTGCACACCTAAAATTTCTCAAGTTTATTCAAGTGAAGTCAGCAAACCCGCACTAGGCCAGCGTGGTGGCCTAAGGCCTAAACCGTCTCAATGGCAGAGGAGGTCCCGTGCCCAGCAGTAAGATATGCGGGCTGGTGATGATGGGACTTAGGTAAAGAACGTTTTCTTTTATTTATCGTGTAGGCAATATATGTTTATAAAAACAATAAAAATCGAAATTATTTTAAATATTACTGGCTTAAATACACTGGACAATGTGTTTCATTTTTATAAAATCTATGCATATAATTAAAAAAAAGTCGTATTTAACTTTATATAAGAATGTGATAAATAGAATATATGAAGATAGGTATAAAGCTCTCGCGGGAAGCCGCTGGATGCAGGCCGCTTCCAATAGAGCGCTTTGGAAGTCTCTGGGGGAGGCTTATGTCCAGCAGTGGACGTCCTTAGGCTGATGATGATGATGATGATGATGATGATGATGATGATAAAGCTCTCGACCAAAATAATATCCTTTATCTCATGATTATTTCCAGCCATCACCGGATACAAACAGGACCCATACGAATAGAAGAATTTACAGAACATATAAAACTACTATTATAATTTTTCAGTCTAAAGCTAGCCAACAACACGTGGATAACTTCCGTTCAAAGGTCTCTCGTCCATGAAACTAAAACATCCCGATGTAAAAATAAAATAATATATTACACAAGGCGAAAGCTTTTAGCGGACGTCGCGCGCCAGACGGAACCAACTTGTGGTAAGGACAAGCATAATTTTAATCTAAGGCATTATTAAATACTAGTTATATTGAGAAAAATCTATATAAAATTGATAAAAAATAATAAATGCACAATATTCAGGAATGCAATTCAAACCAATAATAATCGTACAAGTTTGGTGTGGTGGTTATCGAGAACTATAATTTTTTAAACAGCCCGGCGAGATGTGGAACATTTAACCCTTGTCTCAGCATAGGAATAGAACCCTTAGCCTCGCGTTTTACAAAGCGGTGGTGAGGCAACTGGACCAGTTGTCAATAGTGGAGATTATTATGAAGTAATATTGATATCGACCCTTAGTTCAAACATCATAAAATGACACACTTTACTGTTAGCCGAACCTCTGAATTTTATGGACTTACGTAATTTATAAAGCAATACTAGTGTGTTACAAACTTTAAACATTAATCTACTTAATACATACCTATATGATACAAAAATACCTTAAATTACATATAAAAAAAGCAGTTTGGGTTTCATCTATAAATTCTAATGAGAATTGTTCACTCCCGCATAATGCGCTTGGAATAGTAAGAGTTTACAAGGTCGCCAGTCACGCCGCCACTATCACATACAAAACAACAAAGTCATTGAGACTCCTTCACTCTACAATTATTTGAAAATTTAGCAAACAATTATAAAGAGAGAAAAAGACACATGAGTAAAAAGGATTTACCTAAATCTTCTATTACTTATCTTCTTCTTCTTCTTCTTCATCAACCCATATACGCCCACTGCTGAGCACGGGTCTCCTCTACCATTGAGAGGGTTTTAGGCCGTAGTCCACCACGCTGGCCTAGTGCGGGTTGGCGGACTACACGCTTAAGAAATTGGCCTCGAGGTTTGGGCACGCGGTCGAGAATCTCGGCGGTCGCGGGTTCGAACCCCAGGCACACACCTCTGACTTTTCGAAGTTATGTGTGTACTCACATTGAATTATCACTTGCTTTAACGGTGAAGGAAAACATCGTGATGAAACCTGCACACCTAAGAGTTCTATTACTTATATTTAATAGAAATTGTATGTTTGCTCGTTTTACATTATATTTCTTTAAACTACGCTAGGACGGGCAGCCGCTTAATTTTTCTAATACATATTGGTCAACTAGGTACTCTATTGAATTCTTGCCTTGCAGCAGGCGTTTTCACCTTCCCTTAGCGTCCGAAGAAACGGTTGTTTTTTCATGTAGTTATAATATGTAGTTTAAAACCTGACTTTTTAGTATCTGTAGCTAGCTTGACCTACCTACATACGGTTTATTCCTAATTTACCATTCACTTGAACTGACCCCAGAAAATGTCACTGACTTAACGTGCATATTCTATCAGTCTACAGAAACAAATTGCTTTATCGAAAGAATCAAAACATGACTGTTATTTCTGTTTTCGGAAAGACCATGTTATTACCACGTTAGAGAAAATTTGTACTGAAATCACCTTAGTAAGTGGCAATTCTAAAAAAATTAAATACAGTTGTTATTTTCATCAGCTCTATACCTCTGTTGTCCTGCATTAAAAGCAGATCGACGCTTCAAGATGAACGCTGGCTATAACCGTGTTGCACCGACATGAAACAGTAGTTCCAGTCACGAACCCGATGGCGTAGTGGTTAATGCTTTTAAAACGGACCGTTCGATTCTTGCCGCGTCATTTAAAGCCTCTAGAATTATAATATTATAACTCTACATATAGGAAAAACGAGTAATAGTAAAAAAAACTAATTCTACTTACATGTAAAAAAGGCGACGAAAAATATAAATGTTTTTAGTGAAGTTAAAAACTTACATTTATAGTTATCAAAGAAAACTTTCATATTCAGACGCGTGAGCTTGTTGTTAGTCCTGGTAGACATTAAAATAAGTTATATCAGAAACAACAAGAGACTACCTTGCGAAAAACCGAGACCCGAAATTCCACAAGCTGTTGTGAACCATACGCTCTACAGTTTCTTGATACTAGGCATATGTTTTCAGATTCAAAAATAGAGCAAAGCTGTAATAATTCGTCTGTAAAAGTATTTTTAACATTCATTACCAACAATGCGACATTAGCACACATGAATAAGCGCGAATGGAGCAATTGTGAAGGAAAATCGTCGAATTCCGCGGTCGAGTGGAAAAACTCACTTCCGCTGCGGCGGGCACTCGATCAAGCCATTATCTATTCAAGAATTTTATGATCGTCGCTTCATTTGTATCTGTCTGTGGATTTTGATGGCCTTTTGTTACTGTTCTATTGAAATATGCAAGCTTTCGCGCGCGTTTATCTTCTTGGCGGTAGGCAATAGTATAGTTTTATACTCAAATTTTGCGATCTGCAAAATTCTATGTAATACTAGGCGCATAACCTTTCATGACACGATGGTTGTTATCATATTATCAAGTTAAAGACCTAATTTTTTATTATCTAGGCTCTGAAGGACTAGCAAGGTAGTTTGATAACCGGGTCGGGTGCAGATTAGTAACAGTAGCCGCACGGAGTCTTGAAATGAGCCCGAAAATCGGCAATAGCCTAAAATAACACTAAATGATCAGAAAAGAATAATGTTTGTGATCACAGTTTTTGTCACGGTACGGAGATCAAGACACTAGCGACTTAATTTAGAGATAAAATCAATATCTTCCGAGTTGAAGTCCGTAGTTGTGCATCAAAATTGACTAAAAGATGAAAATGGACCCGCTTCTATCGATTAAATAAATCTTACTATAGAAATACTTCTGTATACACTTCGTTCGATGCCGGCGTGATCGTATTTTTCCAAAACACCCGCGTCTCGTCCAACCAAATCTGTCAGCTAAAGTGCGCCGCTCGAAAACATTTTAAACAAAACGTAAAGGTATCATAACTCGCCGACCACTTAAGGCAACGACGTAAATTTGTCGGATCAAAGCATCCTTTGTTTTATAGTCGCGTTCAAATATGTTAATGAAAGTGGTTTAAATAAATTTTATTCGTTTGAATTATGCTTTTGGCTTGGTTTTTCAAAACATGAAAAATTATACTTTTAATCGTGGCTGTGTGGTCTGCGTTTCCTTAGCTTGTTTATATTTCAAAAAATACTTCTTTTATTTCGGCGGGAATTACAATAGGGGCCAGGGGGATTGTATATTATTTTATTTACCTATCTACCAAATAAAGTTTAAAATTATAGTTTCTGCGATGGTTTACTCGTCCCGTCTTTCAAAAATAACTGCCATTAATGTCATTTTTAAAATAAATTTGTAATATGAGTTTAATATTAATTTACTCTATAAAATATACGGTAACAATCCAACTCAGCAACGAAACACGCTGATTCTCGGCAGCAGATGAGGCACGAATGAGAGCGAGAAAGCCAACTACCCTCAGATTGACTATATTCGTATATTTTTGCTTTCCTCAGCGGCATTCGAAACGTATACGAATAGCTTAATGCCCTTACCTCTCATTAAAGAAATGTTGCTTTTAGGTACTGCTGGACACGGGCATGTTGCTTTTAAGAAAGGTTCAGTGAAGGGAACAGGGAATAAATAAAACACCAGCTACTGTTACACAAATAACATATTTATTCGGCACTTTGACACGAAAATACAGGTGAGGTTACATGAAACAAAACAGCTCGACTGAACGAAATCACAGATTCACAATACATTCGGTGCTCTACCGTTGGAGGGGGGTTGTATGCCACTATTAGAACAAAACAAACATATACCTCACGCCTATATTCCCCGAAGGGGTAGGCAGAGATGCATTTTTGCACCCACATTTCGCCAGGTATGTATCAGTCCCACGTAATAGCGGGCAAGCCTATTGCCGTTATTCGGACACATTTCCAGACTCCGTGCTGCTACTGAGAATTTCCTAATGGAAAAACCCAATAACACTTTGCCCGACCCGGGAATCGAACCCAAGACCTCTAGATCGCACGGCACATACTTGTACCACAAGGCCACGAGGCAGTCACCACTATTAGAACATTGCCTAAACACACGACATAGGAGGTAAAAAAACTGTAATCGGAGACTAAGATAGGTAGTAGTCAGGGTGGTTACAAACACATTGAGTCATACAAAGATGACGCTTTCCTAATCGCCACTAACATTTACTACTTATGGTTGTAAGAAAAACGTCAAAATTTTTGTTTTTCGTCGGTTTTTTTATCGCCTGTCTGAGTTTTCTATCCCGGTCTTTTTACGCAGAATATAACAGAATCCTTTCAAGGACCCAGTGGCGTGCCTAGGGTGTCAAACTAAGGCAAGCCCAAATGTTTATTTAGTAGCAGCATATTTTTTTTGGTACGTAGGACTAATAAATACCTACCGGTTAGTACTCACATTCACGTTTATAGCGTTATTTTATAAATAAACAATCGTTAAGTTCGTTATTCGGAACTATGTAAGGCAAGTCGGGCTTTCGGGCTTCTATGGAAGTACCGCCACTGCAAGGACCTACTTTATTCTGGAATATTGAATAATGTCGTCCTCTTTATTGCGATCTAATTGCAGATAGAAATTAGGGTTTATTATCGGTTTCATAAATTTTACCCCCATATGACTACATCAACCAAAGTTTCTTTCTTTGACAGTAAAATCTTCTATATACCATACAACCTTCTCGTAGAAGGCGGCTAAGAGAGACTTGAAGGCAGTAACGCCTTGAAACCTAGTGCTGCAGGTATTAGAAGAATTATGCAATGTCCAGAAGAAGTTTTAATCCAATTCTTGGAAAGAGAGAACAGAAACGCCATTAACCGTGGTATCGTCAATGCAGAAAAACTATTTTATTTTAGTATTTTAGAAGCCTTTATATTACTTTGTAATATTTTATACGTCAAAATACCAATTGATTATGTGATGTAAACCATGAATGAATGGCCTTCAATGAAACTTACAGGTTCATTACATCTTTAAAACATAATGAAGTTTAGTAATCAAAAATTCACATCAATATACTCTAGAAAACCTGCAAAATTTTAATTATACATACAAAAAATCTAATTTGGCTGTAATTGCTCAATATCTATCAAGTCGTGACAGTACCTTGTTGTATATATCTTCTATGATAATAAAAGCTTCTGTATTCGGTCGTATTATATTGAAATACATTAAAATTTTCCACCACAACCCGCCCTCACATTAGCAGAGCACCAGTAAGACTACAGTGTCACTACTCGCCTAAATTTAATAAAACGAACTAAAATATATTACATTTGCATTGTCTACGTAAAAGATTAATAAAATAATAATAATAAAAATATACGATATAAAAAAATCACAGTTTTCAGTAAGAGTCCAATGTTATCACAAGAACTGAAAAAATATGAAGGAGAAACGTCGATTTAATCAGACGAAGAGTGCAATTTTAGGGGGTTGTAATGAATGCATTGGCTTATACAGTTTGCTGCTCAATGTTTACCATTAGAAAGAAAACTTCAAAACAAAATTTATTCTCACATTACTTCCAATATTTCCACTTCCATCCATTATTATACTGACACCTATTCACATAAATAATGAACAAGTATCTCGCTTTAGGTCTGACAAAATTGTCCCCTAATTATAAATCCAATCGCATTTCTTTACACATTCAACTTCATTTACTAAAAATACATGTAAATTTTTCTCTAAGATCACAACTTTTTTTGCCACAAAAATGCCACGCAATTCATTACTAATCCTTTCGATTAGAAATTGAACCAAATCTTAATACAATAATAATCAGAGCAGAACTTCCAGAACTGCCTATTTGCTTCCGGCATAATGATGTCGATAGAAAAAAAAAACTGTATTCAAAACAGTGCAGTAATCACAATGTAAAAATAGCTACAGTTACTTTTGACCCTTCAAAATCCCGCTTATAAATTGTGAATTCCGAGAGAATTGAATGGAAAGATCATACTAATAGTCTCTATGTTAGAGTCGGCTTTAAACCCAATTAAAGACAAATTCCAAAGTCGAAAAATAAATTATGTTTCTGGTAAATAATAAGCCATTAACAATGATTCCAGTATATGGAAACTCAACCTAGATTTGAGCGGTTTAAATATTTTCTTTAGTGCAACAACAAAACAACTAAAACTTCAAGTGAAAATGAACACAGTGCTAGGTACAAAAAATCTCTCGACACAATTATGCCGGCCTCCAAAATAATACCAACAGAACGCGAAATAAATTAAAATTAGATCCCTCACATGATGTAGAAGTTCTACTTTAAATTAATTTGAAAAACATTTTAAACGCCTACTTATACGCCAAAAAAAACTCAAATTGATTTCTGCGTAACAGCGATGTTGCGAATAAGAATTTACGCATTGATCTTCGCGTATACTCCATTGTCAATATTATTATGATACAAATAAATAAACTAAAATTAATATCGTTAATTGATTGTGCGAATACATGTATACGCTTTCGCATATCAACGCGTATTTCCGCGTAATTACGCATCTACCAACGCGTGTGCGTATATTCGCAGTGATCAACGCGAATCGCAACATGACTATTTCGCTTTGCATTATAGTGCGTTAAAGAAACACTCATAATTGTCATAAGCATACATTTAATGGCCCTAGGCCCTTTATAATACCATTGAGTAGTTATTTAATTAATTCTGAAGGCACAGTTGTCCTACATACATTAATCAGTCTAATGTATTTCAAATTTTAAATACACGCAAAAAATAATATTAAAAAAATGGGAATGAACTGCCAAATTTTTGAATTTCATAATTATTTTTTGCAAATCGTAGTAATTTTGCCGGCCTTTAAGATTAAAGACTGGTGGAAAAATTTACTGATTTTTGATCGAGCCGGCATATTGACAATACAGACTAGCAAGAAGCCTATAATTACATTGTTAGGATATGACTCTCGCGAGTTGTAAATCGTTATGCCGGCGCGACGGAATGTCGGCTATTATCAACTGTGCTTTCAGATATGTGAATATTTTCATAGTAACGTAAACGCTCATACATTGAGAACTAATTATACAGTATTTTGCATCAGTCATCCATAGTAATTTAAACAGATGTCGCAGGAAAAATTGGTTGTTTTGTAAAAATACCAGGTTTAATAATTGAAAGTATTATTTTAGTCTGTATCTTTTTTGGTCAATGCGTAAACATTATTTAGGCTATTTGTTGAGCAGATCTGGTCCGCTAGACTAAACCTCTAAACTCAGGTTTGAGTAAATTTAAATTTTTGGCCACAATTACATCCCTAAACGACGTTTGAGATTAATAGTAAATTTATAGTTTTGGCCTCCAGCAATCTTACTATCGGAGACAAATATAATGGCAGAAATGAACATTACTACCTTTTATGATTATTCCAAAATCGGGCATAAATAATGAAGAAGGTCCTTTACCCTTTATTTTTCATTTTTAAAGATATTTTTTAAGACTAGATCCAGTTATTCCACAGAACAACCAATTCGGCACTGCAAAGTTAATTTCACCGTGCAAAACATAGTTACGATTACATGGAAATCAAACCAAAAAACAGTGAAATACAGGTGAAAAGCTATGCTATATATCAGAAGTGTATAGTAGTTTTTTTTTACTAACAGTTGTAGAAAAATAGCTAGTCAAAAGTTTCCCAAAAGTCATTCTGTAAGGGGGAAAAAAATAATGTTCTCCAGAAATCCTACCAAGATAAGCTTTTCCATTTATGTTTCTAAGAGATCGGATTATATGCGAAATGTATCGTTTTTGACTAACGTGTTGGCCTCAAATTTCATCGAGTTAAGTCTTGGGTTCAAATAGGGACTGAAGACTTAACTCACTCCCAACAAAAACCGAAACATATTATCACTCAACACGGTCACCTACACAAAAATGGACCGCGTTAAGCATTACTTAACCCGAGCTAAGTCGCGAGACCAATCACATTTTTTAATATAAATACACTCACTACGTTATTTGATACATTTTTTATGTTTAATACTTGAAAAAAGATTAATATTAGGGATGCAAAAACGTTGCACACTCCCCGATCTCCCTGTTAGTCTTAGTCCCTTTGTGTGTGTAAATCTAGGTGCGTTCACTTCTTACCGCCCTTCTTGTTCTTCGCCTGCTTGATCACCTGCACGAGCTTCACCTTCTGAGCCTCGGGGCTCGACATGTACTCATCCAGCATCTGTTGGAAAGATTGTCGTTAATAGAGTGGAGATTAAGTCAGAAGCACAAGTGTTAAGTCAAAATCTAAAATCTTTATTTAAGTAATATTTCGCAAAATCTTATGAATCTACTATGTGAGCCTTTAATGCTTCGGAAAATATTATCGCTGTGGAGACGAAAATAGAAACAACCTTCATAAATACGATAACACCATAATAATATTTTACCATGTATTTGTCACCTATTTATAATTATAGTAATGACGGCGCTAACTTATATTCTATATTTTATAGACACATATCTTGAACATAACCTTTGTCTTTCCAATAAATTCTAACCTTACGTTAACAACATGTTAACAGGTGCAAAATGTTGTGTTTTTATATAAAATACATTAAATTTTATTTTACGATCGACACTTGTAGCTATGGCAAAAAAATACTGTGTAACTTAATTAGTACTCGTGGTATTGCGAAACAAGAATTTACTGTGCAACCTCCCAATCTGAATTGTCTAGCTCGATCTCGAGCCAGGCAGTTTTATTGAGTTTTTCAATTAAAAAATTCCCAGTTGCAGCACGGAGTTTGGAAATGTACCCGAAAAACGGCAAAAGGCTCGCCTCCTATTCCTGGCAAAATGGTAGAGTAGGTATTTATTAGTAAATTGCTACTCTTACTTAATCAGGTTCTTGCACAATCTTACGTCCGTATCTTTAAACTGGCAAATAGAAGTACAGGTCTACACGCACTTTTTGCCTTAGAGTACTAATACGTCATATAGGGCTAGCCTATTGCTGTATTCCAGGCAAAATCCAAACCAAACTGTACTAAGAAACCTTCAGATCGCATACCAACTTGGCCACAAGGTCAATAGCCAGTCTTACACCATGTCATAAAGAAATACAAATTCGGCCACAACGTCGCCCATAACTGCCCAATTAGCGCCCACTCCGGCATACCCAGGTAATTAACAAGACACGTCCGTACGAACAACGTGCGTCCACAGTAATTAGCACTACAGTTTAAAATAGAACGGTTGATGAATGAAGCTATTTCACGTCAATTGACGGCGGGCCGATACCTTGTTATGGAATTTTGAATGCGTCGTGAAGAAAGGTGAATAATTGACAAAGAATTTATTTGGTGTGAGAAGTTTGTCGACTTGTATTAGCTCTTAATTCAACAGACGATGTTTTTTGATTTATTTTTTTAGATGATTACAAATTTTGTTAGTTAGTGAGAGGTCGTAGATAAAATACTCGAAAAATCTAACTATATCACAGTATCTTGAATAATCAATATCCACTTTATGGACTTTTTCTAGATGAATTCTTGTTATTCTGACGAGAAGTATACTGCACAGTGTCGAAGTAAGTGTTAGATTAGATTTTTGAAAAAATAGAAAACCTATCAACTTTAACAATAGAAGAAATTCTCGAAGTTTTAATATCATCAATATTCAAGAAATATATATTTTTTTAAGGAAAGCATGTAATGAGTCCCTTCATAGAAAATTAAATAGAATTATTTTTGAAGGTAGGTATACTGTAATATAAGGTAGGTATATTGTAGGTAGGTGTGAATTGTACACATTTCATATAATTACCTTGATATATTAACACCTGATCACGTCATATCTACGTCACATGATAAACTTGTGAATATTTCGTCAGTCATTTTCTAGCTTTTATATCGTAATACATAATACAAATAAAATGATAATTGAATGTTCAAACCATGAAGTTAAACTACTAACTTCTTTTTTATTAAATATAGAATTAATGTATCTATGTAGAATGTATGTTTAAAGAGAAAGATTTTCATGTCGTTTTCGTTCTGAGGGAGTTTCTTGTCGTCTTCACAGCAATAACACATTTGGAAGCGGCAATAAATGAGTTCAGAATGAAAATAAGTTGTAGTTTATTTTACAACTCAGAGTCCTATTTAAGTCCATACCAAAAATCATATAAATCGGTCAGAATCTTTAATTTCAGTTCAATCAGTGGAAAATCTAAGAAGATTTATACAAACTTTTATCCCCTATTTTATCCCTTGGGGGTAGAATTGATCAACATCCGTTCTTAGCGGATGCCTACGTCTTAACATCTACCTGCGTGCCAAAGTTCAACCCGATCCGTCCAGTGGTTTGGGCTGTGCGTTGATAGATCACTATGTCAATCAGTCACCTTTGAGTTATACATATTTAGATCTTGACTTACCTCAATGCTGAGTTCCGAGGCGATGGCTGCAAACGCTGACGTGCTCTCTGAAAGTGCTACAAGCGTGGGCAGCAGCGCGTGACAATGCGACCTGGACACCAGCCAATTTGCCGGGAGGGTGCACAGGGTCTTTATCACGCTGCGACCTTCGCACATCGTCTCCTGCGGGCAAAATGGGGGGTCAATCTTTAGGGTTTTTGTGTTAAAGGAGGCGAACGAGCTAGCGAGCTGCCAGATGTTAAGTGAAAACTACCAAACACACATCACACTACCAAAAAACATTTTACATCTGAAATAATTTTTTTGAGAAATTTACAAGCATCAGACAATTCATTTAAGATATTGATTGCTACACTACAAATTTCTTTGTTTCCAAACACCATTTGTTGTATCATCGCAAAACGCCCATTATGCCCTCAGTCCGACACACAACCCAACCTTCCCACGGGCTCAGGTGGCGCAGTCGTTACGAAACTGCTCGGGATCGCGCCGACACTTCCCACTTCGGACATCGCACGAATAATTTATACGCCGTCTTGTGAATAACTTATGCGATGGCACCAATTATGTACGTGTGCACCTGTGTTCTGTGTGGAGTGTACTTTAATTACAGGACATTCTTTAGAACAGGGGATTGGGGCGTCCCAGGGGATTTTGAGGAATCGAAGAAAATATCAACATTCTCCGTGGAGTATTTATAGAATTCTAATTTGTCATTTATGGTACTATCTTAAGTACCCACAATGCTATCAAAATAGGGTGGCAAACTTTCATCTTTAAGATGCATCCAAAAGCTTTGTTAAAGAACTCTAGACATATTAAATGACGCTATTAAAAAAATGTGACATAAAATTAACATGTATGCAAACAGACAAAGCTGTGTCAGAGCGCTAGAAAATTAATTATTTCTAGATACTAGATAGCGATCTAAAATGAACCTTCTTAGTACCCCGAATCCCTCAGAAACATTAGACGATCGAAATTGTTAACAAATTTGACAAAAGGGTATAAAATTTATAGAGGTTTTCACGGCTTACATGATCATCAGTCCATATACGTACCCTGCTGGGCACGGTCACTACAACTGACTACAAACCAAAGAAATTCCCAAGAACTTTTAGGCCTACAAGTTTCCTGATTTTCCTTCACCGTTAAAGCAACTTATAACATGTCTAATGTCTATCATCCTATACTCCTTAGTATTATGTACTACAAGCAAAACATTGTCTATGGCCCAAGCTGACCATAGGTTGGAGAAAGCCAACGTATTCCCGGTTCCCATGTGGGTGCACACCTGCACCTAACACGTGTCTAACTGCCCTCCCATAACCGCTTTAACACAATTATCGACCTTTAACTGGACAACTCTAATCGATTACAACTTGTCCGGTAACAAGTTTTTTTGTAACAACGATCTTGTCTAAAGCGCTTGATGAGTACAGCCAACAGTCACATTTTTGTGCGGTTGCGTTTGTTGTGATAGTGATGTTTTGTTATGGATTGATGTAATTGTGATAAATGTTAAAAGTAGAAATCACCGATATTAAAAATAAATAATATAGTTCATAATTTAGTAAAGGAGTCATTAAAAATTATTGCAAAAACAATGTCTATAAAATGGCGTGAAGTCTCCCACTTTTATATCTTTAAAATAGAAATTTTCATATACGAGAATTTTGGGTTTGCTTTGTCTTCGTAAAATGCACCGATCAATTTGTCTTTCTGAATATATCTATTAATCCAGACTCATATTAGACACATGAAAGTATAATAAATATTCGTAACAATTTCACTCGTATATTCATTGTGAAGAATTCTAACCCATAGATTGAACTGACTTACCACCCATAGATTTACTGGTATAAGTTTTCCTCAAGTGAACAATGAATGTCTTGTCTTCCTACATTATGTATATTACGATAACTTACCAGGAGTAATGGATTGTTGACGACCACGAATCCGATGAGCACGATGAGATCCAACACCATCGCCTCGGACAGCGACTGATCCAAGCGCTGGTTGCTCAGACCTGGTGGAAGAGGGAGAATATATTAATATCTAAGGGTCATTATCAGGATAAATGACATACTTATTGATTTGAACCTTTATTTATTTGTTCGACGAGATCATAGTAGCAATGTTTGGTGAATTAAATTTAAAATGCAGATAAGACAAATGGACATTTTTGGAAGTATCCTGTCCTTTTTTTAGAAAATATAGCAACGAAATTTTAGATTTGCGACGTGGTTTTCCTTTCAAAATCTTAATCTTATTAATAATCGAGATTGTACCCACTTCACAATCTCTCTTTAGTTCTCCAAATACAACTTACGTAGTGCCGTGGTCCTGGGCGCCTCCTTGTCGTTGGGCGCGTGCTGAGTAAGAAGCCTGGACACGGCGGCTCTGAACTCTATCGGCCAGCCGCCTTCGCTGAACGCATCCTAGCAAGAAATAATACAATTCAAATAGATCACTTCATACATTCGTATCTCGCATTGCTGTGGAGGGAAGTGAAAAACTCTTTGCTTTACAACTCCTCCTTTACATTATTTGTAATTAATTTTGTAGCGGGATCATAACAAATTAGGTTTATTTAGGTACGCTGAGCTTAAATTCTCGGCTTCAATATCATGCGTGCTGTTGATGCTGGAGCACAGGAGTTAAGGTGGCGGGTGGTTGGTGGAAATGATTAAGATAATCTTTTCTCAGCTATCAAGAGTAAGGCAACTAGTTCTTGCATGCAGGCTTTGCTCGCATTCCTTCAATATTTCTACATAATTTAGATTGCGTCATCTCTTTCGAGGCGGCATCTGAGGAAATATTTCCTGAACGACCCCTACTTTGTAATAACAATTATTTCAATGGTTGGATAAAAATTTTGTGTGTTTATAAATAAGTCAATATCGTTGAATACACAAAAATATATTTCTCATATCTTGCTTACATCATCCTAAACTTTTACATCTTTTTCTTAACCCCTTTGGCTTTGTTTGTTAAACCCTTACTACAATCTCAACATTGCTATAAAAGCCAAAACATTCCCCACCTACAGAATCACGTCCATTCTCAACTTCCATCTCCCCACCCGGGAATGAAATCACGACCGCCCTAAACTTCGCGTGTTGAAAGCGAATCAAGGTTGCAACCACGCAACGTGTAACGCAATAATTAACTTGTCTGACCGAAGGAGTCACTTTGTATCAGACACGGTCAGTTTGCTTCGGACTCGGGGTACAGATTTCACATTTATCTACTGCGTTGTGATTCGGAACACGAGTGTGGTGAAGTGGATTTGAAGTATGCGTGTTTGATGTCGAATAGGAGTTAGGACTGACGGCAGTTCGGTTGTGTACTGTCTATTAAAAGATAAATAAATGCGTTTATTAACTTTTAAAGCATTACATATATAACCCGTTGAGAGGATTTTTACAGGAGTAACATCAATCTCGTAAGAACATTACTTAATATTGATAAGTTCAATAAACAGGGTGTATTTAGAACGTGATCGAAAACTGAGGCAGGTAATAGCGATAGTGATTACAAACCCCCTGGCATTAAAGAAAATCCCGACATACAATAACATTTTTGAGGTTTTCCATACAAACCACATTGGCACATACTTTTAACACCGATGGTTGTATGGAAAACGTAATTTTTTCAATTTTTATCGGGATTTTTAATATCGCCACTGGGTTTGTGATCACCCTCGCTATTACCTGCCTCAGTTTTCGATCACGGTCTGAATACACCCTGTATTAAACACATTAATATCACATTAAGTTACTTTTTACCATATTGTTTGTAATTAACATATATAAATAAATAAATAATCATGGAAATCAATAAACAAACTTAATAAAACACATTTTAAAATCGTATCCTCTCGATCGCACGAAACATTTCTATGTCGCGATATCACAAGGCAGTTAAACAACACTTCAAAAATCATCATCATCAGCCTATATCCCAGCACGGGCCTCCTCTATCTTTGAGGACCTGAATTTAAAAAAAATGGCGTATTTTCTTTCATTACACAAACAAACAATAAGATATAACAAACCATCAAAGACAAAACTATGCGTCATAATTGAATAGGCACACAAGATATTCGTCGCAAACAGACGAGCCCTAGTAAAACGCATCTGCCGACCGACTAATAAACTCATAATGATGTTTATAATATATTATTGCGGGCGCAGTGGGCTCGGCAAACACGCGGGACTAGTGGGGAACAGGGGACGCGCACTGGGAATAAATTGTAGTGATGGTCGCGAGGTTTAGGCATGGTCGAGGATTTCGACTGTCGAGGATTCAAACCCTAGGCACACACATGGCTCTTGTTACTGGATATGCATTGACTGTCTCGTTAGTATTGTTAAATTTTGTCGAAGTTTAAAGACGTGAAACAAAACAACACACTGCAAGAAACTGGACGACGTAAAATTTTAATGAAACCATCGAAATATTCCTCCGCCTACCTTTTCTTAGTCAAATAAGACATTTTAAGAAATTCGGCTATTCTTAGTAACGTGTTAGGAAAGGATTCGGGGAGTTTTATATTAATAGGCGACAGCATGCAATTTTTTATACATTTCTAATCATTTATTTATTTATTTAATCTTTATATACACGTATGTATAAAGGCGGACTTAATACCGTAGGCATTTTCTGCCAGTCTACCTTTGGACGATGCAGTGATGAAAACTGGTAGGTGTATACTACTGTCGTTTCACACAAGTGAGTGCATAATATTTACACGTAGAAATACATAAATAAACATATATATTAATAATACAATTGTCAGAGCAAACTCAATTTATAACTAAAACCATACAACATACTCAACAACAACAAATATATTTTAATCCCTATCTTCCCTGAACAGAACCGCCACATCCCTAAAGTCCCGCGGGTGCGCAATTATTCATGCCGTAAAATGGATCCTCGAGTACACAGACATCAAAGTTTCGATACACGCGGGAATCGAACCCGGAGCCACGAGGGACCAACCGCCGACTCAAGCATTGTGTGATTTTTATTACCGCGTTTGTGTTTAATCAAACACTGTGCAAATAAACTGATTGAATAAGGGATATTCGCGGTCTAATCATCGAGTTCACGGTAATTGGGGTGAGAATAGATATCTGTTTGTATTTGATCTGTGGCTAATTTTGCATTTAGGTTCAAAAATATTTTGTTAAATTTTAACGATTCGGTTTGGATAGAACTTTTCGATAGAGACGAACGAACTGAATAAAAACGTCGTTGTTGTAAGGACAAGAAATTTCTTAAGACGTCTTCATAGTCAGCGCATATAAGTCCCACTGCTGGGAATGTGCCTCCACTACACTGAGAGGGTTTAAGCGTTGGTAGGCCTAGCCGTGTTTAGCCGACTGCACACCAAACAAATTCCTAAGGTCTTTTTAGGTGACTAGATTACTTAACGATGTTTTCCTTCTTTCTTAACACTACTTTACAATTTCATTATACGTCTTAGACGTGTAAAACATTGTCAAAAACCAACCGTGATGGACTAATACCACATATTAACAATTGAACTCGGCAACATCCCACAAATCAAAAACTACATATTCCACGCAAGCCTTTACCATAGAAATCGAAGCCACACTTCATTCCCACTCTACTCAAAGGTTCCACACAGGGCTGTGAACTCGTGGTGTGAGTACAAAAGCCGGCCACTCGTCCAGTCGGGCCAATCCATTAGCGTTTTGTGCGCGGCGGGAGCGCGGTCGGTATCGACCCGGCCCTCTGGGGGAATAGTCGGGAACTAAAGGGGGACATGGCGATATTCAAGGATACTGGAAAAATCGTTATATATCTATACCTACTAATAATAAAAAACTGAAGAATTTGTTTTTTGGACCTGATAATATCAGTAATTGAGGTCCGATTAAAAAAAAAGGTTTTTTTTTAAGAAAAATTTTAGTACGAAGAAGTTTTTCTTGAGTGAAATAGAAGGAATATTCATCTGTAAAAAGTCTATAATATTCAAATTTATGTACATTCTTAGGCTATACGATCATCTACGAAGCAGCAATAGCAAAACTGCGCACAGAAGCACGAAATGTGTAAATACTTTCATAGGTTTAATTAATTACGTGTATGAAGATGCACTCCTGTTTACCCCTTCTCGGTCTGATGCTTCAAAAAGACCTAAAAAAGATCCAACTCCACTGGTTACAAACATTACACTGCTCACAAAACGTCGCGGTATCGATCGCGCCTCCCCCGGGAACTCCCATTAACGTATCCGATGTCCGGGCAAACAAACCGCCACTTTCTACACACGGCACAGAAACGCTACACAAAGGTATGCGAAACCGCAAAATACGGGGACGCGTTTAGTGAATAGTTGGATATGGATTATTTTGAAAACCTAAATTGCCCTAAGGCGTCTTGATGCTGGGTAGTATAGAGAGATATAAGCCTGAGTGATTTGAAATCATGAGTCTCGAGGTTATGGCGCACGGCCTAGAATTTTGGTAGTCGAAGGTTCAACCCCTAGAACAGACCTCTGGTTTTGTAAAGTTGTGTCTGTATTCACAATGAACTATCGCTGACTTTAATGGCGAAGGAAACATCGTGAGGAATTCTGCACACATCAAAATACTTAGGTAGTGCAGTCTGCCAACCCACACTAGAAAAGCGTAGGTACTATGACCTAAACCCCGACAGATGTAAAGGAAGCCCGTGCCCAGCAGTGAGTCATTGATGAGCTGATGATAATAATGCATAATCATAGTTTGTATGTATGTATATAATTGTTGTGTATTTATTTATCAACATGTTCAAGATGTATTCTGCGAGCGACGTCCCTCGAGTTTGTCGTGTCTCCGCCAGTGAGCAGGGAGCCAACAATGCCAAATGTTTGTCCAAACACTGACGCCAACGCAAACACATAGACACGCGCGCACGCGTCCTCTCAGTTTTACAGCAGAACTTCAAATAGTGTGGGGATGAAGTCACATAAAACATAATAACAGCATGACGACTATAACCTCGTGGTCGTCACAAGTACGTCACACGGTAACCAATTTTCCTGGCGAAAATTTTCCTCAATTTTTGCTAATAGGGACGAGGGCTTCTACATATGAGAGAGGGACAATGATATTACCTTTAAAATGGCAAGAAGTTATCGAATAAACCTACATCAAATCATTCTATGTTAATTGACGCCTTAAATTTCATGCATAAGTAATCGATTTCTTTTTACTTTACCTATTATAAAGAAATGCGGACAACAGTTACAACAGCGATAAAATCATACACATATTTTATTAAACCCGGCAACTATCATCACTATAGAAGGTCTGTCCCTATGCCAGTTCGTCCATCCAATTGAGTGTTGCGGGGGCACGCGCCCACTCACTTCTCCACACGAGCCCAGTATTTGTACACTGCTATTAATTTGTGTCTAACATCCCACGAGACTGCTGTCTGATCATTGTAACAGACAAACAAACATCAAATATTGTATGTGGAAGCGTAAGGTACAGGGCATAACTTGAGATATATTTTAAACAGGGTGTATTCAGACCGTGATCGGAAACTAAGCCAGTTAATATCCAAGATTATTACAAAACCCGTACACGTTCTCCCTACATTTTACATACATTTTATGCCTATGGTTGTTAATTAAAATAATGTTAAACTACTCTTTCAATTCGTACTTACGCAAAACTAAACCAATTTTTTTCTCAGCCTGGAGATTTAGGCGTGTGTAGTCCGCCAACCCGTAGGTACTAGACTAGTGTGAGGGACTAAGGTGTAATCCCTCTCAGTTGTAGATTTAAACGCAAAAGCTCTTTAGCAGACGTGTGATTTCTCGATACATTCAATGCAACATACTAACATCTTTTATCCAAAATCCAATCTAAAGATGAGTCTTTTTTTAACCTCATAGATACAATAGTAAACCACACTAGCATTGAAATAACTGCTTCAACAGCACCCCGAGTGACTACCCTCGTTCGTGGACGATAGCTTGCGCCGTGTTTACCCCACACAAACACGGCGTGATGATACTACAGCTAATTAAGGAGCGTGCAAACACATCGACACGGGAATGGCCGGGACTGTCCGGAACCGTCCGGGAAACCGAGACGTGGGACGATTCGCTGATCAGATAATATTGGCGATGCATGTTAATACGGTGTGTTTAGGTGAGGATACTTTTTTTTTAATGATTTGTGTAACAGAAGTATGAAGATGTCATCATCATTATATCCTCTATAACTGAGAGGATTTAGGGTTTAGTCCACTACGATAGGCTAGTGCGGGTTTGCAGGCTAAAATCTAAGAAATTCTAAATAAATTATACATATGACAGTCCCGTGACACCAGCTTACAAAACAAAAAATTACGGATCGGATCTCAACGCTGAGAGCTTCGACCCCACACTACAAGGTTATAAGTCCTGTGTGTCGTGGTGGTCCTGTATCAGAGATTAAAAAAGTCTTTTTCGGTCTCACGAACATTTGTCTCGGTGCGGGTTTGTGTGATCCATTTTAAAGCTCGGGTCTAGCTGCCTCTAAGACCAAAACATATCCCATAGTTTCCGAAACTCCCAAGACCTTGATCAGAATTACATCCATGACTATTCCAACCCCCAACCCTCTTACCTGCACGATCTGATGGTCCAGCTCAGCCAGCGCCCGCAGTAGGTGCGCGGTTCGAGCGGCGCGGACGAACACGCCGCTGTGGGCTAGCCCGGCGCCCGACGCGAACAGCATGCAGAACTCGGCCCGGGAGCCACACACGCCGGTGCCCAGCGCGCAGCGGAGAGACTGGATGGCTGAGGCACGCTCCGAACCCTTGGGAGAACGGATGGGGTTATGGGATAATTGGGTAGACAAGCAGGATTTTTAATTTGGTGTCATCGTCCGAGATGAAGTTGATGAGATGGTTGGAAAATATGAATTGTTTGCGAGCGTTTTCTAAAATTTCAACCAGATTGGTTCTTTCCATTTATCACATAAAATCAATGCGAGTGGAATTCCCAGCCACCAAATTTAATGACGGTAGAGCAATTTGTTTTTTTAATGATCGACATATTTTAACCGCGCTAACCCTTAGTTACCACAATCGAAAATTGTAAAGAAAAAGTTGAACATCTCATCGAAATGAAGTCACTCACGAAAAATTAGCTTGATAGCAAATATATACAAAAATATTATTCGGATCTTGTGCCATATCTGGCAGTCCAAACTATATCGAACTAAAGTATCAATGATAATTATTGATATACTCACGACATCGGCGTCGCAAGGGTGGCAGAGATCTGCGCAGACTGTCAACAGTGTCTGGACACTCTCTCTCGCCTCGCCAGCTTTCTCGGCACGGGTGATGCACCCGCACAGGCACAGGTAACTGTAACAAATAAATTCTGGTCAAAGAGGTGAAACGGAACGGCATTTCTTGAATTGTTTTGCGGGCCATAAAAGGCTAATGTAACATATACTAAATAATTTGGATTTGTATTGTAATTTACAGTCGTAACTTTGTGAGTAATAATTAATTCATTTAAACATGAAAACTTTGTCTATAACCATTTTTTTTCGTATATATTGAACAATCAATTTATAATTTAACGTAGACATATCGGTTTTTACTCAATGCAAATAAACAATGCAATTTTGCACAGACATCAGTCGCAACTCCCGAGAGATGGCCACTCAACTCAGATGAGGGGCGGAGAGCACAAACTTAAATATTGCATCCTAATCATATTTAAATTGAATGAAAACTTCCTCTTAACCGGACCGCTGGCAAATCCGAATGAAAAGCAAACAACACTTAGCGTTGACTCCACACGAAAAGAAACCCGCCGGGATTGGATTATGTTGTACTAACTCACAAGCCGCGGGCGAACTCCTGGCCACTCGACAAACAACCAGCGGCCTTCAGTCGCTCCACCGGCCCACGCGTCACACACTACGCTCCCTGTACGTGGTCTCACAACACTCGCTCCTGAGCTCTCATCCACTACCTTCAGCTCGTCGCTCCACCGGCCCGCGCGTCACACACTATGCTCCCTGTACGTGGTCTCACAACACTCGCTCCTGAGCTCTCATCCACTACCTTCAGCTCGTCGCTCCACCGGCCCGCGCGTCACACACTACGCTCCCTGTACGTGGTCTCACAACACTCGCTCCTGAGCTCTCATCCACTACCTTCAGCTCGTCGCTCCACCGGCCCGCGCGTCACACACTACGCTCCCTGTACGTGGTCTCACAACACTCGCTCCTGAGCTCTCATCCACTACCTTCAGCTCGTCGCTCCACCGGCCCGCGCGTCACACACTATGCTCCCTGTACGTGGTCTCACAACACTCGCTCCTGAGCTCTCATCCACTACCTTCAGCTCGTCGCTCCACCGGCCCGCGCGTCACACACTACGCTCCCTGTACGTGGTCTCACAACACTCGCTCCTGAGCTCTCATCCACTACCTTCAGCTCGTCGCTCCACCGGCCCGCGCGTCACACACTACGCTCCCTGTACGTGGTCTCACAACACTCGCTCCTGAGCTCTCATCCACTACCTTCAGCTCGTCGCTCCACCGGCCCGCGCGTCACACACTACGCTCCCTGTACGTGGTCTCACAACACTCGCTCCTGAGCTCTCATCCACTACCTTCAGCTCGTCGCTCCACCGGCCCGCGCGTCACACACTACGCTCCCTGTACGTGGTCTCACAACACTCGCTCCTGAGCTCTCATCCACTACCTTCAGCTCGTCGCTCCACCGGCCCGCGTGTCACACACTACGCTCCCTGTACGTGGTCTCACAACACTCGCTCCTGAGCTCTCATCCACTACCTTCAGCTCGTCGCTCCACCGGCCCGCGCGTCACACACTACGCTCCCTGACGTGGTCTCACAACACCACTACCTTCAGTTCGTCCACCCCCAATTAAGTTTTCAGTTCTCTCTAAGCTAGCCCTGACTCTACTGTTAGCTCGCAATAAACCAATTTAATGTTTAAGATTTGTTCTGCACAAAATGTAAATTTTCTCCCGGACTCCGCGGAGCATAATGCAAAGAGAAAAAGTAATAATTTGGCAAATGAAAAATCTCGCAGTGCAAGCATCTTCCGGAGCGCGCCCGCTCTGTGTTCAATTATATCTTATGTAAATATTTGCGCCGATTGTACTCCAGTACAACAAGCGCAGTGGTTCTCAACACCACACTGACGAGACAGTTTGCACACTTCTTTTACGAGTATTTTTGATATAATGATACCTATTTGAGTCCAAAAACCTGTAGGATTTTTCAGTGGCAGACTTTATTGTCTTTGTGTGCTGTATTTGACTGAAATTAAATGACTGAATACAGTAATAACAACAAATTGAAATGATTTTATTTGAGCAAGTGCAATAGTACATAACTTCTCAACATGGGACGCAAGACAAAGACCAAAAAATTAAGATAGTATAAGCTTAACATTAAAGATTTCCATATTCCCTTTTAAAATAACAAAAAAATGTAATTTAATAAAATAATAAGTCCCAAACCACCGAATACTATCATTATTTTCTTCCCCCATTCGCTCACTTTGAGAGCTTCTGTCTAGCATCCTCGACGGAGGTTGTTACCGGTTCGCGATTCAACACTTAATCTACACAGTAAGCGGTATAAGACGGGGAAATTGGACGGCCGGCTGCCGAGATCTCACTCAATATTAAACCAACAGACTCCTTAAACGCCAGACAAATCTTGGATTTAACAGGATTATAGACTTTAATTATGTTAGTGCCTACGATAAAGTTGATCGGAGTAGCGCATTTAAAATTTTGCGTTACTATTTTCAATATTGTCATCATCATACAAGCTCTCACTCATTATTTATCACCAAATTGATGAGTTTCTACACCGTTATTTTCGAACATACTAGTATTAAGTTTGGTATTAGAAAACCCAAAAACATTTTGCCGAAACCGAGGAAACTAACCAGTTTTGAAATGACATCGACTAACCGACAAAGAACATTCAGAAATTTGAGATTTTAGTGGAAGTACACCACTAGTACCTTCCCAATAAGTTAGTCGTTTTATTTGTTTTACTGATACTTTGTTTTACCGTTTCATGTCGTATTAAAAGTGCACCTTACTGTCAGCAAAGAATATTCCCACAATATCCATTGAACGTAATTACACTGGATTCCTAACAACTCATTAAGGCCACAATTAAAAGACCAAAACTTTTAAGTTACTTATCCCGAATCATCATCATATAGAGCCACCAAATCCAATAACCATCCTACAGCTTCCTGCCATCCACTTAGATACTTACCATCAAGTCGTGCATTGTTCAAATTTTATCCCCGTGGCTGACCGGATTCCAGCCAATTAAAATGGTAACACAACCAAATACCTCTATTATCAAAGTCCAATATAAAAAAAGGCTGTTAAAAAAACATGGCGCCGGCGGCACGAGAAGAATTTCAAATTTCGAACGAGTAGGTTCCCGCGCTCCCATTGGTCAGTTGCGGCGACCATTTTATTTGAAGCCTTGCTATTGGTTGTTAAACTTTATACGTTCTTAGATAAAGGTTTGTATTTATAAGTAGAATCACGTTGGTACGTTTAGTGGAGTGACCTCCGAGTAGTGACACGCTGAGATTGCGTTATCTTAAATATTCCCAGTTTCCAGGCCACATTCCGTGTAAATTGACTTGTTTTATATTGCACATTATGTCAGTATGTGAGCCGACACATCGTATGCTCTGATAAAATTAGTAGTATCATATCACAACATGTGTATTTCGAAACTACTTGATTATAAGCGTGATTATTGAAAAGTTAAATGTTCAGTAACAATTTAAATGTCATGAAGAATATAAATTTTTCATGCATTAATGAAAGAACCATAATTAGGTACAAATATAAAGTACCTAACATTTAACCCCACAAAGTCTGATATATGCCTTAAAAAGACAAAAGCCCACGATAAAGTATGGATTACAAAACAATTGGCGAAACATAGTTGCAGAAATCTTCGGAAATACAGTCGTGTTTATGTTTAAGAACGATGATTGAAAACTTTCGCCTTCATAACGTTTCGGTCGTCAATCACTCATACAAATATTTCACACTTAAAAGCTAGTAAAAATATATATCCATTTCGATACAAATGGAAACAAAATACAAACTCACAAAGTGAACTATGAATTCATATCACGTCACAAGTGTAGTGATTTTGTATTATATTCATAAATTATTATTCTTATACAGGCTGTTTGGAGATTGTATGTGTTACTACTAAAAGAAAATATTTTTTATAGAAGCTTGTAACTTTCATAATTCCCTTTTTTGATAACATAAATTTGGTGATCGTTTGTCTCTTCCAGGTGTTATCTTTCATATGAGACTTAGTTTCAAAAGTTTCGCAAATGGTCAGCTGGGCAGAAAATTTTCAATGATATTCAAGTTTCGGAATAATGACCGAATTATAATACTGTACTGTATGTGTTGTAGAGACATAAATCCAAGTCTACGTTTATATGAAAACTATTTAAATTGTCCTTGAAAGAGTACTCTGTGACAACACTGAAATAATACGGTCTACATCACCTATACGACCTATGTTTATGGCAAATGTAAACAAACTCAAAAACGATGTATTTTCCCGCAACGTATAAAATCCACATCAATTTAAATACATTTGTAAGAAGCACAATGTTTAAAACAAACACAACAAAGAGCACATTCGTATTATTTATAGTGCACTTATTTTTCTACACGTAAGTAGCATCAACAAAAAATACACCATTTATCAGGTATAAAATAAGGTTACCCCGAAATTCCCCGCACCCTATATAAGCGAGTAGTTGGCGCCGATGATTCATTGTACCGCGAGCGCGGACCAATCACGCCGCGTTCTAAATTCGAACGCGCTAATGGAAAGGCGCGCTTACGAGATGCGCCTGCGCATCCGTGCGCCCGGTGTTACCAGTGCCATCGTGGAGAAACGATTTGTGGGAAAAATTATAGAAATAAATTATCAGACTTCTGTTAACAGTGATATTTTTCGTACATATAAACATAACCTTACCCCGTTTTGTCTGTGATAACACGATCAGATAACACAATCTCAGCGTGTCACTTAAAATTTCACGTAATAGGCGAACTAAATTAATTTTTCGAGCACATTTTCCTACTCCGTGCTACTATTGAGAATTTTCTAACGGAAAAAACAATTACACTGTCCGAGCAAATAACTTTTTCGATTTCAATTTCGAAATCGAATCCAGTACTTTTATAATGCATGGCACACATTGGCACCGTAAGAGTACTAACACACTTCCAACAAGCATTTATTATATTACCATACACAATTTCCCTAATTTAAAAAAAAACTGGGGTAATTTCGCACCTCCGCACCTGGCAACCCGCAAAGAAAGCACTCAGCGGCCAAAACAATTTATGGCTCCTTTAAAATGTTTTCGTTCTTAATTTCAGTTAGATAAAGTGCGCCGCGCGTGTTTCGGCGCCTTTGCCCGCGTGATGGACGCGTCAGCCGCTGGCACTTTGACGACACTAGCACCAGAGTTACTTGAACTGCGGGTATTTGGAAAGGACATGGTTAAAAACTTAACTGTACTAATCTGCATAGATGTGAGTACGGGGGAATATATGCACTAATTTGGTATATAACTTTTTTGTATATTTCTGAAGTTAGAACGTTGGGATTAGTTGAGATTTGAAGACGCAAAATATGACTTAGACATTTACGGATCGTAAGTGCAATCCTGCGCTTGCGCATAACTCCGCAAATTGATTTTTTTAAACAAAGAAAAGACGAATTTTAGCAAAATTTATTTAGCTTTTTAAACTCGGTAAATTTTATTTCAGTTACATTAAAACTAAAAATCTTACTCATCAGAGTTAAAATGTGATTTGAAATTCTTCTCTTATCCTGATGGTTCTAAAAGTTAACAAAACTACTCAAATATGTGCTGAAAAATTTCATCAACCCATTTTCCACTTCAATAATCCTTCACAAGAGCTCTACACACACTGGTCACTTGCACTCGCGACTCAAGCATCCTAAACTCTCGCGGAACTTTAATTTACAATTTATTTTAATTAATCCGACCGGTAATGGAAGGAAGCCAATGCTTGTTTGTTTTGACGTGCGATGGCTCCCGGTACCGAACAGTTTTGTCGCTTTCAGTGTGTTTATTTACAGGATGTGAGAACTGACGCTTTTCCGACCACCGTGGAGTAAGGAAGTAATGTCATTTTAGTTATGGACCCAACTCAGCTAAGCGGACAATTGTTCTGCGCACCGAGTTAGAAGACCAGAGACCCCGACATACCTCTCACGGCCTCCCCTGAGGTACCGAACAGGGGAGCTTAAGGCGCTTTCCACTTGTGAAAAAAAGGGGGGAATAAAATCCATAAAGAATATATTGAGCGGTCTTTTGTCCCTTTTCCAGCTCACACCCGCCACTGCAGCTCCTGTGCTTCAGAATCAACATCACACAGTATTGACGCTGAGATGAAGCTCAACGAATCTAAGGGGACCTAAATTGTCATAATCCCGCCACGAAGTTAATCAGAAAGATAGTTAGGAGTCGGAAAACAAAGAGTTGTCCACTTCCTTCCACTGTAAAGCGGGTGACAAAACATTGAGCTATGAGGTTTGATCTCACATCAGAGTGATCTATGGGTTATCAGATATTATATCCGTCATAACTGAAAAGTATACTTTGATAGTTTTGCTAAGCTTAGGAATTGAACCCCGAGATTCCTCGATCGTATACTGCGTATACATCGCACGATTGACAAGGCAGTATTAATCAACTGTTCATCTAAATCTGAGCTAAATACCAATCCCACTGTACTGTGGTATAAGCTAAACCACGATGACAAAAACGTCATAACCAAACATAACTCAACAGGTGGCCGCGCGGATAAATATAACAAGTCTATAAACGGACACGCCATTAACCAAACGAGGTGCCGGTTATTAATATTAACTCAAGCCGTTTCGTAATGTACTAACGCTATAAAAATATCGAGCACTTCACATATTACATTTTCCCATCAAAATATTTTCAACATAGATTAGACGGTCGTGGTGAAATAAGTTAGACGCAATATTTTTTTGACCCCATGGAAGTAAGCTGCCATTTCAGTATTCTAGAACGAACTATTCCAAAAGCTCTGTGGCGCAGTTGGCCAGACGCTATATGAAATGCGAGGCCGCGAGACACTTCCCGCACCGAGACAAAATATGTTTATACAAGTATGATCTCTTATCTTAACATAGGGTTAGAACTGTGTATAACTATCGGTTATATTTATTTTTATTTATAAACTACTAGCTGTCCCGGCAAACTTCGTATCGCCCTACCAGTCAATGAATGTCTTGTTACTTATTAACAGAATTTAATTTTTAATTACTTAGGTATATCATCATCCCCTTGCCCTGGTCCCAATTAATTACTTGGGGTCGGCGCAGTATCTCTTCTTTTTCCACACATCCCTGTCAGCCGTCATGTTTTCATTCACCCCTTTCTTTTTCATATCTTCAGCCACGCACTCCATCCATCTCTTTTTTGGCCTTCCTCGGCTCGCCCATCCATCCACTTTCATGTTCATCACTTTTTTTTCCTACATATGATTAATTCCTTCTCTTAATGTGCCCATACCATGACAGACGGTTTCCTTTCATCTTTTCTATCACAGGAGCTACTTTCAGACTTACCCTAAAGTATTCATTTCTGACTCTGTCACTCCGTGTTATACCACTTTGCTGCATGCAGTTGTCTTTCGTAAGTCTTCGTCGTTGACCATTTTTTTTTTCCCTTGACCTACCATTTGTCGTACCTACATTCCAACTTGCATACCTCAATCTCATTTCCCGGGCTAGTGTCTTACGTTGCCCGCGCCCGGGCTGGTGTAACAAACCTTGCCCATTTCTCATAGGAACCGGGTGCTGCCCCTGCGCGTCGGCTACGGGGGACGGCCTAGGCCCTGTCACCTTTCTTATTATACATACTGTATAAATGTTTTGGCAAATGTTTTACGGCCGCCCGCCTGTCTGACACCAACTCTCCTTGGGGCTTTCGTTCTTTTGGTAAAGGGGTAGAGATAGCGTGTGTTTGGGTACAGGATATTGCAGGTAACGATTTTTGGCCTGATGGTAAGGATGCCACAGTCCCGGATAAGGAAATAGTGGGAGACTCCAACAGCTCGGGGGGCCGAGGTCGCGAACTCATAGCCCTGTTCCATGACTGGCTAGATCAATGGAAAAGGCATCCCCTGACCATTTATTAATATTTCTTGATGGAGATTTAGAATATTTTAGATATTCAAGCATAATAAAAAATAAAATATTAGGCACTACCAAGGAGATTTGTTACACAAAATAAATTTCTGAACGCCTTAATATTTGACAGCCAAAAAATGTCAATCCATTGTCATGAGAATTCTGCATTTTTAACATCTAAAATACGCAATAATTCGAATGTTATAGATACATATTGTCGATTCAAAATGCTTATTTTAATAAGTTCTTTTATTTGAGGGGGCCTCTAACTGCATCGACGGGATGACCATTAAATGACAGGAAATTTTGTATGGTGTTAAAGTTCAAAATGACTTGAGTATCATTACGAACCTTTTGTATGGGAATATAGAAAAGTATTATTTTTAGACCTTTTCAGGCAATTATTAAAATGTATCTCTCCGTAAGAACAATCCTCGTACTTCAAGGAATATTATAAAAAAAGAATTAGCGAAATCGGTTCAGCTGTTCTCGAGATTTGCGCTTAGGAACACATCGAGCAATTCATTTTTATAACATAGAACTCCTCCACTACGATTTAAACTTTATTGTATTGTATTAAAGTTTAAATTGACTTAATTATTAAAACGAAACTTTTGTATGGATAAAGAAAACAATGAAAAGTCCCACGGGAACGCTATCGAACGGGATAAAAAGTATCCTATGTCCGTCTCCTGGCTCTAAGCTACCTCCCTACCAATTTTCAGCCAAATCTGTTCTGCCGTTCTTGAGTTATAAGTGGTGTAACTAACACGACTTTCTTTTATATATATAGATAACCATCTTTGATAGGCACCTCTTTAAATAGGTTTTTACGATGGAAATATCATGAGGAATTCGTACACCTAATTGGTCATCTCAATTCTTAACATATAAAATGGAAGCTTGAGACTGATTTCTTAAATTCCCACGTACCTTACATGGTAAGTAAACTTATATACTAGTTTTGAACCTAAATAGATGTCAAACCAGAATTACCATCCAATCCAGAATCAAACCTTTGATTCAAGGCATATATTGCACTAAGGAAAAATTTAAAACCTTTAATGGGAAGATTCCTATTCAAACGTATAAAAACTACTATGATCTTACATTAGCTCAATGTATTTATTTTCTGAATGCTAATGCGAAAGGAAAATACATTTTAAAAGGCAGACAGGTAAATCTTTATAAATTTTTCAAACACAAACATCGCTTATAACAAAAGTCCAATAACAAAGCGACTATTATATTTACTTCATATTTCTAACCGTGATATCATAATATTCAAAATAATATTTAAATAAAAAATCTCAATAACCCCTTCTACACGTCACAGCCACATCAAGACTTCATTTAATGCAATAATAAAACGCAAAATATATTCAAATGTACAGTAACAAATTCATGATACGCGCCCCCTTTGCGATATAAAAAACAGCATTAACAAAACGTGCAATGGAATCGTGATGGGGTCTAACTGAATAATGTATGCACAGTTTGAGAATTAACTTATTATTGTTGTTGATTGAATGGAAACGAATTGAGTGAGCGAACATTGTTTTATTTTCAGATTTGGGGGCGAAAACAAAACAACATCGGCTTTTTTAGGCATGGAAAAATGACCAGCTGATTGTAAGCAAAAGTGATCTTAAAGTACCTATCGAATAGCTCAATAAATTGGTTCCTTGCAGGCTCTTTAATACACGTGTACCACTATATCAACTAGCCTGGCAAATAACATTATACAACTGGCGAGTTTAACAATATATTGAATTTCCATTTGTTACATCACTTTTTCGGGGAGGCCTATGATTATAATCAAACCCTCTCCTAAATGTTTCTTTCTTAGTTTTAATACGAAGAAACAAATAATAAACAATTACGTTACTAACAGTAAAGTAATCGTTTAATATTTGTTATCTTTTTACTACACTACTATTAACCGGGTGGACATGATTGAGTAGTTCAAAAACGTTTACTTCAAAGTCCCAAAGGTACCAAATATCCCTTAAAACAACGTAATTTTTCCCAAATTCTACATCCCATCGTCCCACGCATGCGCTACTACATGAAGCGGGATCCCGGTAATCCAACTAAGTGATTCCCGGCGAGTAAGTAATGCTTTGATAAATGAAATTAAATCGCACAAACAAGTGGCGGGGTAGGCCCGCTACTGCTCCGGGCGCGGACGCATTGAATGGTCGTACCACGTTGTGTTGCATCGATATATTAAATGTATATTTTATTTTATACGTTCCACTACTGGGTAAGGGCCTCCTCTACAACTGAAAGAGTTAGACTTTAGTCCACCATGTTGGAGTAGTGCAGGTTGGCGTACTACACACCTAAGAGTTTCCTAAGAACTTTTAGGTGTGCAACTTTCTTCACGATATTTTCCTGCTCCGTCAAAGTGATAATTCATTGTGAATATACCTACACGTAACTTCGGAAAGACGGAGGTGTATACCTGTGGTATGAACCCGCGACCACTGGCTGTCGCGAACGTATGCTAAATTCCAAGGTCAAATGTCTATTTAGTTACGCATAAAAGTTGACTGCTTCTTTAATGACACAAGCGATGATCATGATGTTTCGGGTATTTCATCAGTAGCACAGAGTCAACATTTTTCAACATTAAGTGTGAAATCATTGTAAATTATTAAACACGCAATCGCTAGAGAAAACATAATGTAAAAACCAGTAAATCTGAAGGTTGTTACAAGTAATTTTACTAGTACTTGCTTTGTAACAATTAGCGAAAATGAAGTCCAAAATGTCAAAGACCTAATTATACTATTGTCCAAAAAAATTTCTTTCCAGGGCAGGTCTACACCACGTACCTTCATTACACATAATATTAATCAATTACTTTCACATTTCATTAAACTTATCCAAAAAATATTATCGACAGCCCAAGCGCCCAACACCACCCAATTCTCTCATAGTTGGCAAAAAGAACATCGCATTTCGACATGTGCGCGACAATCTGTCGATGTAAAGCGACCTCTCTCCTCACTTGCCGTCTCTTTCTTTCTTATACTGCTTGATATGTTGCATCCCTGTCTACCGCCCTCAGTTTCCACCCCGATACACCCCGTCTGTAGTGCTCAACGCATTGATAATAGGCGGAATCCATTGGATTTCGTCTTGTCCAATACTGTTATTTGGCGTGTGCGAAGTGCCGAATAATTCTAGACGACAACAAAAAACTATTCGTTTGATGGCAAAAAAATTGATTAAAATTCAAAAATCTAAGCTAATAATTGGATTTTGGGTGAAGATGATGAAATGAATTATATTTAGCTAAAACGGCTAAAATGTTTTTTTAAAGCGCCTAAGATCTTGACAGATTTTTAGCTTTTGCAGTAAAAATTCGTTAAATACGTTTCGTCAAACTAGTACCACGTTTTTAAATAAGTTTCATTTTGACACTAATTTAATATAGACGCCACAAAGACCACAGCTATTGAATATAGAGAAGGCTCAATAGAACGTAAAGGAACCAATATTACTGTCGTTATTATTATTATAAAATTAAAAAATCCTTTAATCAAGGAGCACGTGCTAAACCTATTCCAATTAAAATATACAAACACAACATCCAAAACCTTAGATTCGAACCTACATACAACTAAATCACGACAGCTATGCATTATTCAATCTAATCCACATTAAAATTTGCATTAATCTGTTAAGATCACATAGAATCTGATGGAGCGTCGGAGTGAAATCTGGCCGAATCATTTCACCCCCAATTGAAGGCGACAAGTGCGATAAGTCCCACGGCGGGAGTCGAACCCGGGCGTGAACCGCACCTGGTCGCTCTCACGGCACTTAGCGAGCCGACGGGGTGACGAGATGTTGTTTAGTGAACCGCTCCGTATAAGTTTGAGTACTTGGGCTGCTGTGCGAAATATTTCATGTGTTGGATAAAGTGACCTCTATAAATATGTGGTATATTGTCAAAGTTTAACAGAATCCTTTTAAACTTCCATCTACAAGAACATTAATTTTACAATCTCAAAGTCATAAATGTCTTTAAGAGCGCATGAGTGCTTTCCAAAACTTTTACTTCTATAACGCAAACAGCATGACTATGCCAACTGGTTACAAATATTCGAACATTTATTCGATATACCTACAGTACTATTTAGACTGCACCACATTTGGCCCCAAACTCAGTGCGGTCATTTCATGATCAGCTCATATATATACATCCAACCGCTGAGCACGGGGTAGTACTAAGAAAATTCTAGAATTCTTTTCTCCATCAACCCATATACGCCCACTGCTGAGCACGGGTCTCCTTTACCATTGAGAGGATTTTAGGCCATAGTCCACCACGCTGGCCTAGTGCGGGTTGACGGACTACACACCTAAGAAATTCCTAAGAACTTTTAGGTGTGCAGGTTTTATCACGATATTGTCATTCACCGTTAAAGCAAGTGATAATTCAATGTCAACACACATAACTTCGAAAAGTCAGAGGTTTGCACCTAGTTGTGTGATCCCGCGACCGCCGAGATTCTCGACCGCCTATACCTCGAGGCCATCACTGCTTCACTATACTTGGTATACCAGATATTTTTATAAATCAAACCTACAACCCGCCATACATTAAACCCCTCACTCCCTTGACTACTCAGTGAAATATCACCATAATACAGATGTTACAGGCCACAATGGCTGGGCTGGGTACACAGCGCAGCGGGCGACGCCGCGGGGCGCACCTATAGCCGTCACTTGGGCCACTACATAATAGAGATCTCGAGGTTTAATTGATTTGATTTATCGTAACGTAAACAGAGGATTGGGGATTGACCACTGGGTTTTAGAGGGTTTGAATCCTGTATAGTTTTCAAGTCTATGTAATTAGCGTGCAGATCTGTGCGACTATTGTCATATGTGGGCCGTGGTAGTACTTCCATAGAAACCCTAAACTGCAGCTTGCCTTACAAAATTCCGAATAATAATTTTTACTAATAAAAAGCACCTTTACTGCATGTGGGAATATGTTCACGCTTGTATTACACTTTCTAGAAAGGGTAACCAGGGATATTAAGTATTTCACAAATGCCCGATCTGGGTATCGAACCCTAGACCTATCAATCGCACTTCATTATATACCATGATCCATATCCACAAAATCACAAACTAAATTTCGATATCCAACAAACTATACATTTCGATCGCACATGTCCAAAAGAAAGTTGCCAATTTTTTTCTGTCCCATATTCCCCCGACAAAATTATATGTGCAGTGTATCATAGCGCGTGACACACAGACGTCACGGGGGACATCGCCGGGGATCGAACCCGTTCCCATGAGGTTACACGGAAACCACATTTTCGGCACGCGACCTCAATTTCGACGTCAGCTTTATTTAATTATAGGTGATCGGTTACGCTTTTGGAGTTCAATTTTATTTAGTTATATTCACGCTTGTACAGCTGAAGGGGTAGGCAGAAATGCAAACATTTACGTTATGCTAGATACATTTTGATATGATGACACAATGTAACTAAAGTACCATACCTAAGTAGGTTCGAACCCCAAGCACACACCTCTGACTTTTCCTAGTCATGTGTGTATATTCACAATTAATTATTATTTGCTTTAACGGCGAAGGAAAACATCATGATAAAACCTGCACACCTAAAAGTTCTTAGGAATTTCTTAGGTGTGTAGTCCGCCAACCCGCACTAGGCCAGCGTGGTGGACTATGGCCTTAACCCTCTCAATGGTAGAGGAGACCCGTGCCTAGCAGTAAACGTAGCAGTAAACGGGCTGGTGCTAATGATGGTAACGTAACACGAGTTTGTATAGGTGGGTTTATGCCCAAAGCATTCTCTTAAGCAGTGATGGCCTCGAGGTTTAGGCGCGCGGTCGAGAATCTCGGCGGTCGCGGGTTCGAACCCCAAGCACACACCTCTGACTTTTCGAAGTTATGTGTGTATTCACATTGAATTATCACTTGCTTAAACGATGAAGGAAAACATCGTGATGAAACCAGCACACCTAAAATTTCTTAGGAATTTCTTAGCTGTGTAGTCCGCCAACCCGCACTAGGCCAACGTGGTGAAGACCTAGACCCACCCAATGGTAGAGGAGACCTGTGCCAACCAGCAGGACGTATATGACGTGGATGATGAAGATGATGATGATGATGACGATGACCTAACACGAGTTTGTATAGGTGGGTTTATGCCCAAAGCATTCTCTTACAGTAGAACCCAGAGTGATGCAGAATGAGATGCCTACGTAAGTATTTCAAAGCAACTTGTTCCTCTCTTCTTACATCTAACACACCATCAGGTACAGTACTGTCACATTATAAAGGTTGACAACACCCAGTAAAAAGGCCCGTCCCCTTACAAAAACACTCACTGCCGATTACACACGACGGATCATTTCACAATGATTTTATTAATCATATAATTGAATCCGCTCCGACGCCATATGCCGTTGCTGTGTGGCGCAATAAAAATATTAATGCAGTGCCCTTGTTCGAGCTTCGTTTGTTACCACCCCCGCTTTGTTACGGGGCTTTAGATGTCCTGTATTGTAGTAAAAAGTTGTATATTAAGTGTGTATATTAGTTTTTAGAACAAACAGAAAGAAGTCGCAATGAGGTTCGTAAAGATGTATGGATGTAGAAAAGATTATATAAAATTTTAAGATATTTCACATAGTAAGGCCTAAACCATTCAGTTCTAGATTAGGGGGAGTCTATGGCCGTTAATGAGATATTTCACGATTGGATGTAGAAAAAGAAAAAATAGCTTATGACTGAAACGGCATTTATTTTAAATGTTTTGTGACCAACATATGTAGGTACTTGGGGTGATGATGATGATGATATTGAAAAAAAAAAACAAGCGAAATTACATAATACTTTTAAAATATTGTCCCTGTGATAACACGACATAGTTTAGGGAGTTCGATAGAAACATCCCTTATTCGACATCCGGATCAGGCAAAATATTATTTTCTTCTATTTCATTCTAAATAGTAGAATTGAATTTAGAATTATGGGCGTATAAGAGTAATAGTCTTTAGTATCCTTTCATGTAGGATTTTCACTACTGCCATCCCTTTCGTCGATACAAGCCTTGTACATCAAAATTTAATATTTACCTACTTGCAAAAACCGAATCCGCAACCAAATCTTCACTGGTAACAAAAACAATCGCAAGATGCCACGGTTCTACGGTTATGACTATAAAAACACCTAAACGGCCACGCGTCACAACCGTGGAGTAACCTCAAGGGCCCGCATTCGATGCCCGGGCGAGTCCCTAAGGCCCTATACACACCGCACGTGCCTTGTAAATTCATAGCAATAATATTTCATACAACATATATATCAATTTTGCACTCTATTTCAATAGGCATGTGGTCGAAATTTGTATGGAGGCGTTTTTTTTCTAGATTATGAGTTGTCACGTGTCACATACCCGAGTAGAAATCAAATAAGGCACAACCAGATCATGTATCGGGTCCTGATCAGGATAGAATAAGGCATGCCCGATCCGGCAAGCCCGATCAGGACCAGATCGGGACCTGATCAGGATAGCCTTATTTTAAATGTTTTCAAGTATTGTAAGGCAAGCCCGATCAGGACCAGATCGGGACCTGATCAGGATAGCCTTATTTTAAATGTTTTCAAGTATTGTAAGGCAAGCCCGATCAGGACCAGATCGGGACCTGATCAGGATAGCCTTATTTTAAATGTTTTCAAGTATTGTACGGCAAGCCCGATCAGGACCAGATCGGGACCTGATCAGGATAGCCTTATGTTAAATGTTATCAAATATTGTAAGGCATATTGGATCAGGACCAGATCGGGACCAGATCAGGATAGCCTTATTTAAAATGTTTTCAAGTCTTGTAAGGCAAGCCCGATCAGGACCAGATCGGGACCTGATCAGGATAGCCTTATGTTAAATGTTATCAAATATTGTAAGGCAAGCCCGATCAGGACCAGATCGGGACCTGATCAGGATAGCCTTATGTTAAATGTTGTCAAGTATTGTACGACAAGCCCGATCAGGACCAGATCGGGACCTGATCAGGATAGCCTTATGTTAAATGTTTTCAAGTATTGTACGGCCAGCCCGATCAGGATCAGATCGGGACCAGATCAGGATAGCCTTATGTTAAATGTTTTCAAGTATTGTACGGCCAGCCCGATCAGGACCAGATTGGGACCTGATCAGGATAGCCTTATGTTAAATGTTTTCAAGTATTGTAAGGCAAGCCCGATCAGGATCTGATCAGGATAGCCTTATGTTAAATGTTATTAAATATTGTAAGGCAAGCCCGATCAGGACCAGATCGGGACCTGATCAGGATAGCCTTATGTTAAATGTTATCAAATATTGTAAGGCAAGCCCGATCAGGACCAGATCGGGACCTGATCAGGATAGCCTTATGTTAAATGTTTTCAAGTATTGTAAGGCAAGCCCGATCAGGACCAGATCGGGACCAGATCAGGATAGCCTTATGTTAAATGTTACCAAATATTGTAAGGTATCTTGGATCAGGACCAGATCGAGACCAGATAAGGATAGCCTTATATTAAATGTTATCAAGTATTGTAAGGTATATTGGATCAGGACCAGATCGGGACCAGATCAGGATAGCCTTATGTTAAATGTTTTCAAGTATTGTAAGGCATACTGCATTAGGCCAAGGTCTGGATCAAATAGGGCTAGCCTGGTATTAAAAAATATTCAGTATGATAAGACATGTAGTATCAAGCCCAGATACCGTTATCCTAATTGTCAAAGCAAGAAAAGATGCTTTTAAACATATATTCCAGAAATACAATTCAAAACTTATTATTGTTTTGGACGTGAACGGTGAAACTCAACTCATGACGTGTATCATATCATGATTGCCATATATATGTCACGGTGTAAATTTTATTTGCATCAGATCAGGTTATACTGGTAATTTATTTTACAAAAATCTTTTACCATAAATTTTGTTTGTCAATAACGAATTTCTACAACTTTACAAATTCACAAACATTATCTCTTTATAATATTAGTATAGATTTGATAACGCATGAAAAGTATTTTATTTGTTATGGCAACATTAGGTACTTGATAAACCGACAGGCGACAACAGGAAGTGTAGGAATTAGGTGCATAAATAGAAAGTTACTTATTATCGTATTTATTTTTTTCCAGAAAATGTTAGGTAAAATAATACGTGATAAAACCATTATAATTAAAAACAAGTATTGCGGATGTTACTAACTTGGTGCGCAACTTAAAATAATGCAATACCGCTTTTGGGCATTTCCCGCCTTTTACTACAAACGGCAATTCTACATACAGTCTATAGAACACGGGAGTTAATTTTTATTTTATGTCAAGAAGACGGTATCAGTGGATTGAATTGATTGAATATGCCAATTGGTATATTAATGTAAAGATTAAATAAGTTCATTACAAAAACTAAATCGCCCTAACAGTAGTTACAGAATAATTAATATATTGTGTGTTTACCAAAACAAAGTGTATCAAGGACTATAAACTTATATCTAGACATTTACTAAGTGTGTATTGTGTATAAAATACTAAATTGTGGAGTAAACTACTTAAGTAGATAAAAATTTACATGTTGTGTGTAAAGTTTCGTTATTAAATTGAATTACCTAAAACATTCAAGGATAGTAAAAAAGTATTAAAAATACATTACAATTCTTTGCTATTTTTCATTATAAATTTATATTTCAATAATCCATATTTTTTTTCAGATGACATTATAGTTTTATTTGTAAATGATTTATCCAATGAAGTAATTGATATAGTATCAAGTTCTTGGTTAGATCATTACATAGAATATAGTGGTACTGGATGTAAATATTATATGCCTGCATCATTGTTAAAAAGTACTAAGTATTGTAAATTATTACAAACAATAGTGAAACATTGTGAAGAGCCTGATCCGACAAGACCAACATTTCATGTTCAAATATGTGGCACAGCAGGTAATTTATTGTTATTTGAATTATAGATTTATGAGAATTGATATCTTATTTTCAAAACAATAAAACAGTAATTAATTTATACAATTAATGTTATCAGAAACTATGAAAGAGGCAGAGGAAAAATTAATAAGATTGGAAAAATAACCCTATGCTTTCTCTACTGATAATGAGCAGTCCACTAAAGCAAAAGCAGCTGCTGTTGAAAAAACTTTCAAAATAAAAGCATTATCAAAGAATCAATTAAAAATAGATAAAATATTCAGCCAAACAGCTTTGGAGTTAACCGATAAACCCACTGAAATTTGAGGTAATATCTCTTATTTAAAATGTAAATATTGTTGATTAATTTCTAATATTTTTTTACTAATGATTTTTTTTAACAAAGCATATTAACTGACATATTTTTATTATTGTTAATTTTGATACAAATAATTAAGTTATACTACTGTTGTTTTACTTCTAATAATAATAGTACATTATCAATAATTGCTGATAATCTATTTAGCATCTTTATAGTAATAAATCCAAAACAGAAACTGAAATGACTATATTAGCAGCTAGATCATCAACAAAAAATACTGTATCCAATGGTAAAAAACAAATTAATCATTACAATACCTATCTAATAATTATTAGTAACTAAGGTCATAATATGGATTCTATTCTGAAATTGTGGAGTGTTGGTAATTGTTATAATATTTATATTTACATCAGTGTTGGAATTTTGATATTTTAATAAATGTATAATCAGTGTAAAAATTTGTATTAATATATATTTTATTTTTAACAGATTCTTTGCTTGAATGTTTCAGGCATAATTATAACAGTCTATCAAAACAATTAGGGAATTTAAGAGGTAAAATTGTAAGCATATCTGCTGTTGTTGCCCAAATCCTGTCTGAAATTAAAAAGAATAACAGTACTCAACTGTTAGATTCCAGTCGAATAGATACTGAAGGATCAACAGATGTGGCTCAAAAATTAGAATTTCCACTATCAACAATGGTAAACTTTGATAAATTCAATGAAAAGTTGAAAGACAATAAAAAAATGTGAGTTTCTAAAAAACTATACTCTTATATATAAATATATGAAAGAACTAATATTTGCTCTATCTGACCATATTATTGAAATTGTCATATTTAAAAAAATGCTCCTCATTATAAATAATAATAAATTTGCTTTTCCAGAATAAACTTATATACTTTTCCATTGATGGAAAACACTATTACCCATAATATGGGCAATATTATTCGTTTTTTACATTTCAAGAGATATGGCCATGTCATATGTAGCTGCAACTCCAAAAAAAGTTTTAAAAGATACAACTTTTTTCACTTTGGTAAAAAGTATGTTAATCATTATATAGTGCAGGATACTTTCATTGATACCAAATTAATTATTTCTTAATTGTATGTTATTACTTTATAAATATTAATATTTTTTATTATTATTACTTATTAAATTACAACATAATTGAATCAAATTTTGTATTTCAGCTGCAATGAGACAGAAATTTCTAAATAAGCAAGATATTCCTGACAGTAAATTACAGCAAGCATTGTCGTCAAAATTAAATAAAGCTAACGATTGGGATGGTTACTGCTTAAAAAGCCTTTTTAAGAAGGTCAATAAAAGACACTAACAGCTTTTATTTAAATTCCTTGTATTTTTTTTTTATTGTTTAAATATGTTTTACCATACAAAAAATAAATAAATTCATTAATATTGAGTTGTTAATTATTATTATTTATTATAATATTCAATATTTATAAAATCATTGATAATTAAATAAATAACGAATTGATAAAAAATAAATAATAAAATGTTAAGTAACATATTTATAATAACAATTCATATTTTTTTAACAAACAATTTTTTCATGACTATAATATTATATTCATGTTTTTTAAAAGGACCGGACTGGGCATACTCAATTTGGATCAGGCAAGGTATTACATGATACAGATGATTGATTGGGACCCGATCAGGCATTCCTAGTTTGGACCCGATCAGGCATTCCTAGTCTGGACCCGATCAGCCATTCCTAGTCTGGACCCGATCAGGCATGCCCGATCTGGACCCGATCAGGCATTCCTGATCAGGTCCAGACCAATGTTCTGCGTTACATGCCCGATCTGGACCCGATCAGGCATGCCCGATCTGGACACGATCAGGCTTGCCCGATCTGGACCCGATCAGGCATGCCCGATCTGGACCCGATCAGGCATGCCCGATCTGGACCCGATCAGGCTTGCCCGATCTGGACCCGATCAGGCATGCCTGATCGGGTCCAGACCAATGTTCTGCGTTACATGCCTTATCTGGACCCGATCAGGCATTCCTGATCGGGTCCAGATCAGGAACACGAAAAAATTTCTACTCGGGTAATTGGTGGAATTTGTGTTAGAAGTAATTGAATTATCTAATGACACACCCTGTAGTAAATACACCGATAGATTACCGAAGGGGTAAGATGGGCTGATAATTCGCTTATGCTATTTTTTTTATTCCATGATATATAATAAAAACAATATTGTGAACAAAATTCAAAAATTGCTTCACCAGGGAATAGCTTAGCCAAGTAGTAGGTACCTCCAGCACACCAAAAAATTGTATACAGCAAGTTAAAAATTAAATACATGCATAGATGCATCACTCCACCCACATTTCGCTAGGTATGTATTATTTTCACGTTACATCAAGCGAGACTATTTGCTTTTTTTTCGAGACTTCGTTATGCTACTGAAAATTACCTAATAAAAAAAACACATTGCCCCTTAAAATCAAATCGGGACCTCTAGATCGCACGGAACATACTTGTGCCGCGGAGCTTGAAGTAAACTACAAATCATTAACAACTATTATTTTAATATACTGCGACTGAATCCAAAACCAGTTTTGCTTAATAAATCCAGAGTAAAAACTTCCGTGTCCGATCAACACTCACGTGACAAGCCAACTGGGATATCACCCACACTTCATCTAGACGTACTAGCCAAAACCTAGACTGAACTGCCAAAAAACGTCAGCAGAACAAAACAAATAGTGTAACGGGAGCCACCCCATAGAAAAACATCTAAACGACATTTTAATTCACCGTACTGTGACACGCGGACAAAACAAACACGATCCCGATGTGTTTATCAATTTTATTCACATGTGGTAGCCGTAGGGGCGGTACACACCAAGCGTTGGAGTCGGCGGGTTTTTAAACGCTATTGACGGCGTTTTAATTTGGATACAGAAACGTTAAAGTAATTTTTAAAAACTTTTCAAATTACAAAAGAACTAGTTAACAAACTTTTGGCTGAATGAAACGCTATAATACGGATTTACGTCATATAATTTATGATATAGGCTGTAAATAAAAACAAATGTATGCAATAAAACAATTCATAAACATACATACATACATACGCAAACCTACATTTTTAAAAAATACGAGTAGTAATAATGAAAATGTGATACTAATTAGAACAGCAAACAAAGTATGATAAATATCTATGGTATCCAATACATCTCGATAACATTTTTACAATTTTTTTTACATACCTATCATTTACACTATCGGTCATCAACAAACTTGAGCGTTAAAATAATCGCCGAGTGTGTTAACGCCCGAAAAACGTCCAAAAGTGTCCGCCAAGCGTCACCTGCCATTAAATCGAGCGCGCATCATTGACAACGCACAAATTGTGAACCACCCCTCGCTGGGTCACCCCTTCGAACCCGGGGGAGGTTATTCAATAAACATTGTTTCTTGGCGGAGATAAAAAATGACAGATGTAGTGCGCGCACAGTGGATCATGTTTAAGTGCTGCGGAGATGAAAGAGGAGGTTTATTTAATTTATTTATGAAGTAAGTATGGCTTAGTACGGCTGTCAAAATTTCGATATAGGATCGAACCAAAGTCACATTTTATGACTTTCTTTAAACCTGAATAGGAATATGGTAACTTAAAATCAAATAGAGGTAATAAACTAAGTATCAATGGCTCAACTAGATCTTAATTAAACGCCTTAAGCTCCCCGTTTAGTATTTCAAAGGAGGTCGAAAAGGGTATTTCGGGGTCTCTAGCCTTCCAATTCTTATTATTCGCTTGGCTATAGTGGGTGTCTTAACTAAAAATCCTACTGCGACATATCGACTAAAACCTCTGTATGACCGTGATGCGCATTGACATGATTCACTTCACCATCATCATCAACCCATATACGTCCCACTGCTGGACATGGGCCTCAATAACAGGTGAGAGGGTTTAGACTTTGGTCCACCACGCTGACCTAATTTGAACCTAAGTAGGATCTAGTGATATAACGAGATAGTTATTGACTGGAACAATAAGTGACGGTCGTCTTTTCCTATGTCTGTACTCATTTTTTACCCATTTTGCTGTCGTCTAATAACAGTCCTCCTAGTTCAAAATCTTATTCATTCTATAAACCTACGCATAAAGCAAAACTTTCGCTCAAAACGAACACATTCTCTTTAACACGAACAAACATCAAAGCTTGTATTTAATCATCTACGTACACAATAACCGCGAATTGAATAATAATGTTTGTGTACGCTAATCGAAATTTTTAATAAATTTAAAATGTCGTCTTGTTAACGATGCGGCGTGCCCCCATATATAGCGATTGTTGTATTTGCCTTAGATAAGGCGTTTTTTTTCATGTAATTGACTTTTTTATTTCAGTGCGATTCAGTGATTAAGCAATTTTTATAAATGGACAAACTTGCTGTTTATTGCATGATTTTATATGTTTGACATAATGTGATAATAATCTTAAGTACACCTACAGTAAAATGTATGGTTTTCATATCTTTAGGAAAAATACAATACGCCAAACGTGTAGAGGTTGTCCTTCAAAGGATCACCGTACAAGATTATGTTAAATTAATGATATCAGCAATTTCCCTTTGATGGTTTATTAGAGCGTTGCGATGGTTCTTTGAGGCTTTGCAAACAAATATACCTACAAAATTACTTTGAACACAACTAGCACCACTAATTAATGTTATTCTTCTGTACAATTATGATAAAACATTGAACACATATAAAGCCTATAAAGACAAAACCCGCTCCGCCTATGAAACCGCTAGCACTAACCCCACACGAGGGGGCCGTACTCACGCCACGGGACACTGGCCGTTTTCATTTTCAAATTAACGGCGACTTTTTAATTTAGCAATTGGTGGGCGGAGCGTTGCGATTGGACGCCGGCGACATGCTGTCTAATTATAAAGCGGCTCATTGGCTTTCTGCCATTCGTATTAATGGGGGGAATTCTATTTGGAAATTATCAAGAGAAACGCTCCTTTGTCCACGGCACGCTGATTGAGATTCTTGCTGTGTTTACACTCTCGCAGCGGGACCGTGAATTAATAATTTGTCATCAAACGACCGTGCTGTACACATATTGGCGTTCGGTTCCTCTCTTCTGTAATTCTGTGTGGCGTAATTGGTTGGTTCAGACCGAGATAAGTGTTATTTTCATACACACACGCTTGTATCTTTGAAGCTGTGGCGGTAATTCCATAAAAGCTCATGAGTGTTACACGTTTGTTATGTAATGCCTAGTTTTGTGATAGTTTTTTGTAGGCTCTGAATATTCTAATTTATATAACATGGTTTTTGTCAAGTAAAGATTTAAAACTTAAAGATTAATATTCGGAGCTTTGCAAACTAGGATTTGGGCTACTATGGAAGCACCGTTACTGCCCTGAAGGGATACGTAGAGATGAATTTCTGCATTCAAGACGTTTTTGAGCTATATATATGTAATAAGGAACAGGATAACGATTTGCTGACCTTTACATGCCACGTTCCACGTGCCACGAGACAGACCCGTTATTTAAATCTATAAACGTGTATTTTGTGCAGGTGTTGGCGACTTTTTCAAAACAACAACACAAGATCTGTTTAATAAACAAAAAGGTTCGTGACTGTTGGATGTATTTGCAATTATTTAAAAGAAAAAAGATGACGTCAACATGACTCTCGTTGTCTCGCAATACAAGTATGTGCCGTGTGGTCTAAAGGTCTTGAGTGTGATCCCCAGGTCAGACAGTAATTGTTTTTCGTTTTGCCATAAGGAATTTCTTAGCAGCAGTATGGAATTTGACTGGACTAAAAGCAGTAGAAATGATACCTGACGAAATATAGGTGCAGAAACGATCTCTGGTTGGTTAGGTGTGATAATAAATAAATGTAAATTATGTATATAAGTCTAAAAAAACATCTGAAAGCATTTGCAGTGTTACCATTAGCCACCAAAGCCACCTTTCAAGCCAAACAAAATACAAAAAAAATCTAACCTTACAACACCTAAAAATAAATCCGAGACCGTCTTACAAATCGCACGAGCCCAATCAATAATGAATCAGCCATCGAGTGCCCTACGCAGTAACAGCCACTCCGAATCACTCGGAATCGAATTAAGTACTCAACGCTATTATCCCTTTGTGCGCCACTCGGTAATGTAGTTACACACTCGATGCTAAAACGTAGCGCAAGATGTTCCGAGCGAAATCACTACGAATCGAAATTTACCACTTGCGATGGATCAATTATGTTATGTATGAGAGGATTGATGGTTTTTTCATGCCTTGTAGTGTACGTGAGAGAATAATGGGTCGCTAGTTGTGCCCTAAAGTGCGAGACAAAATAGTGAGAACACTTAGTGACTGCTGAGGCCTGTTGTTTTTTTGGCCCTATCCCAGCACACACCCCGCACGTATTGACGCTGAGCAATGAAGCTCAGCAAATTTAGGGGGGTCTAATTTGTTTATATATGCCCCCTGGTATTGTCCAGCATTAGGACTTATAAATATGTGTAATCAGACAGTGATCCGGTGTAAATGGGAACCTTATAAATATACTCATTATCAGCCCATACGCGTCCCACTGCTGGGCACGGGTCTTCTCTACAACTTACGAGGATTTAGGCCTAAAAAATCCTAAAAACTGTTAGGTGGGCAGGTTTCATCACAATTTTTCCTTCACAGTAAAAGTTATTAATAATTCATTGTAATTACACGCATAACTTGAACCCACCACCGCCGAGATTCTCAACCGCACGCCTAAACCTCGATGCCATCATTACTCTCTCTCTAGTAATATGTTTAGTTAGCAAACTTTGCCTACTGATTGCACAACCCAGCCCCCATTTGAACAGTAATAAAATTCCGCCAGATTTAATCCGCTAACATTGCTACCTTCTGTTGCAGTCTCTGAAGCTTCACCCTTCACCATTTAAACCGATAAATCTGCCCGTGGAATCGATAATGGAACATAATCTGGCCAATATAGTTGTCGGGCGACCCTCGTAGTCTTGTACCAACAACTGTTGGGGAGTGTGTTTAGTCCGCGTGAGGGCATTAAATGTGATTCAATGAGCTATGCGGAATGCGCTCGCACGTATGTCATACATACTTTAGTCTTGCTGTCCACTTCACTATCGGTGGCCTCTAGGATTAGCGAGAGATAATCTCGGTTAGGTTCAAATCCCAGGCTCAGGCTCCGTTTTCGGAGATATTCGTGTATTTACTATGATTTCTTATATTATTATTGATTGAACGAAAAAAATTTTAAGTTAATATAATATAGGGTAATAAAAGATCTACAAGGAATTTCATAGGTTTAGTGCGCCAACCCTTTCTAGCCCAGCGTCTAAGGGATAAACCCTCTCACTTTTCCATGAGACACATGTACAATATATGGTTCTATTATACAGTCTGTTTGACAAGAGCGTGTACGGCAAAACTCGGGAATGAATTGGGATAAAAAATAGAAAAAAAATACACTCATTATACATGATATAGACAATGATGCTTTATTATTAATAACTTGTCCAGTCGCCTCCATTATCAATAATTGACTGGAGTCTTCGAGGCATACTTTCTACTAATTTTATTGCATAATCCAGGGACAAAGACCTCCAAATAAGTCTAATTTCACGAACTAATCGTTTTAAAGTCCAGATTTTCTTTCCTCGAAGCTTCAACTTCATGAGTGCCCAAACATTTTCTATTGGATTTGCATCCGGCGACTGTGATAGCCAATCTAGTACTTCAACGTCATTCTCTTGTTTCCACGCTGTACAAAGACGACTCCGATGTTTCGGGTCATTGTCTTCTTGCAATAGCCAATATATGTTTTTCCTTTTAAACCACTTTTGAGCAGATGGTAATAAAGCCATTTGATATATTTTGACCATTTTAGCTGCATTTAAATTACCTGTAAATATGTGCAAGGTACCAAATCCCTGTTTTGAAAAACAACCCCAAACGTGCACCTTCACCGGATGTTTAACGGTCCGCTGGATGAATTTATTGGCGTGGGTACACCAGGTATGAGTGATAGAAGAACGTGCCCAAAAAGAAGCTTCGTCCGAAAAAATTACATTGTCCCAATCCCGGTCCAAATGTTCCTGCGCCCAAGTGAGTCTCTTTTTAACATGATTTTCCGACAGTAGCGGTTTCTTTATTATGCTACGAAATTTTACATCATGAGCCAGTAAACGTCTTCTCATAGTATCACATGACACATTAAGGCCTTTTTTAAGCAAAACCGCTTGACCACCACGTAACGATAGGCGAGAATTCTCCTCGAATACCCGTAAAATCATTTTGTCCTCCTTTTTCGTTGTTTTTTGCGTAGAGCCACGATTAGGCATATCGTCGACATTTTTTACTTCAGAATAGCGTTTCACCCACTTACTAACAAATGTCTTTGACTTTTTCATGTATTTTGCAGCGGCTGCGTATGACATTTTGGGTCCTTTTGAATGCAAACACAAGAACACTGCTTCATAACGTGATGCGTACGTAGCACTCATGACGAAATGCGTCCTCCTCTGACAAAGATCGAACGACAACTGAAACTCTATACACAAAGCATCTGAGGGGAAGGGGCTAGCTACCTGCCAAATTTACAACCAAGCTTCTAGCGGTACCTAAAAAAAAGTTTTGCCGTACACGCTCTTGTCAAACAGACTGTAGATTACTATCAATGAAACCCGCCCTACGTTTGGCAACATTTTTCGAACTGGCAAGGACCAATAACACAGTTCATGAAGCTAACCCAACCTATCTAGACGTCGTCAAAGACATTCATCGTTCATCACAAATTTGAAGTCTTGTTATAAAATCTAGTATCATCATTCAATGCCGGATACACGCCTCCTCTAAGGATTACGAAAGTGTTCTTTTGAAATGGAGAGAGTGAGATCAAGACATAAGACCCCAAAAAGATCTAAAGTAAAAGTACACGTAAACATTTTTAGCAATCAAACAGGACCCAATCAATGATCACATTTGCCGAGAGAGGGCTGCAATGTCGCCCATATGCGGACAATGGACCGGCAGCGACACATGCCGGGCGATGCCGGCACAATGAACGCACTGGCACATTCACTTGTTTTGGCACGGAACAATGACGCGAGTCAAGTGTGGATAAATAAATAAATGTACACAATATGGGATTGGATGAGGGCTTAATTTGTAATACAGAAATCTTTTTTTGGAATTACAAAATTTGAGTTTGAATAGAAGATGATGGTAGTGTTGTAGTCTGGAAACAGAGAGTGAACTATCTCTTAAGTCTTAACATTATCTCAAGAGACAACGTAACGTGAAGCTATTTCAAATAAGATTTCATCATCATCATCTTCACAGGACTTCCCACTTCAGCTTAAAAAATTCGTAAACAAGATTTACATTGACTTACTTTTGACGCGACTGACATACTTCTAAATATTTGTGAGACGAATTACAAATCCATACGTAGTTTGCCTTTGCGAAAACTTGTAAACAACCTTGGTATGCACAAACCTGCGCTCAATTTTTGCCAAATAACAATTCAAACCGCCCATTACATATTATCTGTTAATAATTCAAACGCCTTATCGAGCTTAAAATAAGCGGCCAGAGTATTTCTTCTAAGTAGAAATCAACAATTAGCCAAAACATCCAATCATCAATCCTTATATCATCAGCCCATACAGATTCTACTACTGGGCAAAAGCCGCCTCTACAACAAAGGTTTAGAGTTTAGACCTTAGTCTACACACCAAAGACCTTATGGCCTTTACATTCCCCGTTAAAGCACTTAAAAAATATTGTAATCCGCACATTCCAAAAAATCAAAGATTTTTGCCTTAATGTTTAGATTTCTTGACAGATCGCCTTAACCTCGATACCGTCAACAATCCCTAACAATTACGGCAAAATAATATACGCAATCACGATTCACCGGGTACCCTTCGGGATGTCATACGAAAACAATGAGCGACAGTCGGGTCGCATGATTGAAATCGAAATGTTGGCGCGAGCGTACCCAACTGGAATTTGGGGTTGTTGTAGAGATGACGTTTTTCTTTTTTTTTTTTAATTAAACCCAATGCATTGATAGGGTGTTTGGCATTATTCAGGTACGCGGGACAAGTGAGCGCTGTGATTATGATCGTCGCTTTAGTGATTGGTTCGGGGTGTGGAGTACACGCTTGCTTTACTACGCTGATGGAATGACTGGAGCGATTTGTCGGAATTGAGATAGCAACCGGCCGTGAAATACTTAGCTGTATTGCTTTTTTCTGGTAATGAAAAGGAGACAGAATGTTGTTTACTGAAGCAGTCTTCTATCGATATTTAAATCTTAAAGTTTATCATCATCATTTTCATCAGCCCTTATACGTCACATTCGCTGAGATCGGGTGGCCTCTATACTTGAGAGGGTTAAGGCTTTAGTTCGCCACGCTTTCCTAGATTGGGTTGGTGGACATCGTAAACTTTATAATGACACCAATTCGAAATGATACACATATAAAATGCTGAAAGCCGATCTTAATTATGGCGTCCTCACGTTCAAACGTATCACTTATGGCTAACCTAACCTAACAAAGTGTTAAGACCTTTACAGCAAAATCAACACACTAATCCCCCTACCGTGCAAGTCCATACCACTCTTATTATATACATCTTCTTCATACCAACCTACGTCAGTTTCACCTTTACCAACCACAATACAGCATACTGTATGAAATACCGTTTCATGATTAAAGTGTACTTGTGTCATTTTAGTAAACAGTGCGGCATTGTTGTCAGGCGCCGGTGGTAAACCCCCCCCCCCGCTACAATTTCCCCTCCCCTTACGCCTGGCAACCCCTGAAACCTCCACAAGCGGGGGCGCGGTAGAGCATTAAGCAAATTAGATTAGAATGCCATCCATCGCGATACGCACGGGGGCGAAGTTTTAGTTTCACTTGTAACGAACGGCAGGGGGGGTAGTTGAAAAATAAACAGGCAAGATGGTTATGATGGTGCATTGTGATATTAAAAGTGAGGGGGTTCGGGGCGTTAGTCTATCAGGCTGGCCTAGTGCTCTGTCACATAACAGTGACGCCTCGAGGTTTAGGCGCCCGGTCGAAAATCTTGGCGATCGCGGGTTCAAACCCCAGGCACACACCTCTGACTTTTCGAATTTATGTGTGTATTCACATTGAATGATTACTTGCTTTAACGGTGAAGGAAAACATCATGACGAAACCTGCACAGGAAAAAGTTCTTAGGAATTTCTTAGGTGTGTAGTCCGCCAACCTGCACCAGGCCAGAATGGTGGACTATGGCCTAAACCCTCTCAATGGTAGAGGAGACCCGTGCCCATCAGTGGGACGTATATGGGTCGATGATGACACATAACTCCTAAGTCAGAGGTTTAAACGCGCCGAGATTCTCGACCGCATGCCTATCACTGCACCACTGCTTCTTCTTCACCTATCACTACACTACCCTTACCTGATGAGAGCATGCGCCCTGCCCCGGAGTGTGGTGAGGCGCTCCACCTCCCCCTGGGTCCGGCCCTCCTCGTACAGCCTGGTGGCGCACAGCACCGAGTCCAGCAGTACGGACAGACAGTCGCTCAGCTGCTTGGCTAGCTCCATCTCGTGAGGGTCGGCTTGCAGGTCTTTCTCCTGGAGGGGAAGGCATAATTAAGACTGTTTAGAAATAAATAAAGACAAATAAATGCTGTTTAGAAACTGGTTTATACTTTAATGTTGTTATATTTTGCATTACATAAATACAGGATGTATGTAATGTATTCAGACAATGATCGGAAACTAAGGCAGGTAGGTAAAGTGATTACAAATTCCAACAAAAATAAGAATTTTGACGTTTTCCTAACAACCACAGGTATAAAATCGACCTATGCATAGAATAAGGTTACTTATGACTATAACACCAAAGCACTTTTTATGTCTTTATAGAGTTAAACTTGTTTATATATTGCACTAAGTAATAATAAGTAGAACTTGTTGTTGTTTGAAGAACATAAAAAGTTACTGATAATTTTGTGCCCAATTAAGTTTAAATCGCTGAGAAAGAGAAGTTGTGCAAAAGCACATATAACTTTATTCTGCGCATAGGTCGAAATGTACCTATGTGGTTGTTAAGAAATCTTCAAAATTTCTTTATCGCCACGGGGGTAGCGATCACCTTAGATACTACCTGCATTAGATTCCGATCACGGTCTGAATATACTCTGTCTAATCTCCCTCTTGAATTTCCTAAGGGCAGGCAGAGGTAGACATATTTCTGCACCCTTATTATGTCCATTGAAGTTTTTCGGTCACTTTTCTAGACTTCGATCTGCTACTTATAATTCCCTAATTGAGAAACCGGTTAACACATTGCTCGACTCATATATTCGTACATTCTCGTTCCGCGTGACCACACGAGGCATTCTTGTATCAATACATGACCACACGAGGCATTCTTGTATCAATACAAAAATATACGAAAAAATACGTTTTTCTATTCACCACATACACTTAATGCTTATGGTTGTATTGCATAACAAAACGTCAAATTTTTGTTTTGGCGGGATTTTTGATTACGTCATTGTGTTTCTAATGACCGTAACCATAACTTTCAGATCACGATTTAAATACAGATTTTTTCTCTCTATTATTATATAAGAAGCTTACAATCAAGCGATTATGCTAGCCCCATAGTACCCTTATATAATTACAGCAGAAAACGAAATATTACATTTAAAAAAATACAGATTTCTAAATCAATATAGAGATAAGACAAAACCGATTTTTATATTATTACAACCTCAACCATAACGCAGTGACGTCACCTTCTAGCACAAAACCTGTCACCTACCAATCGCCACTATAAGGCACCATAATGTTCCTGTAAGTTCCCTATAAAGAGCTATAGATAAGTCCTGAGGAGCGTTGAGCGTCGCGCCCGCGCTGTCAAGACACTATTGGGCGTCGCTTTTCCGCTGTGCCGCGTTTACACGAGCTAGTCGCCGACGGGATAGTTGGAAGGCAAGTATTTTTATTATTTTTAAATAATACACCCAACAGTGAAATACATAGTTCTACCGCACATAACATTACAAGACCTGTGTCGTGAGTATCAGAGACTACAAGACTTTTTCGGTCTCACAAACACCCAGACCCGAAACAAATATTTCGACCTATGCATAGAAAAAGGTTACTTATGACTATAACACCAAAGTACTTTTTATGTTTGTAATAGAGTTAAAATTGCTTATATATTGCGCTAGTGAAGTAATAATGATCATAAACTTTGTTGTTGTTTGAAGAACATAAAAATAAACTGATAATTTAGTGCCCAATTAAGTTTAAATCGCTGAGAAAGAGAAGTTGTGCAAAAGCACGTATAACTTTATTCTGCGCATAGGGCGATTTGTCGATTAAACAAACATTTATTATTAGATTTAAAGACTTTGTAGGGCTTTCGGGCTTAATGAATGTACCAACACTAGTTATAGCCTAATCATAACGCTACGACCTATAAGTTCGATAAAAAAATATAGAAAAAACGGGAGAAAAAATATCTTTTGAACACTAAAACTTCTCATACGGAATAACAAGAATATTCTGAATACAGTGGTCCTATTCCCACCACGATTAATAAAGGTCCCACGATGTAATCAAATTAATTTAACGATCTTTAATCCCAAACATATTCTTCGCGTTTTATTGTCGGTTGGGCCTTGTATTCATTTCATTTATACTTTTTAAGATAATATGCTCTAGGTCATCTAGTTATTTTAATTAAAAATTTTATTGCGTTATCTCATAACTCACGATTTATGCCCTAATGAAGGTTATTTTTATATCGAGCAAGGGTTTAGTGGATATGGAAACGGACTAATGAAATAGAGGTTGGAAGTTCGAGTCCAAAAAGATATGACTTTTCAAAAATGCAGATTGATCTTATCAGTTTGTTACGGTTCTGACAGATACGTTTAGAATGGTGGGTATCAGAAAATGCAAGAAGCTTTTTACCCTGCAAGTACAGCCTAAAAGTAGATAATTTTATGTCTCATTTCATAAAATTTTATAACTGGCTTGGCAATAACTAAATCTAAGACCAATTATTTCTCATAAATTTACCTTTAGAAGCCCCATAGACTTAAAGCTAATCCTAACCAATTGGTCGACTATTAGGCAAAAGTGTACTAAGACGTAAGACTATGTAAAGCGACAATTAAAAACGTAAATATATCTGCGATCCAAACTTAGTACTCCGCATATCAGAGACACCGCACGAATAACGAAAGATTAATAAACCAGTCCAGAGTCAATTAAGTTGAAATAAACTCACTTTCCTTACATAGTTGTAAAGTTTTTAAAATTGTATCTCAGTAGATAACATTGTATTCATAAAGTATCGAATTAAGCTACCTTTTTACACTCAAATCAGCGGTCGGCGGAGACGTCGACCTCGACATAATTCCTATCATATTATATTCATTTTATATATTCATAACGGGCTAATACGACTTAAAGTACCCGCAAGAGCATAAAAAGGCCCATAAAAAAAAGCCGATCGCGAAACACCAACGTTCCATTTTACGCGGTAACAATAAAAATTGGAATTTTAATCTCGCAACAGTTCCGCGACGTCTTCCTTTATTGTTTCACAATTAATATGCGTAAATTGGAACGCGCGGGCCGCCCGGCGGCCATGTTAATTGCCTCTTATCACCGACGCCATCTTGCCTTTTTTCTTCCTCCGGCCAGTAAATCTAGTAGTTTATGAGGGACCGGAGCGATAACATCTTTGGCCGAGTTTTGCAACTTTTTTGGGCTCGGCATTTTGATATGCTCTCGAGTTTATCTGGACCCTTTTGTGCGGCGATGACGCGCAGTTTTAGCGATGAGGATATTTCAATTAAGTTAATGTGACACAAATGATCCGGCTTAATGTAAAGGGTTTACTGTGGCGGCGCGCGTTTAAATATAAATTTGTAGATTTATATCTCGAGTGTGAGCAAACGTCCTCTCTCATAACAATTACAATAAATATATTCGACGACATCATACCTGTGTTGTTTTCATTTCACACAGATATTTCATTTCAACACTATAAATAGCGAAAGTGATTCTGGCTGTTACTTTTCTCAGCTGAACCTTTGAAACTATTTGAATAGATTTTAGTGCAGAAATAAATAAAAACTTGTGGGAGACGAATACTTTGTATGAGTTTAGCTGGGAAAATCCTTCAGCTATTTAAATGTATGTAGTTTTAAGTGGTAATTTTTAGTTGACCAGATTACAATAGACTAGGATACTTAAGAAGATGAGGAAGTCAGAAACACCTAAAAATTTTTGAAGAAGAGAAAACTGAGCTGAACATTTTTTGTAAATGTCTCAAAAAATAAGATTGATGGATTTAGTCTAAACTGATCTACAAATATAAATTTCATGAACAAATGTTTGTGACAGCGAAAAATGTCTACGTCACAAGACTTGTACGATAGTGTGTATTTGTAACTACATTTGTCGGTTGTATATTTTATCCGTAACATCTTAGCATACAAACAACATCGGAATTATTAATAGTATTGCTTATTCAACAACAAAATATCAATGTGATAATTAAGTTCAAATTAAATTACCTCGGGCGGTTTATAAAAACGGAATAAATTGTATCGTCGGGAATGAGAACAAGGTACAAGAACCGTAAAGCCTTGTGCATACGCTACTTTGTTCCTATACTGACATTAACTGCATCGGCAGCAAGTTATTGTCCAAGTATCCTGCCTTCGAACCGGGATCTAGCGAGGCTAAATACTCAACCTATGCATAATATTACCATAAACAGTTACCAACATACACTTAATCCAGCTTTTAGCGTATTTTTAAATTAGGCGATGTAAATTGAAGGCAGTTAATGTGGCATTATTTATTTTTTGTTTGCTAGATGTGACCGCTGCGTGAAACGGAACTGCGCGTACCGCTGGCTGGTAATTAATGATCGTTAATTAAGAAATTGCAAAGGTGAATGGGAATGCACAGTGAAACGGAAACCAATAGTCTATACTAACGGCCTGGCTTAGTTGTAAAGAGATCGGCATAAATATATTAATTGTTGGGGGATTAATTACATATTCCATTTTGGTCGCATCGTCTTCACCGCCAAGTAAAAGCATTTTGAGCTCAAATAAAAAATAAAATCCTCAATATCCGGTTATCTACCGCAATACGTCCTATAAGTTGCACAACAAATACTTGTGCAAAACTACGAGGCAATCTTTTTCTTTACTTTCAATTATCACATACATTATTGTATTTAAGAAAACAAAGGAAACTATACTATCCCTTGTGCTTTATATGACCCCTTCGTAGATCAAAATGTCGATAAAAATGTCATCTCATTTATAGGTCTAGAATAGTGTCTGCTGTTCTCTTAATAAGATCAAAGAGTTGAAGGATGGAAAAGCCGAGGAAGGCCGAAGAAAACATGGATGGAGTGCGTGAAAAGAGATATGAAAGAGAAAGGCGTGACTGAAGACATGATGGCTGATTGTGTGGAAGGAGAAAACATGCTGCGCCGACCCCAAATAAAAATTGGGAGCAGGGCAAGAGAATGATGATGAGTCTACATTACTTACCCCCAATAACATACCCTTTCCAAAATCTAGATGCAAAAAAGACCTACAGTCATGAATGTAGTGCAAGTTATTGACAGCGCACAGCGGTCGTCGAGTAATTATCCGCGGGAAGCGAATCGCGCGAAAAACGATAAAAACATTACAGGAGCGTCATTCTGACCGTTTTTATTGCTCGGTAGCGGTATCGACCGTGCGATTTTACTGTCCAGCGTGTGGTTATTGTGCAAAAGAAATTGTTATGTTCATGTTGGTACCACCGTTATGATTATTATCTAGTGTTTATAAACGAGGTGACGAAACTGATCGTATCAGTTCGTGTTTCGTAGGACGGTGTGGTCGATCGCCGAGTCGTTTCATTTTGGGTAGTTTTATTGGGTTTTGTTTGTTAGCAAATTCTCAGTAGCAAATGGAGTCTGGAAATTGCTCCATAAAGCAGCAAAAGGCTCAACACCTCTTACGCGAGACTGATGCATTGCTGGCTACATGTGGTTGCAAAAATTTACTTTTGCCTACCGTCATAGGGTTTACAGACCTGAGATTTCGAATGTGTGTCAGTATGTGTGACATTCCTGTGTTCAATAAACATTTATTTAAACACGATTCGATTAGATGCGGCCTAAAACTTTGATTAACCTTTAACTTACCTTTAATGTTATTTATCTATAGTCCATACACTAATGATGATGTTTTTGTGTCGATTTGTGTCTTATATCTACACGAGTAGGTACTTGTATGATATTTTAATTTATTTTAATAGAAAATTTTAATCTGTCCTATCCACACGACAAATTTCATCGACGTTTATTATCAACCTCAAAAATCTTTTAAAACAAAAACCAAACCATAATCATACACATATCAAATAAAAGTACTCTAATAACGAAATATTCGAACATAAAACCCACTGGCAAGCTACTATCCCTGTCTAGGCGAGTAGTGTAGTTGTAGTGAACGAGCTTCAGTCGTGCATTAGCGTTGCTTTTAGGGCGCCCACCCACTCACACCGCTACCGACCGACGGATACCGTAGGGCCGGCACGAAATATAAAATATTCCGACACTTTATTCGGATATAGGTACCTAATAGAATCTAGAATACGGTATCAATTAAGTTTCGAAAATGGAGTTCAATTCATTTATAAAAGCAACGATGACATTGAGGTTTAGGCGCACGCGTCGAGAATCTCGGCGGTCGCGGGTTCAAACCCCAGACACTTTCCACTTGCTTTAACGTTGAAGGAAAACATAGGAACCTAGATATTTTTTTAGGTGTGTAGTCCGCCAATATTCACTAGGCCCGCGTAGTAGACCAAGGCCGATATTCTCTCAATGCCAGAGAAGGCCCATGCCCAGCAATGAGATGTATATATAGGCTAAGAATGACGATGATAAATCCATTTATACCAAGAGGTTGCTTCACCACTCCATTAATAAATCATCATCAGCCCAGAAACATCCGTCTCACAGCTGGGCAAGGAACTCCTCTACAACGGAGACGGTTTAGGCTTTAGACCTCAGGATTTAGGATCTTTCGTTCATCCAACATTCAAAATTCATATCACACATGTCGATAATAAAAACTAAGGTTACGTTCTTCATCAACCCATATACGCCCACTGCTGAGCACGGGTCTCCTCTACCATTGAGAGGGTTTAAGCCATAGTCCACCACGCTGGCCTAGTGCGGGTTGGCGGACTACACACCTAAGAAATTCCTAAGAACCTTTAGGTGTGCAGGTTTCATCACGATGTTTTCCTTCACCGTTAAAGCAAATGATAATTCAATTTGAATACACACACAACTTCAAAAAGTCAGAGGTGCGTGCCTGGGGTTCGAACCCGCGACCGCCGAGATTCTCGACCGCGCGCCTAAACCTCGAGGCCATCACTGCTTTTACTTTTTGCTTTTTAAGGTTACGTTACACAAGCGATAGAGCCAGCCCTGTGTCGTCTGGCAGTCATTTGTGAGGGCGCGGCGAGTGAGCGCGCACCTTTATATTTATACGTACAGACAACACTACGTCGGAACCTATACGAGCCTTTATGCGTCCCACAGCTGGACCTCGACATCATAGGAGGAGTTGGGGTTCAGTTTATAACTAAGAGTTAGTTTTAAGATCACCCCTGTCCTATAAAAAATTTAAAAACTTTATATAAAAATTAAAAACTTTATATAAAATAATAATATATAAAGAGTATCGAAAGGAAAGTGTCGATGAATTTTTTAACCAGTTACAACTTTTAAATTCGCTTTAAATTTTAACACTGTGTGAAAAGACCACGATTTCAAATTGAGACAGCGATAATAGTTACCAGTTACCACATCAATGATAAAAAATTACTGCCAACTAACCACAGTCTCATTAGTCGATCATCAGTTGGTAATTAAAAACTACAAGAGACATTTTGGTCTTACAAACACCCAAACAAAAACAAATGTTTGTTGATTACACAAACATTTGTCTCTGCGATCAAACCTGCGACTTCGTTCCGCAAGCTTGTCCCATACCGATGTAACTATGACTAACCCAAAAAAACTTTCAAAATCCCTCAAACCTCGGCAACTTCATACCCTTTTTGCGGCAATAAAAAAAACTTAACCCTAACGCAATTTCGGACTTTACGTCGTAAAATGAATCAAGACGGGTCGAACGTATCCGATTGGCGAACGAGCCTTGATTGAAGGGATCACATCAAAATTAAGCGAGCGGAAAAAAAATCACGTTTTCGCTGCGATTGCTAAAGTTTCGCGTAGTTTACGAGAGGGTTGAAATTGGTGACGGTAGTTCCATAGAATTCTTTAAGCTTTAAATGTTTATATTACAAAATCAATTTGACATATAAATGAAAATATACTGAATAACAATAACGGTTATTTACTAGACATTACACAATTAACATGTAACATGGAGCTTGAACATTCTTTACCTCCTTTTGGTCCCGCGACACAAGTATGCCATACGACTTAGAAGTATCTATGTAGATTCGCTGGTCGGATGAGGTGTTATTAGGTTTTCTATCAAGAAAATTTCGGTAGCAGCACGGAGTTTGGATTTGTGCCCGAAAAATCTGCTGCGAAATGTGGGTGCAGAAATGCAACAACACTCATTTTTATACTAGAAAGGGTAGGCAGAGATGTAGTTCTACAACCATGTTTTGTTAACAATGATTTTTAAAAGTTTTCTGACCCGGAAATCGCATCCGCGTATCATACCTACACGACAATTTTATCAAGTAAATAGTAAACGCACCAATATCCAATGTGTTGGTGATAGGGTTTGCCATCCCGCATTCCGCGTTCCCGCATTCCCGCGGGATCCCGCATGTTTTTTAGTCCTGCGGAATTCCCGCATTTGTGCGGGAAATTCCGCGCGGAATTTTTTTGATTTGGCAAGGTAATTCATCTATCACTGAAGGCATTATCAAGGAAGGCATATCAAGGAAGGGCAAATTTACCACAAATTTCCCGCGGGAAAAAAAATGGTGCGGGATTGCAAACCCTAGTTGGTGACAAGAGTTTAGATATATGGCAGCTTATATAGAGTCGGCTGTATTGAGATGGTATCGCCCTATTCGAGCAAAACCAATCATAAAACATTTTTCTTATATTACCTACAATGCGCCTATTTATCTAAACTAGACAATGAAAAGTTTTACTGTTAAAAAGACTAGTAGCGCCACCTATCGCGCTTGACACAATACATGTTATTACATTTTCATTCTAGATGGCGCTGTTTCGGGAACAACGCCAACGTTTGATATGTATCGAATGAAATAATTGTTAACGTGGCTACTAGATGGCATTATGAAAGCCTAAATAATAGAAACGTTCGGTTTTTCTTTTGGGTGGGAATCATATTAAAGTTACGCTCGGTCAAACAAGCTGTTATGATTTATTTTCCTATTTCATAAGTAATATTTTTTTTTTGTTTCAATGTATTGAACGCATACAACTACATAAAAGTCGAAAGAAATCTTCAAACATCTATGAATTTTGATTGACAACGAATATAGCAATATTTCATTAGATATACATTAGAATTTCTAATGTATATCTAATGAAATATTGCTATATTCGTTTCTAATTATTTATAATAATTATTATCAAAATTCTAATTTAGAATGCCTCTTGGTCTCGCGGTATAAGTATACTCCGTGCGAACTAGAGGTCCTGGGTTCGATTCCCGGGTTGGGCAGCGTTATTGAGTTTTTTTCATAAGAAAATTCTCAATAGCAGTACGGAGTCTGGAAAAGTGCCGGATAAACGGCAATAGGCTCGCCTCCTATTACGTGGGACTGAAACATACCTGGCGAAATGTGGGTGCAGAAATGCATCTCTGCCTACTCCTTCGGGGGATATAGGCGTGAGATGATGTGCATGTGTCATTGGATACATCTGTCTGTGTAAGTAATGTGGTGTGTGCACTGACCAGCGAGTGCGCGAGCAGGCGCGCCAGGTGCAGCGGCGCGGCGGCCCGCAGCACGCGCCCGCCCGCGCGCGACACGCACTGCACCGCCGTGCGGACACACCTGCACACACTGCTGCTATAGCATCTTCTTCTTCAACAACCCATATACGCCCACTGCTGGGCACGGGTCTCCTCTACCATTGAGAGGGTTTAGGCCATAGTCCACCACGCTGGCCTAGTGCGGGTTGGCGGACTACACACCTAAGAAATTCCTAAGAACTCTTAGGTGTGCAGGTTTCATCACGATGTTTTCCTTCACCGTTAAAGCTAATGATAATTCAATGTGAATACACACATAACTTCCAAAAGTCAGAGGTGTGTGCCTGGGGTTCGAACCCGCGACCGCCGAGATTCTCGACCGCGCGCCCATACCTCGAGGCCATCACTGCTTCTATACAGTATGCATATAGTATATTTATCAACTGTTTACCATCATCATAATTCATAGCCTATATGTCCCACTGCTGGGCACGAGCCTCCTTTATTTGCTTAAGGCCTTAATCCACCACGCTGGCCTAGTATAATAGACTTTTAGGAGTGTTAGTATCCTCACGAAGTTTTCATTTACTCATTACTTTAATTAGAGATCTGAGCCATGGGTTTAAACCCGCGACCGCTAATATTCAAAACTACACTACTTAATGATCATCATCTCGACCTATGCATAGAATAAGGTTACTTATGATTATAACACCAAAGTACTTTTTATGTCTATAATAGAGTTAAACTTGGTTATACAATGCACTAAATAATAATAATAATAAATTTTGTTGTTGTTTGAAGAACAAAAAAGGTTGCTGATAATTTTGTGCCCCATTAAGTTTAAATCGCTGAGAAAGAGAAGTTGTGCAAAAGCACATATAACTTTATTCTGCGCATAGGTCGATCTATTGATTCTCTCATTAATTTTATCTAACATTTTACTGACAATTTTTGAGAGCGATAATTGCCTCTTTGTGTTCCATTCTTGTACATTTTTCATCATCAATTTATAATAACTATACCTATTCCTTGATATTAATACTCAATACCATTTTATGTACACTATATAACTAGAGTGGTACATATACCTAGGCGAGAAATGTTCGTACATATAGTCTATCTCCGCAACCGTCCGATGTCAATATATTGACACTATGTATAAGTGATGTGGTATGTAGTACAGTACCGGGGCGAGAAGTGTTCCTGCAGATCCTCCCTGTCGGCTGCAGCAGCGAGCAGTTGTCCCAACACGCGCACTCCGCCGCCACGGCCCCACCACCACTGCTCCTGCCACGACTGCAACATACATATGTCTTACACAGTGGCGGTACTTCCATAGAAGCCCGAAAGCCCGACTTGCCTTACATAGTTCCGAATAACGAACTTAACGATTGTTTATTTATAAAATAACGCTATAAACGTGAATGTGAGTACTAACCGGTAGGTATTTATTAGTCCTACGTACCAAAAAAAATATGCTGCTACTAAATAAACATTTGGGCTTGCCTTAGTTTGACACAGTGTTGGGCAAATGTTAATTGAACTAACAATTAAAAATTAACAATTAATTAATTGTATTTGCAGTGACAGCAACTAACAACTGATTAATTGATAATTATGGTTTTATACAATTAACAATTGATCAATTTTTAGTTATTTTGCGGAAAAAAAATTGACAATTAACAATTAACAATTAATTTTTTACCAAGTATTAGTTTAAGTATTGGGTACATGCGTGTGCGGATTAAGCCTCTTAATACATTTACGGTACCAAATAGAACTCTTGAACAGCTTATAGAAGGGGTGCGGCAGAAAGAATCTTTGGTAAAGTTTATAACTGTATGGAATCACATAGCAATGCGCTGACGTTTGTTGCTACATTGCAACAATATGACGCGCAGGCGTTCTAATTGCATTACTTAAGGGTTTAGGTAATTGCGATGAGTGTCGGTGCAGCGCCGAGCGCGCGCGCCGGTGGTTTTGAGCCTCCAAAATGACCCTAAAATAGCATAAATATGACAAGCTAATTACCTTGTAATTTATCAAAATTTGCATCATAATCATTAAATGTTCTTTGAAAAGTACTGTTTTTGCTGAAATTACATTTACTTATATTAAATAATAAAAAAATACCCATTTTACACGGCTTCTGCACCTGAATATTATTATAAATAAAGCTACAAATGGTGTTATATTGAAAGGAAAGCAATTGACATGAGTTCAATTGCATTAAAATAAATACACCAAGTGTTAGATAATATTCTAACCACAAGTTGAAACCCTTTTTAGGCAGACAATTATTTTGTTATTACGTTTTCAGTCTTAACTGAAAAACATTGAAATAGGGTATTATATAAATAATGATAATCTTTAAATTAATTCAGAAAGCAACACATACTTATATTTTAGGTACTCAATTTTAATGATAGAATCAGATAATGATAACTAAGTAGTTGTGTATTAATTGGTTTTAATTAATAAGAGAATTAGAATATGAATTAGTCTAAATCATGTACTTGTATGTAATTGTTCTCATATAAGTAATTATATTTGTATATAGCCATGTATAAAATCCTGTTTGTAGGAGATGAAATAGAAATTATTGAGATATCACATGAGCCACTTGTAACAGTTAATTACAAGCCCTCAACTTCTTGTAAATTGTTGTATTGGGACATTATAATAATTAACTTGTAGTCTTTATAAGGTCAACAAACTGAAAACAAGAAAATATGAAGCAAGGACCTCTGATATTGGTGAAATTTCATGTAGGTCAAAAAATAAACAGTACCCAATTGTTTTATGTCATTTTTATAATACTCAATCATATGAACCATTGTTTGTTTTTGTAATTTAAGGTAAGAAGAAGAAAGTTACCACTATAAAGCTGTTAAAACAAAAAACAATCCCTCAAGGAAAATTATTTTAAAACTCAATTGGTCAATGCGCTATTGAAAAGAAGATTTATGACAGAAAAACTCCACCTTGAAATTTCATTATAAAAATTAATATAAATAGGGGAAATTAAACCATAACCTTTTTTCAAATTAATATCCTAAATATACACAGCACCTCTTTATGTGTGTAATACTTAGGTACAGCTTTGTATCACAAGTGTCAATAAATACTATTTAGAGTGAAAAACCCAGAAATGAAAGAATAATATATATTGATGCAGGGAATAATCCCACAGTCTGTTGTATTATAAGCTGGCATCAACCTAGAGTCTGTTGATTATTTAGCATTAAATGAAAAGAAGTTTTCAACTGTAAAATAATTATTATTTATTGTTCTATTTCTAACATATAAATTATCATTATCACCTTGTGACTATATTGTGGATTTCTGGGATGTTTCAATTATATTCTCATGAATACTTGCATAGTCATTTTTTCAGTATTGAATATTATGTAGAGCTATACCTACACGCCACAGGTAAAAATCATTTTTTAATTTTATTTGAAGTCCAAGTTGGACACATAAAAATTTTTCCTTAAGCATGTCAGAAACTCTTTTCACAAGGTCTCAGCTCTTTGTGTAATCCTGTTCATCTGGTACTCTTTATTCTGGATTTAGTACAGGAGTCAAAAGATATTTCCTACGTGTGTCGCAACATTAATTTTGAATCACACACTATTTGAATGTTTAGAGCAAAGTAGCCTCTTCTGTTTCTGTATGATTGACTGATGTAGCCTGCATGCTACCTGAAAACATCAAGTTTTAAAGTACAAGATAAATATTTACATCAACAATAGCAAAACTTTATAATACATACCAGGTGACTTTAGTTTGATATGGGTGTCATTAAATGCACTAATACCGGTTTGTATTATTATGAAGTTACTCATCCTTCTTGTAATTGGCGTGATGTTGTTTTTAAACAAAGGGCTAAGCTGTACCTACAATCTATACAATCAATTTGAGAGTTTAAAATTGTATGCTGAATAGTTGTTAATGTGAGTCATGGACGTAATATATAAACGTTTATATATTACGTCCATGATGTTAGTCTACTCCTTAAATTTCAACTTGCGAAAAGTCATAGTTGTTGACATATTAATGTTGAAAACATGTTTGAAATTAAGCGTATTTTTGCTTCGTAACGCACGTTTGACATTTTCTCGACGTTTTGTTATTCGTTACGTTAGGTACTCGGTTTAAACTTTTTTAAACTCTCAAAATAGTTTCTGCGTATTTTTTATATTTTAAGTTAGTTTTTATTGTAATACACATATCATTTTGTATGTAAAAGTATTTCTCACCACAATTTCGTTGTGATATTGACTTTTATTAAAGGACCTATTTTTTTTTTAAAAAGGAGAAGCAAAACGCAACACTAACGACGCGACAAGTAATGATAACACAAACGAAAACAAATTGAAAACATTCAACGACATTTAAAATAAATAATATTTTTTTGGCAGCGTTCTTAACAATATTATATAGTGGCCACTGGCACTGGTAGGTATATTACCGGCAATGTCTTTACTTAAATGAAACAAAATACAATATACATTCATAACAAACGGAAAGATACTTTTTTTCCCAAATTTGCTGGAATTGCATATTCAGGGCAACCAAGATACTCTTCAAGACGAATCTAACGAGTCCAAAGTTGATAGAGTTGCGTCATTTAATTACGAAGTTCCGATGGCCACCTTCCAGCTCCATCATCAGACCCTGGTTACCATATGGTATCATAGAATTTGTTAAAACGAATCAAATGAGCCCAAACTCGATGGGGTTGCGTCGTTTAATTGCGGAGTTCCGATGACCACCTTCCAGCTCCATCATCAGACGTTGGTTACCATATGGTGTCATAGTACTTGTTAAAACGAATCAAATGAGCCCAAACTCGATGGGCTTGCGTCGTTTAATTGCGGAGTTCCGATGGCCATCTTCCAGCTCCATCATCAGACCCTGGTTACCATATGGTATCATAGAACTTGTTAAAATGAATCAAATGAGCCCAAACTCAGTGGAGTTGCGTCGTTTAATTGCGGAGTTCCGATAGCCACCTTCCAGCTTCATCATCAAATCATCTCTATATCATAATAATATTGCATTGCCATTCAATTTACATATGCATGCAAAATTTCAACTTAACCGGAAACCGGACAGTTGATCAAATTGAATTTGCAATTTTTAATTACAGATACAGAATGGGACAGGCGAAACTAAATAAAAGCTTGTAATTGAAAACCCCCGACAGAAAAACCTACATTCCATTTAAAACGTAAAAAAAATCTAATTTGAATTTTTCACTCACGATTAAGTCATAGATATTCCCTTTGCGTGCTCTTTCATTTGACACCCCGCTAGAATATATATGGAGATATTCGGTTATGATTCCCCATTTTAACACCCCACAACTTTGAAAATACCAGATTTTGAGAGATTTTAATTTGTTATGTTTAGTTTTCCTACCTAGTCGTAAAGAGTATATGAGATAATTAACGTTAAACATCTACAAGGTTTGCGGACCACCCTTCCGTGCAAAAATAGCAAAATTTAATTGTTAGTTTTAATTTTTTCATCAATCGATTGAAAAAAATAATTGCAATAATTTAATCGCGATCTGCAATTGATGTGCATTAGTTTAAATAATTTAATTGAAACGCGCGATTAATGGTTAATTGCAATTGATTCAAATTCAATTAATTTAATTGCAATTAATTTTTTAGTCGATTGATTAGTTCAATTAAAAGTTAATTGATTGATGCCCAACTCTGGTTTGACACCCTAGGCACGCCACTGGTATTACATACATATTACATACAATGTACATACAACATAATATAATGTACATACAACATGTATGCAATTTACATACAACAAACAAACATCTTACATACAATTTTCATACAACACTCATACATTGCAGGACTAACATTTAAGGCCTGTATAATTCCGTTAATTAATAAATAAAATACAAATTCATAAAGACAAATAGGTCAAAAGTTTCTAGAATTGTCAATCATATCTACATGTTAAAAAAGTTTAATATTTTAAACCGATTTTTTATTAAAAATCTCTTCCCTGGATTCTAAAACTTTATTGACCAGTTGCTGCATACAAACAATTTATTGATTTTACCGCAAGACCACCAGGTTAATAAAATGACAATAATATTTTAATCTCTGTTTACCATCACATTTCAAAATTTCTTTCATCTAGTACTCCCATCATCAGCCCAAACAATATGAAGACTCATTGCACCACGCATTCCACAAACCTTTCCTGAGTCTCTACCTCAATAACAATACTATAAATAATCCTTACCCTGTCCATCCTGTCCATCATCCTGTGCAGTTCATTAAGATGTCTCTCCAGCTGAGTGACATCTGCCACTACCCTGGGCTTCCTTTCCTTCACACTACCCTTAAAGTCAAAGACAAATCAAATCATATTTATTCAAGTACACTTTCACAAGTCATTGAATTGTCACTTTATATTCTTTTTTTTTAAACTCAGCAGCACCAATAAAATCTGAAATTTTATAATAAGCTTTTATCATAGCCTATTATTATCTTTGATAGATTTTTTTTACCTTTTCAGTGAAGTTTCGTAATACTCAACAACAAACCCCGAAAGGTTTGTTATAAAGGCGTATCATTGCCCTGCCAAAGATTTATTCTTTCCGGAGACAAGTTACATAATGTACAAAATTACATTTGTTTCTAGTGTTTATTATATACAATACATATTTTATCAAATTTATAAGGCTTACCTTGCTCATATCGCTGACAGAACTGCAAACAGATTCAGCCTTACATACTTTCTTGTTATTCTTCTTTTTTTCCTTCTTTTTCCCTTCATCCTTCTTCAGTTCCTCGTCGATGCCATTAACCCCGTTGCGCTTGTCAGTGGCTTCGCACTCTAACAGGGGAGTGACCAGATTCGATATCTGGTTGAAGATTTTTACCAGCTTGCTTGGTGGTTGTGATTCTGGCATGTCATCTGTGAAGCCGTCTTCGCTGCTTCTGTAAATAGAAAAATTTTGAGACTCATAAATATATATAATAAAGACTTTTTGGTATTAGAAACACTCAAATTCGAAACAAAATATTAATGGACCACACAAACATTTGTCTCCATCGAAATCGAACCAGTGGACTTCCGTTTCGCAAACTAATGTCTTGCTAACCATAATGATTCATACTGGAATATGGCTACAAATTTTACATATTAAAGTGAGCTAGCTTTTGGGACTCATAGAATTTAGAATATTAAAATAAAGCTACTTTTTTTTTGTTGTCAGTACAAGCATAAAAAAGAAACTTACGTGGCAAGCAGTTTCTGCCTGATTTTCCTCGCTCTCTTCTTGATGGCCTTCTGTTTCTCTCGGTCTTTCCTCTCCTGTTCCAACTTCTGCGCCGCTTCCTCCAACTCTTTCTGCTCGTTGTTGGCTTGATCGTGACTCTCTGAAGTTGTCTGCAAGAAGATTGTTGATACATGAACAAAGTAATCATGGGCATCTGGTGCAAATGAGAGGGCTTAGGCTTTAGTCCACCACGTTGACGTAGTTTGGGTTGTGGGACTACTCACTAAAGGAGTTTCTAAATTCCTATTTCACGTAGATGAAAATGCTTTTAATCATTATGTCAACATTTATTCGTCCCACTTCTGGGCACGAGTATTAGTTCTTAGTCTTAAGTCCACCACGCTGGCCTCATGCTGTATGGACGGACTACACACCTTAGAGATGCCTACGAAACTTTATGTGTGCAAGTTTCATCACGATGTTTTCCTTTATCATATAATAATACACACATAACTTCGAAAAGTCAGAGGTATGTACCTGGGTTTATAACCCGCAACCGTCGAGATTCTCGACCGCCTAAACTTCGAGATCATCACTGCTGTTTTGGGCACCAAACTCTGAATCCTAAGAACTTTTGGCATTACGGGTTTCCTCGCAATATTTTCCTTCACCGTTAAGGTATACTTACTGGCTGCCTAGGTCCTGTAGCCTTAACCCTGATGGCTTGTAGGTGCGACTCTAGTCTCTGCTGGCTCGCGTCCTGCTTGTCCCGGATTCGAGACCTGAGCGCGTCCGTTTCCTGTTCAGCGGCGGCGGCCAGGGCTGAGAGACGGGACTTGACGCCTTCAGCCTGGTGAAGAACAGATGAATTGGAGGTGATGAAGAAACTCAAAGGATTTGGTTTGACATACAGGTGTATTCAGACCGTGATCGGAAACTAAGGTAGGTAATAGCTTCGGTGATCACAAACCTATAGGCGTTAAAGAAAATCCCACAAAAAATATTTTTTCTTACGGTTTCCACACAATGCAGGTGACATTTAATTCCGATGGTTGCATGAAAAAGGATAACATTTTTACTTATTGTTGGGATTTTTTTAACGCCAATGGATTTGCGATCACAGTAGGTATTACCTGACTAAGTTTCCGATAACGATCTGAACGCACCTTTTATAATGTTATTTTTTCAACTTATGTCATCATCACTCAACTGCTGGGCACAGGCCACCTCTACCATTTAGAGGATTTAGGCCATAGTCCACCACTGGCCCATTGCGGGATGGCGGACTACACATAAATAAAATTCCAGATTTTTTTCAAATACGAGAGTAAATTTAGATTTTTTTTGTAGTGATGATGAAGTCGACGCTAAAACCCCTACCTTCTCCCGTGCGGCATGGTATCTCTCCCGCTGCGTCCTCTCCTTGAGTGTCTGCGTCCTGGCGTCCCTCTCGCGGCGGCGCTGCATGAGGCTGGCGGCCCGCAGCCTCCGCGCCGCCTCCAGCGCCCGCCGCCGCGCGCCCACCGCCGCCTCGCGGGCTGCCTTCTGCTCCTGGACACCATACTCTTCAGGATACAGACCCTCATCATCATCATCAAAAGCCAATTCTGTTCCACTTTTGGACACGAGTCTCCTCTAACATTCTCATTCTCAGAGGATCCAAACCCTCAGGTGTGGCCTATTGTATCAATAACTCTGGTCCACATTTTTTTCTTCCGCATTTGTTTTGCTTATTATATTCTGATTATTTATACAGGGTGTATTCAGACCGATATCGGCGACTTAGGTAATAACTACGGTGATCACAAACCCATTATGGTTAAAGAAAATCCCGACAAATGGACAAAGTCGGAGACGGCAAAATTTTTATCTTTTGTCGCGATTTTCTTTCATACCAGGGGGTTTATAATCACGTTTGATATCACCTACCTTAGTTTCCGATCACGGTCTGAATACATCCTGTATAAAAAACGTGATTATAAATCAAAAATTTTTTGCTTTTATTTTTTAAGAAATCATCTCTATGTCAATTTTTTGGGTATTTTCATTGATTTTGCTTTGCCCAATTTTTACTCACAATAGCTAATTCAAAACCATTTTTTGTTTTAAATCGTACATCCAGGTATAAAAGCAATAAAAATAGATTATATATAACCCGTGCGCAAAATTCAGTTCCAAATTTGTTTAATTTTTAAAGGGATTTGTTTCCTCGGCTCTTGTCACATAACGCTTATAGAGCATGGTGGACTATGGCCTAAACGCGCTCAGTTCTGGCCCTAATCTCATCACCCCACATACCAGTTTGTGCAGCCTCTCCCTCCTCATCTGCCGCAGCCGTGTGTTCTGCGACCGGCACTGGTCGAGGAACTCGTGCCGCCTGTTCTCAGCCTCCAGCTGCTTGATGAACGCGATCTCCCGCAGTTTCTCTTCTTCGTCGTGGGCTTTGCGGACTATGTCCTGGATCATCATTAGTAACATCGTTAAAAATATCAGGATTATTATCAGCATCAAAATTATTACTGCCATTATTATAATAATCGTCATTATCGTCATAACAGTCATCAGCATCACCATCATCGTCACAATCATGATCGTGAATGAAAACACTTCAATATACTCCAAAATGAATACTAACAAAGATAAAGAATAAAAAATTGAAATAACATTTTTATCTACAATTTCACTTATCTAAAGAATTTACCTTTAAGTGCTGATCGCGGTTTTGTGCTGCTTTCTCCAAGCGTTTCTCCATCCTTAGCCTTTTCTCTTCAATCAGTTGATTTTTGGCAATCTGAAACACAAATTTTAAAATTACAAATTTTCAGTGCAGCGATGTTACTTTAGATTAGATTTTGTAGTTTAGCAGCTAAACAGTTAAATCATTGAGAGAGCTTTTTGACTACTCCAACAAAGTAATTTATTACTTCTACCCTCACCATCCGACTTCCATCCATTTTTAGCGTAAGTGGAGGGCGCCTCAAGCCCTCCCAATTTGGAGGGGTCCATAATTGGACGGTGCGCTGGGCGGCAGCGGACAATTTAGGGCATTCCTGGCCCTGCGGTGCCGTAAAACCGCACTAAATGCGCGTGACGGTCACCGAGAGGTTTTAGTCGGTATGCTGGCGTAGTATTTTAGTTAGGGACTCAACTCAGGTAAGCGGACAAATGTTCTGCGCACCGAGTTGGTAGGCCAGTGACCCCGACATACCCCTCACGGCCTCCCCCGAGGTACCGAACAGGGGGGCATAAAACGCTTCACTATTACCTGCCTTAGTTATCGATCACGGTCTGAATTCACCTTGTATAAGCATATAGTCCCATAGACCTCCTCGACCCTGGTGACTTTTGACCCCTACACCTTGACAAACACCAGCAGATTCCACATACCTTGACTTCCTCGACCCTGGTGATCTTTGACTTGAACACCTTGACATATACCGGCATGCTATCCACCCACCTTGACCTCCTCGACCCTGGCCAGCAGCATGTGGATGCGCTTGGCCCGCTCGGTCTGGTACTCGCGGCGCTGCAGCTCGGCGCGCGCCTGCTTGGCCTGCAGCCGCCGCAGGGCGTCCTGCAAGCTGCCGCGGCGACGCATGCCCTGCGACAGCTTCGCGTGGAGCTGCTGCGCTCGACCTGATGAGGAGTCATATTTCTCAAATTATAAAATCATCAGCCCTTTTAAGTCCCACTGCTAGGCACAGCTTCTTCTCAAAGAAGAACCTTGACATAAAAGAAAAATCATCCATCATCAGCCTTGAGAGCGGGCTTCCTCTACAACTGAAAGGCCTAAATCCACCATGCTCTACGCTAGGCTAGTGCAGTTTGACGGACTTTACACCAAGAAATTTCTAAGAACTTTTACGTGTGCAAGTTTCCTTACTTTGTGTATCTTCGACGATAAAGGACAGGATAATTCATTCATAAACTACAAGGCCTTCACGGCTTTTGTCACGATTTAAGGGTTATGGGTAATAAGCCTTTTAACATTTTTCGATCAAAATCTTAAACAACGTAACTAATTCGAATACTTGAAAACTGAAAAGGACAAGTCTTTATAATTCTATTACCTGGATCCCTAGCAACCAAAGCCTCGAGCACGACCAAGGTATCCACCCTTTCAGCCCACGACATGCCAGCCAGGGCTGTCTCATACTGATCCTCCAGGCTGGCAGAGAGTGACGTCAGATTCTCCGTGGACTGCATAGACGCTGCTGAAGTGTCTTCTAGCAGGATTTCTGCGTCGGTCTGTGTAATGTAAGGAATATTAAGCATTTTTTTAAAACATTTCTGATTTTTTATCATAACTTTAGAAGGGAAAAGAATAACACATAAAAGTCAAGCCATTTTCTTCCAAGCGGTAAATAGATGAGCATTTCTGCACCCACGATCACCAGTTACGTACTAAGAGATGAGCTATTCATTAGATTGTCAAGCTCCTTATTGCTACTACTTACTAATGGTAGTCGAACCCTGACTTTTAGAAATATCGAAGCGAAATTTCTTCAAATTAGGAATATAATATCTAATCCTCACCTCTGTTTCATCAGTCTCGGTATCCAAATCCACGTCCGACACCTCTTGCAGCTCCAATATCTGTCTGTTCAACAAGTCTTCTTCTTCACACAACTTCCGTTGGTCCACTTCAGACTGGAAGTCCAACGCTATACTGATTTTCCTCTCGTTCTCTTCAATTTGCGAAGTCATTTCAGCTATCTCCGACATTTCTGACGCATCAGCAGCCTTGAGAATTTCGTTATGATTGGGTATCTCATCTTCTTCGAGACATTTGCAAATGATCTTGAAATCCTGCCTCCATTTTTCAATGTCGAAGGAGTAATCGGTGCTCTCTTGAGATCTAGCCAAACCTGTGGGCAAACTTTCCAGCGACGAATGAAGCCTATTCTTCGTCAGATCACCGTTCTCGTCATTTTCACTCAGTTTATCTGATTTAGTAGTGTTCTTTTTCGAACGAGTCTTCAGACCAGTGACGTCAGATTTCTGCCGAATCATCGCCGGGTCTTTCTGCTTGGTCTCATTTTCATTGGCGACAACTTGCACCATTTTCTCCGTGTTACTTTCCTGTGGCTGTTGTGGCTGCTCTGACTTGGCCCGGTCGACTTTCGACTTGTCCACAGGCTTGGAATCGTCTTTAGGTGACTCTATCATGTTTAGGGTTGGCAAGCTAGTGGTAGCTGAAGGTTGGTGAAAACGGTTAGCCCAGTGTGAGCGTCCCTGCTTTTTGGATTCACGACTCAATCTACGCGATTTAACTGTGAGCCAACCCTCGTTGTCATTCTTATTGTTTACGTTCAATACTTCGACGGAGTTGCCTATATCCTGTCCTTCTTCAGGAACTAACGTCTTCAGGCTCTCGCTCGATTCAATCCTAGATATATCAATCTGTGTGACAACAGTATCAGAGCTGCTATATTCGTCGCAGTCTTTTATTTTCTCCAAACTAGGATTTAACTTTTCCTTTTTGTCTCCCGTTTCATTTATCTTCGAGGTGGGCGGTCTTGGAGGTCGTTTCTTAACTTCGACCTTCGCTTGAGTTGGTTTGCAATCACCTGATGCCATTTGGGGCCTGTTTGTAGTTCTTTTTGGGACGGTTTTGGCACCGGGCGCGTCGAAAAGGCTTGTTCTCCCTGTTGTAAGGTTAAAGGGATAGCTGCATTTATTAGTCTGATTTCGCTTACGCACTTGTAGCATTCGCGGGGTTGACATCGGGCGCATCTCTACAGCTGTTTTGCTTCTCGTAAGGTTAGTTAATCTTGCCGGCGTCTTAACTTCCGCTTTAGTGACAGTTGGTTGTTTAGGCTTAGCAGCTGCTTGAGAATAAGCTGGTCTTTTCACCTCAGGCTTTTTGGCATCTACTTCTTTTTTTGCCTCATCTTTGCTTTCAGAGTCTTTTATTGGTTCCGGCGATGTAGTTTCCTCAGTGACATTGTGTGACTCTTTTATCTGTTGTTTCACTCGAATACAGTTTTCAATAATAACAGGAAATATTTCCTTCTCATTGGAATTCTCATCGCATATTTTAAGAGGTTTCTTATCGGTATGCATTTTAATTTTGTCTAAATCAATACTTTCTATGTGGTTGGTTATTATTTCGATGTTTTCGTTACTATCCACCATGGATGTCTCATCCCCAGATTTTCGGGAACTATCGTTGGAAACATCAGCAAAGTTATCATCAGATTTGACTGGTGAACTTTCTGAATTAGTTCCCTTATCGTCACAATTGTCCACATCTTCGGCACTTGCAATAATTTTGTCTATCTCTGCTATAACTTCATTAACTTCCTCGTCACCCTTTACAGTATTTATCTCGTCTCCAACCATTATTAACCCATTAACACGGTCTTTTGAACTGTCTGCTCCAATAAGATCTTGTTTAATGGTTTTTATCCCAGTATCACTTTCCTTTATTTCTTCCATCCTGTTAATACTTTTAGTGGCTTCTTCTAACCCGTTTAACTTTTCTTTCACTTTTTCTATGCAATAAGTTGTTTTAGCGTTTCGCTCATTTTCTTTATCAATGTTAAGCATATTGTCATTTTTGACTTGATTATCAATTATTTGTTTGGCAAGAAATTCATTCTCCATTGCATCTAATTTTGCAATAGTTGCTTTTGCCTGCAGAGACAATTCCTCTTGATGTTTCGTGTCATTATGAATTCGTTTTGGCGATTTTATGATGACCTGTTTTGGGCAAACATTGGGGAATTCCTTAGCTTTGCCTAGTTCAACAACTTTCAGTCCACCATGTTTTTCAGTTTCTTTAACAGTCTCTTCTATCTTTTTCTCGACAGTATTCTCTTCAATATTCTCTTTAACATCTTTCTCTTTTATATCAGAAAGTCTAGAAACTTCCTTCACTATTTTAGGCTCCGGTTTCGTAGTAATTTTAGACGAAATCTTGCTGCTGAAGAATTCAATATTCGCTTTTGGACTAGAACTATGGCCAGTGATCCGTGGACTTATCTTCCCACTGCCAGGGCTGGCTTTGCCAGTTAGGTTAGGGCTGTGCTTTCCGCTTGGCGTGTTGTGACCGGAGAGGCATGGGCTATTTTTGCCCGAGACCGAGGGGGAACTCTTCACCGAATGTGTGCGACGGGATTCGGGCCTTACAAAATCAGTCTTTCTTATCTCCCACGCTAGACTCTGTGGTCTTTGAGGCGGGGGAGTGTTATCATACTCCCATTTCAGTCTGAACCACTCGCCTAGTGCTTTGAAGTCGCGTGTGTAGTTTTCCAAGACTAATATAACTTCTTGGCACTCACTAAGGTTTTCGTGAGCTTCAACCGTGTTGTATATTTCGCCAATCTGCAGCCAAGACATAAAAGTTATTTCCTTTAAATATCATAGGACTACTACATTTTAAATAGGGAAACTAGTTGCATCGACATTTTCAATGTAATGTTTGAATTTCACCTATAGACCTGGTAGTCAGGAGGCACAGAAGAGAAGGTAATCATTAAGTTAACCATCAGGTGCGGAGAGGTGCTGTCACTTGTCTGTCTTTAAGCGTGGAAATAATCATTTTGTTCTTCGATCAAGAGACGTCCAATGTACCAAGGTAATGAACTCTACCCGCCTCCTTGGTCAAATCGTCGGACTATCGTGTAGGAGTACACATGATTTTTTTTCGTATGTTTCTCTGTTGGGTTTGTTTCTGTTTTTCTGTTGAGTGTGATGGTGTGTGTTAGTGGCGAAAAGGGAATTGGCTTCGCTATTTGATACGGCAGCCCGTTCCTCGCCAGTTTGTGTAGTATTGGTTTATTTGTGTGTGATGTGTTCGTGGGTTGAGTCCAGTCAGGTGTGATATCATCATCACTATTATCATCATTATAATCCTCATCATCATGATTTTTATTTGTGTTTGATGTGTATGGTGAGTTCAATCATGTGTGTTATACCAAGTACGATAACTCACAGCGCGTTGCAGGTCGCCGAAGAGTAGAGCCCAGTAGCGTGCCCGTAGCTCGGAGCGCTTGTCCCGGCCAGCGGAGGCCGACCGAAGTCTAGTAGAGGGCCTAGGCACGGAGCGACGGGGCGGCGCCGTCGACCGAGGCGGCTTGCGGGCCACGCGAGCTGGATAATAAGCAATATTGTTTAAGTGCCCCATATCGTACCGTATGGTACGATTCGTCTGTACGATCGATCTGATGAAAATCGAGACGATTGGTCGCATCAAAAATTTCGCCTTTACGATCTTGACATACACCATGGATACGATCGGTTTGACGCGACGGATCGTACAGATAAATCTTACCGTGTATGGGGCCCTTTAGACCACTGGTCGGCAACCTTTTGGCAGGCAAGGGCCAGAAAGTGGAAAAATAAAGGCGGGCCGCACGTGTGATATTTATCTCAGATTTACATAAAAACAAGCGGGCTATACTAGGTATTTTTAACTTATTTTGAAAACATCCGCTGGGCACGGATTGCCGACCACTGGTTTAGACAAATAGACAGCCACGTGGCGCAGTTGGCTAGACACCAGCTTGCGAAACGAGCGGCGGCGGGTTCGATTCCACAAGGAACAATTATAAAGTAGGTAGATGTTACACAGTTAATAACGCTTTTAAGTTCGTATGAAAGTACCGCCATTTCACACATCTATCTTCGACGGGTTAGGCAGTCTTACTAAAATATTTAACTCTTTACCCGACCTGAGAACCGAACCAACGAACTCTTCCTTCACACATAACATCCAGGAAGTCAAACAGAGGCAGTGAGATAGATAGAAAAAAAATTAAATTATGGTCAGCGATCTGCAATGTCTATCATAATATCAATAAAAAATATATAAAATTCTAACTAGAAATAAAAAATATGGCACCTCAAGGCAAGTTTGACACAGCAGTAAACCCATACAAGAAATCCCATTCAGTATTCAATAGATATTTTTACCACTATACCTTCAAAACAATAAGTCGGATATCATTAGTCGCAGCGAGATATGCCGGCTTTAAATCTCCATTATAGTTTAAAAATAGAAAGAATAAAGACAAAGTCCTATTCGAAAGCCTAATTGCTTGAAGCTGACCTTTAAATTCCACGGTATTCTATTTAAATATTAACGAAAGAGTCTTTACTTCGAAATAGACGTCCGATTAAAGAAAGTTAAATTTATCTTTCATGTGGAATAAACTGTTCTTTATTATTATTATCAATACGTTCCACCGTTGAACATTAGTTGTGAGTCCACCACACTGGCCTAGTGCGGTTTGGCGGACAAAACACAATATTTTCAGGTGTGCACGTTTTTTCAAGATGTTTCATACTCCGTTAAAGTATGTGATAATACATCGATGTAACACAGATAACTTCGAAAAGTCAGCAGTGTGTGCCTAGAGTTTGAACCTGCGACCCCCGAGATTCTCGACCTTTATTTTCTATTCTTAAAGCCATCTTATCATGAGAACAATAATTTTAGGATAAACCTAGTAGATTTATATACGACAAATCTCCAAACGGGGCTGTTACTAAAAATTCCATTCACACCAAACCCGACCCGGAAATTGAACCCAAGACGCAACCTAAGCTACTCACTAACATAACAAGTTAGGTTAGTCTAAGCACATTGTCACTCATTACTCACGACTGCAAGTAAGCTCCTATATTTAGAATAAGTGACTAATCGCATCTGTTTGGTTTACTTAAAACAACACAATTACTGTAGATAATTACTCGAGAACAGCCAATGTACGTGACAAATAGTCTTCCTAGAAATATTTTGTTTTAAAACTGACAATTTAGAAACCACTTAAACATTTTGAACAGATAAAATATATCATGGTCTTCATAATATCCTCCAGAATCAGAAGAACTGTCGAGGCTAGATCTCAACAGTTTAGGGTTTACATACTAGGCGCAGATAACAGACTTTTTATCATCAATACACCCATAACTTCGAAAAGTCAGAGGTCACCATCACGACTTTTTAAAGTTAAAACAGTAACGATTAGTTAGCGGTGAACAAAAACATCTAAGAAAAAATGTTATGAGTGTAGGCAGCTATGCTGCTGCTAAGCTATCTTAAGATGGGCTAAAGACAAATCCTCTCCTTAGTAAAATAGGCCCTGTAACCAGTAGTCATATATAGACTGATAAAATTATAACAATCTCCACCAATACACGAGCAATTTAAATACCAAATTGTAACTGACAGTCGAGTAATTGGTTTTACGTCAGAAATCCGCTCCACAGAATACAGCATGTTACGAATGGGAGTATTCCACGTATTGATGACGTCAGAACAGATCGTTCGCCTTTTCAGCGAAACACAAATCTTGTTACACCGACTTCTCAATAGTACGTATTACTCAAGCTTGCATTCCCGAAGGGATAGATAAAGATGTAATGGCTATATTTTATCAGCTTCTTTAAAATCCCATATAGTAGACCCGCTTCTAAAAATATTTTAATGGAAATTCACAACAGTTTTCTCGGCTCGAAAACCGAACTCAGGATTTCTCGTTCCCATGCTTATCCTGTGGGGCCGACAAGACCACTTTAAATCGAAGTCATGTGTGTGGGCTTGGAACTAGCGACTTATCTTAGTAAAACGCTCATCTCAAATTAATGACCTACAAGCACAAAATTGTTTTACATTTTTGTTATGTTTCCTCTACCGACAATTATTAGAAAAAATATATACAGGATGTATTTAGACCGTGATCGAAAACTGAGGCAGGTAATAGCGAGGGTGATCACAAATCCAGTGGCGATATTAGAAATCCCGATAAAAAATAAAAATTTTGACGTTTTCCATACAACCATCGGTGTTAAGTGTGTGCTTTGTATGGAAAACTTCGAAAATTTTATTTTTTGTTTCGATTTTCTTTAATGCCAGAGGGTTTGTAATCACTATCGCTATTACCTGCCTCAGTTTTCGATCACGGTCTAAATACACCCTGTATATGAAAATAATATTTACTTTCCGGGTTCCTTTGCTTAACTTCTAATAAGACACCATTAGAAGTATACTTCTCGTTAGACTCGCAAAAATTTAACTTGAAAATGTCCATTTTAATGGACATAGTTTTAGCTATCTATAGTTATTCATCTACCTTTTCCATAACTTATCAACCCTAATTGTGAAATTTAGACATGATTAAACAGATTCATTAGCATAGCGTTGAACTACTCCCAACCAACACACATCCGAAATGCTAGTTCACCGATCCTGAATGTATTTTGATGTAACACATAGCTGTTTCCAATATTCCATTCGGTATCGGAAGCGTCTATATGTAGTTACATTTTATCGATCGATCGGCGCGAGGCTGTATGCGCTAGATAGTAAACGCTCGACCGATGTGGCTTTCAATCAGGGATGCTACCGAAACAATCGGATTTCCCAAATAAAAATATATCCGTAACCGTATCCGTTTTACATGTTTCAGATGAGAGCGAAGTCTAAATAAAACGACATGTTTCGACAGCAGCATCTTGCGGTTTCTTTTTGTTATTTCTAGTCTTGGCATAACCTTTTTCATAACTAGTTTAAACCTATATATAACGTATATATAATATTTGTGTTTATAATTAACTTCAATCTAATATCCGTAACCGAAACTATCCGAAAGTAAAGTATAATCCAAAATAATTACATGTCCATAATCGAATCCGAGACAGATATAATTTTATTTCTATATCTATATCCGAACCCAGATCCGAAATATCATATCCGTAACATCCCTACTTTTAATACAAGCTTTTATCGAAACTTCTGGATGCAATTTAAAACTAGGTCCAGATATAGACCTATCTGTGTCAGTCTGTATCCGTTCTATTATTGCTAAGATATATCGGTGGCGGTACTTCCATTAAAAAAGGGAAAGATTTAAAGCTTGAAGATTATTTTAGGAATTTTGTAAGAAAAACTTGGCTTTTAGGCTTTTATAGAAGTATCGTATATTCTGGCCTATCGCCGGCCACTGCTAAACACACATATGCGTAATAATAAATGTAAATTCTAAAGAGCATTTCATGGTCTCGCAGCGTAAGCGTGAATGCGATTTAGTAATCTGGGATCATTATCTGACTAGGGATATTTTGATCCGGATGTTTTATTTGAAAATTCACAATAGCATCTTGGAGACCAGAAAATACCCGAAAGATAGCAATACGCTTATATCTTACTATGGAGGACTTTAAACAAATGGCGAAAACGGTGTTTGGGGATTTAAGGTTTAAAATGATGCACATAACAAAATTAGATGAGGGTAATTGACCCTACACGGTACAGCAAATTTAGGCGCGAAAACGGAACAACCATGATCATATTTTTATTTGATATGATTGAAATAAAGCTTTTGATAGAACCCTTGAAGTCAGAGGTATGCATCCACCTCTACATGAAATTTAAAATACAATTGTTTTTTTTTAATGAATCTAGATTACAAGAAGTTAGAAAAATTAATAAGAAAACCACTGAATCCATTCTTGGTCTGTTAAAAAAATGCTAAGAAATTATATAGAATCTAGATGGATGAAGCCTTGTGCCTTTGCAATGAAAGTATAACCTTTGGCATTAAGAAACACTAGGTTTGATTCTAATGACTGATGACCACTTAAGAAAACGAGTTCTGGAGTGGAGACCACGGCTCAGCAAACATAGTGTAGGACACCCTCTGGCTAAGTGGGGTGACAATATCCGCAAGGTGGCTAGCAGCAGTTGGATGAGGAGGGCCGAGGATCAAGCCCTGTGGCGTGCCATGGGAGAGGCCTATGCCCAGTAGTTGATGTGAAAGGCTGTTGATAATGGGTTTGATTCCATAGTTGGACAGTGTTATTGTGTAATGTTCAATCATAATATGGAGTGTAGAATTGTGACCGAAAAATGCTAATAGACTCAATCTCTATTATGTGAAATGATCAAACAAAACATTGTATAAATTAAGTAATGCTAAGCCTACCCAATTGAAAAATACAGGTTTGACGAAGAATGTAAATAAGCATAATGTAATTTATATTTAAAAATGACTTTACAACCAATAATTACAATAAGTGCATAAGAAAATTATTAATAATTCCTTATGTAAGCTCTTAAAAACCAATCGAGAGAAACAGTAAAAAACGTCACAAAATCTACAATTTATTCAGTGATAGTAAAAAACTTGATAAAAGGTTTGGTTGCCCATAAGTAGTAGATATTTTTAACCATTTGATCTTCTAAAATCAAATCAAACTATGAATGTACGTAACCTGTTTTATTATAGCCCAGTGGAATAAGATTTAGGCAAATGTAAGTACTATAAATACATTGATTTAGTTCAGTCCATTTTCTTTTTATTCGGTAAAATTTAAAAATTTAAACAATTTACAATGAAGAACCGAATTAAAACTTAAAGATAAAACATATGCTATAAAGAAAAGTAATTAATCTCCAATAACTAAAAACATACATTGAATAATATTCACTGTTTTGTACATATTTTGAAAAAACAACATTTAAACAAAGATATATAATATATTGCAATGATGTAAAATTTATAACTGCACACACAATTTTCCTTTGGTTTTACCTTCCATGAGTAGACTTAATACACTGCACCCGAAAATAAGTCTCTTCACATTATTTAACTCAATTTTACATCATGTAGAACCTTGATGTAATAAAAAATCATCAAAGTAGATATTTTAAACACTGTTAAACTTGAAAGTGTTCTTTGTTTCAAATTCAACATATGTGTTAATGTAATATTACTGTTAAGTCTTATTCATTTCACCTTCGTTGTGCACAAGGGGCACTTAACTTATATATTATTCAAGAGACTCTAATAGTCGCATTTCCAATGTGAAATATCGCCGCCTACGATCGGAAACGGATCTTTTAATAGGCACGTTTAAATATTTAAAAAGTGGAATTACCCGGTGTGTCAACCGCCACATGGAACGCGACGAGGTTCCTCGCCTCCCTGCCTTCCTCCTGGACGAGCTGCCGCACCTCCTCCATAACAATTTATGAGTACAAAATAATTTTCCAAAGAAAACAAAATGCAACAACCGTGCACATCACAGACATATGTAACCCGTGAATTAAGCTTTTAGTTGTATTATAACCGATGGAAAAACATAAAAACTATAGTGAAAAAACTAGTTGATTGTGAATTTGAGAGCGAAATAATATTTAATAAGAAATAACTCGAAAAATAATTTATACGAGTATTTTCATAACAATTCGCGTTTTGACAGAACTGTTTATAAATGTTGCTATAGTTGTAATTTCGGGGAAGTTATTATTTTCCTTTCACTTGAAATGGTAGAAACTGATTTACGGAAAGTATAAATTATTAAAATACTATTTATGCATGTAAAACACGATAAATAAGTTTTATTTTGTAGGACTGTCATATTTAAAAATAAAAACATCTGTAATTAAATTAAATACAAAGATCATATTGAACGAGCTTGTTCAAAAGATAATGAAATCAAAATATAAATCCTATGAAACAAAATTAATAACGAGATATTAGGTAGCTACATTAAATGACTGTCGAACGACATTATTGTTTTATTTTAAAACATGCAGTATTTAAGATTAAAAAATGTATTTTTTTTAACTTATTCTACCATTTTTAGTCTGTGTGTATAGTTCAGAAGAATTGGTTATTTACAAAATTGCAACACCACCTTCTTTTCGTTGTCAAGCAAGATGGCGGACCAGGTACGTGCAGATTTTTCCAATAAAATAATACAAAATAAGTGAAAAAACCAGTGATATTTTACTAAAAGTGAAATTAATTTAATAAGTATTTCGATCGTGTTTTAATTTTTGTGCTTAAATGCAGTTTTCGTTATAAAAATGTGACCAAAAGTTGTGCACGTGGGATTCGGCATTCGTGCATAGAATACGTTTGAAATGAACGAAAAAAGCGTTATTGTAGGCAAAATAAAGTTCTCACCAATGTGGAAAAAGTGAATACTTTAGTATATTTTACTTATTTTTATATTTCTTGGCGTAAATACCATCATGTGCTATCATTTATTGTGTAGGTTACTCGCCCAAGCAAACTGATAAATAATAACCTCAAAACATATTGTTTTTTTATAAATTCTTTGAAACAACACTAATTTTGGCTTTCATGAAAACTATTTCAACAGGTCATGTTTACTATGACACGTTGAGGTTATGTTTCGGTCTTTAAAAGGCGGGTGGAAACACCTATTTGATCATTTATCAAGAATTTTTTTCTCTTTTGAAGGCTTTTATTTTAAACTACCAACTGGATGTAATATGATGATAACCACACGACGGTCTTCTGAAATACTATATGACGAAGATTGTGTTTCTAACCCATTTCTGATTGCATCCTTACAATAAATAATAACTTTATTAGGTGCTTTATAACTAAGCATATGAGCCTGTGGGTTCATCCCTACATTGAGACAAATGTTTGTTTCAAATCTGGGATGTAGAGACCAACTCATGATTTACTTTGTGATACTATGTACTATGATGATCTATGTAACTTGGAATAATTTATTTTTAAATATTGTTTAGCCTAAAAGAACAAAGTACTATTTTTAGATTTAACTATTCCATATAAATACAGATTTAGTTTACATTGTCTGAAATTGTAAATAATTTTTGTTTTTATCTTTATACATGGAAATATTTTACACATATACTTTAATTAATTACAATAAAACTCTTGTACTATAATGTTAGGGCTACAATATAATTGATTTGATTCGATAACTATTTTTTTTTTACTTTATACTGTTAAAGTGGTCAAATCAACAAAACAGATCAGTGATCATCCCTATTCTTCAAGAACAATTTGATCACAAACTATGCATACCAACTGAGTTGCATTTAATTTCTCATTACAATTTTTTTATCTCAGTTTTGGTTTTATATTAATTTGTGAAGAAAACAATGTGCCACAAGATATGCAATGCTGAATATAGTCCTTCTATTCCTTTCACTATAGCAATGAAAAATAATAGTGCCGTATAGTGCACTATATCAATTTTTAGTTAATAACTTACAATACACCTTTATGTTATACATTCAAAATTTTGCTTCATTATTTTTTCAATGAATTTACCATTCTTATTTCCATGTTAATTCAAACTGTATGTTTTTTTAAATAAATAATTCTAATTTTTAATATTTACCGATAAATTTAAGGTTGCGGAAGAAAAGATAGATACGGCGCGAATTACACTGACTGTGAATTTGAAAATAACATACCCTATTTAAATGTGTAGACACTTTTAGTAGATGCTTAGTTTACTTTGTTTGATCAAAGACAAATGTGTAGAATTAGAAATTAGCGATAAAGTTTTCAACAAATATAATTTATATTAAAAATTTGCAGACGGAACGTTCATTCCAAAAGCAGCCGACAGTGTTCTTGAACCGCAAGAAGGGGATCGGCATCAAACGTAGCCGTAAACCTTTGAGGTACCACAAAGATGTGGGCCTCGGTTTCAAAACACCGCGTGAGGTAAATGCATGGTGTGAAGATACTAATTTTCCGTTTTTCTTCTTTTGTTTTCCGTAGACAGAGAAAGCGTTTCAGAAACAGGCGACCGTCTTCCTCAACAAGAAGGGAGGGTTGAAACGGAAGGACATGCGACATAGTAAGAATGTCGGCCTAGGTTTCAAGACACCTCGCGAGGTCTGTTTTTCGGTTTATATGGTGGTGGAAGATGGGGCGCTGGTTGCTGGTGGCTACGTTGTTCGGTTATCTATATGCAATGAATTATGAACTACACAAATAATACTGTAATAATAACAATGATTTCTCCGATATTGTGGGTGTTCATAGGCAGTGATGACCACTTAACATCAGGTGGCTCACTAGCTCGTTTGCACCTATTCTTAAAAAAAAAATATCGTAACCGCAGTTCACAATTCAAAGCATCAGTGTCGAAGTTCCTCTTTCAATGCTTGCTTTAACTTGTTGCATGGTGCTATATGAAGGACAAGAGGAACTCATAAAACACAGGAGCAAAGCTTGCAAACTTCATTCATTCAATAAATTACGAATACAAGTTATAAAATAATCGATGAGGTGGTGGTTATATAATGTAAATTTATTTACATATAAACAATATTTTAAACTAAAGAAGAAAATTGCATATGGGAATAAAGACAAAGCTGGATTAATATTCAAAATTGCATGTGCTAAAAATTTATGTATAATATCCATACTGATTTAAAAATCGGGAATGTATTGCTAATAAGGCAAAGGGTTTATAAATATGTAGATTTATGCAACTACATTATAAAATTAGCTTTTAAACCTAATCTCTTTTTCAGCTTTGCTTTACCTGAATATTCTTGGAATCAAATATTAATAATTTTTCACACATTTAAAATGGATCAGAAAAATTAGTCTTAAGATACAGGTCATTATTGATATGTCAATGCTATTTACTAGGTGGATGTAATATGATGATAACCACACGACGGTCTTCTGAAATATTATATGACGAAGATTGTGTTTTAACCCATTTCTGATTACCATTTCCACCTGATAAATACGTACAATGTTGGAAAGAAAAGAGATACAAAAAACTTGAATATTTTGCCGTTACCATAAATTTTATCACAATCACCACTAGCCTATACTAATGCTTACCACTATAACCTTGTAATCTTTAAAGACACCAAAATGTACGATGTAATCATAAGCCTACCATATAAATTTCCAGGCTATCGAAGGCACATACATCGACAAGAAGTGCCCATTCACCGGCAATGTGTCCATCCGTGGCCGCATCCTCACCGGAGTGGTGCAGAAGATGAAGATGCAGAGGACCATCGTCATCCGCCGTGACTACCTCCACTACCTGCCCAAATACAACAGATTCGAGAAGAGACACAGGAACATGTCTGTTCATCTGTCGCCTTGCTTCAGGTGAGAAATTTTGCTCTTGATTTTGACATACACTAACATTTGAAAACATTTAAATATATATTCCAAATTGCCATTGTACACAAGAAAGGTAGTAAAGAATTAATCCCACTGTAGACTTTGCTACATATATTTAAGTGGCAAACCCCTACATTTTATTAGTAGAGTTAAAAGTTCAGGGCTAATATTTGTGCATTCGGAAAGACAAAGTAATCAATTCTGGTCAGTGTAAGGAAACATGCAGAGCTACAAATGGAAGTTTATTATTTCCCTGTCATAAAAACTTCTGAAGGACTTATTGGTTAGTATACATCAAACGGAAAGCATTGTATTGCTTTGATTATTAATTCAAAAGTCCATATCATGAAACTCAATGTTATTTTTTAAATTTTTGTTACAAATTCCCAATGGTCACCTCAATTTTAATTATACAAATTATTGAAATTAGTTTCAGTAGCTAAATGAAAACTTAATTAATAGTTGCTTAACAACTAGATTTTATAGTAAAAACGCGTAATAGAAACAGGAGCAGATTATTACAATTCGTTTTTTTTACCTTTATCCAATAATACTTGACGAAAAGAATAGACTGACATAACGCTACAATATTCCATGTGATGATATCCACACGACGGTCTTCCGAACAATAATTGACGAAAGCCGTGTTTCTAACCCAAACTCTGACTGTAAAACTTATATTATAAAGACAACATTAACTTGAATTTACCACTAATTATTTTGATCTATTCCAGGGATGTGGAAATCGGAGACATCGTGACCATCGGCGAATGCAGGCCGCTCTCCAAAACCGTTAGGTTCAACGTACTGAAGGTTTCCAAAGGCAAAGGCTCCAAGAAATCCTTCAAGAAGTTCTAATAAACTTATGTTATAAGTAATCTTGTGGTTTTATTGTGACTTGGTACTTTAGTCAGTGGTAAAATTTATTAAATTGCTGTCTATAAGAGCAATATTTTGAAACATTTGAATATCTATATAGAATTAAAAAGAATTAACATACAATATACAGTTAACAGTCAAAACTGGTTATAACCTCACCGTATATATCGACGGTTATAACAACCGAATGGCAAAGTCCCGGCGAAATAAATACGAACAAATAACTATTGACTATAACAGCCAATCGGATGTATCTTCAGAAATATACGGTCCCTTCAATGGTGTTAACCCTCTTTCAACTGTAGTATCAACACTTAGCAAAGTGTTGATATTGGGGTTTCAAATCCCATGGACTTCTCGAAGTGGAATATGTGTTCTCAATTTTCACTATCACATACTTTAACAGTGAAGAAAAACGGGGAATCCCGCACACCTAGAAGTTTACCATTTTAATTTATAACACTATAGTGCGAAGCATTTTGGAATACTGCAGTACGGTGTGGAATCCTGGCTACCAAGTAAATATCGACAGGATTGAGCGCATCCAACGCCGTTTTTTATACCATCTTACCTATAGTAATAACAAATGCTCCCAATTAAAATCTTATGACCGACGATTATCTTTTTACAATATGGACTTACTTCAGACACGCCGTAAAGTTGCTGATATAATATTTTTGTTTAATGTAATACATGGTTTTGTTGATACACCAGATATTTTGGGCCGTATTCACTTAGCTATTCCGCGTCCTGAGAGTCGTCTAAGTAACCGTAAAACTTTTTATGAGTCGTTTTTTAAGACTAACCTCGGTCAACACTCTCCTATTTGCCGCGTGACTTCCGAATATAATAAAATCCAAAATAATTTTGATATATTCCGTCTTGGTGCTAAAGCTTCCGTAAGGGAAAAAATACTGTCAACCTATAAAAGCTATTAATTAGGATTAAAGTTAGAAGTAGCTGATTAACAATAACTAAGCACAGCCTAAATTCTCATAAGCATGCTGTGTTCACATTTAGTAGGATGTAATCTTTAGTTATAATTTACAATGTTATTAATATAAGTTTTTAGTTTGTAAGATTGTATCCAGTTTTGTGAACCTAATAAAAAAAAAAAAAAAAAAAAAAAAAATTATAGATCAGCCTAGCGACCATAGCATACATTTTTGTGAAGGCCCGTGCCTATCAGTGGGACTTACAAGGTGTGTGTATTCTGCTATATTAAAAAAAATACTAGACACCGCATTATAAATAAATTGCTATGATCAATTTTTGAATCAATTCCTCAACTGCTTTTATCCTGTAGTTGCAGCTTAAATCCATCAGATGACGATATTTTTAAAGTTTAAGTGAGCACGGTTTCTCTGTGCCTAACTGAACGCTTACGAGTAAAAAATGTTTCGGTAGTTGTGTTTTTAGTTCCCAGATAATAAATTTTTTCGTGTTATTTACAGCATAAAGTCTCGCTTCATGCTGTGAAACCCGTTAAAAGTAGTTGTGAACGCAATAATTACATATTTCTATATAATTTCAGCACTGGGAATAAAAGAATATGGAATAATTAAACATAATATCTTCATCAACCCATATACGCCCACTGCTGAGCACGGGTCTCCTCTACCATTGAGAGGGTTTAGGCCATAGTCCACCATGCTGGCCTAGTGCGGGTTGGCAGACTACACACCTAAGAACTTCCTAAAAAATCTTAGGTGTGCAGGTTTCATCACGATGTTTTCCTTCACCGTTAAAGCAAGTGATAATTCAATTTGAATACACACATAACTTCGAAAAGTCAGAGGTGTGTGCCTGGGGTTCGAACCCGTGACCGCCGAGATTCTCGACAGCGCGCCTAAACCTCGAGGCCATCACTGCTTAACAAACACAATATAAGAAGTTGGTATTTATTTAATTTTTTTTTGCTTACAAAAGCAATTATGGTCACGGGCTTAGGGCACGCGGTCACGGGTTCGAACCCCAGGCACACGCCTCTGACTATCACTTGCTTTAACGGTGAAGGAAAACATCGTGATGAAACCTGCATACCTAAAAGTTCTTAAAATTTTCTAAGGTGTGTAGTCCGCCAACCCGCACTAAGCCAGCGTGGTGGACTCAGACCTAAACCCTCTCAATGGCAGAGGAGGCCCGTGCCCAGCCGTGGGACCTATACGGGCTGATGAGATAAGATTTATTTTTTTATGTTTAGAGTGTATTCAGACCGTGATCAGAAACTTAGGCAGGTAATAGCTAAGGTGATTACAAACCCTCTGGCGTTAAAGAAAATTCCGACCAGAATTTTATTTGTCGATTTCCATACAACTATCGGTACCTATTAAAAGTATGTGGATCGCATAGAAAACTTCAAAATTTTTATTTTTTGCCGGGATTTTCTTTAATGCTGGGGTGTTTAGCTTTCATCTGACTTAATTTCGGATCACAACCTTAATACTTAATACACCTGTATAATATTTGCAAAATTCAAACCTACTTTTGAAATGTCATTAACATGGACGACTATACCTTGATACACTGCCATCTATGAGAATGACTTTGTACTATTTGATAATTAGTCGTTGTCAATGGTTTTCATACAAACCTTTTTCCTCTTATATGCATTCAATATTTTTTAATATGTAAGTATTAAAATGGTGTTAAAAAAATATAATATTAAATCATCATTGAATGAAGAAGACATATATTTTTAACTAATAAAATATTTTTATTGACACCCTGTTATCGTTGATAAGAAGTGTTCAAAGACAATTTAAAAATAAATAATAAGTTCCAACAAAAACATGTCCGACATTTGATCGTGACCTGTGATTAAAGCAAAGTAACTAGGTGTACAAACGATATGATATCATTTTTCTCTAAACTCTCCCTGAACAACACGCCAAAGCCGCCAGTGGAGACCGCCAAGCCAGCTTATATGGACAAAAGTGCTACATTAGAAGAGCTCGGCTACAAAGACGAGAATGACTTGAGAGAGACAATTTACGGTTTGTTTTGAGAATAATCGCGATTTAAAAGAATTTTTTGGACTATTTTGTGTGTTTAACGTGTGCTGTGGTGTTTTCTAGACTTTTTGCGGACGATACGGGATCCAGAAAAGCCGAGTACACTTGAAGATTTGAAGGTGGTTTATGAAGAAGGAATCTTTGTCAAAGAGCCTACTGCTGACAAAGTTCCAGTGTTGCGCGTGGAATACAATCCTACGGTGCCCCATTGCTCGCTGGCGACGCTTATAGGGCTGTGTATAAGGATCAAGATCCTGAGGTCTATTCATCACCCAGTGAAACTTGATGTGTTTATAAAGAAAGGAGCGCATACCACCGAGGATGAAAGTAAGTATTCTGAGTTGTGTGTTATTTAATCATAACTTTCTATCAATGAAAAGGCTTTAAAAATATAAAAAATCACATTTGTATTGCTGCAATATAATCTTTAAAACAAAAATCAAAGACTGTTTTTGTTAATAAAAACCAAAATATACCATTACAAATAGCAGCATCATGGAAAGAACAAACATTACTTGTTATTATTTGTTCTTGTTTGCTAGTTAAAGGTTTCCTTTTTTTAAATTGATTTGTACATATACTAGAAATGCATAAGTATTTTTTTAAAATACTTTATTGCATTTATAAACCATGATTATTACTTATGTAGATAAATTCTTGGGTTTATTGATTGAAAAGAGCAACACTACAGTTTCTTGTCTGCTCACAAACTAAATCTTGAAATTACTGTGTCCAAGTGATAGTAAACATTATTTAATTTCATTTGATTTGGTTGATGACAGCTTTATTTTCTTAAGATATTGCCAATTTCTATCTTGGATCTTGTAGATATTTAAGAATGTAAGGGGTATATTATAGCTGTTTTCATACATTAACCCTTTGCACTCCAACCTAGTAATGCATAGAGACTACCATCAACAATAGAATAGGCATCAAAAATAGATCACTTTTTACTAACGTATCCTAAACACTATAAGATAAGCACATAATATTTTGCTTACCTGTTACCTGTTAAGGGCGCCGAGGCAGCAAAACAACCATGTCGCCGCTACGGCGACAGCGGATTTACTGTTAGTTTTTTAATGTCGCAAATACGGCGACAACGGAGTGCAAAGGGTTAATTATCATTAAAATTATTTTTCTACATATTTGTTCCAATAAATACAAAATATGTTTTACATATTTTAATATTTATAGCTAAGGCAAAATAGTAGGTAAAACCATTATAAAACACCTATTTAGTGTGTACTGTGTAACACATTTGCAATATTGGTAATTCATGTTGCCATAACTAATTTGTAATTTGACTTAATGTTCATAATTATCAATTACTGGGTAGCTGTATTGCATCATAGAGTGTTATGTGTTCGGTAACTAGTTTTTACACTATATGCATTTTAAGTTTGAATGCATGATTGATTAAAAGTAACAATTTTTCTTTAATTATTTTGATATATGTATATATTTTTGTTTCCTCCAAAGCAAATTCTCAATAGTAACATGAGGTAAAGTAACGAAAATCTCTATAACTTGTTTTTGTCTGGTAAAAAATGATTTCATACTAGAAGTATTCTTTTGCTTATCCTTATACTGGCAAAGATGTAAGTCTATGTGAATCTTTCTCAATTGTATTTTAACATAATATTAAATTAGGTGGCATATAATCATTTACAAATGTCTGTGTCTAATTTGTAACCATATGTTAATACATTATTACAAATATTCATAGACTTTTGACATCATATGGTACATTGCTTAGAAAAACAACACCACCGCTTCATTGAGTCAAGCATTTGTTTAAACAAGTGTTTGCTGTGGGAGCTGATGTTTTGTATATTGTGTGCATGTCACCTTGAAACAACTACAAAAGTCTAGTTCATATGATATGCAACTACTGATATTTATTATAGTATCATCAATAATATAGTAAGAAAAAAGAATTATTTAATTTTTTTTTTGTAATAGACAAATTCGTTGCAACATATTATTGTATGTAGGATTTTGTGCATTAGTTAGCATTTTACAACCATCATCATTCTCCTGCCCTGCTCCCAATTCTTATTTGGGGTCAACACAGCATGTTTTGTCCTTCCACACAGGAAGGAAGGACAAAATATGCTGCATAAGAGTTTTGGCAGATGTTTTACAGCTGGCTGCCTGACGCCAACCCTCCTTGGGACTAGTATTTTACAACCATATCTTTTACTTTTCAATTATTTTTCTTGGTTTCTCTAGATATTTTTCCTTCTTTGAAACCATTTCTTTATGTGTATTAAATATTAACTTTCAGCAACTATGCAGATTCCTTCATAATTCAAATTTATTTTAGTTTGTATGAATTCTTTATGTAATTCTGGCTTATGAGCCTGTAACCATTAATGATAATATTTTGGTATGGAATGCTTGTGTAGTTTTCATCATACACAAAGTTTGTGAGTTATAATTAACATGGTTTGTTTGGCCTTGACTTTATCTGTCCTATCTTGATATATTTATCAGTATTTGATGAAAACAAAATGTTAATATGGCCACAGATGTTATCATTTAGTCAATTTAATAACATCATAAATGTAATTATAATACTCAAAACAAGTACATTGCATTACAGTAAAAAAATATATATACAGTATTTTAAAAGTTGTGATGGTCTCAAGGTCTACGGTCTTGTCAAATCTTGGCAGTTGTAGGCTCAAACCACAGGAACACACTTATCAGTTTGATGTTATATGTCTATTTACAATGAATTGTGACATACCATAACTAAAAGAAATATTGTAAGAAAACCTGCCCACCTTCAATTTCTTAGGAATTTCTTATATCTGTAGTATGCAAATTGCCAACCCTCGTTAGGTAATGAGAACCTTTGCTACACTCAGGTAGACCTATCTCACTTCTATATCTGTTGCTAAGATAAAATTTAAAACAAACAGAAGCTGTTATTATATAACACAATGGAAATAATAGTAACACGTCAATATTTATCTATTGAGGCAAACATGTGCCATTTGCATAATATTGTTATCTAGAGGACATTACTAGATCAAGTTACGAGCCAGGGTTAAGGGTGAAACAATGCAGAGTAATAATAAATCTATTTATGTGTGATATTAACAGTCTCATAATATAGTGTTTACTATTATTAATGTCTGTATCCCAGTCGGTGTAAAAATTGTTCTGACCAGTAACTTGGGTGCCACATCAAAGGGGTACTATAAGTAGGGAAAACGGATTCCGTTCTACTTCAACTACAACTCCAAACGGGAAATTCGACAACCCTGCTCGGCCTGGGAATCGAACAAAAAGCCCTCTGAGCAAGAGATGCTAGAAAAACTGGTAAACTCAGTTATAGTTTAATTTAGACATTATTGTGTAGTAATGTTAAATATTACATTAGTCGTCCATACAAAAATTAGTGTGATTCGAATTACCGATCCGATCTACTTCGTCTAATACAGGTGAGGATATTATGTGATATTCACATGCCATTCTAGGACATGAAGTCAGGAAATAATTCACATTCTTACATTTAAAAAGATATGCTGGTTTCCCCACGATTATTACTGATGTTAAATAAATGTTTATAACATTAGTTCGATAGCTCAGAAATAAAGTTCGGAATATGAATCCAAACATTGACTTCATCACGTTTTTAATTGATATACCCGAAAATAATGAATTAATTAATCGCAACCATGAGAGGAGTGCGTAGAACAATGGAATAGTATTCAGTGAAATGAAAACGTTGCATCCAGGCGGAGTTAGAAGGCTAGTAATGTATAATTAGAAAACTAATGAACATTTTCTAATGGATAACACAATGACGCAAATAAACGCACGCATTAGCGGCAGATAAGCAAGTTCAGAGAGATCACACGATGCTGTGTCATCCAAACATCCACATATCAACTGCAGCTATTTATATCTTAATATTATTGTAATTCGTTTCCATGTTTATACATTACTAGCTGTTGCCCGCGACTTCGTCCGCGTAGACTACAGGGTTGAGTTCAGAAAGAAAATAAGTTATAGTCTATTTTACTCCTTAAAGTCCTATTTATGCCCATACCAAAAATCATACAAATCAGTAAAATTATTTAAACGTGAAACCGTAACGCGCCGGTCGGCGCTTTGTACATAATTATTGCACGCTTGATGATTATTTTGGAACTGCGATATCTTCTAAGACACTCATCGAAATTAAATGATGTAAAGGGAAAATTTCTTTTAAATTAAACACTTATACTGAATAACGCATTTATTTGGATAAGGATTAATATAATCTTTTTTAAAAATACCTTCACAAACAATGCTTTATTTTATAACAAATTTAGTAAGCATAAAAGAGGTTATACTGAATCAACCCTAAAAGTTAGACATATGCTACCGCTGACTTTTTAGTAGATATTATCAAGCTCTAAAACTTTTCTCTAGGACTCAACTATATATCTCCCATGGGTAAGGCAGCGTTTCCAAAAAACGTTTCGTTCGCCCGTTTTTTCTCCGACTTACTTCACAAATCCTGCTACAACAAAAAAGTCTATCATTTTTCGGACTAATATATAGCCTATGACACTCACAAAGAACGTAGCTTTCTATTGGTAAAAGAATTTTCAAAATCGGTTCAGTAGATCGCGAGTTTACTTTCTACAACGTCACAAACATACAAACTTACAAACATACAAACTCACAAACCTTACCTCTTTATAATATTAGTATAGATTTAAGACTTCCTAGTTTCTTCCGAAATACGGCGTTCAGAAAAGGTTGATGTTTCTTGTACCAAATTCTCAGTAGAACCACTAGTAAATCCGTAGATTAGTTTGATAATAACCGAGCTTTTAATTCCTCATCATTATCAATGGCCTTTCTCACGTCCAGTGCTTGATATAGGCTCTTTCTATGACCCTCCACTGAGCTCGAACTTCGGCCTTCTTCATCAAACCGCCATCCAACCATGCATATATCCTTCTTAGTGAGATAAATTATGCCTTTAAAAACGAGGACATAAGAACTTATATTTACCTATCTCTTCCTTAGTGAGTATGAATGAGGTATGAATAAAATAATTGTTTGTGAACGCATTACTTCCACTTTTGCAGATTTGTGTCAAGGTAACATTTACAACTAATGATTACCTTTGCTTACGTTTAAGTCACGATCTCATGATACATTGCCATCTAATTATGAAGTAATTTCAATTTATTTAGGCATATTTGACAGGTTTCTTAACTAGTTTGCATGACTCAGGCTTCAAAGTTTAATGAATAAAAATAAAATATTGGAAACTGTTCGAAAGTGCAAATACAACCTTTTTGACAATGTTTTCGACCGGTTGGGCCCCTTTTCGGCCGAGCACGATTAAATAAAAAAAAGTAAGCCATGTTTCTTCTCAAAGTTGATATATGAATATCACCATCTAAAAAGTCATCAAAATTGGTCCAGTAGTTTACTCATGAAAATGTCATGGAATAAAAAGTTACTTTCACATTCATATCATCACCAATTAAGATCGTCCCTGTTGCGAACTAACATGAAATCTAATAACTGAAGCTTGACCTAATTTTAAGATACGGTCTTTTGTTACAAAATGCGCCGTGTGGTCACTTTACAATGAAAACAATAAAGGAATTTTCAATGTGCGCTAAATATTGACCCATATCATTGCAGCAAAATTGAAGATTGCAATCATAGAATGTCTCTTAGATACACTACTCGTATTGCTTATCGATCGACAAATCAAACGAATCACGGGGTCGCAAACATTGTTTCTCTTTTGTTTCCATTACAAATGGAACGGAAGTGAAAATCACAGTTGATTTGGTCGACATTGACTATGAACCTCGTTTATCAATGGAATTCTAATGCGTTGCACTACTGTCTTTGTTTTAATTGATAATACGTGATCAATTTGTTCTTGTTCTCAATTTCGTATACTCATGTACGCCTGTGTCATAAATGGGTAAAGAAAGGTGCATTTCTGCGTCGAAGTTTTGGACGTTGTGTTTCTATGTAATAGGGAGTTGACATATTTTAGTTCTTCGAGCACATTTTCAATTATCTTCAACAATTATCTCAAGTTTATTCAACTCCTACAACATATGCAAAATCGAATTATTTACAACGTACATTTCGATATTCTTAAGTACTTAACCAGCTTATAGAATTCGTTTTGCAAATTCAGGAATGTAATCATCTTTATGTTCTTCGCTTTTTAAAAGGCCATCAATTTTATCATCTGTCGCTTATATACTCAAAGAGTCACCTTGACGGTAAAACAATTAACTAATGAAACCAATTAATGAAAAATTTCATCTTATTTTACTTTATTGAAACAGCTGTTTTATTCAAGATCACCTTATCTATAAGGAACTTGGTAGAATGACTTAACAATAGTACTGAACATATTTTTTGATTTTACATATAAAAATAAAGTAATTAAGTTGTGTCACGTACTTTTTGTATCTCTTGTTATGCAATTAAGAGAGTGCATTGCTTCATTGTATTATAAAATTGTTATGTACAAGCAATAACAGTTAGCTGGTATATTATTCGTACATTGTGCATGTAGCTGATTACAATAGAAGTAGGCGTATCGATTTATATTATACAACATAAAATACAATTAAAAGATTATATTTTCTTTAGGAATGTTTCTAGAAGTTCTTGGAAAATAAAGCAATCCTCTTATATATGTAATGAGATCGCTGTGGTAACTATGATATCGCATAAATATTGGTGACGTCAAAATTCATGTTTTCCTTTTTTTTTTTACATACTGGACTATTGTACATGTTGCTGCATTTAAAAGTTTTTAACTAATTAATTACTGCCTTTGGGCAATGTTATAGAAAATACTATCTACAAAATATTTTTGATTATCCTATCAATTACTGCCACTGAACGTTTTAAGGTTGATTCACGTATTTAAAATGTTTTTTTTTTCCTTGTTTCAGTCAACAAACAGATCAACGACAAAGAGAGGATCGCCGCCGCCATGGAGAATCCAAATCTAAGAAACTTGGTCGAGAACTGCATAGCTGACGAGGAATAACTAAAACGATACAAACAGTATACCAGAAACATGGCACCCGAAGTGGCTTTCTCCAATATAAACGACAAGAATGAATTCACAAAGTTCACGAAATTCTTAGCTTACAAAGGAGTCCAAGTCATTGTAGAATCTAGAAAAGGTGTGAAAATAGAAGCTTATAGCAAACCGAGATCATCAGACACTGATTGGTTCAATCTTCAAATACCAGATTCGCCCGAAGTGAACCAAGCTACCAAAAATGCTCTACCATCAGACAGAGTGTTGGAGACAATCAAATCGCAACTACACGTTGAAATATCAGTACAGACTGAAGATGGTGATGAAATGGTATTAGAATTATGGACTCTGGAACTAGATGAAACACAATTTGACACTTCAGTGAAAGCCACCAATACAGTTTATTTCAGAATGGGCATTTTGCTGAAGTCACTAATAACTATTACGAGAATAACGCCAGCATATCATTTGTCGAGGAAGCAAAGGACAGAATCGTTTACAATTTTCTACAGAGTGTACAATGGAGAACCAAAAGTTAAAGCGCTTGGAGAATCGGTGAAGAAAATTCAAGCAGGAATGTTGAAGACACCATTGGGCGGGATAATATTCTCCGTTTCATACCGAACAAACTTCTCCATATCGCCAAACAGGTCGGAAAAAGACAAAGCGTTACTCCTTAAGAGTGACCATTTCGAGCTCAGCCCTAAACATGTGATTTTCGAGTCTAAAAAAAAGAAGGACGAAAAAAAAGAATTCAAGCCATTGAAACCCGTTGATCTCAACAAGCCACTTCGGTTAGCCGCTTTTGTAGATGAGGTCGTAGTCAAGAAAGCTTTTGATGATTTCATGGAGAAAATGCCGATACCCAAACATACAGTGATACCGAGAGAAAGGAGCCCGGATAGTGATAAACCAATAGTTTCCAAAAGCACACAGGATTTAGACGCTTCAGTGATATCGAAGAGTCCAACTTCAATGGAGATGCCGCCGAAGAAATTCACAGGATTCCGCAACGAAAACGAACCTCCTTTGAAACTACTACATTTTCCATTCGCCGATAACCATCCCATAAGAGAACTGGCTGAGTTTTACAAAGAATTCTTCAATGCTCCTCATTTGAAACTAGCAGATGATGTCAGCCAGAAATCCGGGAGTGCTGAGTCGGTGAAGGAAGACATTGAAATGGCAAGTGAAAACTTGTCGAAAGACTTAGAATTATACGAGAATTCGGTGTTGGAGTTTGATGAACTTTTGGCCGATATGTGTCGTTCGGCCGAGTGGAGTGGGAACTAGTGTATAGTCCGAATGATATACGGATGTGGTCAGAGAAACTTTTAGCAGATTCTGCTAATATATGATTTGTATCAGATTTCGTTTAGACTTGTTGTTTGATCATATTAAAATTTATTCTTAGCAGGAATAAATAGTGCCCTGCATTTTAATTTTCTTGCCTAAATATTAAATGTACATACAAAGATAATATAAACAGTTTCTATAATTATACTGGACGGGTCCTTAGTCCTACATTTTATGCAACTATCCTCGATTTAGAAAAAATGTGATAATTTCATTTAGATTATATTGTCTGATACTTGAGATGGTATATAGGATGTTTTGGTATGTTAACCACATACCACCAGATGTGGTTGATTAGTAAAATCAGTGTAAATATGTGAAGAAGATACGGAAATGTTATGGTTAAATAAAATTATGAATTAGACTGAACTTTGATTTACCTTTGTTTAGTGATGTTATGTTCAAATTTTATTCAATTATACAACCTCATCGGCATAGCGTATTGTGATACAAGAGACCATAGGTTCAATGCCTGCGTCGAGACATTATTTGTATCAAATCAGCATTGTAACTCAAAATGGGGTTGGGCCTAAAAATGTGAAGGCATTAATAAGTATAGTTAGTGTATTTACAAAATACACTGAAGTCATATCATTTATAAAGGAAAATTTAAATTGGGAGTTGTTATTAAGATGTTTACCTGAATGATTTTAAGACCAATTGGATAATATTTCAGGTTTAAAATCTCTTGTCAGTCTCAATATCATGGTCTTTTTTGGGAAATAGTCTTCATATAGTTTAATAATGTATCCACGAATCAGTATCATTTAATTAAGAAATAAAATATCTTTGAAATGTTTTTAGGTCCTATGTGATATTTGGATTACATGCAAGAGAAATTGAACAATAAATATGCAAGGGCTCCGGAAAAATATTCTTCTAGGGCAAGAATGAAAATATATCGAATTGGCGGGAACAAATTTTACGAAATTGGGTATTTGACTTTTAAAGTCACATCAACTATAATTAAAATATGAATTTTTGAATTGAAATTAATGCAACGATCTTTATTTCTTATTCTTCATTAAAATCTCAAAAATTTCACCCACCTATGTTATTTAATTAATAAATTTATTTAAATTTTTTGTGCATGATAATATGATTTATGGAGTTGGGCAAAAAGTTATATTCATTAATGATGATAAATTTCACATGAATATTTTTAAAGCTATTATTACTTTTTTTAGTTTCAAAAACAAGTTCGCTCGTCGTGTATTTGCTAAACCTACTATCAAGAAGACCGTAAAAACTTATTCATAAATCATCAACCATGGTCACTAATATTCGTAAACAAAAAAAATATTCAGAAGTATACATGTGTGTTATTTGTCAATAATATTATTAATTAAATCGAATTATCATTATAACTTTTTGCTCAAACATTTTTTTACGTTTTCATTTAAAAATTTGGCGCCATATTAGATCTTGCTCATTGTAATGGCTTGTCGTCGTTTTATCTTGGGCTCCTGTAAGATAGCCCCGCAAAAATATTTCTTTTCCTAATTTTCGACTATTTTGCTAATTAGTCGTTCGTTCATCGTTTGTTTTTGATTGTTCACCGTTAATTATTGTTTGTTCTTTATTTATTAATTAAATAAAAATTAATTAATAAATCTACCTTCAAGTTAGCCCCGCTATTGCAGTTTTTAATATTATGCTATCAAAAATTACTTATATCTATTGGTTTTTGATTGTTCGTCCATAAATAATGTTTGTTCTATTGCGAAATGGCTGATTTCTGGATAATTAATCGTTTTAATTAGTAAAATACATTTAAGCAAAATGTGTTCACAGCGCATGCTTCAACTACAAGTTTAAATTTTAAACGCGGTTTTAATGGTTGTAAAAAAAACAATTAGGTGGAATTAGGTATAAATCCTACAAAAGCAACTAATTTGTATACAGTACAATTCAAAAAATTAAATAAATAAAATAATGTGCTCACTCATAAATAGTGTTTGAGAAGCATTTGAAAAAATAATTATTCACAAGCATCATTAATAAAGAATACTTTTTTGAATAAAAATAATCAATGTAAAAAAGGAATTCTTAGTAAAATTTAATTGATAAAATGCCTTTTAGGTTATGTGATTACTATCATGTGATTATTTTTTATAATTTTTTTTACAGATTCAAAATTATATTATTAAGAACCATTTTCAATAAAACAACTATAGGAATTATAACACATGAAGTATTTTGCAAGCTTTTGATTACCAAAATGGAATTGCCATATTATTGGTATGAATTGCTTAAGAATTGTAGGTACAAATCATCTCCTTTCCAGGTGATTGAAATTGCTCCTGGAGAAGTTTTTAGAAAATGGACAATATTTCTGACTGGAAAATACATGAAGAACTGTAGTATTCCCATTCAAAAGCAAAGAGAAATAATGGTCTCAAAAGAATATGATCACAAGATAATATTGCACAGAGAAAATTACAATGGAGCTTGGGAGAAATCTAAAATAACTAATAAAATTATTATTATGAGCAATGAGTTTGAACTTCCTGACTTTGCATATAAAGCTTTTTTGCCTATAAGTGAAGTTAAATATAAAGATTTAATGCATTTGATACCATTTTTTACAAGAGAAACACAATTTTTTTATGAAGCAGTATAATATGATTCCAAAGCCAAAACATGTTATGATTAACTCAGTTTTTCATAGTATAGTAGTAATTTCCTAAAAGACATTCCTTGTTTTAAACTTGTTAGAAAATGCTTATAATTTTTATTTAATTTATTATTGTTTTGTTTTTAATAAAAGGTGGTGTAATTTGAATAATAATGTTAAAGAAATATCTAATGAATAGATGTAAGGGTAAGAGACTTTGCAAATTCATCTCAATAACAAAATAATGACTTTTAAACTTTAAATTGTGTTTTTCTCTTAATTAGTAAAATTGGACATTCCGTCTTCTCTGCCTGTACCCTTCAATTTTATGGGTTACATCTGGTAGAGTGTAGTAGAAGGTAATGATGCCTATAAATTAAATATTTGTTAAAATTACATTTATTAAGAGCCAGTTATTCAAAGATTAAATTAAAACTTGTTTGGAGAATGAATCTATAATTAAAAATTCTACAGATGTTTAAACCATAAAGTTGGCATGATAATTAGTCAGGACTTTCCAGGACGCCGCCGACCTCGCCGCGGTTGGAACTGGTAACGTGGCGAGGAGAATTCGGAGGCTGGGCCTCACAGTGGCTCTCCATAAATCTGAGGCCATATGTTTTCATCGGCCTCGGATGGGACCACCTGCTGGGGCCCACATTAAGATTGAGGGCGTTCGAATTCCCATCGGCAAGCAGCTCAAATACTTAGGGCTGCTGCTGGACAGTCGGTGGGAGTTCCGCGCCCATTTTGAGATGATGCAGCCGAAGTTGTTGCGGGTAGCAGGCGCTCTTTCCGGCCTGCTGCCCAACCTGGAAGGTCCGGGCATCCCTTGCCGAAAGATGTACATGGGAGTCGTGCGGTCTATGGCGTTGTATGGAAGCCCAGTATGGGCTGAGTCCCTGAGCAAGCGCTGCGTCGCTCTTCTGCGCAAGCCTCAGCGTGCGCTGGCGCAGCGACTGATCAGGGGCTACCGCACGATTTCCTACGAGGCGGCCTGCGTTCTTGCCGGTTCCCTGCCTTGACGCCAAATTCCTCTCGCGTCTATTCCATCAGCGGGAGGAGGCGTCAAGTCGCGGGGACCGACTGGCCCCGAGATAGGTTGAGGCACTGAAAGCCTCCCTCCGTACGGCCGCCGTGGAGGAATGATCATCCGCTGCGCCAGCGCACGCTGAGGCTTGCGCAGAAGAGCGACGCAGCGCCTGCTCAGGGACTCAGCCCATACTGGGCTCCCATACAACGCCATAGACCGCACGACTCCCATGTACATCCTTCGGCAAGGGATGCCCGGACCTTCCAGGTTGGGCAGCAGGCCGGAAAGAGCGCCTGCTACCCGCAACAACTTCGGCTGCATCATCTCAAAATGGGCGCGGAACTCCCACCGACTGTCCAGCAGCAGCCCTAAGTATTTGAGCTGCTTGCCGATGGGAATTCGAACGCCCTCAATCTTAATGTGGGCCCCAGCAGGTGGTCCCATCCGAGGCCGATGAAAACATATGGCCTCAGATTTATGGAGAGCCACTGTGAGGCCCAGCCTCCGAATTCTCCTCGCCACGTTACCAGTTCCAACCGCGGCGAGGTCGGCGGCCTCCTGGAAGGTCCTGACTAATTATCATGCCAACTTTATGGTTTAAACATCTGTAGAATTTTTAATTATAGATTCATTCTCCAAACAAGTTTTAATTTAATCTTTGAATAACTGGCTCTTAATAAATGTAATTTTAACAAATATTTAATTTATAGGCATCATTACCTTCTACTACACTCTACCAGATGTAACCCATATAATTGAAGGGTACAGACAGAGAAGACTGAATGTCCAATTTTACTAATTAAGAGAAAAACACAATTTAAAGTTTAAAAGTCATTATTTTGTTATTGAGATGAATTTGCAAAGTCTCTTACCCTTACATCTATTCATTAGATATTTCTTTAACATTATAATTCAAATTACACCACATTTTATTAAAAACAAAACAATAATAAATTAAATAAAAATTATAAGCATTTTCTAACAAGTTTAAAACAAGGAATGTCTTTTAGGAAATTACTCCTATACTATGAAAAACTGAGTTAATCATAACATGTTTTGGTTTTGGAATCATATTATACTGCTTCATAAAAAAATTGTGTTTCTCTTGTAAAAAATGGTATCAAATGCATTAAATCTTTATATTATCTTTATATTATCTTTATTGACAGCCCCGTGGCGCAGTTGGCTAGATACCAGCTTACGAAACGAGCGGCCGCGGGTTCGATCCCCGCACCGAGACAAATGTTTGTGTGATCCACAAATATTTGTTTCGGGTCTGGGTGTTTGTGAGACCGAAAAGTCTCTCGTAGTTTCTGATACCCACGACACAAGACTCGTATCTTAGTGTGGGGTCAGGACTATGTATGTGACTGTTGGGTGTATTTATTTATTTATTTATTTATTTATTTATTTAACTTCACTTATAGGCAAAAAAGCTTTATATGCAAAGTCAGGAAGTTCAAACTCATTGCTCATAATAATAATTGTATTAGTTATTTTAGATTTCTCCCAAGCTCCATTGTAATTTTCTCTGTGCAATATTATCTTGTGATCATATTCTTTTGAGACCATTATTTCTCTTTGCTTTTGAATGGGAATACTACAGTTCTTCATGTATTTTCCAGTCAGAAATATTGTCCATTTTCTAAAAACTTCTCCAGGAGCAATTTCAATCACCTGGAAAGGAGATGATTTGTACCTACAATTCTTAAGCAATTCATACCAATGATATGGCAATTCCATTTTGGTAATAGAAAGCGGGCAAAATACTTCATGTGTTATATTTCCTATAGTTGTTTTATTGAAAATGGTTCTTAATAATATAATTTTGAATCTGTAAAAAAAATTATAAAAAATAATCACATGATAGTAATCACATAACCTAAAAGGCATTTTATCAATTAAATTTTACTAAGAATTCCTTTTTTACATTGATTATTTTTATTCAAAAAAGTATTCTTTATTAATGATGCTTGTGAATAATTATTTTTTCAAATGCTTCTCAAACACTATTTATGAGTGAGCACATTATTTTATTTATTTAATTTTTTGAATTGTACTGTATACAAATTAGTTGCTTTTGTAGGATTTATACCTAATTCCACCTAATTGTTTTTTTTACAACCATTAAAACCGCGTTTAAAATTTAAACTTGTAGTTGAAGCATGCGCTGTGAACACATTTTGCTTAAATGTATTTTACTAATTAAAACGATTAATTATCCAGAAATCAGCAATTTCGCAATAGAACAAACATTATTTATGGACGAACAATCAAAAACCAATAGATATAAGTAATTTTTGATAGCATAATATTAAAAACTGCAATAGCGGGGCTAACTTGAAGGTAGATTTTAAATTAATTTTTATTTAATTAATAAATAAAGAACAAACAATAATTAACGGTGAACAATCAAAAACAAACGATGAACGAACGACTAATTAGCAAAATAGTCGAAAATTAGGAAAAAAAATATTTTTGCGGGGCTATTTTATCTGAGCCTTTATCTTGCTCTGTTGAATGATTTTAATTACTGGACGAAGCGATACAAAAAATATTAGTGGATAAAGATGCAATCAAAATTAAGCATGATTTTACGTAGGTGATGTATGTTAAAAGTAAGTTCTCCTAAATGGGTTTATAACGGAATATAAATTGTTATAATTGTAATTGAATATAATTGTTCATGATTCGTTTCTCATGGTTAAGTACCCTATTGGCTAAAGACTGATTTGATTGTGTAAATAAAAATATATTATGCATGTTTACAATTTAATTGCATTATTTAAGTTTATTCACCTGTATAGATGTAATGAAAGTTATTTTTCGCCATGACTGGCATATCTGTTGTAGTCTCAAGTCTTGAGTGAAACTGTGAAGTATATTATAAATTAAATACACATCCACATAAGCTATAAACTGTTGCAATATATAGACTCACAGACATTTATTAATAGTTACAGAAATTATTACAAAATTAAAAATTTCCCAATAAATAGTAAAATGGAAGACTAGTGAATGATCAATTTAGTTATTTTAAAATTATTCAAATAAATAGCAACGTAGAAAACGAATAACATATAGGTACCTGTATTTATAGTTATTTTATTCGGCGTTTATATAATTTAAATTTTATAAATTCGGAAAGTTTAACGTCGTCATTTAAAAATCTTATCGGTTAGCTCAATGGTAAAGGCCTGTTTTCACTCTTATTAACAGATCTTAGTGAGGTCACTATTCTGTATCGTTGTCATAAAAATTAAGTATTTTTAATTTTTTAAGCAATGAAAAATAGTTCATTTTTATTTAAGTCACCATAATTATGTTATAAAGCATTATTGTTATTTTTAAGTGTTTGCCAAAGGTTGAAAGCCAGTTTATGTTCCTTAATAAAAGTCGTCAGAGCATATATTATGTATGAATAGATAACATGTAGAATTAACAGAAATTTCAATCTTGTGATGAATGTTTTATTGTAAACTAGATTCATTCCTATACCATGTACAAATATGCGTAAAGATTTAAATAATAATATTGCTGATGTCTATTTATTTTATTGGATACATTTTACGAAAAGATTTTAAAATGTAATTAATATAGAAATATACCAATATCCACATAGATTTTGTCATGATTATACACCCTACCTAACTTTTCGTCCTTACATGAGTGATGTGAATGTTTAAATATTCATTTAAGTATTTCACATATCCAATTAAATATTACCAGCAAAAATATAACTAATATGCTAAAAAGTATGAAGGCGTCCTGTACAGAATACTTTTTCAGAATTCAGAGATTAGAGAATACTAATAAATATGTTTGGCCTTTGGATATTTTAAAGAAATGTATATCTTATTTTTTGCCAATTATATTAAATATAAATGTATTATGTTGACATGTATTATCTTATTTGAAAAAATCAAACTTGAAATATCGATGTGTAAATAAATGATTCGGAAATAAATTATATCTGTTTCATTTTTTGTTTTTTTTTTTTTTTTGCTAACAGAGGACATTCTATGCTAAACGATAATAATATGTTACGTTTCAGAACGAAAATATAGAAGGAAAAATTTTCAAATGATTAAATAAGATTTACAAATCCTAGAGTTAACTATATTACATAACTCTACACCAGTGCTGGTTAACAGTGTACACATTTTAAACAAAATTTTAAAAGTCTATAAGTTTCATATAAGGATGTTATCAATATATTTTGAACTAGCTGTTGCCCGCGACTTCGTCCGCGTAGACTACAGGGTTGAGTTCAGAAAGAAAATAAGTTATAGTCTATTTTACTCCTTAAAGTCCTATTTATGCCCATACCAAAAATCATACAAATCAGTAAAATTATTTAAACGTGAAACCGTAACGCGCCGGTCGGCGCTTTGTACATAATTATTGCACGCTTGATGATTATTTTGGAACTGCGATATCTTCTAAGACACTCATCGAAATTAAATGATGTAAAGGGAAAATTTCTTTTAAATTAAACACTTATACTGAATAACGCATTTATTTGGATAAGGATTAATATAATCTTTTTTAAAAATACCTTCACAAACAATGCTTTATTTTATAACAAATTTAGTAAGCATAAAAGAGGTTATACTGAATCAACCCTAAAAGTTAGACATATGCTACCGCTGACTTTTTAGTAGATATTATCAAGCTCTAAAACTTTTCTCTAGGACTCAACTATATATCTCCCATGGGTAAGGCAGCGTTTCCAAAAAACGTTTCGTTCGCCCGTTTTTTCTCCGACTTACTTCACAAATCCTGCTACAACAAAAAAGTCTATCATTTTTCGGACTAATATATAGCCTATGACACTCACAAAGAACGTAGCTTTCTATTGGTAAAAGAATTTTCAAAATCGGTTCAGTAGATCGCGAGTTTACTTTCTACAACGTCACAAACATACAAACTTACAAACATACAAACTCACAAACCTTACCTCTTTATAATATTAGTATAGATTAATTGCTAAATGTCTTCTGTGGACTGTGTGCCAGAATTTTGAATTCCCGTCTCTGAAACTTATGTCTCATCCGTAACTTTTATTTCAGTTTTTTTTTTTCAGCTTATATTTGTTATATTTCGAGAGACTATGCTAATAAAAAATTCTTAAGCACCAAAATCAACAAATTTTGCTCGATCAAAGAATGAATTCATGATTTCCGTAACGTGCTACACTCGTGCCGCGCAAAATCTAAATTCACAATTTCTTAATAAAACATATTCATATCATATTAAATCGTCAATATTATAAATTTGATTTAAAGAAGATAAAAATATTGCAGATATAAAATTCATTGTGTGAATGACAAAAGTAATACATTAAAAATATATTTAAGACTTTAGATTGTGTTTAATTTGCATACAATTTCATTTGTTGTATTTTTTTCAATAATTAATTTAAAGGGTATTAAGTTATGTAGGTAAAAACATTTATGAGTAAATTTTGTCATTTGACATTTCATATCTCTGAACGCAGTACATTATTTGGCAGGTTGTCAACACGAAGTCGCGTCTATTTACCAAACAAAAACAATTTTAGTTTTTATTCTAATTATAACTATTAAAAATGCTGTGATATCATGGAAATGTGAGAGAAAGACATTGATAAATTTAAATTTAAATTGATAAATATAAAATCGTGAGGACTGTGGGCTAAAAATATAACCTAAAAGTGTGATTGCAAAATGTTTTCAATTTGCCGGCAAACACACCCGGCCACCGGAGTGGAGCATGCGGTTAGCTGCTGCTTCTTCAACAATGATGAGACATGTCTCGTCACCGCGGGGGCGAATATCATCAAGGTGTTCCGACTTTTACCAGAAGGACATACCAAAGAGGTTAATGCAGGTAAGTTTGGAGGTTTTAATCACAAATAAAAAACTTCCTTAAAATTGTGTTTTATATTAAAAATATACAGAAGGTACGATTCTCTATAAGATTTAATAGCTAAATAAGTCTTGTGTTGACTGCAACAACCAATATTTGTTTTCACTAAAATAAAAGCATATAAGGGTGCAACAGTGTTTTCTGACTTAGTTTATCAAAAATTGAGACAACAGAATCTACAAAAGTCTCAAAAGAGCTTAAGAAACAGTCATAAATTACCATGAAACAATTAAAGGAAAACCATTTACAAAACTACTTTTGGATGGCCACTGAATTTACCCCACACATAAATTTTTGATTTCTCAAAGTTATTTGTGTCCACAATGAATTATGTGAAGGAAAACATTGCAAAGAAACCTGCACATAGTTTTTAAGAATTTTTTAGGTTAGGACTCTGCCAATCTGCACAACTGTGCTACTGTGTATTGACTGACATATTACAAAATTGAGTCTTATTTTACTAACTCAACATAACCTAATAAAAAAAATTGCACATTTCAGCAGGCCAACCGATTCCACCTAAAATGAAGCTAGAATGTCTAGCAACGTACACTCTATGGGGTATTGTGATGTCAATGGCATCGGTGAAGTGTCCAAGTGCGGGCAGAGATTTGCTGCTTGTATCGTTCAAGGAGGCCAAGCTGTCTGTGCTGCAATATGATCCTCAAACGAATAATCTCATTACACTAAGTATGCACTACTTTGAGGAAGACGATATGAAGGTTGGTTTATTCTATGTGTTATAAGTTCAAGCCCTATACCGTAAATGTAGAGTCTGGTTCAGATTTCAAACAAATTGATAGACTTTTTCTCAGTAATCTTTTCGCTTTTGCTCTCCTCCTTTTTTTGGTATGAATAAAAACGAAAACTGAAAAATAAAATGTAGGCTATTTTTTTTAAATTGAGTGTGTGGGTAATTTTGGGAGATAAGGAGACAATTCATAGATTTACTTATCTTTCTGCTCTAGTCTACTTAGAGAAATTCACCGGCATAAGCTATACTAAATTTTAAAATATGTACCAAAAAATATTGACTATAAGAAACTACCAACAATTGAGCAAAAAAATATAAGTGTAGTGAATTAAATGCTAGTTTAAGTTAATATTTATAATTTTACACCACTTTACAGGGTGGTTGGACAACTCACCCTCACATACCATGGATCAGAGTAGATCCCGAGTGCAGATGTGCTGTCATGTTGTTGTATGGTAAAAAGTTAGCCGTGCTACCATTCAGGAAAGATATCACCTCAGAAGACGGAGATCCTTTGGAGTCGAAACCATTGGTCGACAGCAAAAATGTAAGTTTATATTACTTACCATTATTACTGTTTGAAGATTATTTTAACAGTGGAATTTGACAGCTCTGTAGTAAAGTTGGCTAGATACCAGTTTACGAAACGAGTTGCTGAGCAGATCAAACCTCGCGCCCGTATTCCCTAAAGGGATAAGCAGAGGTGTTATTAAGAGTTGACGAATTCAACTAGTTAACCAACTCAAAAAAAACGGTTACGTTTTGTTGACAACATAAACGTCAACCACCCATCCCTACATCGCTGCCTTAGCTCGTGTTAGTGGTTACATTTGTTAGTTAACCCTTAAAAGGGCTTCCAAAAATTTTTCATTCAATACAAAAGAAAATACTAATATAATAAATGTACTTATCGTATACGAACATGAAACGCGTAAATTTCTATCTACGACCGCGAATCTTGACATCGCAATTCAGAAAAGGCGATGAAGTTGAACAGCGCCATCTAGTTAGACGGATTGGTAACAGAAACATGGAGAAACTGAGGTGTCACGTTCACAATGATACTTCGCGCCATCTGTTGGACCTGGCGCACGGCCGAGAATCTCGGTGGTCGCAGGTTCAAACCCCAGGCACGCACTTTTGACTTTGTGAAGTTAAACACCTAAATATTCTTCTGAATTTTAGGTGTGTAGTCCACCAACCCGCACTAGGCGTCGTTGAGGCCTTACCTCAACAGTGGGATGTACTCGTGTATGGGTTGATGATGATAATGATAAAACCCACCTGGGGAAATGTGGGCGTAGAATTGTACTGCCTTTTTGCGTAAACCAACATCAGGTTATGTACCATACAGGGTGTATTCAGACCGTTATCAAAAAATAAGACAGGTAATAGCCACTGTGCAGCACAAACCCATTAGCGGTAAAAAGATCCCGACAAAAATAAAATTGTTGACGGTTTCCATACAAACCACATACATTTAATACCGAGGGTTGTATGGAAATCGTCAAAATTTTTATTTTTTGTCGGGATTGTTTTAATTTCCAATGGATTTGTGATCACCCTAGCTATTACCTACCTTAGGTATGTAATAGCATCAGTATGCACCTGTATAACTCCTCTGAAAACTATGTAATATATGATATGTTTCCAAAAGCCGGGTCAGACAGTAGCCCGGGCGCCGACGCTCGCCTCCTACGTCATAGTGCTCAAAGACCTGGACGAGAAGATAGACAATGTGCTAGACATCCAGTTCCTGCACGGATACTATGAACCAACGCTGCTACTCCTGTACGAACCGGTCAGAACTTTCCCAGGGTGAGTTTTGTGTACATTGCTGGTTTATTACTGTGTCATTTTTTGCTGTTTATCTGTGTGTCAAATGCAGCGCGCAATGGAACTAGTTTTCTGAAAAAATAAAAAGGTTTAAGTGGTATTAATAATAATGGCTTTTTTGCCGTTCATTTTATTTTATTTAACATATATTTTTCTTAATTTATTCAACTTTTAATTTAGTGAGACGGTTAGCTAAAAGCAAACTTAATCAGTTTTTTGTTAGTTTTTCCAAAAATGTCGTGGCAACGATTTTTAGAGTTTATTATATAAGTTTACATTAATTCCCAAGGAGGGTTGGCGTCAGGCAGGCGGCCGGCCGTCCTGCCCTGTGGCAAGGGGGCGTTAGAATCCCACCACGGTATCTCCTGCCTGTCGTAAAAGGCGACTTAAAGGGGCCCTTGGGGTCGCTGGACGTGCTGTGGGGGCAGCACGTCCTCACTGAAAGTGACCCCGAGAGGGGCGGCGGCACTGTGGCCTGTGTACGTCGCGGGCGCCCATTCACAACCGGGGCGTCCGAATAAGCTGGTGGGGGTGCAACTGCACCCCTATAACTCCGAGACGGCCGAGACGTTTACGTCTCGGAGGCGCACTGGGCGGCTGCGGTTAACGGTGGGCGCCTCTCGCCCGCGTACCGTGGTCGCCCCACTCGGCGCGGAGATGGCCACCGGGGGGTTTTGGTCGGTATGCCGGTTTAGGGATTTTGTTAGGGACCCAGCCCGGCACTAACACCTGCGCGGATATGACGTCGCCGCGCGCCGGGCTGGAAGACCGGTGACCCCGACATACGCTTCCCGCCCCCCACTGCCCCCGGGCTGGCGGGAAGTAGAGCCATAAACAGCTTTCCCCTCGAGAACAAAAAAAAAAAAAAAAAAAAGGCGGCCGGCCGTAAAAAATCTGCCAAAACTTTTATGCAGCATGATTTGTCCTTCCTTCCTGTGTGGAAGGACAAAACATGCTGCGCCGACCCCAAACAAGACTTGGGAGCAGGGCAGGAGAATGATGATAAGTTTACATTAATTAGCATAGAAAGTCCTAAGAACTCCAACCCGCACTAGGCCAGCGTGGCGGATTATGGCCTAAACCCTCTCAATGGTAGAGGAGACCCGTGCTCAGCAGTGGGCGTATATGCGTTGATGAAGAAGAAGAATAAGAATTAGCATATACATCTCTGTTTATTACACTTAAAGATTTTGTATAACTATATCTTAGTTCTGGTTCACCGGATTATATACAACACATAAAGCTTGAAATATTCATAATAATCAGTAAAATACCCAAAATAAATTAAGTTTGATTAGCTGTGAAAAAAAAATCTAGTAACTTTTGAAAAAAAGAGTATGTCGTTGTCTATGGTACAAGTATACATATTGTCTATACCCAGTCGTACTGCGGTGCGCAACGATACGTGCGCGATGGCGGGAGTCTCCCTCAACATGTCGGCTCGAGTCCATCCTGTGATCTGGGCCACCGGCGGACTGCCTTTCGACTGCATACAGGCCGTGCCAGTCTCCAAGCCTTTAGGTAATATACACCTCACTTTATATAAATATATAGCTATACAACTTTGGGAGGGAAAGTGTACACTTTTATTGGCTATTTGCAACTATTATTCTAACTCACTATAACTATAATGTAACTAATTAACTACAACTATGACTATGACAGCCCCGTGGCGCAGTTCCCTAGACACCAGCTTGTGAAACGAGAGGCCGCGGGTTCGATCCCCGCACCGAGACAAATGTTGATGTGGTACACAAATATTTGTTTAAAGTCTGCAGGTTTGTGGGACCGAAAAGAACTGAAGACTGCTAATGATATATTAAACAGGGGAAAGGAGCCAGTTTTACTTTTTGTTATTTAAGTGCCCTGAAGGAAGGCGGGGGATAAAAAATATGAAAAATCGTATTACGTGATTCGTAATTGTTGTCTAAATAAAATCGTTCTTTGATTTCAGGTGGATGTCTGATCATGGCAGTGAATTCTCTCATCTACTTGAACCAATCGGTGCCGCCCTACGGCGTGTCACTGAACAGCGTCGCCACACACACAACCAACTTTCCATTGAGTAAGTATCACTTTTCAACTTCATTATTCTAGTATAGATTTTTAACATAATGATAAATTTTTCTAAAATGCTTTTTGAGTTAGTCACTTTTATCGATAATTGACAGCTTAGTAACTGTACTGGAATACAAAAATAAATAAAGAAAGAGAGAATAAAATTTTTATAAATTTTTTTTTTTGAGAGTCCCGCAGTTAGTAAGACACAAGGATATAAAATGAATATTTGTGTGATTCACAAATATTTTGTTTCTGATCTGGGTTCTTATTCAAAAACAAATATTTGTGTATAAAAAAAAATGCCTCTACGGAAATCAAACCTACGGTCTCTCGTTTTGCAATCTATCTAGCCAATTTCCACATAAAGCTGTCAATTGCTCCTTAATAATCACACGTATTTTTACCTCTTACTAACCTGGTATATCTCCTGCAACCAGGAATACAGGAGGGTTCCTGCGTGACCCTGGACGGGGCTCGAGTGGCGCCCCTGGGGGAGGGGAGGTTCGCCCTCTCGCTCCGAGGAGGTCACTTGTATGTAGCTACATTACTAGCTGACTCTGTGAGGTCAGTCAGGAGTTTCCATCTGGACCGCGCCGCAGCCTCCGTGCTTACTTCTTGTGTGAGTATCGTTGGAAATTTTGAATAGTTGTTATTAGTAGCTTATAGTGAGGTGTAGTATAGTCATAGTTAATTAGTAGCTTATAGTTAGTTATAGTATAGTTATAGTAAGATGATAGTAACCCTAAAAGTTTCTCTATTTTAGAAAATTGATTGTGATTTCTAACTGTCAAGACCACGCACGCTTCATTATAAAGAGCTATTATGGCAAATTTCTGATTATCCAAAACTCGTATATTAGAAAGGTTATTTATTTCGAAAATTTCACTAACACTTTAAATTTGTATAAGTTAATGCTAACAACGTTCTTTGTACTAAAATTACAGATGTGTGTGATAGAAGAAGACTTTTTGTTCCTCGGTTCCCGTCTGGGTAACTCTTTACTTTTGAGAGTGACTGAGAGGGAAAACAGAATGTTGTTCTCAGTCGACAAGCCACTGGAAGCCACAGTGGATTTGACCATGTCTGAACCTGGTAAGTAAATGGTCTCATCCTGGTCATTATGGGTTTTTGAATATATGTGATATAGCCATCTGTATGAAGTGATACTACCTACATAAGAGTACATAATTCCGTTTAAAACTTTTTGGTATGGTGCTATAAACATTGTCTACAAAAGATAGGGTTGCGGCCTTAGTTCACCACATCAAGTGCTGGTTGGCTGACTTACACCTACGAATTTTCAAAGAATTATTTTACCCGTGTATGTTTGACTATGCATAAAGCTTGATGCAACTCAAGGTCATCACGGCATTATGAAATTTAAAATACTTTTTTCATAGGTCATTGGTCTCAATAAAAAAATGTGTGTACTTCCAGAGAAGGAACCCCCGCCCCCTCCGAAAGAGTGTGCGAAGGAGCCGTCGGACCCGGCCGCCAAGAAGCGGCGCCTCGACACCATCAGCGACTGCGTGGCGTCCAACGTCATCGAGATCAGCGACAAGGACGAGCTCGAGGTCTACGGCAGCGACATACGCACCTCCACGCAACTCACCAGCTACGTCTTCGAGGTAATCGTTCGTTCATTCATTCACTCGTTGTTTCGTTCGTTCATTTGTTCGTTCGTTCGTTCATTCATTCATTTGTTTGTTTATCAATCCGTCCGTCCGTACATCCATACATTCACTCTTTCATTCGTTAGTTCATTCATTTCTTCATTTGTCCGTTCGTCCACCCGCTCGAACATTCATTCATTCATTCAGTCTTTCGTTCATTCATTCATTCATTTTTTCGTTCGTATGTTCATTTGATCATTCATTCGTTCACGACTAGGACGATTTCAATCAATTGTTTGTTCCATTAAGTCATTCGTTCATCCATTAAATCTTTATCTCTCAAACTGTTACGTAGTTTCCCATTAGAACTGTGTTGTGACACTGGCAGGTGTGCGACTCCCTGCTGAACATCTGCCCGATCGGCGACGTGTCCATGGGCGAGCCGCAGCTGTCGTGCGGCGAGGCCCGCGCGGACGGCGCGCACGTGGAGCTGGTGGCGTGCAGCGGCCGCGCCAAGAACGGCGCGCTCACCGTGCTGCAGCGCTCCGTGCGGCCGCACCTCATCACGGCGTTCAGCCTGCCCGGTGAGTAGCGGTCGGGGTCGCTCGGCGCGGCGCCGGCGGCCACTGACCCGGTCCCGTGCGCAGGCTGCCTCGACATGTGGTCGGTGCTGGGCGAGGGCGCGGAGGGCGCGCGCGAGACCGACGGCACGCACGCCTACCTCATACTCACGCAGGAAGACTCCACCATGGTAAATCACTCATCATCATTACTATCATCATCGTTATCACCACGGGTCTCCTCGACCATTGAGAGGGTTTAGGCCTTAGTCCACCACGGGTTGGCGGACTACACCACTCACCACACTCTCCAATTATCACCTTCACACACGCCTTTTTGGCCCAATCCCACTACAAAAGTGTAAATCCTGTGCTCCAGAATCAACAGCCAACTATATTGACGCCGAGCACTGAAGCCTATATTGTAATGATCCTTCAACCAAATTAATCAGAACAAAAATATAAAGAAGGAGTTTAAAAAAATAATTGTCTTCTCCCTCCCACAACACTCATTAAATGACTGCTGTAATTAATTAATTTAAAACTTCATACACAAAACTGTATATGTATAGGCGACACGGACTTAATGGTGGAGAAATGAAATATTGTTGGTGCAAAAAAATAACAACAAAAAATCCGTACAGACATACTCATTTAAATATAAACATAATAAATATACAGATATACATATAATACATAAGTACTCTTAACCTCAACAAGATGACTCTACCAGTTTGAGAAATACCTCCCAGACTCTCATTACTTTTCCAGGTGTTGCAAACAGGCCAAGAGATCAACGAGGTAGACAACTCTGGCTTCATGACGAGCGCCCCCACCATCTTCGCTGGCAACCTCGGGAATTCTAAGTTTATGGTGCAAGTCACCACCGTTGCCATCAGACTCATCAAGAGTGAGTTATGTTACTTCCTTTAATACTTTCTTTTACTGGTACGAATGAATTGGCAACACTGAATTAAATTATTTTGCATGCTGTTATAGTAAATAAGTAAATATAATTAAAATAGATTTCCTGTTTGTGATTTTAACATACTTGGATATTTGACGTGTTAAATAAAGGTTGCCAATAAAATTAACTATTAAATACTTAAAAATCAAATTTATATTTCACTAAACATTATAGAGAAGGGGGTTACCATTTGAAAAATATATATAAATTAACGGCCCTAAAAAATGTAAAATATACGTATGTATTCCTATTTTCTGGTATACATAAATAAAAGACCGTTTTTCCATACAGATGGGGTGCAACTCCAATCCATCCAGTTGGAATGGACCGCGCAGTACGCCAGTACAGCCGATCCGTATCTATGCGTGGTGTCCACTTGTGGGAAAGTCCTGGTCTTGGCACTAAGGGAGTTCAAGGCCAAGGATGGTCAGGTCAGTCACTACATATAAAAAACTTGTGTTGATGAATTTATAGTACATTTTTACAGTTTGAGAAAACATAAGTTTTAAAATTCAGAGGTAAAATGATTTTCTTTTTACTTAAAAAACGTTTTTTTATTGGTTTGTGTGTTTTTCATGTCAGAATTGTTAATGAAAGTCTTTAAAAACATATCCATTGCTCAATTACGGTTGATTTGCATGAAACGGATACCTTAGTAGTTAGCAGTAATTTATTCAGAACTGGAGCCAAAAATATGTATTTTATAAAGCTCACATTAATAAGAAACTTATTGTATACAATATTCTAACACAGAGACGTTGAGTTATATGTTACGTCGCACGATCGGTTGCACGTTCAGTTGCAAGTTCTGTAGCGCGTTCGCTTGCACGTTCGGCTCTATGTTCGGTTACAAGTTCAGCCACACGTGCGGTAGCGCGCTACACGTTACGCGTCGCGTTGCAGGCGAGCGGGCGCCTGGCCCCGACGCGGCAGGCGGCGCCCGCGCGGCCGCCCGTGCGCTGCGCCGCGCCCTACCGGGACCTGGGCGGGCTGCTCGCCGCCGTGGACGTCGCGCAGGTATACTAGACTAATAGCTGTATACTTTAAATATTACATCATCATCATTCTCGTAATCATCATCATCGTCAAAAGCATCATTATCATTTTCAACGAATTCATTATCATTACTGTCATCCTCGTCATCATTATCATCGTCATAATCGTCATCAAAATCATTTTCTTTCTCATCATCATTATCATCATCATCATCATCATAATCTTCATAAAAATAATTTCGAACGGCACTTTGTTTAGTTTATCTGACTGTCATAAATTTGTGTATATTTTTTTTAGAAAAAAAAAAGGAAATGCCTTTAAGATTAGAAATATCAAAATATTGACTAGCAAAAACCGGCTAAGATCATCCTTTACCAGTTGTCAGAAAGATGCCTTTTACTACGAAAATACACATTTTTTTTAATGTTTAATTCCATTTATGTAATTGTTGCAAATGCGTTATACTAAAAAGTTAACTATCTATCTATAATTATACAGGTTAAAGGCGAGTTTACTGGCAAAGTAAAGGGCAAGAACGTGAAAGCCGAGGGTTTCATTCCCGGCGCGGTATACGAGCTCAACGATGAAGATGAACTTCTGTATGGAGGCGATCAGACACCAGCATCTATGGCTAGCGTGAGTACCATAGACAAAGTATCTTTAGTTTAGGCGATGTAATATATTGATTTTTTTGTCCTCGAGGGAAAAGCTGTTTATGGCTCTTTTTCCCGCCACCCCGGGGGTGGGGGGTGGGAAGCGTATGTCGGAGTCACCGGTCTTCCAGGCCGGCGCGCGGCGACGTCATATCCGCGCAGATGTTAGTGCCGGGCTGGGTCCCTAACGAAATCCCTAAACCGGCATACCGACCAAAACCTCCCGGTGGCCATCTCCGCGCCAAGTTGGGCGGCCATGGTACGTGAGTGAGAGGCGCCCACCGTTATCCGCAGCCGCCCGGTGCGCCTCCGAGACGTACTTGTCTCGGCCGGCTCGGATTTATAGGGCGCCCAGTTACGTCCCCACTAGTTTGGTTCGGCAGCCCTACCCAGGCACAGTGCCGCCGCCCCTCATCACTTTCTGTGAGGGCGGGCTGCGGGGACAGCGACCCTAAGGGCCCCTTTGAGCCGCCTTTTACGATAGGCAGGGGATTCCGCAGGGGGAATATAACGCCCCCTTGCCACAGGGCAGGGCGCCGGGTCTAATTGTCTCTGTTGACCCGGCGCCTCCTTCTTTGACGTCTTTGTCGGGCGGGATCACCTCTTTCGCGATCTCGCTCCGCGTTTTCCTTCTGCGACATGACGTACTAGCAGAAGGAGAGCATCGCTCGCCACGACCTCGGACTCCCGACCATCGAAGAGATGACGGCTGGGAGTCTCCACAAGCACGAGATGTGTGCCTGAGTTTCGAAACCGCGACCGTCGACCGAACGCCCACGCCTCGAGGTCATCTGCTAATCCCTCCTAGATGTTGTTAGGGCAGCAGTCCAAAGATCCTGTCGTATTTATTTATAACTGTGACATATCCCCCACAGATTATGTTAGCGGAGCAGTCCAAGAACCCCGGGGTCCCGCGGCGCATGTCCCGCTGGTGGAAGCGCTACCTGGGCGACGTGAAGCCCACCTACTGGCTGTGCTGCGTGCGCACCAACGGCAACCTCGAGATATACTCGCTGCCGGAGATGAGGCTCAGCTTCCTCGTCAGAGACGCGTGTGGCGGACACAGGGTGAGTGCAGCTGAGTGCTAATGCCCATCCCGATATGTATATTAGTGTAACCAATACTTCGACCAATCCAAAAAGACCATACAGACATTCCAAAGATATCAACTTATACATAGCAAGAAAAAACTAATCCCCCTTCTTCCAGATCCTGGCAGACAGCTTGGAATCAGTTCCCATACCTGCAAACCCCGCTGAAGACGAGGAGGTGACGGCCACGTCCCACAATGCCGACGTGGACAAGCTGAAGGAACTGTGCGTGGTGGGCCTGGGGCACAAGGGCTCCAGGGTCATCATGATCATGAGGTTCGACGACCAGATCATGTTCTATCAGGTGAGTGTTCTGAAGAATTGGAGTAGGTAAGGAAAATGTGTAAAGTAGAGAAAGAAATAGCTATTTTTTTCGGTAGGGTAGTCCAATAATCTCAATATGCTAGTAAAGGGTAAGTAGATTGTGACTTTGGTTTTCTAGCTTTGAAATATACAATATAATGAACGTGATACTTTTTTAATTTTTGGTTTTCGCACTTCAAAAAAAATGTGCTCAACTTATTGAACCGGGCAATTTGCATCAATTTGCTCTAGAAAATAGAAAAATGCCTTTTTTTGTCCACAGGCATACAAATACCCGCGAGGAAATCTAAAAATTCGTTTCTCGCGTCTAAATCTGATGTTTCCGTTCGGCTATATACCATACTCGATGTCAACTCCCGAAGACAACCAGGAGGTCGCCATGTTGAAAGACCACGTCAGACAGATCAGATACTTCAGTGAGTACTTGTAGACTACATGTAGAGATTAGATTAGGTTTACAGTTCAAATGTATGAAGTGGAGAAAATGTAGGTAAATTAAATAGATATTTAAGTGAGGTAAAAGACATTGAATATTACGTTAATACGATTGAATTATAATTATTATCGAATTTATGCGGAGTTGCTCCATATAGTGTATGCATATGAGTGCGTGTTTGCGTGCTAGCGTGTGTGCGAGCGTGCGTGTGTGGGGGCGCGGGGGCGCGTGTGCATACGTGCGGGCGTGTGCGTGTGCGTGTGCGGCTGTGCGCACGTATGAGCGTGCGTGGGGGTCGCGTGTGTTTGTTGTGTGTTAGCATGTACACGTGTATGTGTTATGATTGTCTTAATACCAGGAAATTGGATATCTCTGCTGTGTGCGCGCGTGACGTGTGTGTAACGTGTGTATGACGTATGATGTGTGTGCATGTGCAGGCAACGTGTGCGGGTGGGCGGGCGTGGCGCTGTGTGGTGCGTCGCCGGCGCTGCTGCTGCTGTGTGCGCGCGTGACGTGTGTGTGACGTGTGTGTGACGTATGATGTGTGTGCATGTGCAGGCAACGTGTGCGGGTGGGCGGGCGTGGCGCTGTGTGGTGCGTCGCCGGCGCTGCTGCTGCTGTGTGCGCGCGTGACGTGTGTGTGACGTGTGTGTGACGTATGATGTGTGTGCATGTGCAGGCAACGTGTGCGGGTGGGCGGGCGTGGCGCTGTGTGGTGCGTCGCCGGCGCTGCTGCTGCTGTGTGCGCGCGTGACGTGTGTGTGACGTGTGTGTGACGTATGATGTGTGTGCATGTGCAGGCAACGTGTGCGGGTGGGCGGGCGTGGCGCTGTGTGGTGCGTCGCCGGCGCTGCTGCTGCTGTGTGCGCGCGTGACGTGTGTGTGACGTGTGTGTGACGTATGATGTGTGTGCATGTGCAGGCAACGTGTGCGGGTGGGCGGGCGTGGCGCTGTGTGGTGCGTCGCCGGCGCTGCTGCTGCTGTGTGCGCGCGTGACGTGTGTGTGACGTGTGTGTGACGTATGATGTGTGTGCATGTGCAGGCAACGTGTGCGGGTGGGCGGGCGTGGCGCTGTGTGGTGCGTCGCCGGCGCTGCTGCTGCTGTGTGCGCGCGTGACGTGTGTGTGACGTGTGTGTGACGTATGATGTGTGTGCATGTGCAGGCAACGTGTGCGGGTGGGCGGGCGTGGCGCTGTGTGGTGCGTCGCCGGCGCTGCTGCTGCTGTGTGCGCGCGTGACGTGTGTGTGACGTGTGTGTGACGTATGATGTGTGTGCATGTGCAGGCAACGTGTGCGGGTGGGCGGGCGTGGCGCTGTGTGGTGCGTCGCCGGCGCTGCTGCTGCTGTGTGCGCGCGTGACGTGTGTGTGACGTGTGTGTGACGTATGATGTGTGTGCATGTGCAGGCAACGTGTGCGGGTGGGCGGGCGTGGCGCTGTGTGGTGCGTCGCCGGCGCTGCTGCTGCTGTGTGCGCGCGTGACGTGTGTGTGACGTGTGTGTGACGTATGATGTGTGTGCATGTGCAGGCAACGTGTGCGGGTGGGCGGGCGTGGCGCTGTGTGGTGCGTCGCCGGCGCTGCTGCTGCTGTGTGCGCGCGTGACGTGTGTGTGACGTGTGTGTGACGTATGATGTGTGTGCATGTGCAGGCAACGTGTGCGGGTGGGCGGGCGTGGCGCTGTGTGGTGCGTCGCCGGCGCTGCTGCTGCTGTGTGCGCGCGTGACGTGTGTGTGACGTGTGTGTGACGTATGATGTGTGTGCATGTGCAGGCAACGTGTGCGGGTGGGCGGGCGTGGCGCTGTGTGGTGCGTCGCCGGCGCTGCTGCTGCTGTCGTCCCGCGGCGAGCCCCGGCTGCACGCGATCCACGAGTCTCACCCGCTGCACGCACTCGCGCCCTTCAACAACGACAACTGCCCGCACGGACTGCTCTACTACAACGCCAAGGTACTTACTTCTTTTTCTTATCTGCATCATGTTAACTGGTTCTAAAAGACCGTTTTTGAAAGGTTAAAACTGGTATCAGTCATGATGATTAGAAAAAAATGTGTTTCTTTAGCGGTAACGGTTTCGTTATCTCCACAAATATTACAGGTCTTTAACAATTTTTTAGAAAGTTCTACTCGCTTCTAGAATTAAGCAAACAGTAAAGTCATTAGGATATTTTCATTCTTCATCAAATCCTTTGGGCTTTCTACCACACACTACCTATAAATTTAATCAACAGTCCGAGCTCCGTATCTGCACCCTGCCCACCCATTTATCATACGACGCGTGGTGGCCAGTGAGAAAGGTGCCCATCAGAATGACCCCCCATTTCGTGACCTTCCACCTGGAGTCGAAGACATACTGCCTCGTCGCGTCCACCCAGCAACCCACCACATCCTACTACAAGTTCAATGGAGAGGACAAGGAGAAGTCTACCGAGAATAAGGGAGACAGGTGGGTGGTAGTTTTCGACCTTAAATTCTTCATTTGGTCTATTTGAATAGTATCTTGCTTACTGATGGTTTCACTTTGAAGTGAAAGTTTGGAATAAACAGGATTTGTTGATGCCTCTTCGTCATCAGTCTTTATCATACGTGCCACTGCTGGCCACGGAAAATCCTCTACAACTCAGAGGGCTTAAATTTAAGTCCTTAGTTATTCTATTCTTAAGAGTAGTGTACTTTAAACCACTCTACGGGTTTCGTTAATTCATTTCTTTTATTATTTTTTAATACTCAAAAATGTTTTTTAAATCCCGCTGTTAATTTCTGTTTTTTTGTGTTCCAAAGCTGTTAGCTTTTTTTACTCGTTCTGGGAATTAAACATAGTGAGAAAATGGTTTTTACCTTTAACTAAACAAAAACACCAGAACCCTCAAGACTTGACAAAGTAATATACCCTCATATCTTTACATTTCATCCATAAACCCTTTGCTTCCAGGTTCCCATACCCGATGCAGGACCGGTTCTCCGTGATGCTGTTCTCTCCGGTCTCGTGGGAGATCATCCCCAACACCAAGATAGAGCTGGACGAGTGGGAGCACGTCACCTGCTTGAAGAACGTCTCGCTCTCGTACGAGGGAACTAGGTGAGGATCATGTTAATATACTTTATCCCTTTTGCACTTTTTGATAGGTATTTGTCGTCATCATCAATATCATCGTTATTATCGACACCATCACCATTGTCATCATCATAACCAATAACACCACCACCATCATAATCATTATCATCATCGATGTCACCGTCATCATCAACATCAATAACAAAATCATCCAATCAATCCTCATCATCTCGTTCAATACTTTAAATTGTTTTTAGTTCGTTTGGTCACTCATTCATTCAATTACATTCTCAGGTCCGGTTTGAGAGGGTACATCGCCATCGGAACGAACTACAATTACAGCGAAGACATTACCTCGCGAGGCAGAGTGAGTATTTTACATCTTACAAGTTGTTTTTTGTCCCAACTTGTTGTTAGGTTGATGAGACGCTTCGGGTTCGATTCCCACAAAGAAACAGATATCTGTCTGTGCGGTTTACAAATATTTGTTTGTGAGGCGGAAAAGTCTCTCGTAGTTTCAAATACCCACAACACAGAACTTGTATCCTAGTGTGGGATCAGCACTATTACTGTTAGATTACGGCCTCCCCCGAGATACCGAACAGGGGAGCTTAAGGCGCTTTCCGAACGTGATAAAAAAAAAAAAAAAAAAAAAAAAAAAAAAAAACTATTACTGTTAGATGTATTTATTTTTATTTGTTTCAAAATAACATAAAGTAGGACAATATCCTAAAGTCGACTAATGATTCATTAATATTAATCTCAGGTTTCGGTTTTTCCTGCGACCAAAATTTTAGTAATAGTCTAATGCCCGCGGTAGTAACCTGTGTCCAGTTAAGGAAATTGTAAGTCTTACCCCTCAGATAATAATCTACGACATCATCGACGTGGTCCCGGAGCCTGGGCAGCCGCTGACGAAGAACAGGTTCAAGGAGATCTACGCCAAGGAGCAGAAGGGACCCGTCACGGCCCTCACGCAGGTGCTGGGGTACCTCATCTCCGCAGTCGGACAGAAGGTAAAGCGTTACACGTCAATTGGTAATGCCTAGTTTATAGTTTAGAAGCTGTTCCAGCAGACGACGTCCTGCCCAGAAAAGTATTAAGCGATATAGCGATTACCGACAGTAGCGCCTCCTAAAGGTCCAATTGTGTTTTGAAATCATCCATCATCACCAGTTCAAAGTGATCTTATCCAAAGAGGAAACAGTGTAAGAGACAGACATAGTGAGCTTCTCATTTGTAAACGATCAAGATTTATTTTGGTTCGACCAATAAATAGCCTTATTAATCTAGGTTTGCAAATAGATTACATTAGGCCAAATAATTATCATTAGATGAGACCCGTGCTCTGCATTGGAACGTATATGGGTTGATGATGATGATGATGAAATAATTATTAAATTTAAATATTACAGATTTACATATGGCAGCTGAAGGACAACGATCTAGTGGGCGTGGCTTTCATAGACACGCAGATCTACGTACACAGAATGTTGGCCATAAAGAATTTGATTCTAGTGGCGGACGTGTACAAGTCGATATCCCTGCTGCGGTACCAGACCAGGCATCGAACTCTGTCCCTAGTCTCCAGGGATTTGAGATTCGCTCAGGTAATTTTTGCTGTAATATCCAAGCGTTATATTTCGATATTTTTTTTGGTGTCATTGGTTAATTTTTTTACTGTGTTTTTTGGTATTACAAATTTCTTTTTCTGTATTTTTTTAAAGTCTATTTATATTGATGAACTCATAACAGATTAATTAGTTTTCAATATTGTGACCTTGCATTACCAATACTTTTTTCAGTAAAAAAAAAAACAAAATCTCCTCATTTCGAAGCACAAATTTCTACCCAAATATTAATCCTAGGCTATAATCTTCAACTTTGTGTCCTAGATCTATAACAAAAACCTCTATCTTCATGCACTGCAACAAGTTCTCTATCTCGCAGATCTACGACATGGAGTTCATGGTGGACAACACGAGCCTGGGCTTCCTGGTGAGCGAGGCGGAGGGGAACTTCGCCATGTTCATGTACCAGCCGCAGGCGCGGGAGAGCTACGGAGGTACGGGAAATTCATTAAACACTGCTGCACCCTCAGTTTCTAGCTAATAATAATATAATAGGACTTCCTCCAACAAGGTGGCCAGACGACTAGGGAATGCAAATCTCGCGAGATTGGGCTCAAGCGAGATCTCGCGAGTTTATGAAAATCAATCTCGCGAGATCTCGGCAATTGCGAGATCTCGCGAGATTAGCAGTGTTGTGTTTGTTTTTTATCAAATAATAACAATATTTGAATACATGAGGTACATAATAATAAAAAATATAAATATATATCATAAAAATATTTATTATCACAATTTTTTTCAAGACTTTTTCATGCATTATAATCATAGATGACGTAACGTAACTTTCAAAAATTTTTAAATAAACTAAGTAGTAGTATAATAACGTTTTTAAATAAATTAAGTAGTATGCTCTTACGCTTCTACGTATGTATCTATCAAAAAACAATAAAATAAATTATATCAAACAAAACTTGAGTTGACTATTAACATTAATTAAATAACAAACTATACTACTCAGTACAGTAGAACATCGAAAATTACAGATAACAAAATATACCAATTTAATGAAATATTTGTTCAATTAAAAGACAATTACAATTTAAGAATTATTTTGAAAATAGCTCCTTAAGAAGCACAAAATGTCCAAAGTGTCGTCTGCGGCAAACGGCTTCTTATTTTGTTGGCCAGGTAACCAGCTGCTGAAAAGGCTTCGAATAAGCCGTTTTTATACTCCAGTTCAATCTCGTTAATCTCGCGAGATCTCGCCCTTTTTTCGACCGAGATTAATCTCGCCCAAAAACGCCGAGATCTCGCGAGAACGAGATTGCGTTCCCTACAGACGACCTTTATAAAGGTCCCCGGGCGTCGCTGGCTGCAGGCAGGGCTGGGCAAAATACATGCTTTACTTTAATTGAAATACAAAATACAAAATACTTTATCACAAGTAATTAAAATACGAAATACAAAATACTTTTAAGTAAGGTATTTAAAATATAAAATACAAAATACAGTATTTTAGCTATTTATAATTAAAATACCAAATACAAATTACAAAATACTTAATAAGTAATCTGCATGGTCTGGAAAGATGAGGAAAAAAGTTTCATCATCATCACCATCACCAGCTTATCGAAGTCCACTGCTGGACATAGGTCTCTCCCAATGACTTTCACCGGGATTGGTCGGAAGCCGCCTGCAGCTATCGACGTCTCGCGACCTTGACAAGGCCGTCCGACCATCTTGTCGGAGGGCGTCCCACGCTGCGCTTTCTATTACGTGGCCTCCACTGAAGAACTTTCTGGCCCCATCGGCCATCAGTTCTCCGCGCTATGTGGCCGGCCCATTTCCTCTTCAACGTGCTAATCCATTGGGCTATATCAGTTACTTTAGTTCTCCTACGGATCTCCTCATTTCTGAGGCAATCTCATAGGGAAACCCCGAGCATAGCCCTCTCCATAACTCGTTGAGTGACTCCGAGCCGTCCAATAACGCCTTTAATGAGATGCCACGTCTCAGTGCCGCATGTCATCACTGGTAACACACAACTATTGAAGACTTTCGTCTTCAGGCACAGAGGTATTTCAGACGAGAAGACGTCTCGCAACTTCCCGAGCGCTGCCCAACCGAGTTGGATTCGACGATTGACCTCTCTCTCGAAGGTCGACATGCCTAACCGGACCACTTGTCCCAAATAGTCATATTCGTCAATAACTTCGAGAGTCGAGCCCCCAACTGCGATTGGGGTGGGGACAACATGAACATTCGACATGATTTTCGTCTTGTCCATGTTCATTTCAAACTCACCTATTGGGAGACTCGATTGAGGTTTTCGAGCATAGTGCTAAGGTCCTTCAGCGATTCTGCCATGACCACAATATCGTCGGCAAACCGAAGCTGTGTGATATACTCGCCGTTGATGTTGATGCCGAATCCTTTCCACTCCAAGAGCTTGAAGGCGTTTTCCAGCACAGCAGTGAACAGTTTCGGAGATGTTAATATAACATTTCCCTGTGTCACGCCTCTCTATAGTGGAATAGCCTTCGTGCTCTGATCTTGTACTCGGACCGACATGGTGGCGTTGCTGTATATGCTTTCCAACACTTCGATGTACCGGCAGTCAATGTGGCACCGCTGGAGAGACTCTAACACAGCCCACATCTAGATTTAATCAACGGCTTTTTCATAGTCTACAAACGCTAAACAAAGCGGCAAGTTATATTCCTCAGTTTTTTGTATAACTTGCTCAAGCGTACGAATGTGATCTAAGGTGCTAAAGCCTTTTCGGAAACCGATCGGGATTCGGGAAATTCGATTCGGGAATCGACGTTCAGCCATGAGGTCAAGAGTGTGGACGAGAGTTTTTGTGGTCTATCTCTACGGCGAGGTCTAAAATGCTTAGATCCCGACGCATGGATAGCTTCTACCAAACCGCTGTTTAACTCGTCCATTACACGGTTTTATTCTAGACACTCAAAGCGAATTTTCAGTTCGAGTTGAAAGCTCTCGGGGTTTTGGATATGGGCGCGAGTAGGTTGAAGCGTAGACTTCATCAAGCGACGCCTTTCTAATTGGACGTTGATATTCAATGAGCCTCTAACCATTCGGTGATCACTGCCGGTTTTCACCCTGTTGATCACAAAGACCTCACTGAAGTCTATCTCATTTCTCGTAGAACCGTCAGGACTCAGCCAGGGCCATTTCCTGTGAGGCGGCTTCTGGAAGAAAGAATTCATCACAAAGAGTCCCTCTTTCTCCAGAAAATCAGCCAGTCTCTAACCCCTGGGGTTCCGTTGCCCATGTCCAAATTGCCCCACTTTCAACTGCGCATCGCTTCTCATGCCCAACTTTGCGTTGAAGTCTCCCATAACAACATTGAAGTACGTTTTGGAAGTATGTATGGCTCGACGTATGTTCTCATAGATCTCCTCTACTTCTTCATCTGGGTGTGTCGAGGTCGGCGCGTATACCTGTATGACCTTCAACGAATATCTTTTGAATATTCTGAGTATCAGATACACTGCCTTGTTCGACACACTTTCAATGGATACGATGTTGTTAATGAGAGACCTGTGGACGAGAAATCCGACTCCTCCTCGGGACACCGGACTTCAGGCTTGTCATGTCCTCCCCGATTCTTCGGACTTCCTACAACCCCAGTAAGTCCCAATGTTATCCACTCAATTTTTCTTCCAGTTCGACAATCTTCTCGTCTGTCCTCAAAGTGCGTATGTTGTATGAAACCATGGCCAGTCGTCGTTGGGTGTGGTAGCCGGGGCCAACCCGGGGATTCTTAGCACCCCCTGCCCCGCCGTTACCATGGCCGCTACCGTAACCAGGAATAGTGGGGCTGCCGAGGACTGGAGGCCTGGTCCTAGTTTCACTCATTAAGATCCTCTGAATATGCCGTTCCTCGCCACTTACCACTATTGCACTCATGGTGGTTAATTGTATTTTAATATTAATGTATTTTAAAGCCTCAAGTATTTAAAATACTAATTACAAAATACCTCGGCGTCAGGTATTTGAAATACGAATTACAAATTACATTTTAAGGAAGTAATTGAAATACAAATACAAAATACGTATTTGTATTTCAATTACGTATTTTAATTACAAGTAATTAAAATACTGCCCAACCCTGGCTGCAGGCGACTTCCGATCCCGGTAGAGGTCACTGGAGGAGGCCTATGTCCAGCTGTGGACCTCCATTGAATGATGATGATGATTGTCATGTGGGGACCTCCACTGAAGTTTGGGGTCTAAAGTGATTTCCAAAAATTCATTAAAATGTTAGCTTTGGCATATTTAATATTGGGTGTTATAAACCTAATACATTTATTTTTTTGCCTATTTAATAATAGGTTATTAATATTAAATGCACGATTTTCTGTGATCCACCAATATTTGTTTCGTGTCAAGTGTCTGAGAGCAAAAAATTTCCCATAGTTTTTCGATACCCACTAAATTTGTATCCTAGTATGAGGTCAGGACTATGTATGTGACTGTTGGGTGTATTTATATTATTTATGTATGCGAATTATCCCTCGTTGCAGGCCAGCGTCTGATCCGCAAGAGTGACTTCCACCTGGGCCAGCAGGTGCACGCCATGTTCCGCATCAACGCAAGGCATGTGCCCAACGCCAACTGCAGGAAACACGTCACCATATACAGTATGTAACTATAATAAAAAAGAAAGAAAACATGTTTTATTGTTGGCCAAAGAAAATAAAAAACAAGAAAAAAAAATTAATAGTTATAATTTAAACTGGCAGCATTTGAACAGTATTGCAACGCTGATTTTCAATATTATTTTTCTCATAGCTAAATCACTCCATACGCACATGGTGGATCAGAAAAGTAAGAAAGAAAAATATGTCAAAAATAACCGCCAGAACACTTTAGATTTTTGGGAGAGGCCTATGTTCAGTAGTGACCGCTTTTGTGGCTGGTGAGATGATGACCACGATCATGATTATGATGATGTCGACAAGATAATATTTCTGTTCTTTTCTTAAATTGGATTTTTTTATCGGATAATTCTCAGCATTGGTGTTAAATCAGAAATTGTTTATAAAAAGCGCCATTAGGCTCATCCCCTATGAGGGACTTAAAATAAATCATTACAAAATGTCTCAATTTAACTAGGGTAACACCTACTCTTTACAAAAATCACTCTAAATCAATTTCTACATTTGAGGGTAGTTGTACAATATATCTTGTTTGCCCACAGCGACGCTAGATGGCGGCATCGGGTACGTGCTGCCCATCTCCGAGAAGATGTACCGGCGGCTGCTGATGCTGCAGAACGTGATGAACAACTACTGCTGCCACATTGCCGGACTCAACCCCAGGGCTTTCAGGTAACGATTGTGTTATGTATAGAATGGAGTGAGGAGGAGGAGTGTATTTAGACCGGGATCGGAAACTAAAGCAGGTAATAGATACTATAATTACAAACATTGGCGTAAAAAAATGGGGGGCACTCCGGGAGTGCCGAAAGAAGTGAATACATTCAACAATTTATTAAAAAAATACTATTTTTCTGGCTGCGTTCTTTACAATATTATATGTATATGTGTTCAGTTAAGGCCTTACCAATTAATGTCAATGGTTGTTAGAAAAATATCAAAATTGTTATTTTATATCGCCGTTTCTTTGAATGCCGATTGATTTGTATTCACCGTAATTATTACCTGTATATAAAAAAAACTTTTTATAGAAAATTGGCCTAATTCCCCCTCTTATAGGTCATAGACAATATGTAATTTGTAAGAATCCATTCTCGGTAGGTACTCCTAAATTTTTCTCTTAACCTTATTATGTTGATGACGACGACGATATTGATGACGATGGTCACTATGTTGAGGACCATGATAATGATGTTGATGGCCTTGATAGCCTTGATAACAGTGGTGATAACATTGAGGTCGTTGCTAATGACAACACTCCGCAGGACGTACCGCGGCGCGCGGCGGCAGGTGTGCGGCGGTGCGGCGCGCGGCGTGCTGGACGGGGACCTGGTGGCGCTGTACGCCTGCATGCCCAATGCCGACAAACTCGACGTGAGTCTACATACACAGGGCGCATTTAGACCGTGATCGAACACTGAGGCAGGTAACAGCGAGGGTGATCACAAACCCAGTGGCGATATTAAAAATCCCGACAAAAAATAAAAAAATTGACATTTTCCATACAACCATCGGTGTTAAAAGTATGTGGTTTGTATGGAAAACCTCAAAAATATTATTTTTTGTCGGCATTTTCTTTAATGCCAGGGGGTTTGTAATCACTATCGCTATTACCTGCCTCAGTTTTCGATCACGGTCTAAATACACCCTGTATACACCTCTTTATAGCGTTTAGTGTTGATGACCGTATATGTCCTGCTGGGCTCAGGTTGGGAGTCAATGGGTGGGAGGTAGGGAATGCAATCCCGATTCCGCTGGATCGCGATCTCGCGAGATCCCTAGTAATTTTTCGGGATCAATCCCGACGCATCATATGACGAGATCCCGTTCGAGATTGACGGGATTGGGCGGCAGTAGTCAGGATTTATTTCACTGTGGAGGAACAAAGGGGCGATTTTTGCAGATTGCATATAATAACTTCACGCTATTGCCAACTAATGTTGAGTCAGAGAGGGCATTCTCAGCAGCGGGTTACATTGCAAAGGACATTAGATGCCGTTTAGCAGATAATACTGGGTCAGATCACGTCAAGTGGACCCCCCTTTTACCACTTGATGATAGAAAACTTATTAATGTATAATTATCGAAAGTATTCATATCTATAAATCATCTCACAAAACAGTTTTCATCTCGAATTTGCAATCTCGAGTCGGGATTGCATTCTCTAATGAGAGGATTTAGGCTTTAGTCTACAAATATACTCTTTATAGGATTTAGTGTCATCATCAGGCCGTATGCCTCCTACTGCTGGCCATGAGTCTCCTCTACTTCTTAGAGGGTTTTGGGCCTTAGTCCATGCTGGCCTAGTGAGGGTCGGCGGACTACACATATAAGGAATTTCTAAGATTTTTAGATATCTTTTAATTGTACAGATTTCCTCAAGAATTTCTCCTTTAATGTTAAAGTACTTGGCATGCTGACGTTTACTTTTTGGTCCGATTTAACTGTTCTGTAATTAGTAACATACGTAATTAATTAAGTTTAGGTAGTCATGGGAACATCTGATAAACTAGGAAATTGACAGAAATACCAACTTAATTTTTTGCCACTTACTATAACTTTCTGTTTCAGTCTATCATTTTGTCCAAATATTAAGCATAGTTCTTTATTTATGTATACTGATTTTATAAATATCGATTTTCAAAATAGTTATTTATTTATTTTTTATAACTTTTTCTTTCAGATCGCAAAGAAAATCGGCACGCGAGTTGAAGAGATAATGGCGGACCTGTGCGAGATAGACAGACTGACTGCACACTTCTAAATAAGCTTCAATTTCTTTAGTTATTTTGTAAATAATTAAAATATTTCGTTTTGAATGAAACGGTTTTTTTATTTTATATTAGAAAACATTTATATATGTATGTATATTAATGTTTAATTGCTGTATCTGAAAACAAAGGTATACACCTATCCTCGTCATCATCAGCCTATATACGTCCCACTGCTGGGCACAGGTCTCTACAATTCAGAGGATTTAGGCCTCAGTCCACCAGGCTGGCCTAGTGTGGGTTGGCGGACTACACACTAAGATATCCCTAAGAACTTTTAGGTGTGCGGTTTCATCACGATGTTTTCCTTCACCGATACAACAAGTGATTATTCATTATGAATACACACATAGTTGCGAAAAGTCAGAAGTGCGTGCTGGGGTTTGAACCCGCGACCGTCGAGATTCTTGACCGCGCGCCTCAACCTCGAGGCCATCACTGCTTATAATATAAAGTACCAAATAATATTGAGAATTTCAATCCTAAAATACAATATAATGGAACCTACTTATCCTTCAAAGCAATTTCTTTGACCAATATCACGAATTTATGTAACTCAAATTTAGATAAAAATAATTTAAAAATGGATAGATTGACTGATTACTAGAAGCTTTTCCGTCGGTTATTTGACGATCACACAAATATTAGTGTAGGTACAGGGATCGAACCTGCGGCTTGTCGTTACGCAAGCTGGTGACTAATAGTTATAGCTGGTATTATAATTTATATATAGTTATATATAATAGCTGGTGAGTGATACGTTTTAACACAATGTCTCAACAATATATCGGGCAATTGAATTCTACTTTATTTTTTCTGATCACGTAGGTACGAAATGCTAAATTACATAAGAGACTTTCTCCAAATTATTTTTATTTTGTCGACCTCACTAGACAGATTTTTAGATTTCAGATAGATCTTTTAGACTCGATTCTGCCAGACTTTTCCAAAACAGAAAAATCTTTCACCAATACAAACATTAAACGTCCTAATAACTTTACTATTTTTAATGGGGAAGAAGGGAAACGAGCCAGTGAGAAACCTGATCGTCGTTCTGTACATAACGTAGGATATGACGGAGGAAATCCTCCCATTTGGAATGAAATCAGCGCTGCGTCAAATGACAGTAATCGACGAGGCGCTGAACAAAAAGTGCGCCGTGAGTCATGACGCAACGCCACGTAACACTTAATAACACCCACCTTTTACCGGAAGGCGTGTGTTTGTTACTGACTGAATGGAATTAAAGCTATTGTTGGATATATCTAGACTATTTTAACGCCTATGTTCCCCGAAGGAAAAACATTTTTACATTTAAACTATATTTTATTTTTATTTATAATAAGTTATCAATGTAATAGAAGTATAGATATGTGTATTTAGAATAAGTTTTTCATGTATTAGTAGTATAAGTATGTACAAGGTATGATGGGGTTGACATATCCTTGTTGGATAAAAACCCCTAAATAAATAAAGATAAAAAAAAAAAAAAAAAAAAAATATTTATTTATTTATTTAATTTCAAACTACACACGTACAGGACATACAAGAAGTGAAAAAGTGTACAAGAATATCGTATGTAATAAATTGTTTTACATGTAGGTATCTAACATGGTCCCCTCACTAGGCAAGCCTGTATCGAGGGGTCCCAAAATATCGATATAATAGTTTGAATCTATCGTATTCGCTCACGAGTAAACATAACAATTAACCAGTTAGGTATTCCTTAATCTCTAATACAAAAACAAAACTAAACTTTAATTCTATATGAAACAATAACACAAACAGCAAAAAACAGTAGAAAAGAATAATAATTATAATTAAAATTTAAAATATAACAGCAACAAAATGAGATCAATATCTTAATATTACACAGTCTTATGTTATATGTGTCGCGAGAACGCAAGACCACAAGGCAATAATATGTTTAAGCTAGGAATATGTTTTATTTATTTCAATTGTACTTTTTCTTGTGGGACTTCGAGGTTTGGGGGCAAATAAGGTAAATATTATTGATTTAGAATGTATCAATGATTGTTTTTAATATATGTCGTAGAAACTTTATTATTTTTTCTTTTAAACATGGTTCAATTGGCTTATAATAATTTGTGTAGCTTTGGATTTTTTAAATGACAATTATAAAAAAAAAACAAGTTATTTATATTAGTGATACTTAAAAACGTATGAAAAACTGAAATTTACGTCTTTAGATAATTACTATTAGCTTTTTTGTAAAACGCCTGATTTAGCACAGCGCCGTAACGTAACATAGAGTAATTTATGGCACTTTAATAGTTTTCATTGTTTGACCAGATCATTATTTAGACAATGCGTTACAATCGCGAATTCAGATCATAATATTCGCTGCAATTTATTGTAACGTTCATTCGGAGAGTAAAATTCTTTGTATGCCATTAATGAAACAGTATTTAGTGCGAATTTATATAACAATTCTCACTGCTGGGCACGGGCCTCCGCTTGTATTAAAAGGTTACACCTTAGCCCACAACAAATGTGGTTCGATTAACATAACATGATAGCTTCGAGGTTTTCAAGAACCTCGGAGGTCGCAGGTTCAAATCCTCGGCACACACCTCTGACTTTTCCAAGTTGTGTATGTATTCACAATTAATTATCACTTGCTTTAACGGTAAAGGAAACCATCATGACGAAACCTGCACACTTATAAAAGTTCCTAGGGGGTAGAGGTTTTGGGTTCGACATCCGGGTCATGCCAGGTATAATCAAGTTTTTATTCCGTTATGAAACTCTCATTAAAAGCACTTTGTGTATAAAACGAGCATGTAAAGATCCACTACTGCCTACACCTAAGGAGGTCTCGGCGCATATATACTATGTAGCAAAATGGAAGAAAATTTCGATACTTACAAAATTGCTGCAAGATGACGTAATTTACGTCAGTCAGTCAGTCAGTCAGTCACGGCTGACAATTCGACTGACAGTTGACCCCATTCTACCAAACATGGTGTTTTTATTACAATTGTCTCTTCGCATTTGTAGATTCGATACACGGCTTTTTCTCTCCAATTATGTGACATCACTTGAGTTTCTATAAAAAAGGTGAATGACTCTGCACTCGTGGTTTACTTTATGGTAAAAATCATCATCATTAGCCCATATACGTCCCATTGATGGGCTCGGGCCTTCTCTACTATTGACAGGGTTTAAACCTTAGTCCATCACGCTGGCCTAGGACGGATTGGCGGACAAAACACTTAAGAAATTTTTAAGAATTTTTAGTCGTACAGATTTCGTCACATTGTTTGCCTTTACGGTAAAAACACTAGCATAATTCAGCGTGAATTATTTTACAGTAAACTAGTTTACAGTAATTTAAGACCATTATTATTATTACTAACACAATTAAATCTATGCCAATATTATAAAGCTTAACAGTTTGTTTGCTTAGACGCACAAATCTCAGGAACTACTGGTTCGAATTAAAAAATTCTTCCAGTGTTACATAGCACATTTATTAATATCATCATACAACGACTAAGTGGGCCTAGGCAGCAGTGAACAATGTTGCTAAAACGGGGAACAACAATCCCTTTATTTTTTTAAGTTTCGCATTCAAAATTAAGCGCAACAGCTAGTATTGTATGTACCTAATGCTGTGTCTAATGAATAAGTAGTTTAGATATGCCTTATTTTTCCCACGGTGTAGGTAAGTAACATGCAATCTAGAAGGGATACGGGATCCATTCCCGCGTGTAACATTGTGTAGTACTAACAAAATAAATAAATAAATACACTCAACAGTCACATACATAGTCCTGACCACACACTAAGATACGAGTCTTGTGTCGTGGGTATCAGAAACTACGAGAGACTTTTCGGTCTCACAAACACCCAGACCCGAAACAAATATTTGTGGATCACACAAACATTTGTCTCGGTGCGGGGATCGAACCCGCGGCCGCTCGTTTCGCAAGCTGGTGTCTAGCCAACTGCAACAACAACTGAACAGAAAAAATCGTTACAGAAAAAATCCACTGAGGGATTTGAACCCTTCCCCTTGCTTTTCCAATGAATGTGTCTAACCAACAGCGTCATTGGGACTCTATAGAAGAAATAATTAACCTAACAGTCACTTGGATAGAAGTCGTGTGTAGCCAACTGCACCACAAGGCTGTCGATATATAACTAAAGTATTTGATATGAAATGAGCCTAGACATTCTAAAATCATTTCGTCATTACAAAAATTACTTTCTCGAGACGAATACTTTGTAAATTCGATCGTATCACATTATTAAGCGCAACAATAGTGTCACGAGACAAAATAAACACCCAGAACCAATTCATACAACTTTGAAAGAGTGAAAACTCCTTTCGTTAAATAAAAGAATTTCGTCTTATAATGTTGAATATTTCATTCAATCATAATATATCAAATAACAGGTTATTTAACAGGTTCCTTCCACACATCTTTAATTTTTGAATGTATGTGTATTGTTCTCTCTCCCCTTCCCTTCCCACCGTAACTCGTGTGCTCCAGGATCAACAGCACACACAGTCATGACGCCGAGCAATGAAGCTCAGCGAATCTAAGGGGACCTGACTTATGATACCGCAAACCAACAAATTCAGAAAAAAAGGTCTAAAAGAGAAGTTGAAAACAAAGTATTGAAAATTGGTGAAACTAAACATAATTAACGCACTAGGGGTAATCATAATTATATGATACGTAATGAAAATACGGTTACGAGTACACTATATAATATTATGAAGGAAAGGATTTTTACACATTTAACCATACATAGATCTACAAGATACATATTTCTCGGGTATGTTAAGTTCTCCGCACCTGCACTAGCCCTGCGAAGTAGACTAATGTCTAATCCCTCTCCATCCTAGAGAAGACTCGTGTCCAGAAGTGGGACATATCTGATTTGTGGTATTGTTAAATACATATAAGCTGTTTTGTGATCACTTAGGCCAGTTGTACCCAAATTTATTTTGTGTACTGCCCACTTTGAGAAGAGAATAAAACATTTTTAGCGCCCCCATTAAAACGCGCGAAACCACAAATGAAAATAAAATAAATTATTTATTTACCCCGTCATCCTAAAAAAAAAAAAAAAAAAACAAGAACTGCATAGTATGGTCATGTATATTGCGATCTAATACCGATTTTGGGCGCGTATCTACCGATTTTTGTCGCTCCTAGCTAAATAAAATTACAAATCACCCCCCAGGCCTCTAGGCTCTACACAACGCCCCCATTTTCTTTCTGGGTCTCTTACCGCCCCCCTTGAGACCTCCAGCGCCCACAAGGGGGCGTTATCGCCCACTTTGGGAAAGACTGACTTAGGCGATAAGAAATAGGATGAATAAATACGCAATGCGTTCAAGTAATTGGGTGACACAGAATTATTATTACGTCAACATAGTCGTCTGTATAATCTTTTTCGACAGCGTTGCCAAGCTAACCGTATCAACTGCGTGTCTGTGACTAAGTAGAGAAACTCTAGGCAGTAATGTGCCTTCTATTGTAAACTATCTTTCTAAAAGGAGTAGTTAGGATTCATCATCATCATCAGCCAATCTCAGTCCACTGCTGGACATAGGCTTCCCCCAATGACCTCCACAGGGATCGGTCGAAGGCCGCCAGCGACGTCCTGCGACCTTTACAAGGTCGTCCGACCATCTGGTTGGAGGACGTCCATTTCTAGACCATACGCTATACCCTCATCCCATAGTACCTAAATCATCTAATAAAGCTAGGTTTTTACTCATTGGAAGTCTAGGAGGCCCATAATTACTTTGTAATAACCGCATGTATAACTTTACACTACACTCCGATCTGCCCCAGTAAAACTACGTACAAAGGTTTTCGTCTTATTTTCCTTCGATGACATAACTGACTGGAATGTCTTGGTCGTCTTTACTATAGTTTGTGTAAGAAAATACAGGTCAGGCTATATTGGACGTTTTTAGAGCGCGGATAGCCAAAAAAACGTAATCTACAAGGTATTTTAAGTTATGGTTCTGCATTTATAGGTGGTATTAAAAGTTGGGTCGGCAATTCAATTCTCACTTCAGAATTTAAAAAAGTATGTAATTTTTTTTCATATTTTTTTGGCTGTTATTTACCGTATATTTACGGGACAATTGTGATATCTTTTCTTAAATCTCTTTTATTTTTAGAACTTTCCGAACTAAATGGGTAACTATTGAGTAGGTAGTGGAAATATCCTACTATTTTCGGGACGGACATTTTAAAGGAGTAGATATACAGGGTATATTCAGACCGTGATCGGAAAATAAGGCAAAGAAAATCCCGCCAATAAATAAAAAAAATATTCCACAATCCTTTTAAACAATTTTTTTTTTTCGATTTTCAACTTATTTATTTATTTATTTTACGACTATTTATTTATTTAATTAACTTGACGAGTATGTCTTAATTTTTAAATTTGATTCAACCTGACAAATATTCCATTCGTAAATTCAAAATTTGACAGTTCACTTCCATTAGCAATCCATTCACGTATTCTTCTTCTTCATCAACCCATATACGCCCACTGCCAGGGTTGGGCAGTATTTTAATTACTTGTAATTAAAATACGTTAAATGTAATTTGTAATTTGTATTTTAAATACCTGACGCCTAGGTATTTCGTAATTAGTATTTTAAATACTTGAGGCTTTAAAATACATTAATATTAAAATACAATTAACCACCATGAGCGCAATAGTGGTAAGTGGCGAGAAACAGCATAATCCTCTCAATGAGTGAAACTAGGACCAGGCCTCCAGTCCCCGGCAGCCCCACTATTCCTGGTTACGGTAGCGGCCATGGTAACGGCGGGGCAGGGGGTATTAAGAATCCCCGGGTTGGCCCCGGCTACCACACCCAACAAGGACTGGCCATGGTTACACACAACATACGCACTTTGAGGACAAACGAGAAGATTGTTGATTGAATTAAGTGGATAACACTGGGACATACTGGGGTTGTCGGAAGTTCGAAAAGTCGGGGAGGACATGACAACTCTGAAGTCCGGTGTCCCGAGGAGGAGTCGGATTTCTCATCCACAGGTCTCTCATTAACAACATCGTATCCAATGAAAGTGTGTCGAACAAGGCAGTGTACCTCATACTCAGAATATTCAAAAGATATTCGTCGAAGCTCATACAGGTATACGCGCCGACCTCGATACACCCAGATGAAGAAGTAGAGGAGATCTATGAGAACATACGTCGAGCCATACATACTTCCAAAACGTACTTCAATGTTGTTATGGGAGACTTCAACGCAAAGTTGCGCATGAGAAGCGATGCGCAGTTGAAAGTGGGGCAACGCAACCCCAGGGGTTAGAAACAGACCGATTTTCTGGAGAAAGAGGGACTCTTTGCGATGAATTCTTTCTTCCAGAAGCCGCCTCACAGGAAATTGACCTGGCTGAGTCCTGACGGTTCTACGAGAAATGAGATAAACTTCAGTGACGTCTTTGTGATCAACAGGGTGAAAACCGGCAGTGATCACCGAATGGTTAGAGGCTCATTGAATATCAACGTCCAGTTAGAAAGGCGTCGCTTGATGAAGTCTACGCTTCGACCTACTCGCGTTCATATCCAAAACCCCGAGACCTTTTAACTCGATTTGAAAATTCGCTTTGAGTGTCTAGATTCTAGAAGAAAACCGTGTAGTGGACGAGTTAAACAGCGGTTTGGTAGAAGGTATCCGCGGCGGGATCTAAGCATTTTAGACCTCGCCGTAGAGATAGACCACAAAACTCTCGTTCACGCTCTTGGCTTTAGCACCTTAGATCACATCCATACGCTTCAGCAAGTTATACAAAAAACCGAGGAATATAACTTGCCGCTTTGTTTAGCGTTTGTAGACTATGAAAAAGCCGTTGATTCGATCTAGACGTGGGCTGTGCTAAAGTCCCTCCAGCGGTGCCACATTGACTGCCGGTACATCAAGGTGTTGGAAAGAATATACAGCAACGCCACCATGTCGGTCCGAGTACAAGATCAGAGCACGAAGGCTATTTCACTATAGAGAGGCGTGAGACAGGGAGATGTTATATCTCCGAAACTGTTCACTACTGTGCTGGAAAACGCCTTCAAGCTCTTGGAGTGGAAAGGATTCGGTATCAACATCAACAGCGAGTATATCACACACCTTCGGTTTGCCGACGATATTGTAGTCATGGCAGAATGGCTTAAGGACCTTAGCACTACGCTCGAAAACCTCAATCGGGTCTCCCAATAGGTGGGTTTGAAATGAACATGAACAAGACGAAAACCATGTCGAATATTCATGTTGTCCCCACCCCAATCGCAGTTGGGGGCTCGACTCTCGAAGTTATTGACGAATATGTCTATTTAGGACGAGTGGTCCGGTTAGGCATGTCGACCTTCGAGAGAGAGGTAAATCGTCGAATTCAACTCGGTTGGGCAGCGTTCGGGAAGTTGCGAGACGTCTTCTCGTCCGAAATTCCTCTGTGCCTGAAGACGAAAGTCTCCAATAGTTGTGTGTTACCAGTGATGACGTGCGGCACTGAGACGTGGCATCTCATTAAAGACGTTATTGGACGGTTCAGAGTCACTCAACAAGTTATGGAGAGGGCTATGCTCGGGGTTTCCCTACGAGATCGCCTCAGAAATGAGGAGATTCGTTGGAGAACTAAAGTAACTGATATAGCCCGATGGATTAGCACGTTGAAGAGGAAATGAGCCGGTCACATGGCGCGGAGAACTGATGGCCGATGGGGCCAGAAAGTTCTCCAGTGGAGGCCATGTACAGGAAAGCGCAGCGTGGGACGTCCCTCGACAAGGTGGTCGGACGACCTTGTCAAGGTCGCGGGACGTCGATAGCTGCAGGCGGCTTCCAACCGATCCCGGTGGAAGTCATTGGGAGAGACCTATGTCCAGCAGTGGACTTCGATAAGCTGATGATGATGATGATGAATCTTTTTTTCCTCATCTTTCCAGACCATGCAGATTACTTATTAAGTATTTTGTAATTTGTATTTTAATTACAAATAGCTAAAATACTGTATTTTGTATTTTATATTTCAAATACCTTACTTAAAAGTATTTTGTATTTCGTATTTTAATTACTTGTGATAAAGTATTTTGTATTTTGTATTTCAATTAAAGTAAAGCATGTATTTTGCCCAGCCCTGCCCACTGCTGAGCACGGGTCTCCTCTACCGTTGAGAGGGTTTTAGGCCATAGTCCACCACGCTGGCCTAGTGCGGGTTGGCAGACTACACACCTAAGAAATTCCTAAGAAATCTTAAGAGTTAGGTGTGCAGGTTTCATCACGATGTTTTCCTTCACCTTTAAAGCAAGTGATAATCCAATGTAAATACACACATAACTTCGAAAAGTCAGAGGTGTGTGCCCGGGGTTCGAACCCGCGTCCGTCGAGATTTTCGACCACCCGCCCAAACCTCGAGGCCATCACTGCTTTCTACTTTCATTCACTTATTACATTTTACAAAATTTTCCATCCATGCATGAGTTGTTCCATTGCAGTTGGCGTGTTAGCTAACAACATGTACGGTTCAATCACCAACATTCTACGGAACCCAAAAAGCGCGCCAAATCCGCTTCCACCCACTTCCGAGCGCCAGTCACTTTGATATAAAATGGCGGGCAATCCAATTGTGTCATCACAACCCGCTGTGAGAGCCGAGCTGCCGTATCACTATGTGTTCAGCATTATTCTACGTTAGTACTCTTCATTATTAAAACTTACGTGCCTGTGTTGTGTGAGAAATCGTGTGTGCTATAAAATTTTTTTAAAAAATTATCTTCAAATATATCAAAAACAAAAATATTTTTTAGTGCGGACTAGATATAAGGATATTTACATTCATTAAAACTAAGATTATAATAATTCTTTAAATCATCCCGAGAAATAATAAAATCAGTGTATTAGTTCATTGTTTAAAATATAGATGGCGTTACTAGTGAATTTATGTGAATAAATTTCAAATAGTGTAGCATAAAAATACTAGATGGCGCTGTACGCAACTTTTTCCTCGTTTCTCTTGGTGTGAAATTCGATTACTACAAGACAAATTAGCTTAAATATAAATTTGACTTGACGAGTAATTTAACGGAGTACTTTTTATTCGTATCATATTTTCGGTACACAGATGTATTTTTGTTTATCAAATACATTTTTAATTAATTAATGATAAATTAATTAACTAATTTTATTTTTCATCTACCGTCATAAATAAAGTTAAAACATCCCAGAGTTAGTGGAGATAGTTAAACGACGTTTGCAGAGCCTTTATTATACTAGCCGAGACCAAAAAACTAGTTAAGAGTCATAACTATAGGCTAAAGGCAATTGAACAAGACCCTAATATTACATTAATTCTTCTGCAGGTCACCAGTGCGCTCCTAGTTGCATCAGCCCTAGGAAACCAGGCGCAGTGGACTCCCTACGCCAATCTCCAGGGATTTTTACCGCAGCAAGACCAGCAGGTAAGTTTTTACACTGGCTTGGGAAAGTTGCAACTTAGCAAATTATCAACATGATACTGTTTATTAAGGAGCGAGAGACGTAGTAAATAAACCCAACAGTCACACAAATAGTCCTGATCCACATTAAGAAATGAGTCTTGTGTCGTGGGTATCAGAAACTGCGAGAGAGTTTTCGCTCTCACTAACACCCAGACCCGAAACAAATATATCTATGTCGATAACACAAAAAATTGTCTTGGTGTGGGACCGAACCCTGGCCTCTCGTTTCACAAGCTGGTGTCTAGCCAACAGTGTCGGATAACACTTATAATAAAACGAAATCGAAAATAAAACCTCTCAACTGTGGTGACTAATTTGAGGACATATATATATTAGGGTATAAGTTTCTGCTGAGTAACAGCAAATCATGCTTTATGATTGAAATCGAACAAAATGTATTGATGTTTATAACTTTTTCTTATCGAATTATAAGTTATATTTAATGACATCTGTGGCGCAATTGGCTCGACCAGGGGTTCCCAAACTTATTTACACTATGACGCCCTATATGATAATTATTTTTCTTGCGACGCACCCCCCCCCCCCCCCCCATCATCAAAACTACCTAATTTACTGGAAATAAAAACAGCATTAGTAAGCGTAACATGAGGTTATCAGAAAAATACGGACAGCAAATGTTTGCCGGTCGCCTCGCGACGCCCCTCGGATGTTGCCGCACAGTTTGGGAAGCCCTGGGCTAGACACTTAGACGCTATAAAAATATTTGTTTCGGGTGTTAGACTGAAAACTCTCTCGTAGTTCTTGATACCCACGACACAAGATCCGTTTTTAGTGGGAGATCAGGACTATACAAATTATTATTAATTTTGCTGTAGTTATTTCCTAAACAGCTGGTAAGGTAGACATTTAGTTTAACATTCTTTTATTCGGTTGAAACGAGTCTGCACAATAATAATTTGTTAAACTATTCTACAGTTAGTTTTAAATGGGCGGTTTGAGATTTTTATATTGATGAAACTTAGTTTATATGACAATCATATTTTGACGCCAAAACCAATAATACTTTGGGTACCCAGATAGAAGGCGCTTTGAAAACTGTTGAAACTTTTAATCCTTAACAATCTGTTATTCAAAAGGATACAATAGTTGTGTCCATTCTTTATATCTTTTGAACCAAAGATAAAAACACAAAGTCGCGGTGAAGTACTCAGTATAAAAGAAATACATACGTTTTATTATGAATGGAATAAATCCGAGTGTGGAATCAAATAGACATGGTTCCGTGAATCCCCGGGTAAAAATTTGCACAACAATAGTAGCACCGTCTTTTGTTCAACACATGGCTTTGTAAGGACCGTGTCATGTAAGGGTCATTTTGCCTTGCAAGGATCTTTTGATAATGCCTTGGACCCTTGGGTGCGAGTTTGAATAATGAGGCAGAATTCTCGACCTTTCTGCTGTTAGGTTGAATATCCAAATCAGAAAATATCTTGAGAATTTTATGGGTCTTGTCAAGAAGTTTCTTCTCATTTTTGTTACCTGATGTCTTTATTGTCAGTAACTTTATTAATAATATTTTGCATATAAGACATAGGTTTATGTACTCTACAAAAGGAAAGATCTTATTTTTTCTCAGAAAAAGTTTCTCGGAATTATGCATTACTTTTGGGCATATAAACTGTCGCATCCAATTTGCATAGCTAATACCTTTGTTGGTATAAGTCCGATTCCTTTCGTTATCAATAAGATTCTAAAGAATAATAATTTATCTTTACAATTTTCTTTACAATGGCAAAGGTTTTTAATATGGTACCGCTACCGACAATGATCATATGCCCGCACAACTGTTTTAGTCATGTATTTTAACAAATTTAGCAAACATTTTCCCCGACTGTCTGTACTTAATTATGCCTGATCTTCACTCCAATTATACTCAGTACTAATGAGATATTAAAAATGAAGCAGCTTTTAAGAATATTATAACTTAATTTCGTTACAAAATGTAAAACAAATTAACAATTACTCGCTACTTCTGAATACTCTTCTAAAAGCTTATAATGTCATTGAAATTTTAAATGGATTATACAAAAGTTTTAACAAAAATATAAATCTTCACTAAACAAGTAAAGTTTTGGAAAATAATTTGCATTTTATAATACTTAACGTCGGTTTACTGTATTTAACCCTGAGTTTAATTATTGCCCCAGACAGACAAAGTGCGTTGTGTCTAGACTTTATTATTTCATTAAAGAGATTATAGCATTATTATTTTAAAAGTATCAATGTTACTAGGGAATGGATATTTAGGGGAGTGGAGCGAGCGAATGTTGTGAGACCACATACAGGGAGCGTAGTTTGTGACGCGCAGGCCGGTCGAACAAATAAAATATGATTGTGCTGGTTTTTCCAAAGTACAAACGGACCCTTGAACACTAAAATTGTAATGTATTTCTTCGTCCAAAGAAAATATAAAACATTATAAAACAAGATTACGAGTTGTGCGTCGTATATTGAAATTTTTATTGTGCCTCAAAGTAATTTTGTTTAGAATATAATATACAATTTAGGACCTATGTGTCTACATGGAATAATACAATTGCTCGTTTAGATCTGCTTTCAAAGCCTATTTTATTTGTATAAATTAAAAAATTTTAAGCTCCTATTATTGCAGTAATTCAAAAACATATTACACATGTCTACCCCGTTGGTTCAGTGGTGTAAATTTGTGCGTTTCAGATTCGATTCCACGGTTCGGAAGTGGTTTTCTTTTAATTTAAAACACCTTGATTTTGGTAGCTTTAAATTTCTACGTACGTATCAGTGGGCTAGGCCATTGCCGTTTTATTCTCTTTAGACTTAAACACATAAAACTCAAAACAAGAATGCAACCCAGGCCTTCAGATCACAAGCCCTACTCATTCCAAGAGACTACAAACTATGTAACACAGTATCATAGCCCGTTACCGAAACAAAATACATCTGACGATCATTATTACCCTTTTTTTTGTCGATATCTTGATGTAATCATAGACAATTGCATAACTGGCAACAATGTGATATTTTTCGGTGTTGCAATCAGTTATGGCGACGAGACAAGTAAATTGGTGCAATGGGTCAGTTTTTTGTTAGTCTACTAGTTCTTGTCCACGAAGATTATGTAGACTACAGTTATAAATCAGCTGTTTTTCGCAAATCTATGTGCAAAACTTTAAACGAATATTTGCCCCTCTTTGTATTTTTAACAGCTCTGCTTACAGAAATTAGTCGAAGCGTAATAATATGTAGCCAAATCTGTATGCAATATTTTAAATATCAAACTGTTTTTTTTTCTCTTGATTGTATCTTTAATACCAATTCCACTCTTATTGGTTTAATAATAATATACAGCCTAAAATACCCTTATTTTGTTCCAGATACAAGCGAGCGAGTACGGCGACTACAGCTCACAGGGCTTAGAAGGCCACGGTGACTCAGGAGATCACGGCTTCGGAGGTAGCGGGTTCGAGGGTGGGCACGGCTTCGGCGGCCATGGCATCCAAGCACACTCCTACCCAGTCCACCAGCACGTGGAAGAGGAAAACCCTGAACCAATCAAGCACTACAAAGAAGTAGTCGTCCCTGTTCCGAAGAACGTAGAGTTTAAAATCCATCAGCCCATCATCATCCCAGTGCCCCACCAGGTGCCAATTCAGATCCCAGTGCCGAAAGCAGTGGTCATCCCAGTAGTGAAAGAAGTCTCAGTGCCAGTAGAGAAGTCTGTTCCTTACCCAGTGGAGAAGATAGTGCACGTGCCCAAAATCAAGGAGGTTCCATTCGAAGTGGTCAAGCATGTGATAGTCCCAGTGCCCAAACCGTTCCCCTTCAAAGTTCCGGTGCACGAAACCATCATTCACACGAAAAAAGGCTCTCACAAGATTTAAATAAGGTTGCTGGTGGTTCGACAATTTATTATATAGACTGAATACTTACGAACATCGTGGGATGGGAAACAAGGATTTCTTTGTAATGTCTATCAACCGCTACCTTATTGAGTTAAGGTGGACTCTAAAACCTTTAAGTTCTGAAGGAAACCAACAGTCAGAATTGGGTCTTCTACACTTAATATTGATTATGATAAATGGATAGTTATTTCTAGAAGAAAATATTGCATAGACAAAGGACAAAACTTCCCGTCCAATTTAATATGAATTGCTCTAATTTTAAAATAATGTGTAGCAAGTAATTGTTGAGCCAATAATTGTTTTTGATGATGCATAGGTGGGTGTTGTTAAAGCTGCTAGTAACAGTACTGTACAGATTGTTGTATGTTGTTGATTTGTTGTTATGTGTTTGTTGTTACCTCAGTGTGATTGCGTTTTTGTTATTTAGTTTTAAGAATAAATATTTTATTGTTATTTTTTTTGTTTTATTGACTCATACTGAATTTTTTATTTTTACTATTATACTAAAATTTATTTTTATTAATCATCGACACCGACATCTATACATAAAACGCCTGTGTCACCGAAAGGACAGCCAGAGAAACATTTTTACAACAAACGTTTTGCCGATTTTATTTTGTTCCCTACAGTAGGAGCTCAGCCTATTGCCGAATTTCGGCTTAATTTTTATACCCCTTACTACTTTTGAGGTTTTTCTTTTTAAGGCATGCAATAAAAACATTACAGGTAAATAATAAGCGTTGATAAGAAATAGTGCAAATTATTCTAACATAGCAACAATAAGACGCGAGGCAGGTTATTGCTATTTCTATTTGGCAGGCGCTGTTTATTTTAATTATAATATCAAGCATTACTTTCGGATGTCAAAAACATACAAAATACACGGTAAGTTGAAATAATGACAACTAATCCAATTTTGGGTTGCTAAGGGAGTTTCTTGTTCTAAAGCGGCAATAGTTTAAAAAAGATTAAAAATGTCATTCAACATATAATAGTGTATTTGAATGCAGAATACTTTTACACAACGAAGAAACTATTTAAAAACGCAAAAATACTAGACTGAAATTTAGATAATGTTGAAACAAAACGTTTAATAATTTAATAGGACATTAGACGAAACAGTTAGTTACATTGATTGTGAATAAAGAAAACTGTAATTGGAGGCCTGTTGCCGTTTTAAGGCATATACCTAACCCTTTCTTGACCCTTTTTTAAAATTTAAAATAGATGTTTTTAAATTATGATTACAAAAATACTTCGTAACAATCACAGTACGACTTCGGACTTCTGCCAACCAAAATGTTCGATTTTAATTGAGATGTTCCTAGAATACCGAAAAGCTATTTCGTTATCGAGTACCGGCTTCTTGCAATTTCATAGTTTGAACCAAACAATGTTACGTTTTGATTTTGAAGCAGATATCGGAATTCTGAAGTTATGTTATGTTGTTTTGTCTACTCGGCGATACTGTTAACATTGTGAGTAGCTACATATCGAGTTGGTAACAAGGAGGGTTCCAACATCGTTTAATAATGTCCCTTGAGAGTATAAAATATATCTACATATCAGTAACGATACTTCTATAGAAGCCCAAAAGCGTAACGCGTTATTATTGTCAAAATCAGCCCATATACGTCCCACTGTTGGGCATGAGCCTTCTACTATTGAGAACGTTTAAGCCTTTCTCCACCACGTTGGCCTAGTGCGGGTTGGTGGATTACACATTTAAGAAATTCCTAAGAACCCTTTTAGGTGCGCAGGTTTCATCATGATACTTTCCTTTCCCGTGAAGAAAGTAATATAATTCATTGCGAGTATAATACCTTAGAAATTCAGGGGTGTGTTTCTGGAGTTTGAACCCGTGACCGCCGAAATTTTCGACTGCGCGCAACACACATCCACATCTTTACTGCTTTCTATTGTTATTTTTGTAATGTTTACTTTATAATTGTTTTTTGTGTGACATTCTCATTTAAATATCTAATTGATTTTGTCACTAAAATATTTAAAGTTCATAATACTTATTCGGATTTATGTGAGTCAAACTAGGCTTCCGGTCTTCTATGGAAGTGCTACCACTGGTGCAAGCCTTACGCTGTATTCCCCAAATAGGCAAAGGAGTATTTTTAAATGCATATTTCGCCAGTTATGTATCAGTTCCACGAATAGCCAATAGGCCTCATATTAATCCGACAGGCCAGTAAAAAAAACCCGTACACGTTACCAGTCATTATTTATTTATTTATTTATTTAATTTTATATACAAGTATGTATAAAGGCGGACTTAATGCCGTAGGCATTTTCTGCCAGTCTACCATTATATACATCCATTAATAATGATTATTCCTGTGATTAAGATGGTTTGTTTATTCACGGTTAATTTATAATTATTTCCGGAGTAAAATCATGTAACGATAATCTTTGCGCCGCTTGGTTTGTTATTAAATCAGAGAGGAATTAATTTTCATATGTATTCAACTTTTAATATTTGTTTGGTTATGATTCCTCATCATCAGCCCATATACGTCTTCATGTTGGGTACGGGCCTCCTCTGCAGTTGAGAGAATATAGGCCTTAGTCTGCCACGCTGGTCTAGTGCGGGTTGGCGGACACTCTTAAGAAATTCCAAAAAAAATTGGGGTCCCGGTTTTCTCACGATGTTTTCCTTCACCGTTAAAGTTCGTGAAATGATTGTAAATGCACACATAACTTCGAGTTTTGTGTTTTTGGACTTAGATTTTGTCTCAATTGTATGTCTAAATATTTTTTTAAAGAAATGTTGTGCTAATACATTATCCTTGAAAGAAACAATTTGATTCACCATAATATAACTAGTTTTTATTAGAACACGCAGACGAAAATTTCCATTCTGTTATTAACGACGGTAAATTCTTATGACCATCAATAAATAAATAATTGTTCTATTGTATTCATCGAAGCTGTTTCCAAACTAAAAAAATACGTATTATTTAAGAGTAGGCATCTAAAAGTTTATAGGAATTTCTTAGCTTCGTAGTTTGTCAACCCGCGCTAGGCCAGTGTGGTGGATTAACGTCGTACAGTGGGACCTACCTATATGGGTTGATAATTATAGTGAAAATGCAATCAAATACTCCTGTTACTGTTACTAAGTATTAAGCAGTGATGGCCTCGAGGCTTAGGCGCGCGGTCGAGAATCTCGGCGGTCGCAGGTTCGAACCCCAGGCACACACCTCTGACGTTTCGAAGTTATGTGTGTATTCAAATTGAATTATCACTTGCTTTAACGGTGAAGGAAAACATCGTGATGAAACCTGCACACCTAAAAGTTCTTAGGAATTTCTTAGGTGTGTAGTCCGCCAACCCGCACTAGGCCAGCATGGCGGTCTATGGCCTAAAACCCTCTCAATGGTAGAGGAGACCCGTGCTCAGCAGTGGGCGTATATGGGTTGATGAAGAAGAAGAAGAAGAAGAAGAAGACTCCTGTTACTGGAAATTTTGCAAGCACTTGAAAGCTCTTTTAATTACTCACTGGGGTGAAAGAAACCGTCTCTCGTTCGCTCCTCAAAAATCATTACATTTGCTGCTGAAAGGCAACTTGAAAACCCCGCCGCGTATAAAATTTAATAACGTCCTTATCAAAAGTAAACAATCGGTTTGTTACCTAGGGCTTGTTCTAGAACGAAATTTCTCTTTTATTGAACACATAAAAAGCGTCGGTGAAAAATCTAAAAACAACTTTTATGCCTTAACGAGGATATCAAAGTCAACCATTTTTTTTTTTTTTTTTTTTTTTTATCGAGAGGAAAGCACCTTAAGCTCCCTGTTCGGTACCTCGGGGGGAGGCCGAAAAGGGTATGTCGGGGTCACCGGCCTTTCCATGCCGGCATACCGACTAAAACCTCTCGATGGCCCCCTCTTGCGCATATTGGACGGTACGGTAAATATAGGGCAAGCGCCCTTAATTGTTTCCCGTTGCCGCCCAGCGCTCTGTCCAAAAGAGGACTCCTCTCGGGATCGCACATCTTCTATTCTATTCTATTAGGGCGCACCTCCCCCGTGATACGCCCAACAATCCCGATCCCCTATTAGTCGTCTCTTACGACAGGCAGGGGATACCGTGGCGGTATTCTTACGCCCCCGACCACAGGGCGATATCAAAGTCAACCTGGGGTCTGTCGTTTAATACCTTAAAAGTAATTTATGGAGCTACATATTTGGGTTGTATTTGTTACGCTTCCCCTGTGTGGGCCGATAGGGCAACTGTCGGCGCAGTCAGAAGGAAATTGCTCCAGAGTCAGCGTTTGGCGTTGATATTTTTGTGTAAGGCGTATAGAACCGTTAGTACTGAGGCTTTACCTGTTCTTGCGGGTGTGCTTCCAGTCGACTTGGAAGTACAGCGTCGCGCCGCGTTATATTTTGCCAACAAGCAAAGTATTGATAGGGATTTCCTTCCATCGCGCGACTTTTCAAAAATAACTCGATTATTTAAACCATACGCCGAGACTTACTCGGAATTAATAGAAGAATGGCAAAACCGATGGAAGCTGTCTGTAAAGGGACGTCATCTCTATCAATATTTTCCTTCGGTTAGCGATCGCTTGGCAAAAACCTGGCTTGAGATTGATCATTACGTGTCGCAATTTCTAACGGGTCACGGCAATTTTCGTAGCAAATTATTCTCATTTAAGTTGGTTGATTGTCCTATGTGCCAATGCTCAACACATGATTGCGAGTATGAACAGTCCGCACATCATATCCTTTGGGAGTGCAATCTTTGGTCGGATGAGCGTAACAGTATGCTCAATAGTATGCATGTAACGTCTGGTGTTGTTTATTATACAGACCTCGTTGAATCTAGGAGGAATTTCCGTGCCTTTCAGCGATTTTGCCATACCTATTATTGGAAGTTTGTATAACAGTTCGCACGTTAGGTCCAATTTAAGCAATAGTTATTTATCCGTGGTGCGTTAATTGTGGCAAATTTTTGGTAATTGTAATTGTCTTTATTGTGAGGTTAAACCTCATAGCTCAATATTTTGTCACCCGCTTTGCTGTGGAGGGAAGTGGACAACTCTTTGTTTTCCAACTCCTCCTTTACATTGCTTTTCTGATTAACTTCGTTGCGGGATTTTGACAATTTAGGTCCCCTTAGATTCGCTGAGCTTCATTGCTCGGCGCCAATACTGTGCGTGCCGCTGTTGATCCTGGAATACAGGAGTTGCAGTGGCGGGTGTGTGGTGGGATAGGGCCAAAAAAAAAAAGCTCTTGAAAGCGAGACTTATTATCTAAATATTACCCACAGATTTTAGTCAAGTTAGAATAATTTGGTTTACAAATATTGGTATCTTTTCAGTCCAATCTCTTTTCGAGAGCTTCAAGTAAGACAACTGTCATATGGGTGACTTATTTCGAAAACTCAATAAAAAGTGGAGTGGTTGAATTACAGTTTGACAAAATAAAATCAAAAGTAAAATGGGTGAAAATTACATCATAATTGAATGCGTGTTCAAAAAACTTTTTTTTTCACTCAACCATTTTTTTTATTAATTGTGCACTCTCGCGTGGCATTCTTGTTTACTCCTCGAAGCTTTCATTTTTTTTATTACGAATTAAAAAAATGAAAAACTGTTGAACATTTGCAGATAAAATGCAAATATATTAAATATTTGCCGGATACGATTAAATTTAAATCTACGTATTTTAAAAATAAAACGCGTGTAAATTCTGTTTAAAAATACGAATAAACGGGTATTTAAGTGGTTGTCTCGTGGTTCAAGTGTGTAGTATGTAGTCTAGAGGTCCTAGTTTCGATTCTCGGCACGAAAAACGTGATATTGGGGTTTTCCATTAGGAAATTGTCAATGGCAGCACGGAGTCAGGAATTGTGCCTTAAAAATTATAATAGGCTCGCCACTTATTACGTAGGTAGATTTTTTTTAATACATCGTTTATCTATGAGAATATTATGAAACTGAATAGTTGGTTTGATTATACGTGCTTCTTTCATAAATTTCTAATTCGAATTAAAAATTATTTTTCTCTTGAATAGTCAGAATAAAGGTTAATAAGATTTGAGCATTAAAGAAAAATATATCTTAATCGAGGGAAGTTGGCATCTTAAAGTTAAAGTTAAAAAGCCTATGGTTAAATCATCACCGTATACATCCCACTGTTGGGCACGGGCTTCCTATAGGGTTTAGGCCTATAACCACACAAGCCTAGTACAGGTTGGCGGACTACACACCTATAAAATTTATATTTTTTTTAGGTAAGCAGTTTTACGCAAGATCTTTTCCTCTACCGTTAAAGTGAGCGATAATTCATTGTAATACTTGGAATTTGAATCCGCGACCGCAGAATTTCAAGACCGCGCCTAAACTTCAAGGTGGTATTGCTAGTGTATAAATTGTATATTTTGTATAAAAATATCAACTCTTTTCTAACATCATTTGTAGTCAAAATTAATCGTTATTTCTTCCTAAAAGTGATAATTTTCAAAGACGAATAATGTGTTGAACAAGTTTGCATATGTCCCTAGTATTTTATTCATCGCAAATTTGATATAATAGTCCGACAATTGTAGAACATAACTCATTTTTTTGTAAATAATTATTACCCGTAATACTGGTTTTCCGTATCAGTTCGTCGGTGCCTCATCATCATCATCATCATCATCAGCAGCCAATATTCGTCCACTGCTGGACATAGGCCTCCCCCAATGACTTCCACCGGGAACGGTCGGAAGCCTCCTGCAGCCAGCGACGTCCCGCGACCTTGACAAGGTCATCGGACCACCTTGTTGGGGGACGTCCCACGCTGCGCTTTCCCGTTCGTGGCCTCCACTGGAGAACTTTTTGGCCCCATCGGCCATCAGTTCTCCGCGCCTCAACTTTCCGAACGATGCCTCAAGTTACTTTGAATTACTGTCGACTTCAGTCACTAATCATTACCTGCCTCAATATGTGCATTCTTAAATACTCGCAACAGTAGATAGATAGATAACACTCCATTGATTCTTTTAAAAATATATTTCAATAGTAGTCTTGTGGTTTAGGTATTTGCTGAGTAATTTAGAGGTCATAGCTTCGCTTCCCGGGTTAAACTAGGTGCTAAAGGTTTTCCATTTATTCTTACAAAGAGTTTGAAAGTCATGAAAAAACGGTAATTAGCCCGTCGATATTACACGACAATTCACCATCATTATATATCCCATGCTGGGCACGGGCCTCCTCCACAGTTGAGAGGGTTAAGGCCTTAGTCTGCCTCGCTGGCCTAGTATGGGTTGGCGGACTACACACCTAAAAATTTCCTAAGATTACTTCGGGTGTCTAGGTTTCCTCACAATGTTTTCCTTCTCCACCCAATTAGATGATAATTTAGTGAAACTTAAAAAATTCGGAAGTGTATGCCTGGGATTTGAACTTGCAACCGCTATAATTCTCGACCATGTGCCTAAACCTAAGCTATGATGACTACAGGAGACTTAAAAGTACAAAATGGTGTAATACATATCTCTGTCTACCTCCTCAGTGGCACAGACGTAATTATACTTGTGAATGTACTTAAATATTCCCAAAGAAGTTTGTTTACTTTCCCTTTAAAACTTAACCTTCAACATATTTATATGTAAAAATGAAATTAAAAAAATAAAAGGTAAACTCGCATTCGTTTAACTATACGGAAATGATTTTCTATATGGACCAACGTTTTTTGAAAATAAAAAGCATTCACTCAACAGTCACATACATAATTCTGATCTCATACTAGGATAAAGGTATCTTTCGTATCAGAAACTACGAGAGACTTTTCGGTCTCACAAACACCCAGACCCGAAACAAATATTTGTGGATCATGCAAACATATGTCTCAGAGCGGGATCGAACCCGCGTTGTCTCGTTTGGCAAGCTGGTGTTTAGCCAACTGAACCACGGAACTGTCATATTGCATGACAGGAGCATTTAACGTATTTTGAGTTATTTTTATAATGTTGGCCCAAGTACAGAGTGTATTCAGACCATAGAAACCCAAGTAATAATTACCTTATTATTTACATTTCTATGATTCAGACCATAACCGGAAACTAAAGCAGGTAGATAAGGTCATGACAAATCCCCTGGCATTAAAGAAATTTCCGTCAAAAAAAAACATTTTGTAGGTTTCCTAAAAATCACGAGTATCACATAAATGTGTAATAGGAAAACGTGAAAAAAATATATAGTAAACTAGCTGTCCCGGCAAACTTCGTATCGCCCTACCAGTCAAAAAATATACGCCCACTGCTGAGCACGGGTCTCCTCTACCCTTGAGAGGGTTTAGGCCATAGTCCACCACGCTGGCCTAGTGCGGGTTCGCGGACTACACACCTAAGAAATTCCTAAGAACTCTTAGGTGTGCAGGTTTTATCACGATGTTTTCCTTCATCGTAAAAACAAGTGATAATTCAATGTGAATACACACATAACTTCGAAAAGTCAGAGGTGTGTGCCTGGGGTTCGAACCCGCGACCGCCGAGATTCTCGACCGCGCGCTCAAACCTCGAGGCCATCACTGCTTTTTCCTCGAGGCCATCACTACTTTATATAATAAATATAGATAATATAAAAAGAAAAAACTATAATATTCTCTCCTTGGTATTGAGAGAGAGAGACATTTTTCCATTAATAAATTCTCAGGGGGAGCACGGAGTCTGGAAATCTGTTTGACAAAGGCCTACATACTCGTTCTCCATTATGTGAGACTTAAACGTTGTCAATTGTATAGAAACACCTATATCTACTCCTTCAGGAATACACACGTGACTGCAAGAACGTGCAAATAAAAAAAAATCATCAGACATCTGCACTAATAAAAACTACAATAATGAATATTAATATGAATTATATGTCAAGCAGAAGTAATAATGACTTAATTATTATATTATGTAATAATTTATGTTATTGTACAACATTACATTACATTTATGCAACTATAAAGAACTTGTGAAACAAAAAGAAGGTTATATATCATAAGTTTTTGCGTGCATACCTGTATAAATAAATAAATAAATAAATACACCCAACAGTCACATACATAGACCTGACCCCACACTAAGATACGAGTCTTGTGTCGTGGGTATCAGAATCTACGAGAGACTTTTCGGTCTCACAAACACCCAGACCCGAAACAAATATTTGTGGATCACACAAACATTTGTCTCGGTACGGGGATCGAACCCGCGGCCGCTCGTTTCGCAAGCTGGTGTCTAGCCAACTGCGCCACGGGGCTGTCAACTGTATTTCCGCAGAAGGAAGCCAAAAGTCAAAATAATATTTGTTCTATTAGACTTTTACAAGTTCTTTTGAATCATCGAAGTTAAACTATTTAAGACTATTGCAGCTTTGGAACGTGTTACCGCTGTGCAGAAGAAACATTAGGAAACTCCCTCAGCAACACGATAGGTCTTATTTATATAAATTAGGAACATAATTATTATACATTTTTAAATAAATAAATCATTATGTTAAAAAACAACACTCTGATCCATTTACTTAATCCCAGGGCTTATTATCCTCAATATAATATTTTTTTTTAGTATCTACCTATGGCCTTTTATAGAGTTTATCCTTAATTGATTCCTTACTTTTTCAAGGTTATTTGCGGACAGTAACTAGTTAAATAAGGTAAGATCAGGGGATGTCTCTTCCATAGATCTAGCCAGTCATGGAACAGGGCTACGAGTACGCGACCTCGGTCCCCCGAGCTGTTGCAGTCTCCCACTACTTCCTTATCCGGGACTGTAGCATCCGCACCATCAGGCCAAAAAAACTATAGGACAAATTACATATAATTCAGATAAAATGGTTACTATAAATGTCAGAATCTTTTTTAGAATATCCATAATAGTGACAAATCTTCTTTCTTCTTCATCAACCCATATACGCCCACTGCTGAGCACGGGTCTCCTCTACCATTGAGAGGGTTTTAGGCCATAGACCACCACGTTGGCCTAGTGCGGGTTGGCGGACTACACACCTAAGAAATTCCTAAGAACTCTCAGGTGTGCAGGTTTCATCACGATATTTTCCTTCACCGTTAAAGCAAGTGATAATTCAATTTGAATAAAAGTGACAAATGGTTCGTACAAAACATTAAGAAACAAATAATATGCACTCATTTTATTAATTTCAACCGTTTTAGTATGCATTTTAATATACAATATCAATTCATTTTTGCCCTGTGACGCAGTTAGACACCAGCTTGCGAAACGAGAGGCCTCGGTTTCGATTCTCACGCCGAGACAAATGTTTGTGTGGTCTACAAATATTTGTTCCAGGTGTGGGTGTTTGTGAGAGCGAAAACTCTCGTAGTTTCTGATACCCACGACGCAAGATTCGTATCTTAGTGTGGGATCAAAACTGCGTATGTGACTGTTCGGTATATTACTATTATTTTATTAAATAAATCAATATTTTACAGGTAATATGGTTGTCTGTTGTTTCCGAGGTCAAATTCCGTGTCGAGTACTGTGACCTTTGTAAAGCTTAGTCAGAATAAGAATTTTTTAAACACAGCTTTTAGGATTTGGTCGATTTAAAAAGACAAAGGGTAGCTAATCTTAGATAAATAATTATTCGAATGTTATTCGTGAAATGATAAATGTACGAACTTAGTAATTGATTTTCTTTTTATAACAATAAATGTTGAATATTTTTCGGATATTCTTATATACTCTCGCATATGTTTAGCCTTTTCCAAATGTCTTAGGTTACAAAAAAGAGGTATTTTTTCTTGCAACAGTTTAAAAAAATGTTTAAAAGTGACGATTCGAAAGAACTTGTGAAAGTCCATTTGAATAGAGATTATTTGACTTTGTAGATAAAAGCCAAAAAAATCTGACCAGGGAATTGAATTCGAGACCTTCAGATCGCTTGCCTCAGCCCAATGCCACTATGCGACGTAAAACCCCGTATGACGTGTTTCGTAAATCGTTGCGGTAACAATTAATTTGTAATTACGTTTCCTTGAATTTGAGATTTAAAAAAACAGATTTTTGCGCCTTTACCTTGACTATAAATACATAATCCCACGCCTGTATAGGGGATAGGCAGAGGTGCATTTCTACACACACATTTCACCAGGTACTAAAAATATCTACGTTTCATCAGCTATCCAACGAGGGATAACAATCAATAATTTTATCAAAAGATTGCAAAAAAAAAATAGTTTCATATGCGATAATGAAGTATTTAGAGCCAGGATAATTAATGCAGCGAATGAAATGATTAGAAATTACTATTGCTGTAGTAAAAAGTGGTAGTCGTAAGAGATTATGAAGATTGTAAAATAGAGGCAGACATCATCATCAGCCCATACACGTCCCACTGCTGGGCACGGGCCTCCTCTACAACTGAGACGGTTTAGACTTGAGTCCAACACACTAGTTTAGTGCGGTTTGGCGGTAGGTTTTATATTACTACCACGTAATAGGAGCCTATTGCCGTTTTTCGGGCATTATTTTAGACTCAGTAACAGTCTGAGAATTTCCGTAATGGAAAAACCCAACAATACTTTACCTGACCCGCGAATTGTATTCGGAAGCAAATGTTTTTATCACATTTTTTCATCTCGGTCTAGGGTCTGATGCCACGGCCTCTCGTTTCGCAATATGGCTTTAACCCACTACGCCACAGTAAGCAGAATTCTTAATGAGTCATTTTCAACGTAAAAGGTAAAAAACTATCGATAAAACTATTAAAGCACGCAGGTTTGCGTTTTTTATTTTTATAACTAGGTAATGTTCTTGGAATGTTAATAAAATCAATGCGGTTTAACTTCTAAGAAACATTTACTATATATATTCTGGGCCGGGTAGTTTTTTTAGATTTTTCTATCAGCACATTCTCCTTAGCAGCAAGGAGTCATGAATTGTGCCCGAAAAACGGCAAAAGGCTCGCCCTCTGATTCGTTGGACAAAAATACGATTGAAGAAATATAGATGCAGAAATGCACCTTAACCAACCTCTTTGAGGAAAACAGGAATGGGTTTGTGTATATGCAAACTACAAGATAAAATAACTACAATTAAAATAAGTTTGCCCAGAATATAAACTTGCAACTGACGAAAATATGTCTCAACTGTGCTCCTAAGTCTTGAGGACTTCGACACACACTTTACAATTGAGAGGGGTTGAATTATTATTTTTGAAATTATCGCTAAAATTATTATTATTATATAAATATAAAATTATTATTAAGTGTGTTATTCTATGTGTCAAATCTAACTTTATAACGGACAAACTATTTCTAGTCTCCATGTTTCCGTTTAGTATTTTCTAACAGAAAAACTCAATAGCACTTTGAACAACGATTTTCAGGCGATAGTTCGACCTATGCATAGAATAAGGTTACTTATGACTATAACACCAAAGTACTTTTTATGTCTTTATAGAGTTAAACTTGTATAAATATTGCACTAGTGAAGTAATAATAATCATAACGTTTGTTGTTGTTTGAAGAACAAAAAAGTTACTGATAATTTTGTGCCCAATTAAGTACAAATCGCTGAGAAAGAGAAGTTGGGATTTTGCAAATATAACAGTATTCTGCGCATAGGTCGAATTCAGGTCACTGAGGAGATATAAACATAACCATAACCTCTTTGGATACAAATAAAAACGAACCGACAGACAAACGTAGTTTATCTGTTTCCGTATGTAAACAACTTTTCGCTCAAGTTCTTCATATATGGTACGTAGGCTAAGTGAATTTATAATCATAACAAGTTCAGTATCATGGAACGTTGCTGTGTTCTCGGGTTATTGTTCCTGTGCGTTCGTAAGTGATATTTTAATAATAATTTAATAAATTTCTTTTAGAATAAAGGGATAATATTGATTATTCATTCGTCTTTAGATTTTTGAACAATTTTACCTTTGGTTTATTATTCTTTTTTCAATACATAATATATAATAATTATATATATATATATATATTTGAATAGTTGGAATGAACAGTTATTTGTATTGTCAGTCTTTAAGGTTTAATGAATATTTTATTTTCATTAAGTTATATTTATTTAAAATGCGTGTAGGTAAATAATAATTATTTAGTGTAACCCTCAACTCTTTAGAGTCATGTTTGCTAAAATATCTACTAGATAAATATGTGGTGTAAATAAAAATAATACCTATTTGGGAAATTATGTTGTTTTTGCCATATATATTATTTTTTTTATTACGCCTTTTTATTTCTTCGGACATAATTAGACCTCTCCAGTCACTCATACATTCTACATTTCTTCCATCTCTGACCGTCTGCTTGCCATGTGGCAAAGGCCTCCTTTTTTTTTTATCACGAGAGGAAAGCGCCTTAAGCTCCCCTGTTCGGTACCTCGGGGGAGGCCGTAAGGGGTATGTCGGGGTCACTGGCTACGCCAGCATACCGACTAAAACCTCTCGGTGACCATCACACGCATTTAGGGCGGTTTTGCGGCATCTCAGGGCCAGAAGTGCCCTAAATGGTCCGCTGCCGCCCAGCGCACCGTCCAATTTTGGACCCCTCCAAATTGGGAGGGCTTGGTATGCCCTCCACTTAATCTATTTGGACGTTCGCCTTTCGGGAACGTCCGCGACAGTTGAGAGGTCACGTCCTCTGCCGCCAATCTCGGGGTTGCTATCATAGGGTACCGCCCCCGCAGTACGCCCTGCTACCCCAGTACCCCTGTTAGTCGCCTCTTACGACAGGTAGGGGATACCGTGGCGGAATTCTTACACCCCCAATCCACAGGGCGGGGCAAAGGCCTCCTCCAGTCGTCTCCATTCCGCCCTCTCCATGGCTACTCTGCCCCATGTAATGCCTGTGATCTGCCTGATGTCCTCGATATACATACATTATTTACAGGAATTATATTTTGGACAATAAATATTAACTAAAATTAATGTGAGTGGTGATGCAGTTATAATAGAAAAAGTAAAAGTGAAAGTAATAGTGTAGTTATTTAAGCTATAGTATAATGAATTATTCTATATTAAAGTTATATATTTTCGTATATTCAAATACAATTCTTAACAGTTATGTATACATCCAAAATAATTATTCGTTTATCTAATTCTAATTAAATGGCCCGTGCAAAAAGGGGTTGATCGTAGATAGGAGAAAAGTTCGGGTTATATTTTTCAATGTTGTATCTAAAAAATGTTTTTTTTTTTGTGTTGGACCATCCTTAAAATCCAGGAGTATAAAAAACATTGACCGATTCTCAAACTTAGCGGATATTTACACAAAATTTTGTAAAAATCGGTCAAGCCGTTACAAAGGAGTTTAGCAACAAACACCGCCACACATATGATTAGATTTAAAACAAAAAACAGTGCGTACAAGAAACAAGAAGTTAACATTTATTTAAATAATTTCGTAACATGATATCATTGTCACATTATATTAAAAAATATAATACTTGATCCGGTAATTCGAAATGAATTTAGATATGCGTAAAAGGTATTCCGGGTTACAAGAAAATTGATAAAGTTAATGTTTGATTTCAATGATCATTTGTACATTACTAGGTAATCCTGTAATTGAAACTTTATACTTTAAAAGGAATAATAGTCCGTTTTTCATTATTTATTGCTGTTCCGCTATTATTGGTCGTATATAATGATATGTAGCAGCCTTGAAATGTTTTATTTAAAACAAAAATCATAATTATATCGTAATTTGAAATGATTGACAAGAAATAGTTAATTTATCATGCAGGCAAAACATAGGATGTATTCAGACCGTGATCGGAAACTGTAAATGAATATCCTGATAAAAATTAAAGAAAATGACGTTTTCCATACAACCATGTGGTTTGTATGGAAAATGCAAAATTATTATTTTTTGTCGGGATTTTTTTTAATACCAATGGGTTTGTGATCACCGTAGCTATCACCTTAGTTTCCGATCACGGTCTGAATACACCCTGTATAGCACTTATGATACGCCATTAAATGTTTATTAATATCCTTAGCCCATATACGTCCCACTGCTGGGCACGGGCTCCCTCTACAACTGAGAGTTCTAGACCTTAGTCCCCACGCTGGGTTAGTGCGGGTTGGCGGACTACACACCTAAGAAATTCCTAAGAACTTTTAGGTGTGCAGGTATCCTTACGATGTTTCCTTCACCGTTGAAGTAAGTGATAATTCTTTTTGAAAACACACACATTTTTGAAAAGTCAGAAGTGTGCTTAAACCTCGAGGCCATCACTGCTTAATTCCCCTATACAGTCCATTAAGAAATAAAATAATTTAAATGTAAGTGGCGCGAGGTACAATGGTTATTTTGTTTTACTTTTATTGAAACTTTGTAGTTCTTATGTTATTTATATTCGGAAAAACTCGTATTGAAGATTATATTATAATGGACCAATCGAACCAGTTGTTTTTGAGGCCAGTGATCTCAACTAAACGATCTCTTTATTTTTACATATAAGTACATATTATTACCGGTATCCTGATTCTTTTACTTGTCACAGTCGTAATAGGAACTGGTTTTTGCTACTTCTGAATTACAGGTTCGATACCTGGGTGGAGCAAAATGCTGTGAGATGTTCGTGTATAATTAAATATAGATATCGAATTATGTCACTGTAAAATTGTAAATGCTGTAAGATTATAATATATCTTGTGAGATTGTGAAACTTGAATACTAACCTTACACAACCTACCTCTGAGTCATCATCATCAACCCATATTCGCCCACTGCTGAGCACGGGTCTCCTCTACCATTGAGAGGGTTTTTAGGCTATAGTCCGCCACGCTGGCCTAGTGCGGGTTGGCGGACTACACACCTAAAAAATTCCTAAGAACTTTTAGGTGTGCAGGTTTCATCACGATGTTTTCCTTCACCGTTAAAGCAAGTGATAATTCAATTTGAATACACACATAACTTCGAAAAGTCAGAGGTGTGTGCCTGGGGTTCGAATCCGCGACCGCCGAGATTCTCGACCGCGCGCCTAAACCTCGAAGCCATCACTGCTTACACACCTCTGAGTCAGGGGTGGGTTAACACATTTGGCGCCAGTAGGCTATTTAAATTTTCCGTCCCTATAGGCTAAAAAATCCTTTTTTTTACAATTCCGCAAGTGCGCCCCTTTGTACCCTCGCGCCCCTAGGCATGTGACTAGTTTGCCTTTAGGATAATCCGCCTCTGCTCTGAGTACTTTAAGGCTGACCAATCAGGGACAGCCTTACGATAGTTAGACATTTTAACTCGCGAGATAGATTATAATTTAACGGGATTTACAATTTTTCAGTGACATTTATACACTTTTGGCTATCTTTTTGGAGATGGGGCGAGAGTTATTATAAAAAAAAAAAAACATTTCTAAAATCATCATTCATTGCATAACTTCACGCCTATATTCCTCCAAAAGATATGCAGCGGTGCATTTCAGCACATTTCGCCCAGTATGTATCAGTCCTGCGTAATAGAGCCTAGTGCCTTTTTTTTTTTTATGGAAAAAGGAGGCAAACGAGCAAATGAGCCACCTGATGTTAAGTGGTCAACACCGCCCATGAACACCCACAATACCGGAGGAATCATCGGTGTGTTGCCGGCCTTTGAGGAAGATATAAGCTCTCTACTTCTTTTTTTCGGCCACAATTTCAGGCAACGTGTTACTAGTGAGAATTTACGAATGGAAAAACCCAATAACTTTAACCGACCCAGGAATCGAACCCAGGACTTCTAGATCGCGTGGCTAATACTTATACCGCGAGACCAAAGGGCAGTATAAAAATCAAATCAAATCAAAATCATTTATTTGCGGATATGGGTACAAAAATTGTAGTTGTTACATGTATATAAAAACAATAAGGTGCATTATCCATATCCTAACCACAAGGCATGCAAAGTAAAAGTAAATATCTTTAAAATAGCTATATTTAATTACTATTTTATACACAGCAAAGTTTCAATATTGACAATTGACGCTTAATGCTGGAACCTAAGATATCAACAAGCAAAATCTGTAATAGAAACTACAAAAATATTTGAAATTAACACAAATGACCGCATCACTTAAATCCATCTTATTATACAGGGTGTATTCAGACCGTGATCGAAAGCTGAGGCGGGTAATATTTTAAGTGATTACAGACCCTCTGGAGTTAAAGAAAATCCCGACAAAAGATAAAAATTTTGTCATTTTCCATACAACCATCGGTTATAAATGTATGCGGTTTGTATGGAAAACGTCAAAATTTTTATTTTTCGTCGAGATTTCCTTTAATGCCAGGGGGTTTGTAATGATCTTATATGTCACTTGCCTTCGTTTCCGATCACGGTCTGAATACACCCTGTATAGGGTTAAAGAGTTTCTTTGAACGCACTAACTTCAGGAACCAAGTAGTGATAGCTTTAAGGTTTAGACGGTTGAGAATCTCGAGGGTTGTAGGTTAAGACTCCAGGAATACAGCTCTGACTTTTCAAAAGTGTGTATTCACAAAGAATAGTTATCTACTTTAACGGTCAAGGAAAACATAGTGATGAAACCTACATACCTAAAAGTTCTTAGGAATTTCTTAGGTGTGTAGTCCGCCAACCCGCACTAGGCCAGCGTGGTGGACTAAGGCCTAAACCCTGTCGTAGAGTAGGCCCGTGCCCAGCACTGGGACTTATATGCGTTGATAACGATAACGATAGTAGAAGGAGAGATAGCTTCGAGGTTTAGGCGCACGGTCGATAATCTCGACAATATTAAATATTGAATTCTAGGTAGGTATAAGAAATGTCATGACATTTTTGATAAAAAAATTCAATAACCCGAATCCCAAGCACACGCCTCTGACTTTTCGAAGTTATGTGTGTATTCAGATTAAATTTATCACTTGCTTTAACGGTGAAGGAAAACATAGAGATAAAACCTGCACACCTAAAAGTTCTACGGAGTTTCTTAAGTGTGTAGTCCGCCAACCCGCACTAGGCCAGCGTGGTGGACTATGGCCTAAACCCTCTCAATGGTAGAGGAGACCCGTGCCCAGCAGTGGGACGTATATGGGTTGATGTTAAATTTGAAGGTATATGGTGGTATACCCGGGTTTGCAATCGAATTGAACAAGCTATCCGCGTGCGTAATCCGTAACATTTGACTCATTGAAAAGAAAACTATTTGACACAATTGTGTTCATTCTTGGCATTTTGTTCGAGTTATTTTCGCGAAATGAGGAAGCCGGAGTGCATTGGCCTTAGTGAACAATTACTATGGACTTACCTTGAAATTATAACGTTAAAGGTCTATACCTATTGAATTGAATGGCAGAAGCGCTAAAAATAAAACCACTAGACCTATGCATTGTATTGGTCTTTTTATAATGGAAACTAGTATTTCTTGAAGTCGGTCAAAACCCTCTGACTTTTCACAATGAATTATTTACTTTAACAGTGAAGGAAATCATTGAGAAACCTCCACACCTAAAAGTTCTTAGGAATTTCACCAATCCGTACTAGGGAAGCGTGGTGGACTAAGGCATTGACCCTGTAATTTATAGAGGAGGCCTGTGTCTAGCAGTGAGACTTATGGGTTGATAATAAAAATTACAGCTGCATGACGTGGCGCAGTTGGCTAGACACCAGCTTGCGAAACGAGCGGCCGCGGGTTCACGCGGATCCACAAATATTTGTTTCGGGTCTGGGTGTTTGTGAGACCGAAAAGTCTCTCGTAGTTTCTGATACCCACGACACAAGACTCGTATCTTAGTGTGGGGTCAGGACTATGTATGTGACTGTTGGGTGTGTATTTATTATTATTATTTATTTCCTATCCCCGGATCGGAACGAAAGATTCCACGAAAAAATCTTGCACCTTCCTATTTCCATTACATTGACTTATAGAATTTTTAAATAATTTTAAGAGTGCTGGTCAATGTTAAAGTAATTAGGTAACAATCGAAGTAAAAAGTGTCTGCCCAGGATTTGAATCCGAGGTCGCCAATATTTTGACTCACCCGAGCATCGAAACCTCGAGGCCGTCACGACATAAGGTCGTGATGATTATTATTATTAAACAATTATTTAATTGTTGTATGGTTATTAAAATTTAAACGAAACCACAATGAAATTAATATGATAGCCGTAAATTTACCGACTCTCTCTTGACGTAGCTATGATTAATAATAATACTTATAGTAATGTCCGTATTTTTTAATGGGTAGACATAACTACTCGTATACAGGTGTATTTAGACCGTGATCGAAAACTGAGGCAGGTAATAGCGAGGGTGATCACAAACCCAGTGGTGATATTAAAAATCCCGACAAAAAATAAAAATGTTGACGTTTTCGTTACAACAATCGGTGTTAAAAGTATGTGGTTTGTATGGAAAACCTCAAAAATTTTATTGTTTGTCGGGATTTTCTTTAATGCCAGGGGGTTTGTAATCACTATCGCTATTACCTGCCTCACGGTCACGGTCTAAATACACCCTGTATATATCTTATGATTTTTAGAGGTCTACCTTGTAACAAGCTGTTTGTGATAATTATTTGTATTATAATCTAATTATACCAATATACAAAGGTAAACAAATTCACCGGGTAAGGTTATTTTACGTGTTGGATTTATCAAACATGTATAATCACTCTCAATATTACCATAAATAAACTTGTCTTTCCATCATTTTTTATGTTATCACTGTCAAATATTATTCTTCACGTCACTGTACTGAACTTTGATAAAAATCACAAAGCAAACACCCAACAGTCACATACATAGCTCTGACCCCACACTAGGTTACAAGACCTGAGTCGTGGGTATCAGACACTACGAGAGACTTTTTCGGTCTCACAAACACCCAGACCCGAAACAAATATTTGAAGATCACACAAACATTTGTTTCGGTGCTGAGATCGAACCCGCGGCCTCTCGTTTCGTGGTGTCTAACCAACTGCGCCACGGGGCTGTCAAAGCAAAAAGAAAAAAATAAGTAAAACATTGTGTAATATTTTCGGTAAACATAATTTACTTATAGTCTAGTCAACATGTTCAAAAACGTGTTAAATAGAAATAAAGCTCCTAAAAATATGAGCGATGGCTCATTCGATTCGGAATGACGTCTAGAAAAATGTTTTTGAAGGGTATATTAGCACATAAAAAATTGCAATTGTTATTAACAAAATAAAAAAAATAAAAAAGGTATTTAGTTTTTCGTTAATAACTTTAAAAATAATAATATTTAAGGAATTTTGAAATAAGATCCTGAAAGAGGAGAAAATTTCCAATAAAAAAGAATTATTTCCCGGAACTCTATCTATATTATTTATATTATTTTTTTATACTGAAAATAGAGCTCCGCGAGGGCGTTACGGCATAGGCGCCGCCTAAAAAGCCGGTATATCACCTAAAACAATTTATTTTTAATATTAAATGACAATTTAAAAAATTGAAAAAAATTTGGTGTAAAGTAGACACTTGAACGAAAAAAACCTCGGTGACAAAAATTTTTTTTGTCGATTTTTCAAAAAGTTACATCATTGTTAATTAACTAATTTTTTTCCAATCTCTGTTTTTATAAATTACGGCATAACATTTTTAATAATTGATCTAAAAATCTTTTCGCTTCGTGGAGCTCTTCATGTTTATGTACCTTATAAAGTTATGCAAAAAAAAATAATTTAAGTTAATTATTTTGTTAATTATAATTTTTTTAAATGAACTAAAAATGAAATTTCTAAAAAATGTTATTAAAAAAAAATTTTTTTGGTAATGTATTATTATTGCTGTTTTTGCATCTAACATAGGTATTAATTATCATCGGAAAAATTTTTTTAACGTCATTTGTTAAGAAATTATTTATAAACAAATAGACTATTTTGGGACTTAAAAAAAAAATCTTTATACCATATTATAGCATAGGTGGAATAATGATTTTTAAAAAAAAAAAAATTCTTAAATATTTTTTTTTATATTTTATAATCGATTTTTTTATATTTCAATTGTTTAAATAATTAGTTCAGAAATTATATTATTCTTAAAAATAATCACTGACCCTTTTCAATAGAATAACAGAGAAATAATTTTTTTTTATAAATAAATTAATTGCTTATTAATTTAAAAATTTGTTATAAACAAATAATATTAACCGTTATATTTTTTTTCGAAAACTCCAAAAAATTACAAAAACAATCATATATAAAAAAAGTTAAGAAAAAATTTTTTTTTGTATTTTTTTTTATTTTATTACAATTTTTTTTTTCTAAACTTTTTTATATATGGTTGTTTTTGTAATTATTTGAAGTTTTCGAAAAAAATATAACGGTTAATATTATTTGTTTATAACAAATTTTTAAATTAATAAGCAATTAATTTATTTATAAAAAAAAATTATTTCTCTGTTATTCTATTGAAAAGGGTCAGTGATTATTTTTAAGAATAATATAATTTCTGAACTAATTATTTAAACAATTGAAATATAAAAAAATCGATTATAAAATATAAAAAAAAAATATTTAAGAAAAATTTTTTTTTAAAAAATCATTATTCCACCTATGCTATAATATGGTATATAGATTTTTTTTTTAAGTCCCAAAATAGTCTATTTGTTTATAAATAATTTCTTAACAAATGACGTTAAAAAAAAATTTCCGATGATAATTAATACCTATATTAGATGCAAAAACAGCAATAATAATACATTACCAAAAAAAATTTTTTTTAATAACATTTTTTAGAAATTTCATTTTTAGTTCATTTAAAAAAATTATAATTAACAAAATAATTAACTTAAATTATTTTTTTTTGCATAACTTTATAAGGTACATAAACATGAAGAGCTCCACGAAGCGAAAAGATTTTTAGATCAATTATTAAAAATGTTATGCCGTAATTTATAAAAACAGAGATTGGAAAAAAATTAGTTAATTAACAATGATGTAACTTTTTGAAAAATCGACAAAAAAAAATTTTGTCACCGAGGTTTTTTTCGTTCAAGTGTCTACTTTACACCAAAATTTTTTCAAATTTTTAAATTGTCATTTAATATTAAAAATAAATTGTTTTAGGTGATATACCGGCTTTTTAGGCGGCGCCTATGCCGTAACGCCCTCGCGGAGCTCTATTTTCAGTATAAAAAAAATAATATAAATAATATAGATAAAGTTCCGGGAAATAATTCTTTTTTATTGGAAATTTTCTCCTCTTTCAGGATCTTTTTTCAAAATTCCTTAAATATTATTATTTTTTAAGTTATTAACGAAAAACTAAATACCTTTTTTATTTTTTTTATTTTGTTAATAACAATTGCAATTTTTTATGTGCTAATATACCCTTCAAAAACATTTTTCTAGACGTCATTCCGAATCGAATGAGCCATCGCTCATATTTTTAGGAGCTTTATTTCTATTTAACACGTTTTTGAACATGTTGACTAGACTATTACGGCCATACGTCCGCAAAGAGATTACAGTCCAGCTTAGTTTTTGAGCATAGAGCTTGGTCTCGGGGAGCTTAGAAATCGCGGTATGAGAGAAAAGGCGCGAACGGCAGTTTAATATTCAGATACGGACAATAATCTGTCTTCTGATATTTAGTACTATCTGTTTTGTTTCGCAAAGATTGCCATATTTTTTAATGCTACTCTGATTTTATCGGCCATAGCATGAGATATAGCCTATATTCCTGGATAGTTGTGTGACACCCTGTATACTCACTATGTGCCTCATTGGGCGGCTCAGAGTCACTCAACGAGCTATGAAGAGGGCTATGCTCGGGGTTTCCCAACGAGATCGAATCAGAAATGAGAAGATCCGTAGGAGAACTTAAGTAACCGACATAGCCCTACGGATTAGCAAGTTGAAGTGGCAATGGGCCGGCCACATGCCGCGGAGAACTGATGACCGATGGAGCCAGAAAGTTCTCCAGCGGAGGCCACGTACTGGAAAGCGCAGCGTGGGACGTCCTCCGACAAGGTTGTCGGACGACCTTGTGAAGGTCGCGGGACGTCGCTGGCTAAAGGCGGCTTCCGACAGATGTCTGTGGAGGTCATTGAGGGAGGCCTATATCCAGCAGTGGACCTCCATTAGCTGATGGATGGATGATTCCCTCGACAGAAGGGGTATCTACTCTTAAAATATTTCTTTCAAATCGGACCAGTAGTTAGTAGAATCCATTAGTAAGTAAAACTCTGCTTAACCTGCCCAACGTATAATAAAATGTCAAGCAATTCTTTTTATATAACGAAGACAATTTTCCTCATGACTTTTATATACAAATAGAATTTGCGGTTTACAGATCACGAGTTGGATATTTCTAATATTAATAAATGGATGGAAATGTACGAGATGGCCACGTGTGTATGGGTTTTGTCCCGACATTAAATGCCTTTAATCTACGTAAGCTTGTAATTTAATTTAATATACCTAGGGCCCTGCTACAGAATTGTGACGATTATATTATAACACCCACACATACCTTTTTGCGGTTAGCTGCAGGTAAAGTATAATAGTTTAAAATAATGTAAAAGATTATTCGATATGTTTAATGGTGGTAACAGTATATGCTATAGTCATCGTTATCTTCCTGCCCTGTTCCCAATTTTTATTTGGGGTCGGCGCATTATGTTTTATCTTTCACACATCCCTATCAGCCGTCATGTCTTCATTCACCCCTTTCTTTTTCATATCTTCTGTCACGCACTCCATTTATCTCTTCTTTGGCCTTCCTCGGCTCGTCCATCAAAGTCAAAGTCGAATCTCTTACATACATACACACATACCTCACGCCTATATTCCCCGAAGGGGTAGGCAGAGATGCATTTCTGCAACCACATTTCGCCAGGTATGTATCAGTCCCACTTAATAGGGGGCGAGCCTATTGCCGTTTTTCGGACGCATTTCCAGACTCCGTGCTGCTACTGAGAATTTCCTAATGGAAAAACCCAATAACACTTTGCCCGACCCGGGAATCGAACCCAGGACCTCTAGATCGCACGGCACATACTTGTACCGCGAGACCACGAGGCAGTCTCTCAATCAATCAAGGCAATCTCCTTTATTCAATTAATCCATACACTTTCATATTCCTCCCCTTTTTTTTCTACATATATAACATACATATACATATATAAGAGTACAACAGTATATATTGAAGTAAAATAAATAAAATCGGAAATATCAGAGATTCTGGTCTTTGAACCCGCGACCGCCGAGATTCTCAACTACGCGCTGAGGCCTTTACGACATCATTAATAAATATACAATACGCAATAAAATTACAAATCAGATGTTTTTGACTTTTATTGGTCATTTATTATAAAGAACTGTTATTAGTATTTGAAATGCTAATTAGTGCATGATTCATTGACATATTATGTTCATATTATTTATTCAACATTTGCATAATATATAGTTTGGAATCGGTCAGATAAATAGTAGTATATACACAGAAATGAACCTCAGCCTATCTCTTAGGAATAGCGGCGTGAGCGCGTGTTATACCTACTAATAATTATAATTCATTGTTGTTAAAAGAAATCTTCTTCATCAACCCATATACGCCCACTGCTGAGCACGGGTCTCCTCTACCATTGAGAGGGTTTTAGGCCATAGTCCACCACGCTGGCCTAGTACGGGTTGGCGGACTACACACCTAAGAAATTCCTAATAAATCTTAGGTGTGCAGGTTTCATCACGATGTTTTCCTTCACCGTTAAAGCAAGTGATAATTCAATGTGAATACACACATAACTTCGAAAAGTCAGAGGTGTGTGCCCGGGGTTCGAACTCGCCACCGTCGAGATTCTCGACCACGCGCCCAAACCTCGAGACCAAAACAAATGGCGACCGAAAAATAAAAATAGTTTCTGATTAAATATTAATTAAACAGCCTGTATACATCTGTAAAAGAGGAAAGATTTGTGTTTGTTTTATGTTGGAAACGATTTATTCAAAAACAGCTTAATTTACATAACAAGTATAGTTTTTTGACGTTTTACTTTGTTTTATAGGCCCTAAAAATTTATATTCTACTCTTTGAGGCCCCGGGGTCGGGAAAAGCGTTATTGGGTTTTTCAGTTAGGAGATTTTCAATAGAAACATATGGTAACGTGCCCGAAAAACAGCAATATAATCGCTTCCGATTACCTGAGATTAATAAATACTAATAATTTTGAAAACAGTTAGGCACATCTGCCTACCCTTTCGGTTTACAGGCGATTACAGGGATTCTGCATGAATATATTCCTAACATATGTCCAGCGTGTACACGATATCGTCTTTTGATTTAAATCGAAGGATTAGATGTTTTTTAAAGCGGAAATTAATGCTCATTTCCTTTGAAGCTTGTTTGTTCAAATAGCGCTTTGAAAGCGAGTAAATAATTGCAATTTACTGTCTTGCAAATACAGAGATTTTGTACATATATCCAGTTTACTAAATTACAAAATATGAATTACCCTGCCTGAAAACATCAACAGATATATTTATACAAAGTAAAATAGACCGTGATCGAAACCAAACACAATAATAGTTGTTGTTTATGGAAGGTATTTTTTATTTTCTTTTCCATTTTTTTGGCCTCAACGTGTTGGTAATTAAAATAACTGTTCCCTGTTAAAGTTTTCAATCTCTGTTTACACTATTTTTGTATTATTCGGCGAAAATTAAATGCTCATAATGTAAATATATTGTTGCAGTTACCAAAATTGTTACAGCAGAAAATGGTTATAATAGATACGAAGTAAAAAGAAGAAAAACAGCAGAAATAGACGCCTTAATAGAAGAGGTGTCCGAGATAAAATGGAGTCAAGCAGATGCTCCCTGCTTCCGAGCATTCCAAGAAATGCTTCATGGAGTCAAGAATTCAACATTGTGGGCCACTTGGAGTAAGTACTTGCATTCTTAGATCTGAGGAGCGAGTGTTGTGAGACTTCGTACAGGGAGCGTAGTGTGTGACGCGCGGGCCGGTGGAGCGACGAGCTGAAGGTAGTGGATGAAAGCTCAGGAGCGAGTGTTGTGAGACCACGTACAGGGAGCGTAGTGTGTGACGCGCGGGCCGGTGGAGCGACGAGCTGAAGGTAGTGGATGAGAGCTCAGGAGCGAGTGTTGTGAGACCACGTACAGGGAGCGTAGTGTGTGACGCGCGGGCCGGTGGAGCGACGAGCTGAAGGTAGTGGATGAGAGCTCAGGAGCGAGTGTTGTGAGACCACGTACAGGGAGCGTAGTGTGTGACGCGCGGGCCGGTGGAGCGACGAGCTGATGGTAGTGGATGAGAGCTCAGGAGCGAGTGTTGTGAGACCACGTACAGGGAGCGTAGTGTGTGACGCGCGGGCCGGTGGAGCGACGAGCTGAAGGTAGTGGATGAGAGCTCAGGAGCGAGTGTTGTGAGACCACGTACAGGGAGCGTAGTGTGTGACGCGCGGGCCGGTGGAGCGACGAGCTGAAGGTAGTGGATGAGAACTCAGGAGCGAGTGTTGTGAGACCACATACAGGGTGCGTAGTGTATGGCGCGCGGGCCGGTGGAGCGACGAGCTGAAGGTAGTGGATGAGAGCTCAGGAGCGAGTGTTGTGAGACCACGTACAGGGAGCGTAGTGTGTGACGCGCGGGCCGGTGGAGCGACGAGCTGAAGGTAGTGGATGAAAGCTCAGGAGCGAGTGTTGTGAGACCACGTACAGGGAGCGTAGTGTGTGACGCGCGGGCCGGTGGAGCGACGAGCTGAAGGTAGTGGATGAGAGCTCAGGAGCGAGTGTTGTGAGACCACGTACAGGGAGCGTAGTGTGTGACGCGCGGGCCGGTGGAGCGACGAGCTGAAGGTAGTGGATGAGAGCTCAGGAGCGAGTGTTGTGAGACCACGTACAGGGAGCGTAGTGTGTGACGCGCGGGCCGGTGGAGCGACGAGCTGATGGTAGTGGATGAGAGCTCTGGAGCGAGTGTTGTGAGACCACGTACAGGGAGCGTAGTGTGTGACGCGCGGGCCGGTGGAGCGACGAGCTGAAGGTAGTGGATGAGAGCTCAGGAGCGAGTGTTGTGAGACCACGTACAGGGAGCGTAGTGTGTGACGCGCGGGCCGGTGGAGCGACGAGCTGAAGGTAGTGGATGAAAGCTCAGGAGCGAGTGTTGTGAGACCACGTACAGGGAGCGTAGTGTGTGACGCGCGGGCCGGTGGAGCGACGAGCTGAAGGTAGTGGATGAGAGCTCAGGAGCGAGTGTTGTGAGACCACGTACAGGGAGCGTAGTGTGTGACGCGCGGGCCGGTGGAGCGACGAGCTGAAGGTAGTGGATGAGAGCTCAGGAGCGAGTGTTGTGAGACCACGTACAGGGAGCGTAGTGTGTGACGCGCGGGCCGGTGGAGCGACGAGCTGATGGTAGTGGATGAGAGCTCAGGAGCGAGTGTTGTGAGACCACGTACAGGGAGCGTAGTGTGTGACGCGCGGGCCGGTGGAGCGACGAGCTGAAGGTAGTGGATGAGAGCTCAGGAGCGAGTGTTGTGAGACCACGTACAGGGAGCGTAGTGTGTGACGCGCGGGCCGGTGGAGCGACGAGCTGAAGGTAGTGGATGAGAACTCAGGAGCGAGTGTTGTGAGACCACATACAGGGTGCGTAGTGTATGGCGCGCGGGCCGGTGGAGCGACGAGCTGAAGGTAGTGGATGAGAGCTCAGGAGCGAGTGTTGTGAGACCACGTACAGGGAGCGTAGTGTGTGACGCGCGGGCCGGTGGAGCGACGAGCTGAAGGTAGTGGATGAGAGCTCAGGAGCGAGTGTTGTGAGACCACGTACAGGGAGCGTAGTGTGTGACGCGCGGGCCGGTGGAGCGACGAGCTGAAGGTAGTGGATGAGAGCTCAGGAGCGAGTGTTGTGAGACCACGTACAGGGAGCGTAGTGTGTGACGCGCGGGCCGGTGGAGCGACGAGCTGAAGGTAGTGGATGAGAGCTCAGGAGCGAGTGTTGTGAGACCACGTACAGGGAGCGTAGTGTGTGACGCGCGGGCCGGTGGAGCGACGAGCTGAAGGTAGTGGATGAGAGCTCAGGAGCGAGTGTTGTGAGACCACGTACAGGGAGCGTAGTGTGTGACGCGCGGGCCGGTGGAGCGACGAGCTGAAGCTTTTGTGATAAATTTTCCATGACATTCTTATTAAATTCGTTTACTTATTAACCATGAATAATTTCAGTGTGGGACTCGATGCAGCGGCCAACGGGATCGTTCTACGGGTCTCGTTTTCATTTAGGTAGTTTTGATCAGTGTTTAAACCCACCTTGGAGGAAATCGCATAAGCATCTTAGCGCAAAATACTGCGTCGTGGACATGTCCATGACTTATACAAAGCCAAATCGGTGGACCAGAGATGCGGACCCTTATGACTCTGCAGAATCTTATGTTAATGTAAGTCTTTATTTAATTTCTACTTCTATAAGTAAGGAAATTCTGTAAGTATTAGAGCCATGTTATGGATAGCTTGTTTTTGAAGATGTGTAAACTGGCTGGACACGGTGATACAACGATTTCTCGTGTATTAGCCTCTCAATAAATCGAGGCGAAATCACCGAATTATTGCACAAACGTGCTCATAGCCTATTTAAGTATTAACTAAAATTTCAAAAGGGGAAATTTAATTTTTTGTTCGTTACAAATTAACTTAAAAACTCCTCATCCGATTTGAAATGGACATCCCATACCTTGAGAAGTAACATGGTCTACTTTTTATTACGAGAAAATTATTATTAATTCCGTGTACATTACAAATCAGTTTCTAATCGCTAATTGTTTCCCCCAGACTACTTCAAAGTATGATGGACATCTAAACAAGGCGACCTTGGGTCTTTGCCTACCTATCTCCTGCAGTGGTGACGCGGCTACATCTATAGCTTTAATGCTGATGCGAGCAAACCATCTGCCTGATCCTCAAGAAGAACCAGTCCTGCTATCCTGCCAGGAAAAGCAGGACACCCATCAGTATTCAGCGCGCTTTTACTTTTTCGTGTAAGTAAAATACATCCAACACTCACACATAGTGATGGTCGACTCGAGTAAGTAACTCGAGCTTACTCGAGTTGGGCGTAACTCGAACCCACTCGAGTTGAATTCTCTCTGACTCGAGTTCGTAAATCGAATGGAACCGTCAACCGACATGGAGCGTAGTTTGCTGATCATTTGTGTGAGACTATGTTCGTTAATTCATTCATAACAAGTGTCACATATTATGTATTTAAGACTAAATTATAAGTATATAATTTAACTATGAAAAGAATTTGTGATACTAATTATCTAATTTTCTTGAAAATATTGTGTTTGTAAAACAATTATCAGCCTGTAAATATAACTATGTACATTGTACATACCCGCATCATAATGTTAGTCTGATTTTATTTTAAAAGACTGCTATATATTTTCATAGTTTTATTGATAATATAAATATGTTTATAAATAAAATTCAAGCCAAAAATACATAAATAAATGATTTCAAACAATAATTTTCTTTCTTACTTTAATTAGTATAACTCTGTCAATTCATTATAAATAAATAATATAAAAACTGAAAGAATTGAAACAGATAAAAATGTCATTTGTTCCAATTTTTTAAACTATTAATGCGAAGCTGAGGAAATAAAGTGGTAAAAATTATAGTAAGAACATTCATTTGTCAGTTAACTCGAGTTCAACCCGAGTTATGTGGATTTTAACTCGAGTTAAATCGAGTTCTGTTTTTTCCGAGTTGGCACATCATTACTCACACACATAGTTCTGTCCTCAGTCACGAGTCTTGTGTCATGGCCGTGGCTATCAGAAACTATGAGAGACTTTTCGGTCTCACAAACAGCCAGACCCGAAACAAATAGTCTCTCTAGTAGTCTAGTCTCGAAAAATCTAGTTGCGAGAAAAACTAATCCAAAGTCTTTTTAATACGATCTGTGAAAATGAAATAAAATACAGTTTATAATTTTAATTACTTGCAATTCATAATACAGTGAGCAGTGATGGCCTCGAGGTTTGGGCACGTGGTCGAGAATTTCGCCGGTCGCGGGTTCGAACCCCAGGCACACACCTCTGACTTTTCGAAGTTATGTGTGTATTCACATTGAATTATCACTGGCTTTAACGGTAATTTCTTAGGTGTGTAGTCCGCCAACCCGCACTAGGCCGCGTGGTGGACTACGGCCTAAACCCTCTCAATGGTAGAGGAGACCCGTGCTCAGCAGTGGGCGTATATGGGTTGATGAAGAAGAAGAAGAATTCATAATACATTATAATTTAGTTTTAAATTAGGAGTTTTTTGATAAGAAAAAATTGTAAGTACGCTCTAAAAATTCGATGTCTGTTTCAGAATCGCTGCGACCTTCATAGCTGCCGGTGCTATATTTGGCACATTATTTCCTGAGTACATTCCGCATAATTATGTTGGTAAGTTCATTAACCCAAAGTATTGATCGCGATGCCGATTAAAGGCTAAAGCGAGTGCAATAGAGGTCCTGGGTTCAGGTAATTTAGTATATAAACGCAAAATTTACTTATGTACCATTGTACATATGCTAAATATGTATTTATATATTAAGCAGTGATGGCCTCGAGGTTTAGGCGCGCGGTCGAGAATCTCGGCGGTCGCCGGTTCGAACTCCAGGCACACAATTCTGACTTTTCGAAGGTTATGTGTGTATTCACATTGAATTATCACTTGCTTTAACGGTGAAGGAAAACATCGTGATAAAACCTGGACACCTAAAAGTTCTTAAGAATTTCTTGGGTGTGTAGTCCGCCAACCCGTACTAGGCCAGCGTGGTGGACTATGGCCTAAACCCTCTCAATGGTAGAGGAGACCCGTGCCCAGCAGTGGAACGTGTATGGGTTGATGATGAAACAACCTTAAATGTATGTAGGTATGTAGTACGGAAGACGTCATTTTTTTTGTCAGGATTTTTGTTACCATTACAATGGGTTCGTATTCATTGTAGCTATAATCTGCCTTTCTCAAGTCGACGGACCATCGTGCTGCAGGTCGTCCTACACTCTGCCTATTTTTTGATTGAATAAACATTTATTTTTTAGTTTCAGAAATACGATTGGCGTTTGATATAAAGAGGAATTGGGCGAAACTCTTCGATGTGTCCCCTCGGGAGTTGCAAAGTGTCCACGGATTGCGTACAATTAACGCTATCATATTGATATGCACTCATTATATATATTACACGTTCCTCTCGCCGGTTTTGAACCCACTGCAATTCGAACGGGTGAGTGTATTAATTTAATATCAAATACAATAGACAGCAGTGATGGCCTCGAGGTTTAGTCGAGTCGAGAATCTCGGCAGTCGCGGTTCCAAACCCCAGACGCACACCTCTGACTTTTTCAAGTTATGTGTGCATTGACAATGAATTCAGGTATCATAATTGATATATTTTCTGGAGGGTTTTGGTTTGGTGAAATGCAGTAACTATAATTAAAAAAATATGGAAATAAATTTATATACCTTTTTATATTTACTATTGCATGAAATTTGATAAAAATTGTAAAGCTTCTACTAATTGTTACTTTTTTATTTCTTATTTCAATTGATCTATTGAATCTTGCATACCTAATTTCTTTGGTGTATAATCCGCCAACCCGTACTAGCCAGCGTGAGAGCCAAACCTTAAACCTTTAAATGGTACAGGAGGCCCGCACCCAGCAATAGGACATATATGGGGTAATTCTCAGTGGCGGTACTTCCATAGAAGCACGAAAGCCCGACTTGCCTTACATAGTTCCGAATAACGAACTTAACGATTGTTTATTTATAAAATAACGCTATAAACGTGAATGTGAGTACTAACCGGTAGGTATTTATTAGTCCTACGTACCAAAAAAATATGCTGCTACTAAATAAACATTTGGGCTTGCCTTAGTTTGACACCCTAGGCACGCCACTGGTAATGATGATAACAACAGCACCAGTCTCCTTCAATCGTCATCAACCCATATACGCCCCACTGCTGGGCACGGGTCTCCTCTACCATTGAGAGGGCTTAGGGCATAGTCCACCACGCTGGCCTAGTGCGGGTTAGAGGACTACACAACTAAGAAATTCTTAAGGACTTTTAGGTGCGCAGGTTTTATCACGATGTTTTTCTTCATCGCTAAGCAAGGTCTCCATCAATGTGATACTGTAAATAATACAATATTAAAATTTATTAGTTTAATTTAAAAGTTTTTATTATCAGTTATATTTGCCTCAAAATCAACTAGTTCGATTTGAATGAATTTTGTTACAAGCATAGATGGGATCTTGGGGCGTAACAAAGGCTATTTTTTATCCTATAGAAATGTAGTTTTCCCGTGGGATAACCCTGAATTTATATCTCATCATCATCATCATCATCATCATCAGCCTTCATTGCGTCCACTGTTGGACATAGGCCTCTTCTACGGCACGTCGTCACCCCACCTAGTCAGAGGGCGTCCTACACTACGTTTGCCGAGCCGCGGTCTCCTCGCCATTACTGAAATATAAATGTGTTATTTCAGGACATCGGATCATCTCTTGGTATGTTCTTACTGCACATAGATCTCACTGTTGACACGTTCTTCGCCCTGTCCGGAATGCTGCTTGTAACGGGTTTGATGTCCGGCAAGAGAAATAATTTGGTGGAAGGTCTAGTCAAGAGATATATAAGGTAATAGTTTACGAAATATGTGTACACTGCCAGTCAAAAGTTTGAGACCACTTTAAAAAATAAGGTCTAAACGGATTAGCTCGTTGAAGTGGCAATGGGCCGGCCACATTGCGCGGAGAACTGATGGCCGATGGGACCAGAAAGTTCTCCAGTGGAGGCCACGTACTGGAAAGCGCAGCATGGGACGTCCTCCGACAAGGTGGTCCGACGACCTTGTCAAGGTCGCGGGACGTCGCTGGCTGCAGGAGGCTTCCGACCGTTCCCGGTGGAAGTCATTGGGGGAGGCCTATGTCCAGCAGTGGACCAATATTGGCTGTTGATGATGATGATGATGATGATGATGAAACCCTCTCAGTTGTAGAGGAGGTCCGTGCCCAGTAGTGGGACGTATGATATAAAACATACAACTTAATTTACAAATAAAATACATATTCATAATTATAAATGCGTCAAAAGTTTCTATAAATATCAATCACATGTTTAAAAATGTGTGTTTCTAATTATTTTTATATGTGTTTTTTTATAAAAGTTTTTTAAATCCGGCTAATCTTAGTCTTGAAGCGTAACAGACATAAACAGACATCGTGACTTTTATTAAAAAAAAAAGAAAACAGATTTACTGTTGGCCAAAAAATTTATAAGTTAATAGCTATAATACAGCCTGCTTGACGTCTATTAGTATGGCTTTATGTTTTTTTAATGTTTCAGGATAATAGGCCCGTTGTTGGTGATGGTGTTATATTTTGCGTGGGTGAATGAGCACATGGGCAGCGGGCCATTATGGGACTACTATAGTGGACAGCAGCGCGATGTGTGCTACAAGAATTGGTGGGCGACTCTCTTCATGCTGAACAACTACGTCAACGAGGATCAGATTGTAAGTAAAAATTAAATATTTTAGAAGTAGTGGTCTTAGAAAGTGCTGGATTGTAAGTCAGTTTTGACAGCCCCGTTGCGCAGTTGGCTAGACACCAGCTTGCGAAACGAGAGACCGCGTCGATCCCCGCACCGAGACAAATGTTCGTGTGATACAGAAATATGTTTTGGGTCTGGGTGTTTACGAGACCAAAAGGTCGCTCGTAGTCTTTGATACCAGCGACAACAGACTTTTCAAAGTTATGTATGTATTAACAATTAATTATCACTTCCAATAACGTTGAAGGAAATGACTGTGAGGAAACCTGCACACCTAAAAGTGTCCAGCAGCAAGACGCATATGAGCTGATGATAATGATGAACAGAGGTACTAAAGAATTGTTTTCTCATTTTTTTTCAGTGTCACACAGTTACCTGGTATTTGTCTTGTGACTTCCAACTGGCAGTTTTTGGTACATTCCTGTTCTATTTGTACCAAAGGGATCAGAAGATTGGGAAAATCGTTATTATTTTGACGGCAATTGCAGCTATTTTGATACCAAGTATCGTTACTTACATTTATAAGTTCCCACCAATGTTCTTCCATGGGCTAAAGTAAGTATTTTTTGTGTTTAATATTTTAACTTGGAGAAATTTTGAACTTAGAACTATTTAACGTCTTCTTTTAAAAACCAATATACCGCCATCTGTTAGAAATTTATGGAATTAACAAATGATTTGCAATAAATAATATTGCGACTATAAATTGAGATATAAACTATCCTATCTCTCAAGTTGGATGAAATTGCGCACAGTTCATAGCGAAACACTGTCTTGTTTTGCAAGTATGACAAGAAACCTTTTATCAGTTAGATAGATAAATTGACATCTCTTTATTGGTACTCATACATATTCAAAAACTCACACTAAAGGGATTAAGAATAAAAAAGTAATATAAGTGAATAAATATAAAAATTCAATCTCGGCCAGACAACCTTTGGATGGAACGTAAAAAGGCAAAGTGTGTTTATAGCGTACCTATATATGAAAATATTATTTTACAAATATAATAATTCATATAATTTTCATCTACTAAAGAATAACAGTAACTATATTATTTTATCATTTAACCGTTTTAGTTCAGATTCGTCCGGACCTGTTCCCAGGGTTGGGCAGTATTTTAATTACTTGTAATTAAAATATGTAATTGAAATACAAATACGTATTTTGTATTTGTATTTCAATTACTTCCTTAAAATGTAATTTGTAATTCGTATTTCAAATACCTGACGCCGAGGTATTTTGTAATTAGTATTTTAAATACTTGAGGCTTTAAAATACATTAATATTAAAATACAATTAACCACCATGAGTGCAATAGTGGTAAGTGGCGAGAAACGGCATAATCCTCTCAATGAGTGAAACTAAGACCAGGCCTCCAGTCCCCGTCAGCCCCACTATTCCTGGTTATGGTAGCGGCCATGGTAAGGGCGGGGCAGGGGGTGCTAAGAATCCCCGGGTTGGCCCCGGCTACCACACCCAACGACGACTGGCCATGGCTACAAACAACATACGCACTTTGAGGACAAACGAGAAGATTGTTGATTGAATTGAGTGGATAACACTGGGACATACTGGGGTTGTCGGAAGTCCGAAAAATCGGGGAGGACATGACAACCCTGAAGTCCGGTGTCCCGAGGAGGAGTCGGATTTCTCATCCACAGGTCTCTCATTAACAACATCCAATGAAAGTGTGTCGAACAAGGCAGTGTACCTCATACTCAGAATATCCAAAAGAGCTCTCGACTTCAGACACAAGTTGTGACCGTCTTTCCCCAACGGTACTCCGAGGGACATTCTGTTGGCCGATGTATCGCGCGTCACTCGTACTATCATCTGCATAGCAATGCATGCTTTCGATAGACATCATGTCATTGATATGCAGGATGAAGAGTGTCGGCGATAGCACCGAACCTTGAGGAACGCCAGCATTAATGGTCATGGTCTCGGAGCAACAGCCGTCAACGACGACCTTGATGCTTCGACCATCCAAAAAGCTGGCGATCCACTTGCAGAGTCCCTCGGGGATCCCATATGCTGGAAGCTTTGCCAGAAGGGCGCCGTGCCACACTCGGTCGAACGCCTTCGCAATGTCTAGGCCGACGGCAATAGCCTCACCCCCACTCTCCAAGGCCTCCGCCCAGCGGTGCGTGAGGTACACAAGAAGATCGCCAGCTGACCGACCGTGTCGAAAGCCATATTGACGGTCGTTAATCAGCTGGCGATCCTCAAGGTACCTCAGGATCTGAGTATTAATAACTCGCTCCATGACCTTGGAGAGAAGGGATGTGACCGCTATCGAAAGGGGGGGGGGGCGCTGCAGGGGGCTTCCGACCGATTCCGGTGGAAGTCATTGGGAGAGACCTATGTCCAGCAGTGGACTTCAATAAGCTGATGATGATGATGATGAATCTTTTTTTCCTTATCTTTCCAGACCATGCAGATTACTAATTAAGTATTTTGTAATTTGTATTTGGTATTTTAATTACAAATAGCTAAAATACTGTATTTTGTATTTTATATTTCAAATACCTTACTTAAAAGTATTTTGTATTTCGTATTTTAATTACTTGTGATAAAGTATTTTGTATTTTGTATTTCAATTAAAGTTAAGCATGTATTTTGCCCAGCCCTGCCTGTTCCACTTCATAGAAATTCAAAATTGTTAGCGCCTGCTCATAAAACAATAGCAATATTTAACAGATCGACGCTTTTGCGATTTTATCATGATATTGATTGTTATGAGCTGTTTATTGTATTATTTTGGGACAGTATGTTCGTATAATATATTGGGATATTTTGTATTATTATTTTTAGTGTTACATTATTTTGGAAAGCTTAATCCATGCGATAAATGCCCTGTTTATAAAATTGTGGTAATATGTTTATCGCTGCTTACTTTAATAGACTTGTGTGTAGTGTCTGGAGGCATAAGTAAGAGTCGTATCTAGAGGTTGCATAATAAATTTCTGGGTCGAGCTAAGTGGTATTAGGTTTTCTATTCTGAAATAAGTAGCACGTATTCTAGAAATATGCCCCGAAAACCGGCAATATTCGTTCACTATTGGTGAAATGTCGTCATCAACCCATATACGCCCACTGCTGAGCACGGGTCTCCTCTACCATTGAGAGGGTTGAGCCCATAGTCCACCACGCTGGCCTAGTGCGGGTTGGCGGACTACACACTTAAGAAATTCCTAAGAACTTTTAGGTGTGCAGGTTTTATCACGATGTTTTCCTTCACCGTTAAAGCAAGTGATAATTCAATGTGAATACACACATAACTTAGAAAAGTCAGAGGTGTATGCCTGGGGTTCGATCCCGCGACCGCCGAGATTCTCGACCGCGCGTCTAAACCTCGAGGCCATCACTGCTTTGGTGAAATGTGGGGTTTGGCAATGCCCTTCTCCGTACTCGTACGGGGAATACAGGCGTAATCTTGTATTAATGTATTTTCAGCGGCTTGATAAACTTCAAAACAGAAGAAGTTTTCCTCAAGCGGTATATGAAGGCGTATTGCCGAGCTGCGGCGTACATGGTGGGAATGTCAATGGGATACATATTCTCCACTTACAAGCCGCAGGAGTATAAAAATAAGTTATCGAAGGTGAGTGCACAAATATAATAAAACAAGTAGCAATTAAATTTGACGGCCTCAGAAGCGCCATTGATTTTAGCCTGCTATCAACTTGTGAAAAGTGAGCTGACGTGTCGATCAGTTGGAGACAAATATTTGTGTGAGGTACAAATATTTGTTTCGGGTCTGGGTGCTCGTGGGGCCAAAAAGTCTGAGTAGCTCAGACGAGACTTGAATGGTATTTTGGGTTCAGAAATGTTAATGTATGTTAGATGATTTTTTTCAATTTTGTCGAGAATTATAAGCAACAAATACTAATGTGAAAATTTTATTTATTCTTAGCATTGCTTACTTCAGAAACATTTTCATACCAATTTGATCTTTGCCAATACGCTTTGGAGGCGCTCGATCTAAGTATATTACCAAAAATATTAAAAGACAATTATGCCGTCTACCGTCACGGCACGGCTTACTGCTAAATACCCCTTCCTGATTAATTAATAAATCCTTAATTACAAAGGCATAGAATTCCGTTGTATAGTTTTTTAAATCTATTTTGTTCCACAGAGTCTCTCTATTATGGCTTTTCTGGCGAGCTTCTCGATCCTCGTGATGGTCTACCGGGCTGGAGGTCTGCTGTTCTTCAAGGAGTACAGCGTTCTAGAAGCAGCCGCGTTTGCAGCATTCAACAGGGCTATCTGGGCTGTGGGTGTGTGCGGTATCATCGCTGTTTGCGAATATGGGACATTACGTAAGTAGAGTATTCTTTACAATAGTACCTTTTGGTATTTTTTCTTCTTCATTGAGATTTTGCAGGTCTATAATACTGTCACTGTCTATAATATCATTTATATTTATTTTTCTTCATGGCTTCAGATATCAGATTTACAAACGATAAACCTTCTATCGATTTTTGTATTGTATTGTTGTCACTAAAATGTGACATCACTGCGTCTCATGGTGCGTGGATGGGTTAAAACAGAGCATCAAGTGATGACATAAAGTTATGAAGGGAAAGCTCTGTAAATCTCCGTTCGGTTCTTTGTAACAGTCCGGGTCTTAATTCTTCAGGGTTAATACTTAGTGAAACTGCTTAACTGGGTTGGGTAATGGACCACGTCCCAAGCACATCTATTAAATTCTCTATGTAACTTTCAGGACCAACTACGTTTTATTTGCACGTACTTTTTATTTGCTACCAGTACTTTGTAGATCATTTAAGATATTGATATTTAAAAGTAATGCCTCCCCTAAGCTGTGGTCCTATGCTAGTATAGTAAAGTTACCAGCAAAAAAATATTAATAAAACATTTTTTTTCCAGCGTTAATCAGCACGTTACTGAAATGGAATGTCTTCACTCCGTTTAGTCGTCTGAGCTATAGTCTGTACCTTATACACATGGCTGTGATATATTACATCATCCATGGATCTCGATCGGGCGTCAGATATGATTTCCTCATGATGGTGAGTTTTGATTAAAAAGTCGATGAATCGAATTTAGATTATTTTCAACTGATATTACTTTCTGTATTTGACACATTTGTGTCAAAATGTTTAATACAGTGGTCTTCAGTATAATATGTTATTTAATGATTTTTCGCCTTTGACACTTTTTTACGATCTACTTTGACTTTGACTTGACTTACGATCAAATCTAAGACCTAAATCTTCTTGACTGTTCTATAGTTTATAGTACCTACTTATTACTACTTAGTTCTGATATTTTCCACAATTCGGTACATTTGTCTCTATTTTTTATACGAATTTAAATTTTACCGGTAGTTTCTGTAGTTCCCGAAGTTTATCGATAGATGGCGCTAAACAGTACAATAACAATTTGACTTTACAGGTGATCCAAGGTCTAGGCATTTGGATGGCAGTGAATATACTGAGCCTCTTGCAATGGCTGTTAGTAGAGGCTCCTGTATCAAACCTCTCCGTTCATTTATTCAGCAAAAGGTTGGTATTGCGGGTTGGCTTTGAGGACGTCAGGCACATATCTCATTTTCGAGGTTTTGAGAATTCATCACACAGTTAAAGGATGATGAAAAACATGGGTTTTACTTTATTTCGCTATATTTCGCTATATATTCGAATAAGGTTGTTGTTGTTGAGGAGACTAATCTAGTCAACTATTGGTTGGAATTGATAAATTGTTTTTGTATTATGTACTTCATTTATTAAGGAATTAAGGGCTATATAAATTCGGGCTTAAATCTATAGGAAAAAAATATCACTTTGTTGTTTAAAGTTTTGTATACAGATTTCCGGGTAGTTAAACTATATTTCTTTGGTTTCAGAACAACGGCAGTGGCAAACGGAAAGGCGCACGTCAATGGAAATCACACAAACAAAATAAAATCGAGTTAGATACCAATAGCGTGGTGTAAATTTGTGTGTGTGTTTGTATGTTTGCTGCTTCATACTCCAAAAGGCTGAACCAATTTTGATGAATTTTGGTATGGAGGTAGCTGACATCCTGGACAATAGGCAGTGTTGCCGAAAAAATTGTGGTGTTCCCGTATCATTCAAAATTGTTTTTGATTGTACTGAATATTCTTAAATTACTGGACTTATTTCGATGATTTTTATATTGGAATAGACGGGACTTTAGGAAAAGAGAATGGCTAATTTTCTATATAATTGTTGACGGGTGAATCAGGGCCCAACTTAGGTTTAAATAAATTATGAAAACATGTTTTGTGTATTTATTTACCTCACACATATTACTACAGGTTCAGGCGCAGTCGAGATTCGGGTTTCAATTCCGGCCATACTCTTCTGACTTTTCGACTAAAAAATACCAATATGTTAAGACACATCAGATGAATAAGATTAGAAGGGAAATATATAAAATAAACATATTATACTAATACAAATACACCCATACAGTTACATACATACATAGTCATGACCCGACTACACTCAGTGCCGTAACTAGCCTTTTATGCACCCGGTGCGAGCCTTCAAAACTGCGCCCCTGAACGATGTTCTAACTCAGCTACCATGCATGAGATAAAACTAGATACTAGTCTGGTCATTTCTGCGCCCTGTGCCTGGGCACTGCTGGCACTGCCCTAGTTACGGTACTGCACTAGGTAACAAGTCTTGTATCGTGGGTATCAGAGACTACGAGAGACTTTTATGGTCTAACAAGCACCCAGACCCTAAACAAATATTTGTGGATCACACAGACATTTGTTCTGGAGCGGGGATCGAATTCGCAGCCTCTCGTTTCGCTAGCAGGTGTCTAGCTAACTGCGCCACGGTGCTGTCATATGTAGATACATATGATATAGATGTATATAGGTATATATGATATATATTTGTATGTACTTCTTCTATGATGTTCGGATCCCATAGGAAATACCCGCGACAATGAATATGGTAAAACGATCTATTGTTATGGCGCGATTAGCTTCATATAAGGGCAGCCTTATGACACCATTGAAATATTGTGTTGAGCACAACAGTCGCGGATTCGAACCCACTTCGCACAGACGAGTGATTTTAATTGTTACAAACGTTGTACAAGGTGAGTGTGATTTATTGTTAATCTTGTTGTTGCTGAATTGTTATTATTACATATTTTACCGATTTCGGAAAGAATAATGATTTCGCAAATAATATAATGAATAAATAAGAAATAATACGTACATGAGCAATTTATCTATACACTTTTAGACAAACGCGATTAAAAACAATTAAAAAGTTGTGATTGTTTAGGCGCGCAGTGAAGTCAATCTAGGCGGTCGTGGGTTCAAACCCCGGGCACACATCTTTGCCTTTCCCATAGCTATATGGAGGAGGCCTGCGTCTAGCAGCAGTTCTATATGTATCAGACAAGTGCAACAAGTGACGATATTAAAAGTACCGCTTCTTTACTTTTAAGGTTTACTCACCAGTCTAAAGCCTTCCTAGTGATCAAATTGAGCCGTAAGAAGAAGAAACAAGGACTAAAAATGAAACTAAACTTATCATCAATGAAATTAATAATCAAACTACTGATACTGCTGATATTATTCGTGATAATGTACCTGATATCATGTTTACTGTACAGCGCAAGATACTGGCCAGATATCTATAATTATGTTAACGCTAACATAACAATAAAACGAATCCCAACGCTATCAGAACTTAATCTGACAGAAGTCGAAGTGATATACGAGTACACTACAGACTACACTACAAGTGCTTACGACTACACTACAGACTACGTTGATGATGTTAAGGTTAAAAGGGAAGTTGTTTTGGAAGAAGTGAAAGATTACAGCGAACTTCCGACTAGAAGCGTTATAGTGGATTTCGCTTTTGATGTAGAAGAAAGCACTAAGTATGTAAAAGATGTGATTGATGAAGGAGAAGCTGCTAGGGAATCGAAATATGCAGAAGTATTTGGAAGTCCTAACATTGTTGGAGAATTGGATAAGGTAAGTCTTAAATTCGTATTTCTTTTTAAATTAAAAATATATGATATATGAAAAATAGCAGTACAAAAAAGTGTAGCTGATTTTTATTCGCTTTTTGATAATATACGCGTACGTGTTAAGTGTGTAGTCCGACAACCCGCACTAGGCCAGCGTGGTGGCCAAGGGTTAAAACCTTCTTAGTTTTAAAGGAAGGCCCGTACCTTACAGTGGGGCGTAAATGGACTAATGATGTGATAACAGAAAATATTAATGTGCGTTATCGGGCATATTACATACAAAGTAGGTACATGCTTTTAAGGAAAATACTGGTAAACACTTAATCCAGGTCTTCTAGTTCGAATCGCCTATCCTACCTATATATGACGAAGTAGATAAAATAAAATTATTTCCAGTACTTATTACACACAGTCCCTTCTGAATTTCTTCATTCCAACACTGGAATGATGACTCGACTAATCAAAACTTTGCCGGCTGAGCCTAACAAAAATATAAAAAGGGCCCCATACACGGTACGATTCGTCTGTACAATAGATCTGATGAAAATCGAGACGATGGATGCATTAAAAATGTCGCCCATACACGAAAGGACTGATCGTAACGATTCATCATTTACTTGTTTGAAGCTGTCAATTCATCGTTACGATATTCACGATTGCATGGGATTTTGTGGGAAGCAGGTTTTTGTTGCGATTTGCGACATCGTCTTCGATTAAGTAAATCGTTAACGATCACGGCACACACCATCGATTCGTGGTTGCGATCGGTTTGACGCGACGGATCGTACAGACGAATCGTACCATGTATGGAGCCCATAACAAGAACAACTGGCGATGTTGTCTCAGTAAATGAAGCTAATTGGCAAGCGCTACGGCGCTACGATACAATTAAATTATGTAACGCGATACTCTGCTTTTTGCTTCTAATTAACTTATTGCCAAGGTATACAAATTCGAATGAATCGTATAAAATTACTGTGCTTTTTCTTTTAATATACTTTTAATACAGCTTAATAAGATTAGAAGGGAAATAGATTGCCTCGTGGTCTCGCGGTACAAGTATGTGCCGTGCGATCTAGAGGTCCTGGGTTCGATTCCCGGGTCGGGCAACGTGTTATTACGTTTTTTTATTAGGAAAATCTTAGGAGCTGGACGGAGGCCCGCACTCTATAACGTGAAAATGATACATGGCGATATTTAGGGGCAGCAATGCACCTCTGCCTACCCCTTCGGGAAATACAGGCGTCAGCTATGTATGCATATATGTGGAAATAGACTGTGAAATGAAATGAAATGAAATAATATTTATTGAATCCATAAAATGTCAAATACATCACTTAGATTCAGTCATTTCAAATTTTACCACCCTGTTCGGAAGGCAGTCATCACTAGAGAAGAACGGGCAAGAAACTCTAGTGTTGCTCTTTTCCAATCAAGAGATAGCTTACAATATTATTACAAGGACTTAATTTCCCGAATTCGAGCAGCTCATTGATACAATATCAGAATTTTGTGTTGCATATTAGAACAGCATAGTCATCTTAAATGGAGAGACTGTCATCTAACCGAGTTAAAATTTCATGAATGGAAATAAGCAAATTAGGCAGACCAGTCCACACAAACAGCACCCGTTCACGAGTATGACGCATGTGCCAGCCATCGGCCTCCTCAACCATTTCATAGGGAAGTGACCGACCCGGCACACGACGCCGCCGTAAGCACAGACGTTTCAGCGAGCATGACATACCTAATTGCTTATAGATTACTAAAACAATAATTACGTACGTACAGCCATGTCCATTAAAGTAAACTCAGCCAAACCTGGGATTACAGTAACATTTTAATTATGCCCAGGCTTCGTTATCCTCCATATATTCTGATATTGTATAGTAGGCTTTGTTACATAGTTGTTTCTTAGTAGTTTCTTTAAATGTATGATACTTCAAAGCCTTAATATGACTAGGGACTTTATTGTAGAAGTGTACACAGTAACCCTTAAAAGATTTGCTGATCTTGTGGAGCCTGGTCTTATAAGTTACTAATTTATCTTTATTGCGTGTATTTCTATCATGTATGTCAGAATACTTTTTAAATTTATTAATATTCTTATGGACATACATAAGATTTGCGTGTATATATTGAGATGCTACTGTCAAAATACCAATTTCCTTAAACTTTTCTCTTAGAGAATGTCTAGAGCTAAGTGTGTATATGCATCTTATTGCTCTTTTTTGTAGTAAAAATATGGTATTTATGTCAGCGGCACCACCCCAGAGTAGAATTCCATAACTCATCAAACTATGAAAGTAAGCAAAATACACTAACTTAGCTGTATCAATGTCTGTCAACTGACGTATTTTGCTCACTGCAAAGACTGCTGCACTCAGTTTTTGAGCTAATACTGTTATGTGGGGACCCCATTGAAGTTTGGGGTCTAATGTGATTCCCAAAAACTTAGTATTATCCACAAGGCTCAGCTTATCTCCATTCATTAAAATGTTGGCATTGGGAAATTTTACATTAGGTGTTATAAACCTAATACATTTAGTTTTTTGACTATTTAATAATAGGTTATTAACATTAAACCAATGCACGATTTTAGTGAGAGTGCAGTTTACATCGTCAAGAGTGGATTGATTCCGTTTTACTTTAAATACTAAAGAAGTGTCGTCAGCAAACAGCACTACATCACAGTCGTCCCTGTGTTTTTTCGAAAAGTAGGTTTGAACCCATAACCGTCGAGATTTAAATTTGATCGTGCTTAAAACCTCGAGGCCATCACAACTACCATTTTATTTATATAATAATAATCTTAGTAGAACATAAAAACTTTCAATTCAAATATTATCATTGTGCTAGATATTACGAGCGTAGCCTTCAAACAGATAATATGCTCATTACACAATATTTTACGTCATAAGTCGTGAGTGATAAGTGTAACTCATGATCACTCAGAATAAGGTTAATTGTCCTGAGAATCTTGATTGGCAGCTGAACAGAGGCAACTTAAAATCATTTCATCATTCTCCTGCCCTGATCCCAATTCTTTTTTGGGGTCGGCGCAGCTTGTTTTGTCCTTCCTTCCTGTGTGGAAGGACAAAACATGCTGCATAACAGTTTTAGCAGATGTTTTACGGCCGGCCGCCTGCCTGACGCCAACCCTCCTTGGGAATTTCTATGTTTTAAAGGGAATGGTGTGGGGATAGCGTGTGTTTGGGTACAGGATATTGAGGGAAAGGATATTTGGCCTGATGGTAAGGATGCTACAGTCCCGGATAAGGAAGTATTAGGAGACTGTAACAGCTCGGGGGGCCGAGCTCGCGTACTCGTAGCCCTGTTCCATGACTGGCTAGATCAATGGAAAAGGCATCCCCTGACCATTAACTTAAAATATTTACACAAAAACCATAGTAAAATTGCGATCTTTTGAAGCATAAACGGTTAAAAATGCATATTTTTTATATAAATGCTGTGTTTTTCTTTGTTCATTCATTTATGTTCTTAAAAGGGAAGGTTGAGGTAATTATGTTTCACATGCGTTAGTTCAAGTCCTGTATAATTAAGCGAACACCAATTTTTGATTCTATGATGATTCTATCTCTTAGATTTTATAAGGAGTATAAAAAGACAGGGTAAAAGAGAAACTGTTAATACTTATGGTGATAAACATATTTTTAACTGTCTGTTTGTCATCACCGTACCTATCACCTGTCTCAAGTTTCGATCACAGTCTGTACAATTAAGACTGGCATTTGAATCAAATAAAATACTAAAAATAAAACGTTTTTTTTCACTCGTTAGGCTTTTCAAAGACCAAACGCAAAAGTTCCGATACAACGCGTAATTACTGCCGTTTCACTAATTGGTCACTGGCAACGTTTAAGCGATCTACGGATTTCCTACTCCTTTAACGATGCCCCAAGTTGTAAGGGTTCCGATTATTTTACTCAATTTTATTGTCATAAAAAGTTCTAGGAGATAGGGCTGAGTTTATGTCTGTGTTTTACAGAACAATTGAATAAGACTAGAAAGGAAATGTCAGCATGTTAAGCGTGCCGAACCTACGATTAACTACCATTTGTTTGACACACACGCTTCAAAACGTTCCTAAATGTGTGACAACCGATATCAGCCAATCATTTTTGCTTGAAATTTTGATAGTAAATTGTGTCCTCATAAGAAATACTTTCTATTCCCCTTGTAATGATTCAGCTGTCCCGTAAAACGATAAGAAAACGAATAAGTCACACTATCGTTATCATCAGCCCATATACGTCCCACTGCTGGGCTTGAGCCAGCTCTCCTATTGAGAGGGTTTAGGCCTTAGTCCACCACGCTGGCCTAGTGCGGGTTTGTGGACTACACACCAAAAAAAAATAGCTGTGATGGGCTCGAGATTTAGGCGCGCGGTCGAAAATCTTAATTAAACTTGACTCATAAATAATGACTTTTCGAAGTTATGTGTACGTATAAGTATTTACTATGAATTATCACTTCCTTTAACGGTGAAGGAGAACATCGTTATGAAATCTACATACCTAAAAGTTGTTAGTAATAAGTGACATAAACCATAAACAAAATTGACGGTTACACATAGCCCTCTATCATAACTTACATAACCTTTACTTCGACAAACATGTAATGTCACATGGCATTTCTTACATTACGCAGTCTGACGATACGTTAACAAATAGCAAAATACTGTGCAATTATTCCATTTAGATTTTGGTATTTGAATGACCATTATATTTTAATTGTTCTCCGCGGTCAATCGCTGTGGACGTAGTAAAGTTTGCAGTGGTTCAAATACAATCTATTGAAATTGTATACATAACATCACGCCTGTATTCTCCTAAGGGGTGGGCAGAGATGCATTTCAGTACCCATATTTAGGTAATTTAATGCGTTCATATATGAACCATATTTTAGAACTTTTAATTGAGTGCGTCAGTTTCAATGAGGTATAAAATAAAATCATCATAATTATCGCTTTTGCCAGTTCTCTGTTTTTGTTTGCTTGTAATAGGTAGGGAGTTTTTAATTGGTAATGGAATATAACCACAACAATTTTCCTAACACAGGATTAGAAGCTGAGTCTTATCAATTTTTGGCATGAATTGCTAATAGCAAATGAATATTTCATTGTCGGGTTAGAACCTAGGGGCTATAGTTAAGTCAAAATCAAATCATTTTTATTCAAATTGACTATTACAAGTAGTTTTGAATCGTCTTTTTATCGCCATTTTTAATAGTATTTTTTAAAACTAGAAAATTGTCTGACACAGGAAACGACCGCAGAACCTTCATAGGTAAAATTAATGGTGATATTAATTATAACGATACTATATAGGCTTTTTAACAGTCGAATCTGTATAATGTTGAACCTGCTACCAGCGTCACGCAAATCCAATTCACATATAATTGAGCCATCGCTCACCTCAAATAAATATTAAGGTAACTCTTTGTCTTACTGTTCTACCGCACTGTAACAACATGAGGTCATCAAAACTTAAGATTATATCAGCAAACACTCGACTATCAACTGTGAAGTAATAGCAATAGGATTGAAATTAAATGTGTCTGCGTTACCTGTGTTTTGTATCAAAATATATATTTTTTATTTACAAACAGTCAGACAGACTCGAGCGGTCTTGAAAAGATGTACAGCGTTGTGATATTTTTGTTAATAACCTTTTCAAATGTCGACTCGGCAAGAAATTGTACATATATTTCGTGCATCGCTGATTTTTTCCAAGCTTTTTTTTCTAACGAAGACACGATTTTAAATCCAAATCACGGTGAAGTGAAAGAAATAAAAGTGGGTGAATTGCAAAATATATTTAGCGATCTAACTGAATTGATTGAAAGGCAAAAACCTAAGAAAAGTAATGGAGTGCTCAAAGATTACGGAAAGACCCAAGTTTTTGTTAAGTATGTCACTTTTGATAACACAGATTCAAGTAAAACTGAAAGTAACGATCAGGTAATAACTGTTCGTAATATGAAAAATAATACAGTAGTTAAAGAATTGAAACCAAATAGTTCTGACGCTTCAAATAAATTGGACAAAGCTTTAAGCACTCAATCAAGTAATAAAACCAAAATGAGTATTCCTCAGACTTCAAAACCCGAAACAGATTTAGATATAGAAATAATAAGCGAACAGCAGAAGAAAAGTAAAGAAATATTAGAAATGATAAAATTGAACTCAGAAAATTTTGAACAATCCCTTGGTGATTTGAGGACGAATGAGATTTACGAAGATATTGACTTTGTATATGTAGACGATTATAATTCAACGGACTATCCTATAGTAGATTATATAGATATATACAAAGACACTACTAATGAGGAGATTTTTTTTATTCCAACCGAGGCTGCTGTTTCTGAAGTTATTCAAAATGAAGAAGTAAATTTCGTTGAGGTGAAGGACTTTGCCAATGAAACTGTAAGTCAATTCATTACTGACCATTTAGTTGCACTTATGGCTACTTATATAACCTGATTTTCAATGTCTGAACTCGTAAGACAAAAAATCGAATTAACTTTACTCATTAAGTTTAATTAAGACAAGTTAATTGGAAACAGGTTGGTCATTTTAAAAATAAAAATACCTAAAATCTAGTAACATTTAAAGATGGGGTATGCTAGAATGAATATGTTGTAAAAATCACTAAAATTCATTGTAAATAGAGTTGGAAGTTCATTTTTGAAACACTTTTAGACACTTTTAGCTTAGTGTTTTTTTTTTTTTTTAATTAGGCGGAAGCTATGATTCCGAAGTAAAAGGATAAATAAAATGCTTATTTACATCATCAATATTAAAGCGGCGTGGCTAGACACACAGCAAAGAGTTTTTATCAGGCCGCTAAAATAAGAAAATAATTGCCATAGACATTTCAATAATTTATTTACAAAAAAATCAACTGCCTAATCCTCGTTCAGTAAAAAAATATTTTGAATACTAACCGACTGGAAATTTCGGGATCAATAAAAATCGTTCGTATGGTCGCGTGGAACACCCATATATTCTTTCTAAACCCGCGAAAGTTATTAAAAAGATTGCGCAGTCGAACCCATACATCAACCCACACAATGTGGGATGGTTTTTCACGCGTGCTAGAATGTGTTTTGTGGGATGATTGATTGCCTGTATGTCGACTGTCCACTTTAAAACTGATGCTTTTGGGGTTCCGCATGTCACGTACAAAGCAGTGAGGCCTCGAGCGGCCTCGAGGTTTACGGTGACGGTTCGAACCCCAGGCACACACCTCTGACTTTTCGAAGTTATGTGTGTATTTACATTGAATTATCACTTGCTTTAACGGTGAAGGAAAACATCGTTTGACAACCAGCTCAGGTGTGCTTATCAGGTATTATATCTGCCACTGTTGGGCACGAGCCTGCTAAACAACTGCGAGGCCTTAGTCCTTCTGGTCTAGTGCGCATTGGCGAACTAGTTACATAAGAATTTTCCCTCTCAAGACTTTTCTATTATGTCGTTATTTTGGTATTCATTTAAATAATTTGCATGTCATTATGCACCGTTGTACGGTTGTTTATACAAAGATAGCAATGCGGCCGGATACGAATATCCGATTACATATTTTTTTAAATATTTGCGGAACCCTTGCGTCGAATTTATATCGGTTTCATCCAGATCCGTTTGATAAAATGACTGGCGAACTTTGTGGTTCAACGCTGCAATAACTACTGAAATGAAAAAGGTGGAAAGCTGTTTTTTGACAGTTCTATATGTTGGAGCATTGCCTTTTTGGTCTCGTAGATTTAGTGTGAGACAGAGTTTTGGAAAATTAATAAGATAGTGTAGCATTATTACGTATTTATATAAGAAAATTCTCAATCTTAACTTTAAGAATAGACTTCACGCAAATGACTTTAATGTAGAAAATTTGGCTATAAAATTCCATTTCAATTATACAAGAATAGCAAATTATATTGCTAAGTAAATTACATCTTACAGTCGCGTACACAGTTCTAACCCTAGACAAAAATACATGTCCTGTGTCGTGGAATCAGACACTACGAGAGACTTTTCGTTTGCACAAACGCCGAGACCTGAAACATTTTTTGTGGATTAAACATTTATCTTTTTGTGACGAATGAACCTGCGGTCCCTAACCTCTCAAGATTAATAGCTAGATAATATCCAGCCAAACGCGTCACGGAGTTCTTAAATTTTACAATAATTCCTTAACATTCTTCAACTATTCAACATCAAATTTACTCAGGAACTGATACAAACAAGAGAAACATAGGAACTACAATACATACGGAAATGAGCTTGACTGTAAAATTTGATCATGTAATATCAAAAACAGATTTGACCCTTCCGAATTTATCTAAACTCAGGAACTGCTGGTTCGAATTCTTCATCAACCCATATACGCCCACTGCTGAGCACGGGTCTCCTCTACCATTGAGGGTTTCTGGTTCGAATTAAAGAATACTTTTGTTTTGAATAATCCATTTATGAAGAAAGGTTATAGAGCATATACAGGATGTACTCAGACCGTGATCGGAAACGAAGGCAGGCGATATACAAGGTCATTACAAACCCCCTGGCTTTAAAGTAAATCCCGACAAAAAATAATAATTTTGACGTTTTCCATACAAACCGCATACATTTATTAACGATGGTTGTATGGAAAACGACAAAAATTTTATCTCTTGTCAGGATTTTCTTTAACACCAGGGGTTTTGTAATCACCTTGGCTATTACCCACCTTAGTTTTCGATAACGGTCTAAATACACCCTGTATATCACGCTAAATCCATAAGGAGCGAAACAGCAATAAAAAAAAAACACGAGCTTAAAGATTCTTTTAAAATCAAAATTTTCTTATACGGAGAAGTTCGCATATGTTAGTGAGATTAATAGTATTAAATAAACAAAAGAAAAGAACATAAAAAATATTCCTGACCTATTTCCGTTAATCTGACAACGCGGCTATCAATCACAGGTCTGCGGTTCGAGGTCGTGTTTCGGAACAAAATGGTACGGATGCGGTAGTCGCGTCAATTAGATAGCCATTGTGATACGTACTTGGCAATGGTGTATTAAACTTGTACTATTTTGGCATTCAAATATTTTGAATAAACAACTGATCTGTAAGGTGGTCTCGCGGAACAAATATGTACTTTGCGTCCTAGATGTCCCGTTAGGCGAAGTGTTACTTTGATTTTCTATTAGAAAATTACCTAGGAAGGAAATTAGGGCAACAAGCTCGCCTCCTAATACGCGTAACTGATACATACCTGGTGAACTGGGTGCAGACATGCGCCTCTGCCTACTCTTTCGAGTATTATAGCCGTGAGGTTATGTATGTTTGTATAATAAAAAACACAAATTATTCCATAAAAAAACAAAAGAACATAAAAACAATTAAGTAATAGTCTTAAAAGAACAGAGTTTTTTCGCAGACTCAGTCCCTTGTATGCATTTTCACGAATCATATTTTATTTGTTAGTTTCCTAGTTGTTTTCGTAGCTCGCGGACTCGTCTCAATCAGAGTCAGGTTCGCGAGAACGCGCCGTAATTATCAAGAAAAACACGCTTTGTGTCTTCCTTGATGTCGACAATTAGAAATAGATTATCTCCATCAACTACATACGTATTTAAGGATTTATCTATGGTTCTTTTGTTGTTTGAATTACCTACTTTATTTATTTACTTGTTTATTATGCTTCATTGTATGCCAGGTAAAGAGAGACATCATTGATATTAGTAACGACTCAATAAGGTAGCGTCACAAATAGCGGCCTTATCGCTATCGGCGATTTTTTTTGAGCTAACCTTTAGATGGGCTGGAGAGATTAGAAACATAGAACTATTTTAATGTCTTAGTTAAATATAACAACCGTATCCTTGAAGAGGTTAGGGGAAATGAATTAGTTTGTAATTGATACTCTTTTACCGATTTATTTAGGGTCGTATTATCGACAATTTAAAAAATAAATTAAAAATATTTCCAGTTCAAAAAACAAAAAAGGTTTTAATAAAACGTGGTTCCTTTTTTAAAATACCTACACGCCACTCGGGCTTTAATCGCGGCAATTGTTTATTCACAACCATAAACAGCAATCCGAAATGGCGGGAAATTAGAATTTTTAATTTTAATATGAGCCTTCGTTGGTGTCCGTGAATTATGAACGGCGCGAGGGGAAAATATGGGATTTTTTAAATTTTTATTACAGCCTAAAATAATGAGGAGTAACGCTTTGCCAAATTTGGAGGCGTGATTACTGAAACAATGTAGGGAAGGCCAAATTTTATGTTCGAAATGGCGGGTGTAATCTTTTTCACATTTCCCGCGGTTTTTTTCAGCGTGTTATACAAAAATGTCTCAGCACAAAAGTGAAATTATAGGTGACAAAATGACAGAATGTTAACACTGTCTATATTAGTATGTTTGCTAATGTATTGGCGTGTTCGGTAGGCTTAGAGTTTGACGCCCAGTTGACTCCGTAGTGAAGAACCTATGTTCTTTAGAAACTTATCATAATCGTGGAATATTGTATTGCGAAATATAACGTCGGTCTTATAAATAGTATGTTAAATTTGAGGCACATTGACGTTTTAAAAAAACCGACAAAATATTTTAAAGAATACGCTCCCCAAATTAACACATACTTTTAATTACTTAAGACACCTCACAAAAATCGTCATTATATTATTATTTTTTAACGTCAATTTATTTCTAATAAATATTTTCAACTTTCAGGCAGCTCTTAAAGAAGATGTTGCTGACGAAAAAGACTTGCTTGATATCGTACCTTGGATTGCGACGATATTTATGAAGAATGAAACGCAGAGCAGTCAATTCGACTACTACTGCGATGGAGCGTTGCTGTCAAAGAATACTGTGTTGACTAGTAAGAAGCATTGGTGATTCTTAGTAGTAATTGGTTAGGGCGAACAGCAATTAGCGCTTTCTTGGGGAGGTCGACGTTCAGCAGTGGACGGTGATTGACTGAGAATAGTTGTTAGGACACACGGACCATAGAAATGACGGCGTATGAGACGAAATATTTATTGCAATAACAATATAATAATTGTAGTGGTGGCCTCGAGGTTTCGGCGTGCGGTCGAGAATCTCGGCGGTCGCGGGTTTAAAATCCAAGCGCTTCTGACTTTCTAAACTTATGTGTGTAATCACAACAGATCATTGATTACTTTAAGAAAGTATCGTTAACTGCACGCCCAAAAGTGTTAAGGATTTTCTTAGGCGTGTAGTTCATAACCCGCACTAAACCAGAGTAACTAACGCCTAAACTCTGCCAGCTAGGAAGGAGGCCTGTTTCCAGCATTAGAACATACATGGGCATTATAAAAAGTCTTTGACCAATAGTTTACCTCTTCTTTAGCACCTTATTAATTTGACAAGCCTTTATCAGTATCAGAATATCCTATAAGACATCACTAAGCATAGAACAAAAAAATACTAAAAGCAAACCAGTAAATACAAATAATATATTTTTATAAGAATTTCCGACACGATCGACTTCTTAAAATCAAATGATTTCCTGCGAACGCCAACGTTTTTTACACTTACAAAGACGTCGAGATTTCTCGCAGATATTTCCAAATATGTCTGGCAAACGGGAATGATTAAAAAGAAGTGAAAGACAATTGTTTGACACCTAGCAATCGCAGCGCGCGTCTCGACGGAATTAAAATTATGTCAAAGGGAAGATTTCTCGCACCGGCTTAGGGATCAGTGGAATAGGAACTTTTTAATGATTCTATATTTATAACACCTTTGAACCTAGAAGGAAGTATGTTAATTGCCATATCAGTCAGTCAGTTAGTTATATGGACATATTTTAGTTACTGGTGTGATATTCTCATCATCAGCTCATGAACGTTCCATTGCTGGGCACTTAAAATTTAAACAAATATTAAGGGCTGCTATTGGTACAAGCAACCCGAATTACTTCCGACCCCGAATTAATCGTAGGTTCCGCCCGCTTGGCATGCTCACATTTAATTTACTTTCTATTCTTATTCAACTGTTTTGTGGTAAGCGTAAGTTTTGCTATGTAAGCAGAGCATATAGTAGTGAATTCTATATCTAAATTAACACACTTTTACCGACTTACATTGCGTCTTATTAAACACATGTGTTGAATCATCACTTGCTTTAACGGTGAAGGAAAATATCGTGATGAAACCTGCACACCTAAGAGTTCTTAGGAATTTCTTAGTGTGTAGTCCGCCAACCCCCACTAGGCCAGCGTGGTGGACTATGGCCTAAACCCTCTCAATGGTAGAGGAGACCCGTGCTCAGCAGTGAGCGAAAATGGTTGATGAAGAAGAAGAAGAAGAAGAAGAAGAAGAAGAAGAAGAAACACCTGTATATTCATAATAACACTAAAACATTTTACTGTAATTATATTCAAAACATCTAGATACGGTTCAGTGCATTTATGCACTTGCAAATGCTAATTTACATAAGTTTCGTAAAGACATGTAATTTTTACTTAATTATACTGGTATGTATGATTGCTAAGACAAGGTGGAGATAATCTGTACCCACTTTTCGAAAGTAATGTTTTTTTTAGCTTCAAGTGTGACTACTTAAAATAGTATTATAAAATGATATTCTATGTGTAAATAGACCGTGATTGAAAACTAAAAGAACTAAGTAACATTAAAGTAACATTACCGTTAAAATAAAATCCAAAAAAAGTATTTTCCAAATCACATGTACTTGGTACTTATGGTAGTTAATAAAAGGCATTTCTTTTTTAAATTTAATTTCGGAATTTTTATCGCCAGTGTGAGTGAGTCAACGGGAAGTGGAATAAATTGACGCAGATTATTGAGAAGTCTTAGGTTTGATTCTTAGTTTGGAAATATGCACTTAATTGTACAGAGCCTTAAAATGTGTCCGGCGAAGAGATAAAAGGCTGACTACCATAACCGTAAGAATTCAATATTCTGAAATGAAATCATATTTATTGAATCTGTAAAATATAAATTACCCTGTTCGGAAGAGATCACTACAGAAGAACGGGCAAGAAACTCTAGTGTTGCTCTTTTCCAATTAAGAGATAGTTTACAATATTGGTACAAAGACAACTCTCATGTTCAACACCTCCCGTTGTAACAAATTATTTCGAGAGATGGCGCTTTTTAATTTGTTATAAACCTGATTCGTGGTATCAAGAGTGTGCCTGGAGTTTGAACCGGCGACTGTCGGGATTCTTGACCGCCCACCTAAATTTCAAGGCGATCACTACTAAATATTAGCATGAACAAATCGACCCTATACGGCGGGTATAGGCGCAACCGACAAAATCAAAATTTACAGGAAAAGTATCTTTTAAATATTTTTAAACAGATATGTGCCAGTAATTTAAAATTTGACGTACATTTATATTTTTTCGACATTTACATAGGTATATAATTAAAAAAAAACACATCGGCAGGGATAGGTTCGTTAAGGCTTAAAATAGTAGTTTCGATAAAAAACGTATTTTCGACAAAAGTGTCGCTTACGATAATTTGGCGGTAATGGCTCGAAATATTTCAAATCACGGAACCGTCTAAGCTACGCACAACGCACCCTTATTTTTTCATCCCCGTCGCGGAGGCAGCTGGCATACTAATTCGATTACTCCCCCACTTCCGCCCCCTGTCTCCGGCTAACGACATTTCCGGTTGCATGATAATTATTTATCAGCACGTAAGTTTTACATTTATACAAGGAAATGTAGAAAAATGTTTTGTAGATCAAAATGGTGGGAATAGAAGCCCAAAACCGTTAGAGGTTAATTGTGTATTGTGAAGTCTAGTTTATTATTGATTGTTGTGGCGTCTGGACATTGTATCTTCGAAATGGTGATTCTAAGGAAATAAAGGGTAGTTATAATTTTTATAGATAATTATATGATGAAAGATTATTGTCTCTCTTCGATCCCCGTACCAACACTGATGCTTTTGTGAGACAAACATTTGATTTGGGTCTGACCGTTTGTGAGATCGAAATGCCGTTCGTAGTTTTTTGGTACAACACAATAATTTTATCTTAAAGTGGGGTCAGAATTGTGTACGTGACTGTTGAGTATCATCATCATCATCATCATCAGCCTTTATTCGTCCACTGCTGGACTGTTGAGTATATTTACCATTATTACTACATCCGTACGTACTCCATACGTTATTTATCCGTGGTGCGCTAGTTAATTGCGTCAAATTTTTGGTAATTGTAATTGTCTTTCTTTATGTGAGGTTAAACCTCATAGCTCAATATTTTGTCACCCGCTTTGCTGTGGAGGGAAGTGGACAACTCTTTGTTTTTCCAACTCCTCCTTTACATTGTTTTTCTGATTAACTTCGTTGCGGGATTATGACAATTTAGGTCCCCTTAGATTCGCTGAGCTTCATTGCTCGGCGCCAATACTGTGCGTGCCGCTGTTGATCCTGGAATACAGGAGTTGCAGTGGCGGGTGTGTGGTGGGATAGGGACAAATTATTACTACATTTCAGTATCCAATTGAAATTAAATACCTTTTTTTACAGCTGCAAGGTGCGTAAAAACTGCAAATTCAACGAGAAAACCTGAAGACGTATTCGTAGTGGTCGGAAAAAAAGGTTTAGGCGGAACGGGGCCGAATGAAAAAGCGCACAGAGTGAGTACTTAATGTTAATTAGCTAAACATAGGGCTGGCTTTTTCAACCTATAAAGCCCTTTGAGCAAATTGTGTGCTAAGATTTCTTGTAAAAAAGAAGTTGAAATGTATTCGAAATTTTTCTTGCATACACTTAGTCTTGTAGCCGTAAAAGGGTTTATTTCTGCATTTTTTCTTCAGTTGCTCAGACAAGCGTAAGAGCGAGGCTATAGCAATCTTTTGGGTATATTGCTGTACTCCGGATATTTAGTATCGATTTTCTTATACATATAAACATTTCATAACATTCATGTTCTTCTCGAGAATTGAAACAAGAGTTTCTTAATACTAACGAAGTAGTCTTTAATATTACAACTTTATACTATGGGACAATAAACCAAAAAATACTTTTAGACTGGAAATGGAAGTTTGAACAATGGAAGACTGTACTTGGTGAATTATATAGTAGATGTCATGTCTTTATTCTTGTAAAGGAGGCCTATACCCTGCAGTGAGACGTGTAAGGCCTGATGATGACGATGACATGTTTAGTTCATCTGTGACCTTTGTCGTTGCATTAAAAATACCTCATTCAGTCTTACTAGACTTTGGCATCCCCAATAGGTCTTCTCAATCATTAGACTACGGCATAGCTCTACTAATCTAGACTAATATTATAAAGCTGAAGAGTTTGTTTGTTTGTTTGTTTGAACGCTAGGATCCCAGGAACTACAGGTCCGATTTGAAAAATTCTTTCACTGTTAGATAGCACATTTATCGAGGAAGGTTATAGGCTATATAACATCACGCTGCGACCAATAGGAGCGGTGCAGCAATAAAAAATCTTTCAAAATCGGGAACATTTTTTCCTTTTTGTGAGCTTCCGCTGCGTGCGCTGGAGACACGGTTAAAGTTTCGCTAAAATAATATATGAGCTAGTTTTAAAATAATTTTACTTATGTTGCAGATAACAAAAATAATTCCACATGAAAACTTTACCGACGAACTGAAGATCGAGAATGATTTAGGGATACTTGTGTTGGAGGATTCGGTTGAGTTCAATGATGATGTGCAACCAGCTAACGTAAGCAGGGATATGGACTTCGATGCCAGTTTTGAGAAGTCTGCTGTGAGTTATTGTTACCTATGTCAACTTATGTTTAATTTCTACGCAGTGGGTGTACTTACTAAAAAACATAGGGTTTTTTTAAAGGCAGTTCGCCTTTGGAAGTTTTGAAAAATAATCATAAAGCTTAACATATTTATTTTACGAAAGCAATTTGACGTATGATTGAGATATATTTACCCAAGAAATTCTCAAAAAATTAGGTGTGCATGTTGCCTCCCGATGATAATTTCATCGTTAAAGTAGGTACTTGATTATTCATGGTCACCATTGCTTTGATGTCAAATGGAGGTGTTGAATTTTTTTACAAATTTTCAATCGGGTTCAGCTCTCCTTTCTAAGAAGTTTATTGTTGGTTGTTACAAATCTTATATCCTAAAAATTCTTATTTTTTTTATTTGATTCGATATTCGTTCTGGAATCGAATCACAGAAAAAGATTAACCATGTATTACCTTTCCAGACAACAGCTTGGGCGTTTACTGGAGATTTAGCATTCGTGTTTTTCGACAAAGTACAAAACAAGACATGCCCACAAGAAGATTACGTGGAGAACACAATATGTGCTACTTATGGAAACAGTAAGATTAAAACTCTTATTTGGACTCGCAGTAGAGCTTAGGATTTGATCTTATGTCTCCGGAATCTTTTCCGGGTCAAGCAAAGTGTGATCGAGTTTTTCTATTAGTACATTCTCTGTAGGAGGGCGAATGGTAGTAAAGTAATTAAGAAATGGCGATAAGTTTGTCTTTCAATACTTCCAAAATATTAAATATTCCAAATCATACTACCCTATCTGAAAACCAAACCTTAAGATTACATTTAAGACACATCTCTGCAACACTATAAACATCTATACCATTAAAATATTTCTTTCCAGAAGTCCCTCTATGCCCAAGCTACGGAGGTCTATTCGTAGTGAAACTAGACCAGTGGTACCTCCAAGGCATCATGTATGCAGACCCCATGGAAAAGGGTCTCTGCTTCAGCAAAGATGTGACCTACACTAGCTTGAAGAACTATCTAGAATGGATTGATGATATCAATAAAAACTTCTAGGAATGTTGGTGTTTTATTTTGCATTTTTGTATAATGATAAATAAATAAATACACCCAACAGTCACATACATAGTCTTGACCCCACACTAAGATACGAGTCTTGTGTCGTGGGCATCAGAAACTACGAGAGACTTTTCGGTCTCACAAACACCCAGACCCGAAACAAATATTTGTGGATCACACAAACATTTGTCTCGGTGCGGGGATCGAACCCGCGGCCGCTCGTTTCGCAAGCTGGTGTCAAACCAACTGCGCCACGGGGCTGTCAATGATGAATGTTTGCCGTACAATTTAAGAGATCCCTGGTTCGATCACCAAGCGAACGATGTTGGGTTTTTTCATTACAAAATTACCAATACCAATTTTGCTGAAAAAATAATAGAGATTTTTCGGACACATACATCGCCCTATGCGCAGAATAAAGTTGTATGTGCTTTTGCACAACTTCTCTTTCTCAGCGATTTAAACTTAATTGGGCACAAAATTATCAGTAACTTTTTTTGTTCTTCAAACAACAACAAAAATTATGATTATTATTACTTCACTAGTGCAATATATAAAGAAGTTTTATAAACATAAAAAGTACTTTAGTGTTATAGTCATAAGTAACCTTATTCTATGCATAGGTCGACATACTCGTATGTAGGTTTATTACCACACTCTTCGTTGCTACTAATATTTTTACAAAGAACAACCAGCACTTTGTTCGACCCGAGAATCGAATCTGGGACCTCTCTATTACCGTCGGGCACTTTTCCCACAGTGCAATTTAGACAGGTTTAATAGATTATTATTTTAGTGTCACGCCCCACTATAATTTTATGCAATCAATTTCAACTATGACGTGCAAAAATTATATCAGGAAAAACCCGTGGCTTTGTTCGTTTTGTAATGATTCCAAGAAAATTATGTAGGTAAACAGAATTATATAATTTTACTATAGTACGGTACGATCTTCGATGTAATGACCTACACTCATTGATATGACGTGTTTCTGACAGATTGTAATTATAATGATTTTAATCATTCACATAACATCTTGCACAAGCAGTGATGGCCTCGAAGTATAGGTAGAAGATCGAAATTCTCAGCGGTCACAGGTTCAAATCTAGGCATACACATCTGACCTTTCCAGTTTATGTGTGTATTCACAATGAATTATCACTTGCTTTAACGGCGAAGGAAAACATCGTGATAAAAAGCACACCTAAAAAGTTTTTAGGCCTTTATTAGGTGCGTAGTCCACCAACCAATAATAGGCCAGCGTGGTGGACTAAGGCCTCAGCGATCTCAACGATAGAGGGGGCCCGTGCCCAGCAGTGGGAAGTACATGAGGGCTGACGACGTTGATTATTCCGTTTGGCGTTAGTTAGTATTGCTCTTTATGTTTCCGAGTTGCCACCTTTTTATGTAGTTGGCATTATTGTAATTACGCTATACTAAAAAAATACTAAAAGCACTGCCCGACCCAGAAATAGATATACTAAATGTATCATAGAAGCTGATACTCCATTTAGACTTCAATTCGGGACCTCAAAATAAGCATATACTTTTACCGTGAGACCACAAGTCTTCCTTATTGATGTCACATTTCCGTATTATAATTCTGCAACTACAATGCTCTAAGATACGTATGAGGTATGTCCTCATCCATTAAATTGTGTCACGCCACGTCCTTATTGCGTTCAGTATGGTTATTGATCACCTGTACTTCCTATGTTCACTGGATTTATTACTACAATTGATTAGGCATATGAAATTAAAGGTCTGATCTAGTATATGTACTTATGTGTGATTTAAAAATATTTTGATAGATAAATTTTCTGGTTTCTGATAACCACGATAGAAGATTTAAAACGTACTCTTTGAAGACGGAACATTTCTGTAAATTAATAAATATCTGAATTATTAATTTCTTATATCATATTTAAAATGAAATTAATTAGTGCTTTATATGTATTTTAAAAGGAATTATGACTAGTCGAATAATTTTCAAAAAAAAAATACTATAGTTTATAAAAGATACTACACTTTGACTAATTTTGAGTTACAAAATTTCCATAAAATTATGACGTGTCAGGGCAGAACTACGTCTGAACTGTAAATAAATTGGTATTTATATGTAACTAATTATCGTCTTAGATATGCAAAATCTCTATATATTACTATACTACACGTGCATAGGCTAAAACGCAATTAGTATTATCAAATATAACATTCGATTCGGTCAGATCAACATTGATCGACTTCACATATTTTAATCTATACTATAATATTTTATTAGGTTACTAATATTATAAAAAAAAAACTGATGGTACGGATGGTACGGTCAATAATCTTGGCGGTTGCGAATTCAAAATTTAGGCACACACCTCTGACTTTTCGAACTTATGTGTGTATTCACATTGAATTATCACTTGCTTTAACGGTAAAGGAAAACATCGTGACTAAACCTAGCATCAACCCGCACTAGGCCAGCGTGGTGGACTTAGGCCTAAATCTCTCAATGGTAGAGGCTCGTGTCCAGCAGTGGGACGTATATGGACTGATTATGGTGATGAATATTTTATATACTACTAACACCACAAAAGTCGAAGAACAAAAGAGGCCGACCGGTTTATTAAATTACAACAACCCTTGCAACACCAGCGTGGTATTATTAACCCCAATCAATAAATATAGGGTGGAAATGAATGGTTCAATCAGCAGTATTCATATTCCTTATTAGGTGTGGAATTGTTATTCATAATACCGTGCCATTTAGTATCATGCTATAATATATGGATGGGGAGCCACATGCGCATACAAAACACTTCGCATTTCATTAATTCATCATTCGATCGACTACGTCAATAAAGCGAGTAGACGGGCTATTGAGCTGCGATTTAAAGTCGTGTCGGGCGATTTTTTAGTCGGAGGATTTTACAGTAAAACTGACAGTAAATGATATTAAATTGGGTAGGATAAATCAAACTGACAGTACCTTTGATGTTATAAAAAGAATCCTTTCCAAATTTAAAAGGAATAACAAACAAAACAAACAAACATACCTCACGCCTATATTCCCCGAAGGGGTAGGCAGAGATGCATTTCTGCGTTTTTCGGGCACATTTCTAGACTCCGTGCTGCTACTGAGAATTTCCTAATGGAAAAACCCAATAACACTTTGCCCGACCCGGGAATCGAACCCAGGACCTCTAGACCGCACGGCACATACTTGTACCGCAAGGCCACGAAGCAGTTAAGTGGAACACGAAGTGGGTAAAAGGAATATGAGGATGAGCAACTAAATGTCACGTAGATTCAAAATTTTTTTGAGGTATAGCTAGAAAATGCTGTAAGTGCAATCTGTTTTTGTGCTTTTATAATACTCGTATATCCCATTTTACAAAATCGTCTCAAAAGAATTGAAGGATACTTTTAACCAGAAATGAATGAAATTTGCCAATACATGGCGTTCAAAACATAAACACCAAATCAGTTCGCATAACAACATCATGACATCACATAGCGACTTAAAATCGCCCGTCAACCAACCATTCGGGGCGTAACAAAGCAATCAGTGCGTAATACCGACCGGTTTAAAAACAATAGCGTCTCCTCAGTACCTCCGTGTCCGAGCATCATGCACCATGTGGTGGCGCTACCTGACCTTCTGCATCCTCGTGACCCTGATCTTATTCATCGTAGCCAGCTGCATCCAAGGTCGGCCGGCAATCCACCTCTTCTTCCACCGCTGCTGCACCGAAGACATAGAGAACGACCAAGTAATCTTCGAGAATTTGGGAGACAACTTCCTGAGAGAAAGATTGGTGGGAGATCGCAGCATGTTTGAGAACCAGACCTCTGAAGAGTTTGTGGTATGGAACGTCCACGACCCAGGGACGAGGAATTGGACTGAAGTTGACGCTGAGAGTACCACTGACGGTTATATGTGAAGTTGGAATGTGTTTGCCGATGTAATGCGGCAGTGGATGTGAAAATGCGAATGGTGTCTAATTTGAACCATGGTGTGAGATGTACTGGACCAAAGAATAAATAGAAGAGACTGGACGTTTCAGTATTTTTAGAAGACTGATGACTTTAGTGTTGAATTTTTTGTGTATATATTATTGTGAGTCTTTAATTAAATTTAAGCGATATCGTTTAGTGTTTTTTTATTTAAGATAAATTAAGGATAAGATATATTAATTTGACTGCGTCAGTTTCTTGATATTCCTATACTTTCACGACTAACTAACAACTGCGCATTCAATGGTTTGCACGTCATCGTCCAAATAGAGCCTATTCCTCGTCACTTGATTTTCTCAATCCGACAGTGAACTTTTAAACCTATGAATAGGATGAATGGAACATTTTGCAAGATCTACTTTTACCAAAATAAATGTATATATGAGTATGTATGAGTGTGGAAGTTGGAAAAATTCAACTAGATTGTAGTCTGTGATACTCAACAGCCTATGCTTTCGTATGTAGGTTTCTATTATAGGTATGAGAAATTGTGTAAAAAATGTATGACTGTGGAAAACGGCATAGCACGACAAGATTATAGGTAATCGCCTCGGCCTGCGTTTGTATGTAGGTATATTATATATAATTTGTATGCAGATATACCGAACAGAACTAGTCTGAATGCTATCACGAGGGTGTTCAGGTTACATTGTTACGCAACTGTCGGTGTAACGGCCTCTCGTGCCATCAACGTGCGCCCAACTTTCGACAATTCGCTCGAGTGTTCTGTACACTACCGACCAACTGAATAGTCTTCATTTTATTGTCTAGTAAAGAATTTAATGACGTTACAGACTTTTTTATGATTTTTTTAATGTGTTTTATGTTGGTAATGATTCGAGGTCTCGCGGGACAAGTATGCGTCATATGATTTAGGGGTCTCGGGTTAGATTCTAAGACAGGGAAAAGTCTTATAAGATTTTTCCATTCAGGAATTTTTGGGTCTAAATTTGTATTTTTTTATACGGCATTATTATGCTGTGTTGTAAAGATGTATGGAATTATTATAACCATATTTATGTTTTCACAGAGAAATATCACATATCTACTTAAACGATGAAATAAAACATTGAAGAAACACCTAAAGTTCTCAGATTTTTTTTGATGAGTCTACGAACTCGAATTAGACTAGCATGGGAACCAAAGCCTTAAACCGCCAGCCCAGCAGTGGGACGTATATGCTGATGACGAGTATTCCCGCACAATTAATCATGATTTATTTAACGAGGTGTACACTTTTCTCGGCCTCCACTGTATACCTGTTCCCAAGATGTTTACGAGCGAAAGTTTCCGTATAATATCCGGTTGATGTTTCTTACCAACTTGTCTATTCGCACTGGAATTAAGTAATTGTTTCGTATTAATTAAATTGAAGAGTCTGTATTAAGAGATTTGTTATGAACACAATAAGATACACTACTTTTTTTATAAAATAAAATCACACGTCGTCATCGCTTATATGAAGTACTTAAAATTTATTTATTAAAAAAACTTTATAAAAGTGCTTGACCTGTAAATCGAACCTGGGAGCTCTATGTTAGGCATAGCACACAATTGTGTAAGTGGCGAAGGAATCAAAAAATAAAACAACATTTGATAAATAAATAATAATTTATAGTAACTTCTTTCCACCATTATGAATTTGAGTTTCTGTTTGTCCATTGTTCGGTGACCTGTAAAACATAAATATTTGTTAGTACCATACATTTTTAAATAATAAATAAATAAATACACCCAACAGTCACACACATAGTCCTGACCCCACACTAAGATACAAGTCTTGTGTCGTGGGTATCAGAAACTACGAGAGACTTTTTGGTCTCACAAACACTCAGACCCGAAACAAATATTTGTGAATCACACAAAAATTAGCCTCGGTGCGAGGATCGAAACCGCGGCCGCTCGTATCGCAAGCTGGTGTCTAGCCAACTGCGCCACGGGGCTGTTAAATATAATAAAATTTATAATATATGAAAAAATCAATTCTTGTGTCCAGGGTGTCAGAAACTACGAGAGACGTGGAATACATAACCACCCAGACTCGAAAGAAATTATATTTAACGATCTAAGTAACATTTGCCCTCTCGTTTCACAAGTTGGTAGCTAACAAACTGCGTCACGAGGCTAAAATGTCAAGTTTGGTTACACTTTGTTTCCGTCCTTGTGGAATCAGCTTTATACGGCGACGTCGGAACCTTTAGGGAAAGACCTTATGTTTTTCTTCAAAGGCAACGCACCGATGATTCCTCCGGTATTATGGGTGTTCATGGGCGGTGTTGACCACTTAAAAAAGTATTATTATGACTATCAATAATACTTACTTGCTTTCGTCTGTGATCTTCCCATATCTCCATCCATTTTCAGAGGCCGGTAGTATGTTACTTGACTCTTTGGCTCGTCTGTGCGACCTTGGAAATAAATAATCATTACATCAACACATGTACATAAAGCTGTGTCGTGGTCTCGGGGCACAAGCACTTGCCATTCGATCTCTAGATGCGGATAAAAAAGTGTGTGTAGTAAATGAAAACATCTTATAGTCACATACATGGTCCTGACCCCGACAAGTTAAACGTCTTGTGTTGTGGGTATCAGAAACCACGAGAGACTTTTTGCTCTCACAAACATCCAGACCAGAAATTAACATATTAATTACACAAAGATTTATCTCAGTGCGCGATCGAACCCGTGGCCTTCCGTTTCCCAAGGTGTTGGCTGCGTCACTTCACAAACATTTGTATATAGGTATAATATATGAACAGATCTTTCATACTTACTTGCTTCTTAATAAGTGATTAGTGATGTTAATAATGGGTGCTTCTATAAACAACCAGACGAGTAAGCTAATCAACGTAGACATTGCAGTAGTACCAGCACCAAATATGCCCTGAAATTTAAAAAAATGTTCGTATCTGTCATCAAATCAGTAAGAAGGCCTGTTGAACATAGGAAGCTTAATCATCAGCCTCCTCTACAAGTGAGAAAGGTTGGAGTAAGCTTTAGTCCACCATGCTGGCCTAGTGCGGGTTGGGGGACTACACACTTATAATATTTATAACAACTAAATAAAATAAAATTTATAATCAATAAATTTATAAATTTAGGAATATCCAATGGAACCCGATAAAATCATGTAATTAGGTACTGCAAGCGACTTTGCACATTATAAGACTAGTATCTAAGTGTGAGATCAGAACTATGTACATGACTGTCGCATATAATATTACTCACTGATATGTTTCCTCGTGGTTGGCTTAAAAGATGAATATATAAAAAAAATAAACGAAAAAGGATTATATCTTTTACGGACTTTTGAATATTTTGGTTCAAATAGTTACGATATTATTTATTAATGATACAAACTCAAAAAAGGCTCTATCATCATCAATACCAGTCTCTCTCATTTCAAGATCTGAACATAGGCCTCTCCTAAGTATCTTAAAGAACTCCAATGGTTGTCAATGTTAAACAAAATACTTACAAAATAAAAGTAGTCAAATTTCATAGGCGCCCGTATGGAGAACAAGCAGCGATGTAAGATGATCGAGTGAAACAAGTAGATCCCATACGATAGCCTCCCAAGGGGCCGGAAAATTGACCAGCTCAGAAATCCATTGAGTAACGCTGAAACAAAGAAATCTAATTAATCTCACGGCGACAAAGCATAGAAAATTGTTAGATATTTAATATTGACGAGGCATGCGACATTTGTCTCAATATTTTTATCTTTCGACATAGCCCATATGATTAGCAAGCTAAAGTGGCACTTGCATTGGCTGATTTCACTATATCCTTCAGTATCCTTAAGGTACGTTAGCCATTTATCGCAAATCGCGCCCTTTATTCGCTTTCGATGGTTAGAATAACATTGAAATAATAAAAAAACTAAAGAATAAAGAAATATTTACGAAAATCTCCATAAATACAAATTCCAAGGATACTACACACAGCAGCAGCCCATAGAGCTCTATCCAAAGCTGCTGAAATGGGAACTGTTGGTGTAAATTCTTCGGGATCGAATATTATTCCTAAACTTGATATAAATATCATTACTGATAACGTTAGAAGCGTTCCTAATAAAGAGTAGATCTGGAACAAAAAAAATGTATCATTAATTAGTCACTTGTTTTCATCATCGGCACTGGTGGGAATGGGTCTCCTTTACGACTGAATGTTTAGGCCTTAGTCCTCCACGCTGGCCTAATGCGAATTGGTGGAGTACATACATAAGAAAATCATTAATTTTTACTTAAGCTCGCGCCTGTCTCCTGTTCGGGTAGGCAGTGACTATAAAGTGCCAAATTCTACGATCCAAACACTTTTTTCGCTTCCTTAACTCATGTCATTCTCTTCATGCAAGCACTTTTTATGTTACCCTTTTTAAACAAATCGTCCATGAGATTTTTTTTAATCTGCGTTTAAGTCCAATACCGTACCTCATTCGTTATTCTTCAATAATTCATCTTTTCAACATGGTTTCCGTAGATGTATCAATTTCTTACCTTTGGTATTACTTTTCTATAATTATCAGGGTTGTATGCGTTGATAAGATAGCCCATTGCAATGCCGACGACATAAGGTCCCGCGCGGCTGTGAATCTTAGTGTAGACAAAATCGACGTTTCTGATCAGTCTCAGATTAGCCAGATCCCTGGAAAATTATATCGTTTTGTTATAATGTCATAAATACTGGTTGTTGAAGAATTTAATAACAATCGGTGGTTTAGGACTCTATAAGAAAATGTAGAGTTGGAAGAAATATCTAGACCATTATCATCATCATCATCATCAGCCCATTTACTTCCACTACTGGGCACGGGCCTCCTCTACCATTGGTAGGGTTTACGCCTTAGTCCACCGCGGCAGTGATTAAAAATTATACTTGAGGATTGTCAATTTTGATCTCAGTTAGTAGTTTCTGTTTCCTCACTGCTTTTTTTTCTTTCTTAACTAACGACAAGTGGCGCGTGGTAAGTATTACCATATTAACAAATCTACTAGATTAGGAGTAGGGGATTCGATCCCGGGATCCCGGTCATATTAATCCCGAAAATTTCGGGACTGAAGTGTGAACGGGATCCCGGGATCGAATCCCCTAATTAGGAGTCAGTGTTGAATTATTTACATTCAGCCTCAAATAAAATAAATACAAATAAATACACACCCAACAGTCACATAGTCCTGACCCCACATTAAGATACTAGTCTTGTGTCGTGGGTATCAGAAACTACGAGAGACTTTTCGGTCTCACAAACACCCAGACCCGGAACAAATATTTGTGGATCACACAAACATTTGTCTCGGTGCGGGGATCGAACCCGCGGCCTCTCGTTTCGCAAGCTGGTGTCTAGCCAACTGCGCCACGGGGCTGTCAAATAACAATGGATAATCCTAGTTATGATATAAAGTTACACATAAATGCTTACTGAAAAGTCGGAGTGACTACTGCATTCAGTTTGTACCAATAAGTGATAAATCCTGGAATTATAATCGACAGTAATCCGACAACTCCGAATACTTTGAAACCATATTTCCTGTTTTTCTTGAATATGAAGAATATCATAGTTCCGATTACGGTTAGCTGGAAATCGACGGGGATGTACCACGATATTACGTAGCACTGAAACATATACCAAAACATAAATAATAAAATATGAATAATACAATATGAATAATACAATAATAATAATTATTTTTTTTTTGGCTAGAATTCAGTCAATCTTTGTATCCAGAGGGAATGGTTTGATGGTCTTAATCAGTTTTTGTATCGAGAGGCAACGGATTCGATCCCTTCTCCACAACAAACGTTTGTATATACCATTCATATTATATTCTTCTTCTTCTTCATCAACCCATATACGCCCACTGCTGAGCACGGGTCTCCTCTACCATTGAGAGGGTTTAGGCCATAGTCCACCACGCTGGCCTAGTGCGGGTTGACGGACTACACACCTAAGAAATTCCTAAGTACTCTTAGGTGTGCAGGTTTCATCACGATGTTTTCCTTCACCGTTATAGCAAGTGATAATTCAATGTGAATACACACATAACTTCGAAAAGTCAGAGGTGTGTGCCTGAGGTTCGAACCCGCGACCGCCGATATTCTCGACCATGCGCCCAAACCTCGAGGCCATCACTGCTTCATTTCATTATATTAGGGCAAGATAATCTCTAAGTTTTAAACTTGTATCTTCTTTTTTCAGGCGAAAAAACCTCTTGGCTCCCAGTTACCAGAAGGCAAACGGGGTATGCCGGACTAGCCAACAACCCTATGGTAGTCTTCTTCTACCCTATAAGGGTCTTCAGGAACTCAAAATGAACGCGCCGAATCGCCTTCAGAAACTTGTATCTCAGGCTAGGGTAGCAATTTAGCACTGAATTCTTAGGTACCTAAATTATTTCGTAACTTACCATTTCCTTAATAGGAAGCGTGATCATCAGAAGACTTTTCCACCAGGACTTCAAGCATATGCTGCGTTCGGAGCCAGCATATTTGTCCCACAGTGGACCATTGCCTACGTCAGTAGATATTGTTGTCAAATAAAATAGGGCTACTGCAAAAGCCGCTGTTAGCCTGAAATTATAACGGTATACAATGCATTAAATATTTTTCTGTATGATTGATCAAAGGTTAAAATCAGTCAATTTGGTGCTGAAAACCGGGAATAGCAAAAATTTTTTAGCTAATAATACTGATTTAATAAACACTTCTAGTCATGACAAGAACTGTGAGAGTGGGGATTTTTTTACTGGCAAAGGCCGATAATCTATTCTGTACCTCTAATTAGCGACATATAAATTGTACGGCATACTTTTGTGCTACTCCTATGAGACTACAAGGTTGGTATAGTGTTTTTATTGTCATAAATAGTAATCACCAAAAAATCCTTTGAATAAAACGAACTTGGCAGCGTGTTGAGAATATGACAGCGTCAGGCCATCTTCGGTCACGGCACAAAAATTCTCATGAGACTCCAACGTACCTGACATATCTTTGGATGATGATCTTGATGAAATTTTGAGGTTTATCAGGTTTGTTTGACAGCAGACTTTTAATATGCAGAAGACCAGATAAAGTGAAGAATGTATCCACAATGATATCCATGTGGAATAAAAAGATACCGTTGAAGGATGACATATCCTGAAATTAAGCAAAATGACCAATATTCGATTTGAATAGAGGTAATGACGATTTTGTATGTCGTGATTTGATCTATGTATGTCCGAATTATTATGCTTCCCAATTTTCATTTTCGAGTAGAACAAAGTGTTATTGAGTGGGTCAATAAGGTAATTCTCAGTAAAAGCTAGAGTTTAGAAATTCGATTAAAAACCTTCGGTCCCTGTTACAAAACTTAAATACAGAAATATTAAAATGTAGGCGCAAATATGCACTTCTCCCTTCGCTTTTGCTATTTTTGCTTAATGTTATCCCGAAATATAATTTTAATAAATTTAGAACCGCAGTGCACAACTTGTATTTAGTAAGAAAAATAAACAAAAATTGTCTTACCTTATCTGCATCCAGTCCATTCACAACGCCAATTCCAAGAGTAAACATTAACACATGAGCGAACACTACGAGGGCCGCAGTCAGGAATCGAATCCCGTTTATCGCAGATATCTCGTCTATGTGAGACTGAAATAGCGCCTCGTAGTTTGTCTTAATGCAGAACGATTTCGCGAACTTAAGCACTGAAATATGAAACAAGATAGTTAATAATATAATGTCTTCGTGGTCTTATCTTTACTTTCTTACTTTGATCTAGATGTCCCGGGGTCGATTTTCTAGTTAGGCAACTTGTTTTTGTCTATCAGATACTTTTCTATCAGATGCTCAAAAATATCAAAAAGCTCTCTATTATATAGAATTTAAAACACGAGTGCCAAAATGTGGGTGAAGAAGTGGATCTATGTCCATCTCTTCAAGGATTGATACATATACAGGGTGTATTTAGACCGTGATCGAAAACTGAGGCAGGTAATAGCGATAGTGATTACAAACCCCCTGGCATTAAAGAAATTCCCGACAAAAAATAAAAATTTTATGTTTCTTCATACAAATCACACACTTTTAACACCGATGGTTGTATGGAAAACGTCATTTTTTTTTTGTCGGGATTTTTAATATCGCCACTGGGTTTGTGATCACCCTCGCTATTACCTGCCTCAGTTTTCGATCACGGTCTAAATACACCCTGTATGTAATTACGTATTTGTGTGTAAAACTTACCGAAAGAATCAGGTTGTGTATATTCTCCGTAGTATGTGCAAAGTATAGCCACGAAGACAAAGGTAAGCAGTGTGAATCTGTAAAAATAAGACCAAAACATTCAATAACGTTTTAATTCTAGAAAACATTCTGACCCATAAAACAATAAAAAATAAGCAAGAAAATGATTCACGACTACGCTTAACCAGCCTTATTTTAAGTCACAGATAATATTATATCTATTGTCACTTTTCGGACACATTTCCGGACAGGGTGTAACAAAAACACCCAAAAAAACTTCTCTACTTCGGATTCGAACCCAAAACTTTCCAGCATCATAATTACCGCTAAATGAATAATGTGGATAAAATCTACTTACACAAACACGTAAGTTCCAATCTCATAGTTCTTGACATCTCCCTCTAGATGGCAGTAGTTGACACGAATGCCAGGATCCTTTCCCATGGTTGCCAGATGGCTGGTTTGTGCCATTAACCGTGCCAATGACGTTACAGACTTGGCGGAGCACTGGCTTGGCAGACATAAGCCCCAAGTCAACACGTTCATATGCCTTCCACGACTGGATTTGGTCTAAAAAGAGGGTGTAATTTTCACTATTCATAATCATTTCATGGTTCATCATCATCACCAGCCTTTCACGTCCACTGCTGGACACAGGCCTAATTGATTGATGGTTAATACATACATAATCATATCGTTTAAGTGTCCTTGTAAATATAGCCGAAAAATACATTTAAATCTACAATACCTCGAACTAATTTAAATGCTTCCAACATGATTGCAGTTCCACTAAATAATTATAATATGTGTGCTTTTTCCGATACTGACATATTTTTAAAGTCGCTTAATATTACTTTTGTCCCGGTCTAAGGGTTAGTTTAGTTAAGGTATTTAGTTTTTTTTGGTTTCGTATAATTTTATTCATCGATTTTTTGTCATTTAGTCGCTCACTTTTTCAATTTTATATGTTAAACATTAGTGAAAGTTGGTTTGGCTTGTGTACTATGTGGTTATATTCAAATTAAATTAATAAAAAACTACACACATAAGCCCCTGGAATTCCTTAATATATACTTACATTCATATAAATATCAGTCCTCTCATAAGGTTCGAAGTATCTCCTAGATTTTCTCTGCTCTCCCTCAGACAGTTGCACTTCTAGAAGACAGTACTGAGACCTTACCGGACCAGGGCCAGGCCACGGTGGACTTAGGCACTGGTCGTAGTTCCCCAAGTGGTACAGGGAGCCGTAGAGAGTTCCTGAAGGTCGCTGTATCGAGTCCCACACTGTGGACAAAGGTTACATTAGAGAATGGGGAGCGAGTGGAGGTTGTATTGGAACGACCAAGTCTTAGCTTGGGGTTCTTGATTTTACGGAACAGTGTATTTAAATTGAATAAAAATATTATAAACCTTAAGAGGTAGGCAATAGGGATCCACGTTTGTTTTTAAGTCTTACACCACTAGAGTTAAGTCTGTGACCTTTTTTTGTGTCTTTTCTGCACACCTAGCTGCTTAGATTAAAAATTTTCTTATAGAAAATTATCATAATTTATACTGGTCTTCGGTTTTTCACGACAAAGATAAAATACTCCTTATTACGCAGAATTTTAAACACAATTTACGACGTTCTGCAGCATGATGGTAACAGATGGATGAGGACTGCATAAGACCGGGATGGTTGGTGCTTGTTTGGGAAGGCCTACGTTCAGCAGTGACGGCGATACCCTATTGATACGTGTTAGGAGGTTTAGGCCAGCGTGGTGGACTAAGGCCTAAACCCGATGGAAGAGGAGGCTCGTGCCTAGAAATGGCACGTATTTGGGCAGATGATGATGATGATGATGACGATGTTTATTTACATATATGTTTTATTATCATTTTATGGGCCTATGACAGGTATTTTCGCACGAGATCGAATCAAAAACAAGTTATTGCGTTACATAACGTTTAGTACACGTGTAAGTATTTTTAGCATGTAATCAGGTTTTATTGTCGTCCGTATTACTTATGGATACTTTTTCAACGACTGTCAAACGGTAAAAAAATGCTGTCATTTAGTAAAAAAATGTTGTCAGGTTACGTTTCTTATATATAGCTTGCGTGAAACAATAGGCTTTATACAAGCTAGAAGGAGGCTACGGGTTCGATTGGCACTTAGTTAAAAAAAATAATTAACAATTTTTTTGGATGGTGTAGGCAGAAGCGATAAGTCTCTACTAGTTTCTGAGTTCCCCGATAATACTTACCTTTGTGTGGGGTCAGAACTATGTCTGTATTTGTTTACTTTGGTGCTAGCTACGGCTCAGTAAGTAAAGACTTTAGACTTTAGGAATTTTCCCATATTTTGTTTCATTTTTCCTCGACGCTTTGCTCCTATTGGTTGTAGCGTATAGACTTTATATTCATTCATAAACTAACATATGTAATCTATAGACTGTTCCTAAAATGGACTATTCTACATGGCCAATAAAATACATTTTTCTATTTAAACTAGTAGGAGTTGCTGAGATTAGTGCAACAAAAAAAACAACCTTTTCAACTTACGCCAAGTCGCCCAAAGGCTGGAGTTTCTGACTCCATGCAGCATAGAAACCACTGCATCTCGACAAACCTCTTCATCATCAGTCCACGCATATTCAGTCACTTTGTTCATCAGTGCTTCCACGTCAGATATTTCTTCATACACATTGCCATTTACGACGCATTTAGCTATAAAACAAAAAAAAATAACTCAAAATGTTATTAAGGAATTAAAAGTTGTTAGGATGAGTAAAAAAGATACAATAAAACAGCTTTGTTGCGCCGGCTAAATACCAAATTGAAAACAAGACAAATGTTTGAGTGATTACAAATATTGGTTGCGGGTATTTGTGAGAGTGGAAAGTCTCTCATAGTTTCAGATACCCACGATTTTTTTTTGTAAGTGTGGAGTCAGAACTAAGTGACTGTTGAGTATAATTATTTATTGATGTGCCTCTGGAAAACATACAGCATTGCTTTGAAGAAGACGTGCATACTTACGCGTAAACTGCGGACTTCCGGTACACCAAGTCATCCGGTTGTTACAATTTTATGTGGCGGTAGTTTTTTCCCACCAGCTAGAACCTACCTTTGGAGGTGCTGTCATTTTTCAATTCATAGCGTTGTGTACTTTCGCCGAGTGCGGACGAAATTACTTAGTTCATTTTCATGTTACCACATATATAGTAAAATACATAGTTTTGATTTCTTATAAGAAGCAATATCAAAAAGTTAAGTTTGAAATTTTAAAAAATATACGGTGAATCACAAATGGATAGTTAGTCGAAAGGCAAGATCGATATTATCGACAAGGCCAATCGACCAATGCTTGTAAATTCGCCGGCATCCGAGAAGGAAACAGAACAAGATAAACGGGGACTCCACTGGCTCTGGCAGTTCCTCGTGCAGCGAGTGGGATGAATCACCACGTAGAAAACGAAGTCGTGTCGCACAGGTAACCGTCGATCCTAGTATCGATGAGTTATATCTCGGGTGAGTCTCCTCATTTTATTATTATACAACAAAGTTACGTCTACAATCTATACAAGGACAATTATATCATGGAAGAGCATGACTAAAATAACAATGACTACGCAACGAATTTACTTAAAACATTAAAATTGCAAAATTGTTTTTGACGAAAAGAGGGTATTATATGCCGCAAACAAAACACGTGCGCAACAATTACGTAATCTTTAGCATTTTAATTTGCTCCTGTGGTAGCACATTCTATACAAGAATTTCTCTATATACAAGAATATTAGTAGTTACGTAACTTACTTTCCCAGGTTTCTTGTAACCAAAACATTTACGATGAAATGTGTTGTTTTTATGAGGGAAATGATCTTTTGGCTACCATTGAGGAAGCAATTGCGGGTATTACCTATGCATTGTTTAAATCAAAGAGAATTATTAGTCTGGTTTAAAAGGTATCTTTGATTTGGACCCACATATGTCCATATGATTTTATTTCGGATAATAATATTATCGTTATGTATATAATTAAAAATTAATAATAATGCAAAATTGTATAAATAGTGACACCCGCTTTATACCTCCGATCTCTCCAGTCCATCTAACATTTACCTGAGAGAAATCGCTGGCAGCGGTAAAGCCCCCATTTGTGACACTACGTTATTTCGAGTTGCTTAAAACAATGCAGTTTTATTATGGTGTACAATAAAGAATAAAAATAAGTAAATAAATATTACCGAAGCTTCCATAAAATATTTTTCAACAGACGGACTGTTGATTCAGTACATTGTTTGCGGTAAACGAACCCGATAAAGGTATTCAAAGGTCTATAGCTAGTTTACCTCCTAGCGATTAATTCTTGTTCAATAAAACAAGATTAAATGTTCAGATTGCTGTTGCGAAGATTAAATGCCTTGGACGTCTCAAGTTTATGGTTGTCATCGCAAAGCCAAATAATAATAATAATAATATCAGAACAATTGTTGACGAAAACAACATTGGAAATAAAGCCGTTTGGACCGAAATTGACATCGGATAAATTATTCAAGGTCTCTTGAATCAAATCTTTCTCGAAAGAGTACTCAGAAAAATTCTCGAGTTTCATCTCGCAACATTTTCGTAAAAAAAAAAAACGCGATGCTTTTGTCTGACAAAAGGCGATGCCTGATTTTCCAGTTATGACATGAATTTGACTTCAGACGATTCTGTACAAGATTTTCGGCTACCGAGGCATTGGGCCGTAAAACTAGATGCCACGTGACAATAACAAAATCACACCGGCTGTTTTTTGAGAATCAGTTAAGACCATTTATTGGAATGATATGCCAGCCTTTTAGGTCCAGCCTAAACGCCACATCTGTTTTTGACGTGTAGGGTCTCGGCGACTCTGTGCACGAAGGAATGTCGAGTGCTAGATGTTTCTAGACGACTTCCTTATGGTCAATCAGGACCATTTCCAAGTTATGTACTCAGGCTGCGGAAGCCGTGAGGCACTTGGAACTTCTGGGTTATATTATAATTACCAGAAACTTTATTTTTTTGGACCAACCCAGGATTGGAATATCTGAATATTCGATGACAAATGGCAAAGAACATCATATTCCTTTGAAAAACGAGAAAATTCTCAACGATGACTTAGATTGATGCTCTGAAACATAAAGCCGAATGAATCTTCGTAAATAACAAAGCATGCTGGGTTATTTAAATTTTGCCATTTTTGCCGTGCCTCAGGGCAGATTACAAAGGCGCAACGACCAAGATTTTATAGCTTTTCAACAAAAGCCAAACGAACCAAACACAAGATATTCCAAGAAATTTGCGTTACAAGAAATGATAGCGCGGAGCTACCATCCACTCTTGATCAATACTCAAATTACTCATTTCTGAGCGGCGGACGCTACGGATCTGAGTTAGGGTGCGGAACCCTATTGTCCGGCACATGGACACTTCGCCATAAAACGGTGGTATTGCTACAAGAAGGCATTTGTACACAGTCACAGCAGTAACCAGGCCAAAGCGACTGGTTTAGAGAACTCTCAATTATGCTCGTACAATCAAACGATCAAACCTTGATAGCATATATACGAAAGGAGGGATAAACAAGGTTACTAGCCTTACTGGCTCCAATTTGCAACCAGTTACGGTTCACAGTTAATAAAAATAACCTTTTGACAGCCCTTGCCGCTATTGGTTGAACACCGCCTTGCGAAAAGCCGCGGGGTTCGTTCCCTGCACCGACCACTATTTATGTGATGAGCAAATATTTGTTTCGGGTCTATGTGTTTGTGAGACCAAGATGAGTCTCTTATGGTCTGATACTCTTGACGACTTTTTTCCTGGTGTGGGGTCGGAGCTGTGCTTGTGACTGTTGAGTATATATATTAATACACTTATTGTCTCACAAAGAAGTATAATACATATAATAGCAGACAGGTTTATGCGAGAAAAATAGCCTGCAGAATAGCATCTTTAGACTCAAGCGACTTTAAAAGTCTTTCAATAGTGAGACCAACCCTGAATAGAGCTATTTGCAAGTTGGAAAGGTGCTATAGTGAGAAAATACGACTCCATAGAGTCCAATCACTAGATAACATAGATGCCTACAGCAAAACATTGAAATTAACAAAAGTGTTCACACTTCCTAACCTCCTACCAAGGGTGCTCCTGCACTCGTACAGTGTGAGGAGAAAATACTCATTTCATTATTAATAGCACTCTACCACATACTATTGGGCTAATCTGCCTCATGCTTTTTGTTTTGAGGACCTGACCAGCAAAGTCCAGGACCAACCACAGTTACCCTGGAAGATGCAAAAATGTCATTACCCCCTCTACAAGGAGATACTTCAATCTTGATAGGTTGGAAAATGGGGGGGGGGCAAAATAATACTGGTAAAGAGAAGAGAATACAAGGAACATCTCATAAGTAGCCGGGAGAGAATTCCACTTTGTCATCATACCTACCAGTCGAAGGAAATAGATAACATGGTGTTTCAAGTTCCTCAACCATCTGAAATTGATAATTTTTTAATGGTGGTTTTGTTTTTGTTTTCTTTTTCAGGAAAAATTATATAATGCAATACTTGTTTATAAATTATCAATTTTTGCTTTTTGTGGTCCATATATAGAACAAGAAAAAATTACAAATTTAATTATAAAGCAAACAGTTAAGTAATTAGGTTGGCCAGATCAAAAAGTTGTACTTTCACTTGTGGCTCAAGAGTGGTTTTAGAATAGCGTTTTATCTATCTCCATAATATACTCGTTTTGAAATAGCTCCTAAAAACCTCAACGGTTCTCAGGGAGTTTTAATAGTCCATGATCTTACTGTACTTAGATTTTAAATCATAAATTTTGATTGAACATAGATACTCTGTCAGATATATATATTAATCTTCATGGAGGCTTTCTTAACACTGTGTTGTTAACAGCTGCCTAGTATTTTTGATTACATCACTAATGAAATAAATAAAAAATTACAGAATAGGGCACAAATACCACCAATTAACACAAACAACCTTTTAATTTCACTATCAAATAAAGTAAAGGCAGTCTTTACAGCCATGCTCCAAATTGGAATGGAAAGCATGTTTTACATAGATATTTGAGTTCATCCACCTCCTGCAAGTTGTAGGTCGGTTGTAGTGTCTTCAGTGGGTTAGAGATTGAGCCAATTACTAGTGGATGGATTTTATCTCGTGGTCACCAGAAATCGTCTACCACAAGCCTTATTGAACATTGTCGTGAAGTTAATCTTACTAACAACGTAGTAACGTATTTTTATTTTTTATTTTTTTCCATCCTAATTAGTTAAGAGTTAAATATTGACATTTTATTTAACTAATCATGGAGTTTAGTAATTATGTATACAGTACATTCTTGATAGCCTTTTTGTCTGTCTACAATCAGTTTAGTAGGTATCACTTTTTATACTAATAATAACATTAAATTCAATCTTATTTCCGATTATTCATTATTTATTATTATCATCATAGCGTTGTGCTTTTACTAATCACCAGCAGATAACAAACACGTCTTCAAAGCAATGCTGTATGTTTTCCAGAGGCACATCAATATAACGGTTTTACATAACAATAAAACCGATATTATGTGCCGAGAAGGAAAACATACAGCATTGCAGGAAGTTCTTCCTGGTGAAGACTATGAATTGAAAAATGACAGCACCTCCAAAGGTAGGTTCTAGCTGGTGGGAAAAAACTACCGCCACATAAAATTGTAACAACCGGATGACTTGGTGTACCGGAAGTCCGCAGTTTACGCGTAAGTATGCACGTCTTCTTCAAAGCAATGCTGTATGTTTTCCTTCTCGGCACATAATATCGGTTTTATTGTTATGTAAAACCGTTATATTATGGTTGTGTTGTTGATAGCATCTAGGATTGGGTGCTCAGCTGAGACAAAACATCTTGCACACATTCCTAGTTTTACGTAGGTATAAAAATAAATAATTATCTTAACGTAGAAGGAAAATCTACACTCAAATCGTTTTTCCTTTGAATATGTTATTTTTTGGTTAATTTTAAGAAGTATTTTGATTTCTTTATTTTTTCTTGGAAATTTCATTTTTTTATGTTTCACATTTATTGCCTTTTTATGTATACGTAAGACTAACATATGTTTGACACGGCTGCTTCGTAGTAATTCGAGTATAGTGCAATATTGGAATTTTATAAATGCGACAACCAAAAGCAGCCCTTTATTTTTGTTTGACATTTATTACCAATGGTCGTGTGATCGTAGAATGAATAGGTGACAGACAAACAGCAATACTCTTTCACATACTTAATACTGGATATTTCCCTTCCAAAGTTATTAGCTGTTCTGTGTATATGAGGAACACATAATATCATTTATAATAAACATATTAATTACTAATAATTAGAGTCAATTTAGCGGTTTGTTATTAAAGACATCAATCATTGGTAACTTTTTGTATAAGAAAAATAATGGATAATTTTTTTGGCTTATTTTACTTTTATTGCATTTTATACATTTCTCATCGTAAATCACTACCTAATATTATAAAAATATTTCTTTATTCTGATTCTGAAGAAAGAACTATATTTCTTGTTGTCGTAATGTTAAATTTACCTATGTGTTAAGTTTTGTTTGTAAATAAATAAATAAAAGAAAAAATAATTTCACAAAATTACGAATAACTAATTGGGTCAATCAACTTTTAAATGTACCATCAATGATAGATTTTATATATCAATTTTTTTTTCTTAAATTTGTATATTTTATACGTATTTGTTGTTGATAATTATTTATATTTAAGGAATTCAAATAGAGCAGAACAATTTATGGTAAATTTTACTCAAAAATTCACATGACTGTAGTTAAGATAGTCCCTTGGACATTTAAAAATTCAGTCAAATTGTTAATTTACTTTTAAATATTAGAATCATATTTGAAAAACCTTACTGTTCTTTTAAAGTAAAAATGACGATAATGTGTCTTTAGGAGATAAGAAAAAAGTGGTTGTCCAGTGGACATAGACGTTTGTCCATAGGAAATACTCGGGTGTCCAAAGGGGACTCTATGATGAAAATCGCCTGTATTTCTTCTTTTATGTAATAAAAAAACAACTATTTGAAAATAATTATCAGTATTAGAAGAGAAAATATTGAATAATTCAGACAACGATCTTGGATGTCCAAGGGACTGGTGGTGATATTTATTAGTCTTTCCGCTCCCTGGTAATAAATAATAATATTTTGAATTAGGTCTTACGCACAGTAAAAAATATACATTAAATTGAATATATTCCACTTTAATTTACTACAATATATAAAATACAAAAGTTTTTGTGCTGGTTGTCCAGTGGACACACAATAAAGCCACGCTCTTTTTCAAAATCGACTGGCCGACTGGCGCCGCGGAAAAGATGAAATCAAAATCGGGGCTGGATGAATGTTGTCACGAAATAAATCGACTTGAGTTCCAAGCAGTAGTCACGCCATAAATGTTTGGATTTTGGAACTTTTTTACCGTTGTCCGGTGGAAGTCAGAATAATAAAATATAATAGGGACTACAATAAACATGCAAAAAGGTCGTTAAGGTTTTAAAGCAAACAAAATCTATTTTCTAGCATCATAGTAGATATTGTAATTAATAATTATGTTTCATTGTAATGGATTGCCATATATAATTTTTTTGGAAAAATTTATGTTTCATTGTACTAACCTACTGAGGGACAAATTTACATAGTACTGATAGGACAGATAAAAGTTGATTGACCCAATTACACTCTATGAATCTCTAATTAAGAAAAAGTAAGCCAATATAATTTTTAAATCAATAATTATTCTTCTTACCCAGCGATAAAACCATCAATACACTCCACAAGATCATCTTGATAGACACAACACAACTCGCCTGCTCTTTCATAACTCAAATACTGCGTTCAACTTGCGTTCGACTGATACATAACGTGACGACACACTTGTTCCACCCGACGCCACGCCACGTGGCGCTACATCATCAAGAAAACGATCGGTCATTACCGTTAATTGAATGCACTTAATTGTGGCAAACTTGCGGTATGACCTTTCGAAGTCGTGTTTATGAATTATCACATGTTTAAACGGTGAAGGAAAACATCTCGACGAAATCTGCGCCTAAAAGTTTAAAGGAATTTCTTTAGTCTGCCAACCCACATTAGGCCAGCATGGTGGACTAAGGCCTAAATTCTTTCCGTTGTAGAGGAAGTTTTCTCATGATATTCGCTTATCGGTAATGTACATCATTATTCATTGTGAATTAATGTATGTATTTGTGTCTTTAAAGAGTCATAGGTGTGTGCTTGGGATTTGAACCTGTGACCGCTGAGATTTTCGACCGTGCGCGAAACCCACGAGGCCATAATGCCTTGCTATCCGATCGACTAATGTTTGTTTGTGTGTATGTACTTTAATCGGATGTCAATGATATAGAAATCAATTCCGATATTACCATTTATGGTAATTTTATAGTGAAAACGATGAGTTTGTATAATAAATACGAGATAGTGATCAGAATTAATGCATTTCCCTATTTTTACTTTAAGTCGTTAAACAAGGTTTAGGACTCGAGATTTAGGTGCGGAGTAGAATCTCGACGGCCGCAGGTTCAAACCCCAGGTACACACCATGATGGTAATATTGATGATGGCGATGATGATGGTGATGATGATGATGATAATGAGGATGATGATGAAAATGATGATGACGGATGTAAACTGAATATATTTTAAGTGTCGTGTAGTGGCGTCAGTAAGTATGGTTGGTAGTTAAAAATGATTTATAAACATCACAAAATCAGCTTTTTTGCGCGTAATTTTCATACAATTACTAATTGATTTATTTGTTTATTACTTCAGTAGTAGCTTGGCGTGGCTTTGGCCAGATGGAAATTATTCGTAGATTAATAAATTGTAAAACTAGGGTCCAATAGTGCTGTGGCATTTGAAGGCCCGATTTAAGGGGTGGTACCACATAATATTTACATATGACAGCCCCGTCGTGCAGTTGACTAGACTAGACCAGCCTGCGAAACTAGAGGGGGCGAGTTCGAGCCTCGCTTCGATTTCGGGTCTGGCTGTTTGTGAGACCGAAAAGTCTCTCGTAGTTTCTGGTACCTACGACACAGGATTTGTATACTAGTGTGGGGTCAGAACTGTGTATGTGACTTTTGGGTGTATTTCTTTATACATTCATAATCTCACGCCTGTGCTCCTCTAAGGGGAAGGCAGAGGTAAATTTCTGCACTTAATTTTGTACTCCACGTAAAGAATAGAGGTCTAGCCTTTTTGCGGGCGTATTTTCGAGTTCCGAGCTGCTACTAAGAATTACCTAATGGAAAGCCCATTTACACTACCCAACCCAGGAACTTTAGATCAGATACAATAACCCTATTTAAGTTAGTCAGGTGTTTTTATTTATCCAAGTTTAGCTAATTTTTCTCAATCTTACGATCAATTTTCTTAATAAAAAACCAAAAAGTCATGCCCGGGAATCGAATCAAAGTCTACCATCACATTCGTACCAATATATATTTTTAGATATGGATAAAGTTGAGTTATATGCTAATGTTTGGCAAACATCCTTAAAACACAGACAAATGTTTGTATGTTTGACAAACATTTGTTTTTCGTTTGATTTGTTAATAAAGGACTGTCTCGTGGTCTTGTGGGTCAAATATGTGCCGTGCGATCTAGGGATAACAAGTTTGGTTTCCAGGTCGGGTAAAGTGTTATTTGGTTTTTCTTATAAAAAATTCTCAATAGTAACGCGTGGTCTAAAATATGTCCTTAAAACGGCATTACACTCGCTCCCTATAACTTGGGACGAAAATAAACTTGGAAAAATATAGGTGAAGAAATGCCCTTCATAATTTGTTTGTTGTTATAATAAAGTTTCTAGATAATTATATTAAGTAATTTATTTTTAGCGATAAATTTACATACAATGTTAAATAATTTATTGTAGTACCTATATTTTATTGACGTGCATAGTATTTAGATGTCTTGTTTTTGAGTAATTTATTGTTTTTAGAGTACGGTACTTAAAGAGTAAAATGGGACCCTATTACTAATACTTTGCTGTCCGTCTGTCACCAAGCTGTATCTCATGAACTGTTATAGAAACAAAGTTGAAATTTTGACAGAAGAAGTATTTCTGTTGTCGCAATACAAAAAATAGAAAGCAGAATAAATAAATACTTAAGTGCGGCTCCTATAAACAAAAATGATTATTCTGTATTTTTCTTATTTTTTCGTATGGAACCCTTCGTGTATGAGTCGGGGTCGCACTTGCCGGATTTTTATATTGTTTATTTGACTAGCTTCTTACTCGCAGCCATGTCCACTTCAACCATCTCTCTTATTATGTCGCAAAGGAGAAAAAAAGAGAATGGCATCAAAGGTTTTTTTCGCATCGAATTTGTATTATGTTTGATACAAAAGAGACATTTAGCTATAATAAAATAAAGTCAGAATAAGGTTAGAAAATAAGAATCAAATTAATAAATTTGAATTATTTTTTATTAAACCAAGTCCCTATTATTTCGCTGTATGTTTACAATGTTTTGTGTTTTCCATTTTGCACAGCATGTCCGTTTTGGTATCCGTTCACTGTATGCTTTGGCCTGGAATTAAGAAAAGTAATTAGAACCTTCTCAATGGTAGAAGAGACCCTTGCTCAGCTATGGGCGTATATGGGTTGATGAAGAAGAAGAAGAATTAGAACTAGTAAATTTAGTTTATGGTGGTCTCACAACACTCGCTCCTGAGCTCTCATCCACTACAAACAATGTATCTTAGCACAAAGTATTTGTTACCTGGTAGATAAGAACTGGTTCGACAGATTAATGAGGGGAGCTTCAACCACAAGCCATAGGAACACACTGCAAATGGCAGCTAGAACTGATACTCCGAAGACATCAAAAGCCTGTAATGGATTAGTTTATCAAATTCTATATCAAACTACATATTTTATTCAATAAGTCAACTCAAAATCACTAACTCAAAATCTTCCTTTAGGAAAGTAAGTTAAGGTTTATACAAACGACAGAGCTGGATTTAAAAATAAAATTAGTTATTTTTGCAATTATTTTATTCAAGAGGCAAGTGAACAAGCGATCTTAAGTCGTCGCCACTGTTTCATAATGCTTTGGCCTTTAAGGAAAATAACGGCTTTTTCTTGGAAATTTTTACATTCGTTTGGAAATACTGGCGAAAGTTGATTCCATGAAACTATCGCATTATTAAAATTATTTTAAACACATTAAGCTAATGATATCATAATTAATTTGATTTAAAATAATGCTGTGTACAACATTGGTTACTTACGATATCAACATAATCATATTTAAAAGGACTGCGGGCTGAGAAATATTTTCTTTGGATGAATAATGGATGGATGAGGTAGATCCCGTAGGATAATCTGCTAAGCGGCACGAAGGCTTTCCAGCCTAGAAAATCGCTGATGAGTGCTGCAACAAAAGTTTAAATTTAAATTCTGAAACATAGGCAATAACACAATATCGACAGCCCTGTGGAGCAGTTGGCTAGACATCAGCTTGCGAAACGAAAGGCCGATAATGTTTGTGTGATCCACAAATATTTGTTTCGGGTCCGGGTGTTTGTGAGACCGAAAAGTCTCTCGTAGTTTTTGACATTCACGACACAAGACTCGTATCTGAATGTGGGGTGAGGACTATGTATGGCACTGTTGGGTGTATTTATTTATTTATTTTATAGTAAATGTGCTGTTCCAATTAAAAGAACATTAATACACGCATTAATAGTCCTTTCACTTGCTCATTGGCCACTTGTTCAGTCGTCATTATGAAACCTTTTTGTAAATAACCTTCATTTAGCTATGATGATTAATCGTGACATTTTGACGTGACCCTAACATTCTTTTAATGCATGAACCGAGAAATGATTTTTTGCCCCAAGATTTGGACTTAAATTAAAATAAGCCTCGTTTGTATTCATCATAAAAAAAATAATTTAGGCAGAATTTTTTTTTAAAGAATTTGACTGAGTCATTGGTTCTGCTAAAATCCAGATACATATTTTACTATGCTTTATATTCATATTTGTATATATTAATGTTCTAATTTTAATCATTTTTGCGTAATTTATTTTATACCACGTACTCTTGAGTTTTTGGTTACTCCATCTAATTGTAGGTTCGTTCTAGTCTTATTCAAATGTACAATACAAAAAAAAATGATTAATAGCGAAACTTGATTGATACTCGTGTTTTTAAATTTATCTCAATAACCATTAAATCTAAATTAAGAATGATATAAATAACAAGGAGTTAAACCGGTTGGAACGTTTTCTCCGTGTCTATATGGCATCAAGCGAAATAGTAATTTAATGAATGACGCTATAGATATACTTGACTTGTTTTTCCGACACGTGGTACCGGTCAAGAGGTACTGGGTTCGATTTCTGTGTCGGGCATGTGCTTCCTTCTATTATAATATTGTTAGTCTAGATATGTGTTCGATAAAACTAGACTGTATTTATTATATATATATAAATAAATAAATACACCCAACAGTCACGAACATACTTATGACCCTACACTAGGAAACGAGTCCTGTGTCGTTGGTATCAGAAATTACGAAAGACTTTTGGGTCTCACAAACACCCTGACTCGAAACAAATATTTGTGAATCACACAAACATTTGTCTCGGTGCGGGGATCGAACCCGCGGCCGCTCTTTTCATTAGCTGGTGTTTAGCCAATTGCACCACGGGGTTGTCAAGTAATTGTTAAAATTGGTTATTAGATTTCAATACTTGCTTATTTAGATATATTTATATTTACTAATACATACAATAAAGAGCGAGGTTAACCTCAAATAAATATTAAAATCACGCTCACATGTTAGATTTATCAAACGGAATATATAATCACTCTCTCTTTTACTATAGTCACTGGAATTTGAATAAGCATTTTTATTTTATCATTTTCTAACTGGATATTTTATTCTTTATGTCATAAGCTCCTATACGCCAACTGCTGGGCACGGGCCTCCTCTACAACTGAGAGGTTTTAGGCTTTAGTCCGCCACGCTGGCCTAGTGCGGGTTGGCGGACTACACACCTAAGAAATTCCTAAGAACTTTTAGGTGTGCAGGTTTAATCACGATGTTTTCCTTCACCGTTAAAGCAAGTGATAATTCAATTTTAATACACACATAACTTCGAAAAGTCAGAGGTGTGTGCCTGGGGTTCAAACCGCGACCGCCGAAATTCTCAACCGCGCGCCTAAACCTCGACGCCATAACTTCATTTGGTTTCAGCCTTTTAAATATAATACTTACGTATACTCCCATATTCAGAAAAAGCTATGAGGCAACAGACAGCGATCGCCCAAACTGGCCGATTCGTGGCCCCGATAATAGCTGCTTCTAAGGCATTATATTCTCGAGTTATGAAGTAGCCTCCAAGGCTTAAAATCATAGTCATGATGGTAAGACAGACAACACTGCCGAAGTATGACCATATCTGTAAAGATATATAAATACACCCAATAGTCTTATACATTTTTACTCGAAAGACGACTGCATGCAGCAGAAATGCGAATGTTGCGATGGATGTGTGGGGTAACTCTGACTGATAGAGTGAAGAATGAATACGTTAGAGGAAGTTTGAAAGTAGCTCCTGTGATTGATAAGCTGAAAGGACACCGTCTGTCGTGGTATGGGCATATTATGAGGAGGGACGAAACATATGTTGGTAAAAAAGTAATGAGCATGAAAGTTGAAGGATGGACAAGCCGAGGAAGGTCAAAGAAAACATGCACGGAGTGCGTGAGAGGAGATATGAAAGAGAAAGGCGTGACTGAAGACATGACGGCTGATAGGGATGTGTGGAAGGAGAAAACATGCTGCGCCGACCCCAAATAAAAAATTGGGAGCAGGGCAAGAGAATGATGATGATGAGTCTCATACATTTTCATACTTTCTGATACCATACTGACACAAATTTATGCAGATGGATGTATTGACTGTTTAAAATTGACTGTTTTTTATAATTTCAATATAGGTACAGGGTGTATTCAGACTGTGATCGGAAACTATGGCAGGCAACAGCATAGGTGATCAAAAAACCATTAGCGTTAAAAAATCCCGACAAAAAATAATAAAAAAATAACGTTTTCTAAACAACCATCGGTAGAAAATGTAATTAGTTTAGATTTATATGGTTGAATAAGAATTTATTTAACAAAAATATATTTGTTCTGCTATTTTCAACTGATTTCCATAAAGGTAAGTAAGCAAAGACATTAAAATTACACATGAGTCTTAAAAATAAATACAAAAAGTGTGCGATGGCCGGGAATCGAACCCGGATCAACTGCTTGGAAGGCAACTATGCTGACCATTACACCACCATCGCAGCTGTTATCTGAGTCGAAATTATGGATTATTTTTAAGTATGTTTTAGTGTAGTAACAACTGATAAATATTTTGGCTAATAAAATATTAGTAATACGAATAATCTTTAACCCGGCGGGAGTGTGGTGGGGTGTAGCATACCCCAGCACTAGTTTACCTAGGTACATTTTTTTAACTGGCAACAACTAGATTTCGTGGCTTTGTGTAGCTGGAGGTAAGAGGTTGCGGGAGAGGATAGTGGCGTGATCTTAGTGTTACGCCGGCTGGTGATTGGAGTGCACGTGCGTAAACGTCCGTGGGGTAAGTCACACCCCGCCACATAGTTCGCGTAATGTTTTTGTATTTTTAATTTATTTTTTTTTTATTTTATGTATACTTTTATTTTTTATAGTTTTTGAATAAAAATGGCAGATGAACGATGTTTAAGAAGCATTATTGATGAAGTTTTAGCCGAACCTTCAGATGAATCAAGTTCTACCGAAGAATTTGATCATTGCAGTGAGCATGAGCTTGAATCTGACACGCAAGCAGTGTGTGATGACCTTTAAGCGATCAGCAGCGAGTGGGATTCGGTTGAAAATATTCCCCTTGCTGCAAAAAGAACCCGTCTGTCTCCTGGGACTGATCATGTAAGTTACCGTAAATCTAAAGATGGCCAAAAATGGTACCAACAACCTCCACGTACCAAACTCGAACGAAACGTCCGAACTCGATCGGAGAATATAATAGCTGATAAACCTGGAGTCAAAGGAGTTGCCAAAGAGGCTAAAACTGTACTGGATTGTTGGAAATTATTTATTACCGACGAAATTATGAGTATTTTATTGATATATACAAATGAAGAAATTTTGAGGCGACAAACACAGAAAAATATTCCATCTAACATTCGCCAAAGAATTTCTGCACAGATGGGGGAGCCATTGCGCCCAGCCGTGGAAAACAGTTCCGGACGATATGCTCGATGTGCGGATTGTCCTCGGAAAAAAGATCGGAAGACAAGTGCATGTCTGTGCAAGCTGCAGAAAATCACTGTGCCTAGAACATGCAATATTTTCTTGCAAAAATTGTGATGACGGCGAGGCCGCATACTAAGATATTCCATTTGATTCTATAAGTGTTTTTTTATTTTAATTGAAAGAAGATCTCATTTTTTGTTAATTTAGAAGTTTTTATTTTGTTTTAATTATTATGTTTGATTTTATGAATATTTTAATAGCGCAAGTAAATTTTTGTTACCAAAAAGTTCCCAAATTGTACAACTACTAAGTAAGTAATAAAAGTAATAAAAAAATGTATTTATTTGTTTATTTTTTTATTACAGGGATTCTCATTCATAATACTTAGTAATAATTTTGTACTATTTTGGAGATATACTTAGATAGAAGGCGTTTTATTCCGTGGGGTATGTTACACCCCACCACATACTCTATGTAATTTTTCCGCACCACACTCCCGCCGGGTTAATGGAATATGTGACTTTATGTTATTTCAATATTTAATAGTTTGTGATAAAATTAGGTGGGGTGACGATATTCGCAAGGTAGCTGGCAGCGGTTGGATGAGGAGGGCCATGAGAGAGGCCTATGTCCAACAGTGGACGTGAAAGGCTGTTGTTGATGATTGATGATGATGATAAAATTAATGAGCTGCTCTGGAAAACATGTGTTTCGGAAATGATAGTCTTTGAATAAATAGTGTAAACTTTTTCTTGATTTAAAAAAGGAGCAACATCAAAGTTTCTTGCCCGTTCTTTTTTAGTGATGACTTCTGAACTGAGTGATAAACTAAATTCAAAATGAATCTTACTGATGCAATTGACATTTTATAGATTTAATAAATATTATTTTATCTCATATTATTTGCGGAGTGGCCTTAGTTGACCACACTGATTTAAGACGATTCAGTAGGTTACTAAGAATTTCCTTGTGAATAACTACTAAAATAATATGCTGGTTTCTTCACAATGTTTTCCTCTTAGTATACTTAATAATTTAATTTAAACACACACATAACATCGAAAAGTCAGAGTCATGACTATAAATCACGATCTTTTTTGTCTCTCATTTTTAGGAAATCTAAATCTATGTTTGCCTTGTTGATATATGAACTGTTCTTATATACTATATATATTTATAATATATATATACTCAGCCTATCGCCGTCCACTGCTGAACGTAGGCCTCCCCAAGTTAGCGCCAACCATCCCGTTCTTAAGCAGCCGTCATCCACCACCCGCCACCTTTCTCAAAAGTTATTTTTATAAACATTATAATTATATTAGCAAAAAATGTATACAAGAACCGTGATCCTATCACAGACCGTGATCGGAAAAAGGTAATAGCTATGGCGATCACAAACCCATTGGCGTTAAAGAAATATTGTCAAAAAATAAAAACTTTGACGTTTTCTATACAAACTACATACATTAAATACTGATGGTTGTATGGAAAACGCCAAAGTTTTTATTATATGCCAATGGGTTTGTGATCGTAGCTATTACCTGCCTTGGTTCCCGATCGTGGTCTGAATACACCCTGTGTAAAAAATATCACTGAAGAAAGTCATAAGGCCATGCTTAATTTAACCCTATTTTTAAAATAAAGTGACTTACCTTAGGTATAACATTCCTATTATTTGAAGGTTTGTACAACGTTATTATGTAGCCCATAGCAACTCCGACTAAGTAGGCGCCAGCTCGACTGTAACTCTTTATATAAATCTGGTTTATACCTTCATTGTGCCTTAAGTCAGCTGCGGAGCTGTAATCAAAATGTGACATTTATTGGAAAAGCGCCATCTATCGGGAGTTGGTTTAACTACTTCGTAATAAAGGAATAAATATATTATTAGAAATAAAGTTAAAAATTAGCTTAAAAAAATAAAAATTTAAAACAAGTTTGCTATTCTTTATCAATTTGATTATTTTTACAAATCATTTAAAATTATTCAACCAAACAAAATTAAAATCTAGGAGAACAAAATCTACTTACAGCTAAACAATAAACGTAATAACAAAATACAAACAATGTACACTTCGAGAGCGCTTAGATCTAAGTGAGCGCCCGGCGGTATAATCGCCCTTATATAACTAGTAGTTATGTCGATGGTGAGGGTAGTCGTGTCGTCGGATGGGGTATCGCTTATACGGCCTCTCCTGACTAAGTGTCGTCCTCGACACGAGTTCCTTATTAGAAGCTGCTTGGCCCGTCGTTGTTATCGATGTCCATGTCGGCGCCTAGTACTAGCGTAGAGAGTCCGATTCTTTAGCCTGGCGTCAGACTACCAACACCAGCGGTAGCACCCGCAGCATCACCAGCAGCAGCGCCAGCAGGAGCGCCAGCAGGAGCGCTAGCAGGAGCACCAGCAGCAGTGCCACCAGCAGTACCGGCAGCAGCGCCAGCAGCAGCGCCAGCAGCAGCGCCAGCAGCAGCGCCAGCAGCAGCGCCAGCAGCAGCGCCAGCAGGAGCACCAGCAGCAGTGCCACCAGCAGTGCCACCAGCAGTACCGGCAGCAGCGCCAGCAGCAGTACCAGCAGCAGCGCCAGTAGGAGCGCCAGCAGCAACGCCAGCAGGAGCGCCAACAGCAGCGCCAGCAGGAGCGCCAGCAGCAGCGCCAGCAGCAGCGCCAGCAGGAGCACCAGCAGCAGTGCCACCAGCAGTACCGGCAGCAGCGCCAGCAGCAGTACCAGCAGCAGCGCCAGTAGGAGCGCCAGCAGCAACGCCAGCAGGAGCGCCAACAGCAGCGCCAGCAGGAGCGCCAGCAGCAGCGCCAGCAGCAGCGCCAGCAGCAGCGCCAGTAGCAACACTAGCAGCTCAAAGATCTTGGTCTGCGTTTAGGGAAGGCGTAGCTTGTAGCTCGCGTGCGTCTGTATTTTCATCTGCGAATTAGATTTCTTTAAAATACTCTAGTGTGGCCTAGAGTCAACCTCGCAAATATCTTTCACATCGCCTTACAATCAATTCAAAGTTCATCTATCAGGTATCCTTAAAGTCACACAGGCAAACATACATCAATCTATAAATGAAAACAGAGACGTCTCATGACCAACAAACCAAGCCTAGGCATTTTTCTTCATACATTTGGTGCAGCTATTCTGGCTGAGCCTCCAGTCGTTATCACCATCTAGGCTGTGTAGTAAAGTAAAATACAAAGGAAAAAAAAAAACACCTGAAGTTTAATGAACGCCAAGACCATGTGAGGTCTGTAGTTCAACGAACGCCTGGGCAATGTGCCCGAAGTTCGTTAATAGAACGCCAAGGCTTTACGCCTGAAGTTCAGATAATGCGACGCCTAGGCCATAAGCCTGAAGTCCGAACAGTGAACGCCAAGGCCAGGGTGGCCTGTAGTTCAGATAATAGACGCCTAGGCCATAAGCCTGAAGTCCGAACAGTGAACGCCAAGGCCAGGGTGGCCTGTAGTTCAGCTGAGCCGAAGTCCATATACGCGTCACGTGTCTGCTGCTCCAGAGTCCACATATGCATCGCGTGTCTGCTGTACCGGAGTCCACACACGCATCGCGTATCTGCTACATCGGAGTCCATACACTCATAGCGTGTCTGCCAGGACAAATATTTGTACATTCCATACAATTGCACAGAACATACCTAGAAGCTGTAACATAAGATATGTGTAAAGCACACAACAAAGCATATTAAGTGCTTATTTTCAAAGGAAATCGCACAACTCTCGGGACACCACTCGCCTTTCCCAGGTACCATACACTGCGCTGTTGTTTCCATGATCTTTCCACGAGTATCACCAATAGTTTAAGCACCTGTCACTTGTCAGCTACTTGAAGGCACCTTGATCACTCGGATAAGGACCTCTAATCGCTGACTCAAGTTTACCGGTGGATTTCATAACAAATACGCAGTCGTTTACCTGAAAAGTCCTGGAAGGGCGCCTATGACGATTCACATAAGAGTCGTGTTTGTCCTGATTTTTCTTCAGAAGACCTCTTGTCCTGTCCTCTTGTCTTGTTGATGCTTAACGATTTGGTTGAGGAGTTTCAATTGCCACATCGAGGACTAATGCACGGTTGACAGGAGTAGTTGCGTTGAACTCAAATAATAATTTTAGAGCTGAAAACTGAGTAGTTTTTGCTTAGTAATGTTCAATGCCAATTGAATTTTTCACAGTGCATCACACCAAGTAGTATTTTTATTATCACTTAACACGAATGAGGTTTAAAACGGTTCGAAAGAGTCTTTCTATTAGGCCGTTTACATGGTGATGACAGGCGTTACATGATGGATGTCACTGCCCAATTCTAGTACTCAGCTTCTAAAACTAGCAGCGTTAAACATTCGACCACAATCATAAATCGATAGATTAGATACTACTCCGAAAAGTGATATACGTCTGCATGGGTAGCGTTGAAAGGTTCATCAGGATTTTCCCATGTGATAGTTTGACAAGGATCGAACTCGCTTCTTGGACAAATACACTAGGCAGTGAGACGTATATTTTTCGACAAATTACTTAAAGCCGGGAAATCAAAAAATGTTTCGAAAATAAAATTCAACGTTTTGTCAGCTCTTTATATGTTCTTGTTTATCATGGAAAATTTGCGACAGACTGAGTCCATGCCCTTTAGTATGAAATATAAAAGTCTCAACTCTTCTCCGACTAGAGAGTAACGGTGGTCTTGCAAGTGAATTCACTAATGCGCAACACGTAGGAGCAGACCCTTTTCGCGCTCGGTCTTACCTGACCATAACTTATAATGTGACCAAGTTATACTTCGGTAGCTAACAACGAAAACAAGTTTTTGATTAATTTAACCGGTACGGTAAAGTACTCAAGACGCAATTTCTTAGCTTTCGCGTACAGAATTTTTAACAACATCCGATGAATTTAAGGACATGTCAAAAGCTTCACTGTCTATTTGGATGTCGACTGGGATGCACTGGTTTACGGCGGTAGTAATGCCACTAAGCCCCAGAAGAGCTACGCACCTCTCTGCAAAAGTTCCCCTTTCGTTGATCACTACTAGAGGCTTAAACACGATTTGTATAACCATCATTCTCGGCATGTCAATTATTTTTGCAAAAAGGCACACGGTACCAGGCTCGATTTCTCGTCGGGCTTAGGTAACTTCTTAGGACCGATACGCAACAAACAATAAGCAATAAACATTCCGATTCTCCCTAGTTATTTATGTCATTTTTGTCCGCTCAACTTTGTTGCACCATATCTCGAATTTGTGAAACGCCGGGTCAAAATTCTACACGTAGTAGTTATGGGGTTTCACTATGTTAACACCGCGTTAAGGGCATCAGCCAACGCATTGGCCGCAGATGATATGTCATTATTCCAGCGAATACTTGTCTCATGTTCAGCACGTGGTAGCATATGCGACGCGCTGGCCGTGCTTCGTTCTATACTATCTAATCGCGTCATTATGGCTGTTGATGCATGTCCTATCGCACCCTCACGGCTGCGTGAGCGTGTGTACCAGGGGACAGAGTCGCGACGCGAAGGTAATCGAGATCTCTTTTTGGTTTTGCGACGGCTATGCGACCGAGAGCGCGGAGCTATAAAGCGCGATTTAAATTATCAAGAACAAGTTTACTAATCAAATGGGTAGCGCTCCCAAAAATTTTCTCGCTTGTTACACATAGCCAGGTTTAGGGATCTTTGTTATGGCCTATTTTGAGTATTGCCGATAACCGTTCCCACCACTACACTATTGGGTCTTTAAGCACGTGCGTATATTGTCGATGACGTGGTTAACCTTATCGCACCAAATGAATATCCTCTTAAGACGGATCAAAAGTTGAAATACAATGTTAGACCTTACCGGGTTTAAAGCACTTGTCTTACTTATTTAATGACCACCTCTGTAGCGATTCAGTCGTTCAGAGTTTGTGACACCGGGGCAGGCGTTAACGAGGTAGTCGAGATTCTTAAAGGCGTGCGGGCCACACAGCACCACAGCCCCATTATTCGTACTAGATAATCCCATCGGTGGTCGTCCGCCAATGAAACTCGCTGCGCTTAACCTGTATCTATCATTCAGCACACAGACAGATTATCGGCTGCAGTTGCTGGTTAAGCTGTTACGTATTTTTTAACGATACTAAACTAATTTATGCAAATGTTCAGCATTCATAATCCGTTTCAACAAAGCGAGGACGCAGGACGCGCACAAAATTATAAGAACTCCATGCGTATTCGTAGTAAAGAACACCGGGCGTTCGAAACATAATATTGACGTGATTGAAAGGGTAGAACAGATTTAAAATCGTCCGCAAGCATGGTTACGGTCTATATGGCATCCGAACTACGATGGCGACCGGATCGGAAGTATGATTGGTATACAAAGGACCATAAAGGTATTCTACACAGGATCGTCGCGGAGCATCGCCCGAGTTCGCCAAGTTTCTAGAACGCGAAAATGCCTCACGTGCATAGCCCTTAGTATGGGCTGTGCGCTTGGCCCTTTATTACGAATCCTAGAGCGCATCTGTACGCTTAACTGCGCTTAATGTAGTCAAAATGTTACCAAGGGTAAACATTAATTTTATTTCCAGAGAACACTACAGTGATAGTTCTTTACAGCGCGACGGGGTTCTACTCGAATGTTATGACTTAAATCTAGAAAGGCGGCGTTTATGCGAATTACCGCGATGATAGTACTAGCTATCTTAGTATCAGTACGCCCGCATCGGCGAGACCCACAAGCTTAACGCAAGGTACACGCGGCCTCGTCACTTACGGATCCATCTCGCGAGTCGCGACCAACCACACGATCCACTCCTTGGACGTCGATAATTCAGTTGTTTAGGCATGTTAACACTAACACGTGTTCGGCACGGCATAAATAGCAATAGGTTGAAATATATCTCAATACAAGAACACGTTAAACGAAACAAGTAAAAATGTGGCTTTTTGTTCCTTCTAATATATGCGTGTGAGCCTTTTGATAAGAATTCTACTTCCGTAACCGAAAATGAACATTTGCTCAAACACACTATCGAGGGTAGACGCTTCAAAACAAGGCACGCTAAATTCTATTCACAGGTTTCACGGTGTATTCACGAAATTCTCGGAATTTTGGACGCCGGAGTTGCTACTGTCAGGTGACATAACCGGTTTTTCAGTAAGGAGCGCTTGATCGTTCGACGGATGCGCCACGACCAACGAAGGCGTTTACGAGCGTAATATTGGTCTAACACTGTGGCCACTATGAAAGCGATCCCTATTACACGGCATGCGACCTACGAAAGACGACGACCGTATATCAGTATTGCGAGAATTATGCCGATCTCGGACACGCAAGCAATCTCGGGAAATATGACGTCGATCATTCGAATCGAGACTCAGTCTATCATCGCTGTGATCACAAGACGTTCGAGAATTTTATAACGCGAATTGCTTCGAGAAAGAAGCCTCCGTGAACTAGGCGTTCTGGCACGTCTCATTATTAACGTTTAAGTTTACGACAGAAGCACGCAAATTATAATTGAACACACACAACACACAATTAAAGTAATGAACAATTGAAGAAGGCAGTAATCATAAACAAAAATTCAAATTCAAATCTTACCGTTCACGATGTTACAGCAAACTCACAAAATTTATGACAGTTTAACGGGGGCTTATGAATTCTTTATCCCACTTCTGATATTAGAAATAAAGTTAAAAATTAGCTTAAAAAAATAAAAATTTAAAACAAGTTTGCTATTCTTTATCAATTTGATTATTTTTACAAATCATTTAAAATTATTCAACCAAACAAAATTAAAATCTAGGAGAACAAAATCTACTTACAGCTAAACAATAAACGTAATAACAAAATACAAACAATGTACACTTCGAGAGCGCTTAGATCTAAGTGAGCGCCCGGCGGTATAATCGCCCTTATATAACTAGTAGTTATGTCGATGGTGAGGGTAGTCGTGTCGTCGGATGGGGTATCGCTTATAATATATTTTTTAATTTAGCTTTGAAAAATGACCGCACTAACGACGAATCGCTTTTAATTGCAAGTCTATAAAGTTGATTGTGTAATTTAAAATACATGTACAAGTAAAGATTTTTCTGTCAATTAAAACTGATATATAACAAAAATAGAATCATTCTTTTGACTCTGATTCTGGCTAGCGAAGATAAGTTTTAATATGCGCTCCTAGAAAATTCCTCCAAACGTATACTCTTAGATTCGATTTTAACTTGTTCTTATTACAAACGTGACTGTCATCACCTTTGGCCTAAAGTTAATGGTTTCTCAAGTGAAAGGTACATTGACCTGTCATGTTTACATATGAATGACGTCACATACGTCTTTTATAATCAACTTTTGATTTAAATACATTCAGTATTTGGGAAGTGGAAGCATAGGTGAATTAAAATAAAAAAAACAGTGATAGCCTGAAGGTTTAGGCGCACGGCCGAGAATCTCAGCGGTCGCAGGCCAAACCCCAGGCACACACCTCTGACTTTTAAATGTTATCTATGTGAAAGGAAACATCGTGATAAAACTTGCTAAGTTCTTAAGAATTTTTAAGATATATGGTGGACAATGGAATGTTTCCATATACATGCTGATAGTGATGATGATGATGGTGATAATGATGAATAACTAAATTTACTTACTGCAATTTCTCAAATGGAGTGATTGAGTAGCTGTTAATATAGGTGAGCAATCCAGGAATCACTGCAGACATGATAAATGCCATCCCAAAACTGATATAACCAGCTTTCTTATTCCTTCTGTATGCGTAGAAGATGATGGCAGCTAAAATTGCCAGTTGGTAATCTGCTGATATGTACCACGTTACTGCATAACACTGGAAATTAAATAATATAATTGTTATATGCATGCACGGCAGCTCGATGTCTCTAATGAATGAAACTGACGTGCATGCATGAAGAGGATAATGCCAATGAAGGAAGCGAAAGAGGTGTCTTTGGACCGTGGCATTTGGCACTCTATAACCTCTGCCTACCCTAACGGGAGACAGGCGTGAGTTTATGTATGTATAAATGTTTCGTCTTCTATAGAATTAGAACAATCGAGACAACGGGTATTTCCATAGAAGCCCAGAAGGAAGTGTGATTTACATTCTTAGAAATAAAATTTCATTTATTCTATTGTCGTTTATCAATCACATATCTAGACTAGAATTTCTAATTAGAAAAAAACTTACATTGTGCCTCACAACTCAAACATGGGACCTCTCGATCGCAGTTATAATCCCACGGGATCATAAAGAAATAGGAAAAATACTCACAATAGTTTTCAAATCTGTATTAGCCATCAATAAGTTAAGCCACCAATACTTGCTGCAGTATTCTATTTCTTTTTCATTCAACTTCGTCCAAAGTGGTCCATCTCCCATGTAATGAACGATTGATGTAGAAAAATATGTGGCTACTGCGAATGGACCGATTAATCTACAAAAATGTGATACGTTCATTAACGAAACTATTGGGAAACGAACCCTGAACCTCATTACAAGGAACACACACAAAACCAAAAGGTAGTCCTCAAATAGAGAGCGAGTGACAACCCCGTGGCGTAGTTGGCTAGATACCGGCTGGCGAAACGAGAGGCCACGGGTTCGATTCCCACACCGAGACAAGTGTTTGTGTGATTCACAAATATTTGTTTCGCTTCTTGGTGTTTATGTGACTGAGAAGTCTCTTGTGGTTTCTGCTACCCAAGACAAAGAACTTGGGTCTTAGTGTGGAGTCAGAACTATGACTGTTGGGTGTACTTATTAATTTATTTACCTGAAGTATCGTTTTATTAAAACCAGAAGAAGATTTTTCTGGCCACTTCGGCCTGATAGTAGTCCCTTCATGAACAGAAGTCCAGCCATCGCAAAGAACGTGTCTATCGTTACTTCTATGTGGATTAAAAATGTCATTCGTGTTCGCGCATCCTGCAAATAGACAGATCATAAAATTCTAGTAGTGTTGGACGCCCCCTGGCTAGGTGGAGTGACGATATCCGCAAGGTGGCAGTGGACGAATTAAAGGCTGTCGATGATGATGATGATAATGAACACACTCACGCCTGTGATAGGTAGAGATGCTTTTATCATTTTTCGCCAAGTTTTGAGATTATTCAGAAACAAACCTATTGTATGTTTTCGGGCATATTTCCAGACTTCGTACTGCTGCTGAGAATTTCCTTATATCAATTACACACTACTCAACCCAGAAATCTAACCTGGGACCTTGAGCCACGAAACCATGTTGTGTATGTTCATTTTCAATCGGCTGTATTTAAAAAAATAGGACAAGTGCAAGCTGCTTTCGTGGGTTTTGAAAGGCAGGCAAAGAAACAACAAATCCTATTAGGGTTCCCTTTTTTTATCGAGGTACAGAACCCTCTGAATACCTTATCAAAGTCCAAACCGTTGCTCATAGGACTGATGACCAAAAACAACATTTCGTGCATCAAAACTGTACTTAAAGCTGTGATAAATCTCATCCCGTGCAGTATTTTTATCTCTTCTCTGTTTTCTTTAGTTAGGTCGTTGAAGTTTGTTACCAGACAGAAGGATTTGGCTATAGAACCTGGAAATAAGGATAGTAGAGTAGTTAGCTTAGACGTAGTTTAAAAGTGTTGCCAACTGTTTGAAATATTTCTCCATAAAAGCAATTTCAAACTAAATTCAGACTAAAAACTAACGAGCTGATACTTAGGTATATAAATTTTAATAGAATGAAAATTATAAGGATAGTTATTTAGTTGTTATTACGGAGCATGAAGTGTTATAATTGAATAAAAAACACATATAATTCGAATTTTATGTTTCAAAATATTCTCCAAACTATTCTTACCCTAAATAAACTCTCTGTATGGATACTTTTGTCCTTAAATTTACGTAAAAAAACAAAAACATGTAACCCAAAACGATAGCATTTTCTGCAACATCCTCTGCCTATCTCTTTGGGAATAGGGATGTTTCTATTATACGTACCAATTGCCGAATTTGGCTTTTCGCTCGTCTCTTTAACATTTGAATAATACGTGCCGAGGATTGCCAATGATGATAGAATACCCAACATAGCACTGAAAATAATATTTACAAATTTCTTAATATGGCGCAAATTGATTTTTGTAATTAAGTTTATAACATTACACATATAAAACATTTTTCGATAATACCGATCTTATTTTCTTGTTATTTATGTGTAATACAAACATACATATATCTAGGTCATGCCCATATTTCCCGAGGGAAGTATAGTCGGTTTTTGGACAAACTTCCAGACTCCGTCTTGCTACTGAGATTTTTCTAACAGAGAATCCCAATAACACTTTTTCTTAACCGGAACTCAAATCCAAGATCTCTACATATATCGGTACACACTTGTGTGTTTGACCACGAGCCAAATACTTTGTTAATAAACATGAATACTTACATAAAACTCCAAACTGTCCAGTCATATTTGGTGATCGTATTTCCTTCACAACGAGTAGAATCAGGATTTTCTGGTGGAAGTCCAGTTAAGAGCTGGGCTATTGATAAAGCTTCACGAGTTCCACAAGACGTAGGCACACACACGCCAATAGTCATTGTGTCGAATCTCCTCCAATTCTCATTCTTTGTCTGAAAATTGATGTAAATCATTTGAGAGACAGTCCTGTGACAGACGCATTTGGCTAGACACCAGCTTGCGAAACGGGACTCTTCGGGTTCGATCCTTGTAATGAAGCAAATTTTGTGTAGTCAACAAAGGTTTGATCGAAAATCACGGCCTCATGTTTGTAAAGCTAGGTTTTTAAAATGCTTTTTTTGAACATCATTTAAAACATAATAATACAAACAAAAGCAGTGATGGCCTCGAGGTTTGGGCGCGCGGTCGAGAATCTCGGCGGTCGCGGGTTCGAACCCCAGGTACACACCTCTGACTTTTCGAAATTATGTGTGTATTCACATTGAATTATCACTTGCTTTAACGGTGAAGGAAAACATCGTGATGAAACCTGCACACCTAAGAGTTCTTAGGAAATTTCTTAGGTGTGTAGTCCGCCAACCCGCACTAGGCCAGCGTGTTGAACTATGGCCTAAACACTCTCAATGGTAGAGGAGACCCGTGTTCAGCAGTGGGCGTATATGGGTTGATGAAGAAGAATACACACAAAAACAATAAATACACACCGTGTGACAGCGAGGCCTAGTTACTTAAATGCGATACATTGCTAATACTTTTTGGGTAGGCGTTAGCAGTATTCATTGAAACAAGTTGAAGCCAAGCGTTTTCCTTCAAAGTCCGGCAACATACCAATGATTCCTCTGCTATTGTGAGTGTTCATGACCGGTAACTTAACATTAGGTAGCTTTCTTGTTCGTTTGCTTCTTTTGCCATAAAAGGGAGTCAAAAATCAAACTCTTCTATTTTATAACATTAGTATTACTATGGCCTAAATCCTTTCAATGGTAGAGGAGATCCGTGCTCAGCAGTGGGCGAATATGGGTTGATGAAGTATTACCTAACTGTTATTTATAACTAGGCCAGCGTGGTGGACTAAGGCCTAAACCCTCTTAGTTTTAGAGGAGGCCCGAGCTCAACAGTGGGACGTATGTAGGCTGATGATGACGATGATTGTGTATCACCAATTTATCACTCACCTCAATATAGTTATAAGTTGATTCATAAGGGTCTAAAAGTCTTCTTTCTTCTATGTTCGCTTGACTAAGTTTGATGTCCACAACGCAGTACTGTGTTTGAAGATTTGGATGAGAGGACTTCCAAGGAGGATTGAGGCACTGGTCATAGTTCCCCAATTGGTACCGAGTACCGTATAGAAACCCTGTAGGACGCTGCATAGCATCCCATACTGGGAGAATAAAACAAAATTAAACTAGCGCCTGTAAGTTTGAAATAGCAATTGTTGCGTCCCTCGTCATTGCAATAGTTTTACTGGGCGTTATTGATTATAATGAGAGCCTACAAAATTATAGCAAGCAGTGATGGCCTCGAGGTTTAGGCATCCGGTCGAGAATCTCGGCGGTCGGGAGTTCAGGCACACACCTCTGTCTGTTCGAAGTTATGTGTGTAATCACAAAGAATTATCACTTGCTTCAAGGGTGAAGGAAATAGATGATGAGAAGGTGTTATAGTCATAATTAACCTTATTCTAAGCATAGGTCGAAATATATAAAAACGACAGCTGTCCTTGCGACTGCAAGTCGTCTTTATGTCGTCAAGTTTAGATTTTTTTCTAAACTTCATTCTTCTACTGACAATTTCCTTGAAGCTAAATTATACTACCCGACCAGGAAATCAAAGTTACAAGGCAGTTTTTAAACGGTTTTATTTAGCTCACCCCGTTTGTTTTATTCTTGGGTCAAATTTAGTAATTCAAATTTCACCCTCTTCCTGTCAACCGATTAATCTGAAATTTTGTATACACCTTGGAATTTGGTGACAATACAATTATGTTTATTCATTATCGTTATAAATTCAAGATGGCTGCCGGTTTAAAATGGCGGATAATTTATATTTTATTAATCCCATCAATATGGGTATCAAATGAAAGGGCTCAACAAGCAGAATACAATATACTATAAAAAATTGAAATCCAAGATGGCGGCCGCTACAAAATGGCGGATAACGTAGGTTTTATCAATCCCATCAATATGGGTATCAAATGAAAGTGCTCAACCAGTAGAATACAATGTACTATATACAATTAATAACGCGAAATAAAAACTAAAAACTAGAAAATAAAAATAGGTAAAAAACTTTTTTAAGTTAAACGGTTTTATGTTAAAAAACATACAGTGCAATGTTTAAGATAAATGTACTAAAAGCCAAAAAATAATAAAATAGATACAGTCGTGGGAATTATAAACATATGCATAGACTAGACTAAAATAAAACCGTGGGGCACGTCAATTGTCTACAATCGTTGGAATTTCCATGAGCAAGAAAATAGTAAGTAATTTCCTCACCGTCAGCGGGCCAACTGCCTAACGACGAATTAAACGATTCTTCTATCGCACATTAAGTCGATAATTTGTAGACAAATAACGTGCCCCACGGTTTTATCAACCTTCTCTTCTTCTTCTTCTTCATCAACCCATATACGCCCACTACTGAGCACGGGTCTCCTCTACCATTGAGAGGGTTTTAGGCCATAGTCCATCACGCTGGCCTAGTGCGGGTTGGCGGACTACACACCTAAGAAATTCCTAAGAACTTTTAGGTGTGCAGGTTTCATCACGATGTTTTCCTTCACCGTTAAAGCAAGTGGTAATTCAATTTTGAATACACACATAACTTCGAAAAGTCAGAGGTGTGTGCCTGGGGTTCGAACCCGCGACCGCCGAGATTCTCGACCGCGCGCCCATACCTCGAGGCCATCACTGCTGTAGTGCTGTAGTGATACTTACTGAGTACTTATAGGCCAACTGACTTGTTGACACAGATATATTATTTAAAATATTAATAACACTTAAATCACTCAAGACAATTAACCTTTGACTCAACACCTCTGACTTTTCCGAGTAACTTGTTTATTGATGTATTAACGGTAAAGTAAAACATCGTAGTGTAACGTTGTGTGGGACGTCCTGTAGCACGATGGACCGACGACTTGAGAAAGGTGGCGAGAAACGGATGGATGAGGGCTGCTCAAGACCGGGATGGTTGGCGCTTTCTTAGGGAGGCCTACGTTCAGCAGTGGACGGTGATAGGCTGATTGAGTAAAACATCGTAAAGAAACCTGGACTAGTAAAAATTGTGCAGTACCGTAACTAGGGCGGTGCCAGCAGTGCCCAGGCACAGGGCGCAGACCCTGGAGGGGCGCAGAAATGACCAGACTAGTATCTAGTTTTATCTCATGCATGGTCGCTAAGCCTGGTTAAAGCAGTTTTCAGGGGCGCAGTTTTGAAGGCTCGCACCGGGTGCATAAAAGGCTAGTTACGGTACTGCTACGCATGACTAGCGTAGTGGACTAAGGTCTTACCCCACTTGGTTAAAGAGGAGGCCCGTGCCCAGCAGGAGGCGTAATGCAACAATTACATATATTTGATATAAGAAAATAAGTACCTCAAGGTCATTCAAGTAAGTACAAAATTAAATAAAAAGTCTTTGGTTTGGTAATTTTTGATGACATCGGAAATGGTGGGTTTGGGATAGTGATATAAAGGCAATATTAATTTCTTTTATGAAATTTCTACTATTTCCCAGATTCTAGATTAAAAACAGATTAAAAATATATATACTTATAATTATTGTTACGTAAGTATAATTGTGATTAATTTTCTTACGTATTATAATATTATACTTGAAAGACCCCATACGACAATAAAGGTTTTCTTATGTAATTTTTTATTGCATTTAAACGAGAAAATTCAGACCAATTACATACTTTAATGGCTTTTTAAATGTAATATTATTAACCTAGAACAATAGCAAGTAATTACATTAGATTTCATTGTTTATAATACCTGTAATAATTACAGAGTGCGTGTTTTTTATACCGCCAATGATACCACTGAGGTATATAGAATGTAAACTGACCGTAATAGAAAACTAAGACTGGTAATATTTGCAGTGATTATGAATTTCTATTGGGAATTTTCGAAGGTCATCATCAGCCCATATACGTCCCACTGCTGAGCACGGGTCTCCTCTACCATTGAGAAGGTTTAGGCTATAGTCACCACGCTGGCCTAGTGCGGGTTGGCGGACTACACACCTAAGAAATTCCTAAGAACTTTTAGGTGTGTAGGTTTTATCACGATGTTTTCCTTCACCGTTAAAGTAAGTGATAATTCAATGTGAATACACACATAACTTCGAAAAGTCAGAGGTGTGTGCTTGGGGTCCGAACCCGCGACCGCCGAGATTCTCGACCGTGCGCCTAAACCTCGAGGCCATCACTGCTTGTATGATCTCATGTTCATATAATGATGATGCTCATCGATATGTATCAGCCCCACATAATAGGGGACGACCCTGTTGCCGTTTTTCGGACAAATTTCTAGACTCCGTGCTGCTACTGAGAATTGCTAATGGATAAAACCCAATAACACTGCCCCACCCAATACTAACAAGGCAGTTTTTTTTATGATAGTAAAATTTTTTGTTAATTATTTTAAATGAGTAATTGTTCTGTAAATTTCCCAAATAAAATAAAATAAAATTCCAGCTGATGACTCGGAAAATTGCAACAATTTTCTAGTCAAGCAAGTAAATCTATAAAACTCACTCCAGGATGCCCAAAGGGTTGAGTTCTTGACTCCGTGCAGCATCTCAAGCACAGCTTTCTTACACGAAGCATCTTCTATCCATTTCTCTTTCTGCAACTCTTCTAGAAGATAGTCTACTTCTGGGAACTTGCGTGAAGAATACCGTAAAGCTTGAGATGATATCCCTTCACCTGAAATTGCGTTATTATTTTAATTTCATATTGAGAATGTTATTATGAGCACCTGATAATAAGTATTCGTTCATTATCATCATACGTCTTAATACTGGACCCGAGCCTCCTCTACCATTGAAAGGGCTTAGGCCTTAGTCCACCACGCTGGCCTGGTGCAGCCGGACTACAAATATTAGAAATTCCTAAGAACTTTTAGATCTGCGTGTGTTCCTTCATCGTTAAAGCAAATAAAAATTTGTTATGAATACCCACATAACTCTCAAAAGTCAGCGATATGTCTCTAGGTTTGAATCCACGACAGCTGAGATTCTAGACCTTGCGCCTAAACATCGAGGTGATCATTATTTTTTAGGCGTTGGCCGGAACAAATAGACAGACAGACAAAATTGTAAATATTATGTGTTATGATGCAGTGGACGAATATTGGCTGATGATGATGATGATGATTATGATGATTATGTGTTAAGTAAAAAGCGGGTATTTAATAACATAAAGACACACCAATTTTATTTATTTGTATTGTATGTATAGATCGCGATAAAACCTAAAATATTTTAGGGATTGCTTAGTAGGCAGCCCTTGCTACGCCAGCGTGGTGGACTTGGGCCTAAACCCTCTGATTTGTAGAGAAAACTTAAGCCTAGCTGTGTGTAAGGGCTGATGATGATGATGATGATGATGATGATGTATAGATGTACTTAAAGATACTACTATTGAGTAAATGAAAAACGTACTTACACAAAAAAAATAAAAATACAAAACTGAATATTTTCATTTTGTTACACGTGTTATTGCAAGCATAAAATGGATAAGACTATCCTACTACTCGTTGGATCGATTAAAATTGCATGAATGAATATAATTAAGTGATTCCTATAAAAAATATCAGAGAAGAGCGAGTTTGAATCGCGTTGAAGGTCCCGTACTGTTACGGCTTTTAAATTTATGTCGACAGGTTACATTTTTCTATCAGTCGCGATATTTTCATAGAAGACATACACTCGTCAAAACAAAATAAGGGCCACTTGATTTTGTTAAGATTTTTACAAAATTATGAGGTCCAGGGGTTGGGAGACTATCAAAATAATTAAAGCGGACTATTTTTAACTAACTGGCCGAAAATTTTAATTGCCACACTTTAAAATCGTATTTTTTTAAATGTTTTATGTCAAAAACACGATTTTGGCAAAAAATACACTTTGCTGGAAAGTAAAAAAAATTGTAAAATTAAATGTAAATAAATTATTCCTAATTTGCCAGTAACGGGTATGTCTTCCTCTTTTATTTACACACATTCTTGGATTCTAGAGGGGATGTTATTACTTTTACCGGCGGTATTTGCTCCTAACTCACTTTTAGCATGTTTTTGAGTTGTCTATCATTATGGACGAGTTGATTAGTCTCTCGGACACTTTTTTTCAATAAATCTCACATGTGCACAGTAGGGATTAGGTCTAAATTGTTCGCAGGCCACTGCAAAACCTCTATATGGACATCTTTCAGTGGTCCTCTAGTGACTCTAGCTGTATTTGCGCGAGCATTGTCATGCATCAGCCGAAATCCTAGACCCACTCGTTGTGCAAATAGCACCCCAGGAGGTCTCATGACCTCCTCGACTTATCATTGAGCTGTTACTGTGTCTTCATTAGGAATTAGCAGCTCAGTTCTTCCTGTAAGACTAATGTCTTCCCATACCATAACATTGGGCCCCCAAAACGATCACTTTCATGAAGGTTAGCTTCTGAAAAACGCTCACCTATTTGTCTCCGTGCTCCAAAGCGACGATCATCACTTAAAAAATTATCTTTACACTCGTGTATAAAAAGTACCATGGTCCCATCACTTATACCCCAATCCAGATATTGCCTTACAAATGTTAAACCGTTTGCTGGATGAGCAGTTGTTAATGGAATCCGCACTTCTAGCCTCCTAAAGAGCTGTTGGTCTTTATGCCATCGATTTTTAATGGTTTGATAACTTACGCGAGTCCCTGTTGCTTGACGCAAGCGGGTATGCAATGTGCGAACAGTGACTCTACGTGCACTCAAGTGTATGTATCGGTCTTTCAGAGCTGTAATTGCTCTGACTCTGCCTAATTACTGTCTTTTAGTGACTCTTCCTGATTTTTAGAGCCGATACCAAGCATTTTGGATAGCTTTCCGCGAAAAACTCAGCTGCAAAGCAACCGAACGCTGTGATTGACCCCCTTGAATCAATGTTATGGCTCTACTAGTAATAACCACATCCATATGCCGTTAAACTCGTAGCATTGTTGTTTTAAATATTAGATGTACACTCTAATATTCAAAAATAAACTCTTTACAATAAAACGAAAAATTTTAATGAGATTAAAAGTGAACTTTCGCTCAAGTTAAATAGGGCAAAATTAAGTGGTTACAAAAAATGACATAAAAACTACCCACTTAAACACTTATGCAAGTGAATGTGACAAAAATGTGTTGCCAGACCCTTAAACTAACATGTCACAATAGAATCTAGAACTTGTGTAAAAACAATTGGCAATAATTTAGTAGAAACTTAAAAACATACACGTGGCCCTTATTTTGTTTTGACCAGTATATTTCAAGCTTGCTTACTTGCAAAATTACTGATAATTATAATATTTTAATTTTTTATTTAACAAAAGCAGTAATGGTTAACCCTCTAAATTGTACAGGAGACCCGTGCCCAACAATAAGACGTATATAGACTGATTAAATACACCCAACAGTCACATACATATTCCTGACCCCACACTAAGATACGAGTCTTGTGTCGTGGGTATCAGAAACTACGAGAGACTTTTCGGTCTCATAAACACCCAGACCCGAAACAAATATTTGTGGATCACACAAACATTTGTCTCGGTGCGGGGATCGAACCCGCGGCCGCTCGTTTCGCAAGCTGGTGTCTAGCCAACTGCGCCACGGGGCTGTCAATTATTAATTCTGATTGTAAATGAATGCTTGTGTCAACGAATATGACATTTTAAACAAAAGACCCCACAATGTTCAATTATAAACTAGAAATTACAAAAATAATGTGTAAGGCTTTGGGGGTTATATGGAGGTACTAAGAGCACGTTTTAAAAGGGGCTTCGTCATTTAATTTTGCAAAACGACTTTACAAAAAGTGTGCGATGGCCGGGAATCGAACCCGGATCAACTGCTTGGAAGGCAACTATGCTGACCATTACACCACCATCGCAATTGATGGATTATCAATATAAATAATCCTCAACTTGTAAAATACATATCTATACTTAAAAAGTTAAAAGTTCTTAGGAATTTCTTAGGTGTGTAGTCCGCCAAACTGCACTAAGCCAGCGTGGTGAATTATGGCCTCAACCCTCTCAATAGTAGAGGAGACCCGTTCCCAGCAGTGGGATGTATATATATATATATATGGGTTGATGGTGTGTGTATGATTTTTGGTATGCCCATAAATAGGACTCTGAGAAGTAAAGTTAGTCCATTGAAATGTTACAATTCAGGGGCCGAATATTGCATTTCTTAGAGGACGCAATTTTATTTTTGGGATATGTTTGGGGGGTCAATAGAAGCTTAACCTCAAGTTTGTGGGGTTGCCACCCTTGTCCCACGGCCGCCATTTTGAAAAAAGGGGTGAAACACTAATATTGCGATATCTCTGAAACTATGCGTCTCACAGAAAATTTGTAAAGACATAATTTGTAGCTAATTATTTTGCCTACAAATATGTTTATATAACTTTTTGCCCTAAATTAAAAATTAAAGAAGTTATAAGCAAAAAAGTGAGAAAATATTTATAAATTTTTTCTTTTTTGCTCTATAACTTTTTTTATATACATTTTACCAAAAAATTGCATCAGACCAATCTTGTAGATTATCTTTTGCCAAAAATTTTACCCATTATATTTCTTCAATTTAATTCATTTAAAACGCTGTTACAGCACTTCAAAGTTGAACGGGTTTGTCAATGTTCATGAGAATTTGGTTGAAACGAAATGTTTAACTTATTTTTTCTTTATGTTTTTTATTGTAAATATATTCCTTTGTTAAATTCGTACAATTTTACTTATTTATTCCTAACTGTTTTCCTCGCCGCGTATGAGAAAGAGTCTATAGGCGCGTTTTTTACGTGGTATCCTCAGTAGGTCTACTCCACGGACATCTTGCTTATAAGGTAATCCTCGACATCATATTTTTAATTACTCATTAGCTAGCTACTCTGATCGACTTTTTTTCGATGGTCCAGGCTGAGGCTCAGAGTCTAAATCAACGTCAACCGTGAAAGTTTGAGGAATGACAGGAGTTAAAATTGGAGTCATAGTTGGAAGTTTATCCTCAAATTCATTTTCTTCCATTAACTTGGATATTTCCATAATGTTGCTGCATGTTTCACCAGAGCAATGGAGGCATACTGTAGAGCATTTCAGGCCTGGTTTTCTGCAGCCACACATACTTCCGCAGTATCCCTTGCATCTGCAGAAAATTAATTTCATAAGGCCGGGGGATGCTGGAGGCTTGAAAGCTTGTATTGGCATCCAAATGTTTGTATGCTTTTTCAAGCCCAAATTTTCAGGATTTTGATATCTTCCGAGCCATGACTGGACCTGGTGATATACTCAGAGACTATGGAAACGAGCGGCATCTTGTGTTGGAGGCAGCGATGACAAGTTAAATGAATATTTAGTCACTGTTATAGCCAGATTAGTCTTATATAAATAAGTAAAATTGTACGAATTTAACAAAAAAAAAAAATAGGAATATATTTACAATAAAAAACATAAAGAAAAAATAAGTTAAACATTTCGTTTCAACCGGATTCTCATCAACATTGACAAACCCGTTCAACTTTGAAGTGCTGTAACAGCGTTTTAAATGAATTAAATTGAAGAAATATAATGGGTAAAATTTTTGGCAAAAGATAATCTACAAGATTGGTCTGATGCAATTTTTTGGTAAAATGTATATAAAAAAAGTTATAGAGCAAAAAAGAAAAAATTTATAAATATTTTCTCACTTTTTTGCTTATAACTTCTTTAATTTTTAATTTAGGGCAAAAAGTTATATAAACATATTTGTAGGCAAAATAATTAGCTACAAATTATGTCTTTACAAATTTTCTGTGAGACGCATAGTTTCAGAGATATCGCAATATTAGTGCTTCACCCCTTTTTTCAAAATGGCGGCCGTGGGACAAGGGTGGCAACCCCACAAACTTGAGGTTAAGCTTCTATTGACCCCCCAAACATATCCCAAAAATAAAATTGCGTCCTCTAAGAAATGTAAAGTTCATGTAACATTTCAATGGACTAAGTAGGCTACTACTTATTTCTTTCAATTCTGTAGTCTACGCGGACGGAGTCGCGAGCAAAAGCTAGTTTATAATTTTAAACAAATAAACGCGCATGCTTTGTTATATTTTGATATATGTATTAAGTCTGTGTCTCTGAAAGGGTAGACATAATTTTACTATTATCACTGCTGTGCTATTTCAAAAAGTTTATTTATTTATTTTTATTTATTTATTTATTAACATAATTAATAACATCTTTACAGTTACCCAATGCGATGTTATAACTATCTAAAACTAAATTACATTAACTAAAACTAAACTTAACTAAATTACAGTCTTATTCCTTTCTATACATGTATATGCAGCTTCTGTGAATATCGTCAGGTTACAACAAAATATATCAATATCTTGCGCAATCACATCAAGTTGTTTATCAAAGACTGGAACTCTTGGGCCTTTTCAGTAATTCTTTCGCTAATATTGAAAATGTCAGTAAAAAAATCATCAGCCATTATTCATTCCAATACGGGGCACGGACCGACTCTACAAAGAGGATTTAAGACTTAGCCCACCAAATTGGCCTAGAACAAGTTGGCCAACAATACACCTAAGAAATTCCTAACAACTTTTAGGTTTACAGGTTTAATCACGATGTTTTCCTTCACCGTTAAAGAACGTGATAATTAATTTTGAATGCACACATAACTTCGAAAAGTCAGAGGTGTGTGCCTGAGGTTTGAACCCGCGACCGTCCAGATCCTAACGTAAACCTCAAGGCCATGACGAGTAAATATTGAAGACTAAATATAAGACCCCGCGACCGTCACGCTCCACCGCTTGCCTACACCTCGCGACCATGACGACGAAGTATTGAAGGCAGTAGCCCCGCCCATCATTGTCAAAGTGAAATTTGTAACTATCGCGGAAACTGTATCATATTTTGCACACCGAGGTGTGGTTAAACTTCCACCTTTGAGAACACGAGCCAGACACTTCGCGGAACAGATGGCGTCGAAGTCGGAAAACTTTAACTAAATGTAGCGGGGGAACGTTTATGGCGTTTTGTGAAAAGTCTGAAATTGTAGGAATATGTTTTGCTCAGAAAAGTGGTAATGGGTCAATGTTACATTCAAAATATAGCTCAGTTGTAACTGTACAACCGTGCTAGGACATAATAGTAGTAAAGTGAAATACATAATTTCTTTACACAAAAAAGGATTTATACATAAAAAATAAGTAAAATCAGTTTTTAAATTTCGAAGATGATTACGATTATTCGTATGTCGGTGATATTTTTTTTTACAGTAACTCAATGTACACTAGAACCACATAAATGCGACAGTAACTATTACTTTCCGTTTGTTACGCTTTAAAACCTAAACCGCTAGACCGACTTAAATGTTTTTTGTATAGAAATGGATTTATAAATATAGAATGGATATTCAGGAACCTCAAAAGACTGTAGGTACCAAGTGTATCTACCCATGTTTTGATCTTTAACTACGATCCTATTAGAAGCGAAGGTATTGATATTTTATGCAGCTATTTCTGATGTATGAGCTACTGTAAAATTCCCAAACACATTGCGCAAAATCGGAATAGACTCCTAAACTTTACGATCGAAGACGGAACGAATAAATATCCAGAAATTTATTACCAGAGCACGAAGATTTTATTCATGTCATAGCTTCGATCTAGACTCATTATTTTCGAATCTCCAATCATAACGAAAGGAAATTGAGCTAAGCAATATTCCGAGACGTATTTACCGGTCAACCGGATATCGGATGACGGCCGGACGGATTGGCCGGCGCGACCGTCTCAACCGCAGTGACGGTACATCACCTATTCATCCCCTCTGATTACTGGCATTTCAATCAGCTTCCACAGGATTCCGAATAGTCGTGTGAAATATTGATTGGTACATTATTGGATATACGCGACCGTGGTGCTACCACGGTTTTAAACTGTTTAAAGTATTACGGTTCTTTATCAATCGTACTGTTCAGTTTGGAGTGTGATAAGAACGATGATGAGAGGTAGACGATAGGACAAAACTACAACAGACAAGGAGCGAGCGATTCCAATCAATTTTGTTTTTTTAGGTCATCATTACCATTATCCTCACATCCACTCCTTTTTTGTCCTACGGATATACATATGTAGGCCTCTCCTATACAGATTTTTAGGTAAGGAAGAATTTTCTGACATCAGTCTGTGGGTATTTAAATTTGGAATCGTCATAATTGTTTCGATGTTTGCAAAATTATTGTAAAAACTTAAAGCCAAATTCTTTGTATATAGTGCATTCCAAAATTTTTTCAAGTCACTATAAGCAGAATAAATTAAAAATGAGTCTTAGAGCAGGATAATTTTCGTTCTTGAAATTACTCTTACCGTCTAAACTTTGCACCTCTTCTATATGACTTATAAAAAGTTTTGGCGCTGCAATAATTTAGTTTGAGACGTGCTATCTTCATTGGTATCATTGCGGTCACGAGTTTGACTCCCAGAAGCTCCTATGTCTTTAAAGTTGTATGTGATTTAATAAATTTTCAAGCACCGTGCAAAAGAATGTTGTGAGAAAATATTTGCATATTTTAGATTCCTTCAACGGCAATAAAGACTGATATTGAGAGGTGGACATCAAATATTGGCTGGCAGATAAAGGTAGGTATCAGAATTGTATGTAACAATTGTTTCAATCTACATTTAGTAATATAGGCAGTAATTTATTCCGAACAAAGCTCTGGGTTTTAGTATCTAATAATTTTCAAAACATTCCATGAAACAACGCTATTAACAAAAGTGGGGGCGATTAATCTAGTAGAATAGCCAGGTGATCTAGCTATTCATGAAAGCCGACAAAATGTGTACGATTAAACTCGAATTACCAACATTTATGTACACAGTGATGCATTGTGGTGGAATCTATTTGTTTCCGCTTAAATATTCATCGATTAATTAAAACCTGAATGCTACCATTGAATTTATTTGTGTGATTCTTAGTTCACTAGATAACACTCTACTGCACTACATAACAGCACTCGGCTATACGCCGCGTCGGTGGCAGCATAGAGCGCTCGTCTACTGCACTACATAACAGCACTTGGCTATACGTCGCGTCGGTGGCAGCATAAAGCGCTCGTCTACTGCACTACATAACAGCACTCGGCTATACGCCGCGTCGGTGGCAGCATAGAGCGCTCGTCTACTGCACTACATAACAGCATTCGGCTATACGCCGCGTCGGTGGCAGCATAGAGCGCTCGTCTACTGCACTACTTAACAGCACTCGGCTATACGCTGCGTCGGTGACAGCATAGAGCACTCATGTACTGTAAAGTAACTTCCTATGAAGTCGGAATATGCCTACTTGTCTATTCTAGCGTTATAAGTCTATAATCTATTATAAATAAACATAAGGAAGCTGTAGTATTCCGCTCACTTCCTCCGCGCGAAGTCTTCCTGAAAGCAATTAAGGATATCCTGTGTCTTCGTCGGTTTCCGCGGCGTCATAGCAACATCGAGAGCTAATTTCGCGAAGGAAGCCATGGAATTGCTTTTGTGATTAATAATCGTGTAGTGAACAAAATATATGAAGTTGAGGTCGATTGGTTATGGATAAATGCAGAATTTTTTGTCTTGGAAATTGGCAAAATGCCTGATATTTTACGCAGTTTGTTTTGGTACTGGGGTAGCAGGGCGTACAGCGGGGGCGGTACCCTATGATAGCAACCCCGAGATTGGCGGTAGAGGACGTGACCTCTTAACTGTCGCGGACGTTCCCGAAAGGCGAACGTCCAAATAGATTAAGTGGAGGGCATACCAAGCCCTCCCAATTTGGAGGGGTCCATAATTGGACGGTGCGCTGGGCGGCAGCGGACCATTTAGGGCACTTCTGGCCCTGAGATGCCGCAAAACCGCCCTAAATGCGTGTGATGGTCACCGAGAGGTTTTAGTCGGTATGCTGGCGTAGCCAGTGACCCCGACATACCCCTTACGGCCTCCCCCGAGGTACCGAACAGGGGAGCTGGCGCTTTCCTCTCGTGATAAAAAAAAGGCATGCTGTCGAATCTCAATCTTGATTCTTTCTCTGTCCTTTCAAATCCATATGTTTTTACCATTGTAATTTGGTTCGTGTTTATTCATTAATAAACACGTTCTTAAGCTCACCTAAATGTATACGTCAATGTAGCGTGGTGGACTAAAACCTCACATTTCTCAATCGCTATGTTGCCCGGCAGTAGGGCATAAATGGGTCAACGTGCAGTAAACAAGTTTTAAAGTCCTTCCTTTTTTATTCCTTTTCAGAACGTACCTTATTTATAAAGCGAGTTAAAATTTAGAGGACGTTAAACAAAATCCAACTTCTATGTTTGTATGTGCCAAACTTTACAGACTTGTTGGTTCATACATAAGTTCAAAGGATTTAGAAAGTTTAGAGTCTAGACTTAATATAACGGTTCAGTACGTCTTTCTCCTTTTAGGCATAATAAGAGCTAATTATTCTACTTTCGAAGTAATACTTTAATATTACAGTGTCGTGTTTGTATGGTTGGTTATATGATTATGATATCCTCACAACAAGATTGTCCCTTCAATTTATGTTAATGTTCCTTAAAAAAACCCGACAAAAATTATATTTGTTTGGAAAACGACAATTTTTTAAATTTTTGGTCGTAATTTCTTTTAACGCCATTGTGTTCGTAATTACCTGCCTTAGTTTTTGAATATGGTTTTTATACACTCTGTGGGTAACTCGCAGAATCAGCTACGTGTTGCTAACTAAATAAACGAAAGCCAAGATTTTTCACAAATCAGATGTCCGCCTAAAGAATAAGCACTGTTCTTCATCTCAAATCCGCGCCTTAATCTCTATAAATTAAAAATTACGTAGTAGTAAACAGACGATATAATAAATAGATAATAATTATACCTATAATTATTATTATACGTATGATACCATAAATTAAAATAAATTGACGAATTGACAGAGTGATGAATGAATACGTTAGAGGAAATCTGATAGTTTCTGCTGTGGTAGAAAATATGAAAGTATAACCGTCTTTTATAGTATGAGGATATTATGAGAAAGGATGAATTATGTGTGGAAAAAAGGTGATAAATATGAAAGTGGATGGATAGGCAAGCAGAGGAAGACCAAAGAATGGAAGGAGTGTTTGACTGAAGATATGAAAGAGAAAGGAGTGAATGAAGACATGACGGCTGATAGGGATGTGTGGAAGGATAAAACATACCGATTACCAACCCTAAATACAATTGGGAACAGGGCAAGACGATGAATAAATACATTGATATATAACAATTTAACCTTCCGGTCAATGACCAAACTTTTACCATTCGTTCAATAACCGGGTACCCGGGTACCCACATATAATGTACCGTATAAAAGTTATTAGTAAGCTATCTACGTGGCATGTTATATAACTATGGACACTATACACAGTTTATAGGCCCCGTAGAAGGTTCTAGACCTTTCAGGGACCTATTTGGGACTAATCGGCCCTTCAGCCCAAACAATAATTTTAGAATCCCAGTGAACAGACGTTGCATGTCGGTACTACCTTAACTTATTGCCAATCACGTTTAAAATCTACTATAATAGTAAAAATATATGTACAAATATTAATAAATAATAACGTGAAAGAAAAGTTGGTAAAAGAATTGTCAAACTTGGTGGCTCCGTACAAAGAATCGAGAAGGAACATTACTTGGACACCATTATTATTGGATAATAATTTTACTACTCTTCCATTGGTAAAATGTTTACTATCGTAATACTTGGCGATAGTCGGCATTTTGAAGAAAAATAAGGCATTAATTCCACCAGTAATAGCTTCATCGAAAACGCGAGAGGCCATTATTTACTGCGTTTAGTTTTCATAAAAAACATAACTATGTGCAGTTATGTGCCAAATAGCTACTAATTACATTATCTTCAATGCATCACGAAGCAAAAAATTGTATTAGTGTAAAGAAACAACCCGCAATCATTGAATTTTATGACTGGTCAAAAGCTGGAGTGGACACAATGGAGAAAATGCTTGGTACATATGCTGCAACGCCTAGATAGCCTCTAGCATATCTCTATGATATTTTCGATGTCACCTGACTGTCACCATATCTTCTGTATAATGAAAATTATAAATGCCTGTTAAAAAATGAGCATAAGTGACGATTATTTTATCGGCTATTGGGCAAAGAACTGCGTACTCCTTTCGTTATAAATCGTTCGCAGATTCCTCAAATTTTGAGGCATTTCTCCACGAAAGTGGCTATCAAATCTTTTCCTGGCCGAGCTATCAATCCATATGTGGAATCGATAACAACTGTATAATCAAGATCCCAGTATTTTTAAGAAAATTAAAACAAAAATGTCGCGAAAACGAGAAAAATATGTTCTGTATGTGAAAACCCTATTGGTGATGAACATGTGTTGGGTATACGTCATGATAAAATTTACTTTTATTTCCGAGTAGCAGTGCATCATTATAAAAAAATAAACAATGTAAATAAATAAATAATAAAAGAAAATCATACTAATATAAATATGACGCGAATTATGTGTTTTTTACTTACTATTTTCGCTATTGCTAATTAAAAAAAATGTTTGAGTATAAATTATAAACTATATTATTTTTTATTTATTTTAAAGTCAAATTACCAAAATACTTTAAATAATTAGTTTCTTTAGTGTACTATTTACGACGTTTATGCGTTATATTTTCTGTAGGTACCCGGGTGCCCGGTCATTGAACGAAGGAGGTGTCAAGTTTGGTAGTTAATTACTATTATTACATAATTAATTATAATCATTGTTAACAAGAATTAGGTTTAAAACTACTTAAATTTTGAGGATCCAGACGGTTCTGTAATTTTTTTCAGAAAAAGTTATTAAATTCTATCTGCGAAGTTAAAATACCGGATAAGATACCCGGGTACCCGGTCATTGACCGGACGGTTAAACAAAAAACACAATAGAATAGTCTAGGTGACAGACTAGGTGGGGTGACGATATCCGCAAGCCTGGCGGCGATTGGATGAGGAGGGACGATGATCGAGCCCAGTGGCGTGCCATAGGAGAGGCCTATGTCCAGCAGTGGACGTGCAAGGCTGGTGATGATGATTATGTTGACAATAGATAACTTTTAATATAATTTTAATATAGAGGACAATCAGCGGTCTTATCAAGTCAACTTATGAACTTACTGCTACGAATAAAAATTAATTTGATCGTGCTAATTACATCGGTCAGCTGGAAGCCACATTTCCGCGGCTGAACAACACATCAGCGCCGGCCGCGTCCCGTGGTACGCCAAAATTAATTACTCTATGAATATTAAACGGTGGGCAGAGATTTCTATTGGAGGGCTGGCGTAAGCCGAGGGCTTAGCGTGGTAATGCGGGGATATCTAGGGAGCTTTCTCGTGGTTTTTCTGGTTTTTTGTCATTGATAGTTATAGGGTTTTTTATAACACAAAGAATATAAAATTATAGACGAAATTTTTCACTGTTTCTATCGTGGGACAAATGCTTTCCAAGTCAGCATTCTCATAAACGATGTACACGACTCTTTTCGACGTACGAGAGAAAATAATGTTCTGTTTACGAAGCAATGGCTGTTTTTATAATGTTTTATGCTTAAAACCCCATGGTCCTCAGTTACCACGTGCAAAGGACACCGGTCAATATCACGACCTAATAATAGTTATTTCTTCTTCATCAACCCATATACGCTCACTGCTGAGCACGGGTCTCCTCTACCATTGAGAGAGTTTTAGGCCATAGTCTACCACGCTGGCCTAGTGCGGGTTGGCGGACAACACACCTAAGAAATTCCTAAGAACTTTTAGGTGTGCAGGTTTCATCACGATGCTTTCCTTCACCGTTAAAGTAAGTGCTAATTCAATGTGAATACACACATAACTTCGAAAAGTCAGAGGTGTGTGCCTGGGGTTCGAACCCGCGACCGCCGAGATTCTCGACCGCGCGCCTAAACCTCGAGGCCATCACTGCTTAACCAATAATAGTTAACCTAATAAATTTAACTTCTGATACCCACCACACTTGTATGTTATGCTAAACTCAAATATACTATAAACCTCGTATAAAACAGAACAAAAATCTCCGTTTTGTTGCAAGAATCTCATCCGACTAAAAATCACCAAATCGCTTCCGCCTCTCACTCGGGGCGGAAATCAAACTACGTTGGAATATCGATGTTACACGTAATTGGCGACACGGGCGGGCGCGTTGAGACATGTTTTTAAACGCGTGTTCTGTGGCCCGACTGATGGTCGCACATTACAGCAACGGATGAATTTTAATGTCCAATTTTAGGTCATTCCGCGGCGTTGTGTATTGGCGCAAATTAATTAATTTATCTCGATGATTTTTTAAGTGTTTACACAGGATCGTGATTGTTGCATTCAATTTGATACGTGGAGGGTCTCTATCTACATCTCTATGTTTGTTTGTGTTTCGTCAGTTTAAATCAGCCTTAACAAACGTCGAGTTTATTGTCGTTTGAACTCATGACTGCTCGGTTATTGTCTATGAGGTTATTGTGACAGGAAGGCTCGTGCTGATGTAGATATAACTATAAAGAAGTAAACCTTGTATATATGGGATTTAGAGATGCGATCACACTGCTCAAACACACACACAGCAGTGATGGCCTCGAGGTTTAGGCGCGCGGTCGAGAATCTCGGCGGTCGCGGGTTCGAACCCCAGGCACACACCTCTGACTTTTCGAAGTTATGTGTGTATTCAAATTGAATTATCACTTGCTTTAACGGTGAAGGAAAACATCGTGATGAAACCTGCACACCTAAAAGTTCTTAGGAATTTCTTAGGTGTGTAGTCCGCCAACCCGCACTAGGCCAGCGTGGTGGACTATGGCCTAAACCCTCTCAATGGTAGAGGAGACCCGTGCTCAGCTGTGGGCGTATATGGGTTGATGAAGAAGAAGATTATTAGAATACGGATCCTCTCACCATCAGCCCATACACGTCCCATTGCTGGATACAGGCCTCCTTTACAACCAAGAGCGTTTAGATCTTAGTCCACCAAACTGCCAAGTACGGCATACTCGGATTCTCTCAATTATTTAAATTAAATATATTATTCACTACTACCCATTAAATTGGTTCGAAAATTGCACTTCCTAAAAACGGCACAAACCGCTTATCGCAAAACAGTACTATCAAAACACAATATTTATTGTCAAAACAAACGCTCAAATATGTTTTTCCCATACCACATGCGAAAGGGATTATCAAGTCCCGGTAATACCAACAATGGTTTTTGATACCGTTTAATTTGTTGTTTTCGCTCGTGAATATTCGGCTCGATTTAACTTTAATTCCCACTCAATTTCCTGCCTCATTTGGGTTTACGACATTGTGTCCAATTTTATACACATTTTTTTTGTTTCATCATCATCATATGTTCCACTGGGCACGGACCTCCTCTACAAGTGAGAGGGTTTAAGTATTAGTCTGTTTATTACAGGTTGGACACATCATCAACAGCCTTTCACGTCCACTGTTGGACATAGGCCTCTCTCATGGCACGCCTGGGGGCCTTTGTGCGTGCTTTGCCATAAGAGGTTATGCCCATAATCGCCACGCTGGGCAGGCGGGTTGGCGATCGCAGTTGTTTCTCGCACCAGTGACGCTGCTCCCCGTCACTGGTCTGTGTGGTTAACACGGTTGGACACTACACACCTAAAAAATTGTGCAGGTTTCCTTACAAAATTTTCTTGCCCCGTTAAAGTACATGATATTTTTTTGTATTTATACATAGAAGTTTGTAAGGTCAGAGATGTGTGACTGGGATTTGAACCTGTGGCTGTCGAGATGTTGGGCTCAATGCGCGCCTATGCCTTGAGGCTGCCACGTCTTCAATCTATGGTAAGCATTTTCAAATGTACCTATGTCATATGCAAGAGCGTGTGTGATACTCTTTTATCTCATTGCTTATATACTAAACCTATTACGTAACTATAACATAACAGTAGCGTAACACGGGATTTAAAAATAGATCATTTTTAAATGACTGAAGTGTGTGCCTGGGGTTGAGCCCCTAATCATCTAGAATTTTGATCGCGCGCCGAAACCTCGCGGCTATCATGGCTTTAACACGATTTATGCTGTCGCATTTGTGAAAGATCAATCCACCACAAATGTTACCAAAACAAACATTTTAAAACATAAAATAAGCCACAATATGTAGTAATCTGATAAAGCTTTTGATGACATAACAAATAAATTATGGTATTTATTACCGCATCATATTAGTACTTATTCCCTTTTAGTCCTGGACTTCCGTCTCATAAGGACTTTCATCATTATTGATCATCATTATTACAGACGTCCTTTGGCTGATTATGATGATGATGATGAGTATTATTATTACATTAAAGTAAAACTTAAAATAATGGTGATGGCCTTGTGATTTAGACATACGGTTGAGAATCTCAGCGGCCACGGTTTCAAATCCAAGTATACAGGGTGTATTTAGACCGTAAACGGAAACTAAGGTAGATTATAGCCAAGATCATTCAAACCACCTGATGTTAAAGAAATCCCGTCAAAAGAGGTTCCCGGAAGTTTGTTAAAATTTGGCAATCACGGACGTTTCTTATCATATTAGCTGCATCTTAGGTATTACCTGCCTTAGTCAGTGCCGTAACTAGCCTTTAATGCACCCGGTGCGAGCCTTCAATACTGCGCCCCTGAAAAATGCTCTAACTAGGCTTAGCTACCATGCATGAGATACTAGATACTGACTGGTCATTTCTGCGCCCCTCCAGGGTCTGCGCCCTGTGCCTCGGTACTGCTGGCACCGCCCTAGTTACGGCACTGACCTTAGTTTCCGATTCCGGTCTGAAAACAGGTATACAATTGTATTAGCTATTCGATATGTGACCTCTACAAGATCGTTATGTACTCAAGTGCCCTCAGCCACTTCGACACAGATAATGACAGCCAACGGTATTATCCAGTTAGTGTTGGATAAATGGTCAACTGATACGGTAATGAGAGCTCTAATGAACGTGCGACACGGTACGCAAATCTTCAACTAATTGGGATTTATATGTTCTGTCAATGTGATGTAGAATCTGTAGTATGTGTACCGTGGTGTAATGGTCCGTGGATAGAGAGGTATGTAGGTGACAGCTGGGTGTATTTTTTTAATTTTTTAAGTTTTTTTTTGTCCTGTTGAATTAATCTTATTCGTTCCACTGCTGAGCTCGGGTCTTCTCCGCAATTGAGACTTTTAGGGTTAATAATAATTTCCACCACGCTGGCTTAGTGCGGTGGTTAACTTTGAGGTGTGCAGGTTTCATAGGATGTTTTTTGTGTTGGAGTACGCTTAGATTATTTACATGATATTAATATATTTTATTTGTAAGCGAACTAGCCTTACAGGCAAATCATTAATGATTTCATCCTAGAAGAACTTGTCAGTGTGTTTTAAGTCGCATATTTTATTTGTATTTCTAATTTTCGTGCACAATTCCTGCTTTGTGATCTGCTTTAGAAAAAAGAAAAAACCCTAGAAAATTTTCATTGACTGAAAATGGAATCCAAGATCCTCCATTCCACATACCTATGAAATCAAAAACATCTCGAAAAAATTTAATTTAATTCTCCGTTCCAAAATCCGTGTGCCTCACTGCCTCACAATTCAGTCCCACATTGAGATAAGGAACGTTCGGTATGTTCATATTACGTCCCTCACTACCCCTTGCACCCTAATACCGCCCCCGTGGTTTTGTACCGGATTCCCAACCCCACATAACTTGCTTTTGTGCTTAGAACTTGAAACTATTGCTGAATGGGAAGTATTCAACAGAGGAAAATTCGAAAGATACTGAATAAGCCTTTATACATTCAACTCGAGATTTTTGGGGATTGTTTTTATGTTAATGTTGTTGTTTCACAATGTATTAAATAAAGTAATAAAGTTAAATAATAAAGTAGTCTGACGGTGTATGAAAACATCGTTAGGAAGCCTGTGCAACTAAAATATGCTTAGAAATTGATTGAGTGTTATGTCCGCCAATCCGCACTATGATTAGTGTTAGAGAACGGTCTAATAATTTGGACATATTTTCAAATGATCTTTTAATGGTAGACGAGGCCCGTGCCCAGCAGAGGACGTACTTGTATATGGGTTGATGATGATGATGAACAAAAATTTCAATCATTAAGCTCAAATTTTGGAAGACGCTAAAGCTATTGAAGATGATAAGCAATAAAACCTTAGGTATTAAAACATGGAAATGCAAAAATATTATTACTGAAAAACTCATTTTACCTTTATAAAGAATCCTTTCACATTTACAATCTGGAAAGACCCATTCGGCTTTAAAACGCTCCCATTTCAGGCTTAAGGCACGTAAAGAGTCTAGTTTTTCTGCATAGTAAAATCTGTTTTAGCATTTAGATTGCTTTTGATGAATTATTTTGATGCGGATAAGAATTTTAGGTTAATAAGCTAACAGGTAAATAATAATGGAAAATTGTTTGATAGTTTGTTATAACGTCGATAATTCTGCGGCGTAAATAGGGTAAATCTAATAAAAATGCAGCAGTGATGGCCTCGAGGTTTAGGCGCGCGGTCGAGAATCTCGGTGGTCGCAGGTTCAAACCCCAGGCACACACCTCTGACTTTTCGAAAGTTATGTGTGTATTCAAATTGAATTATCACTTGCTTTAACGGTGAAGGAAAAACATCGTGATAAAACCTGCACACCTAAAAGTTCTTAGGAATTTCTTAGGTGTGTAGTCCGCCAACCCGCACTAGGCCAGCGTGGTGGACTATGGCCTAAACCCTCTCAATGGTAGAGGAGACCCGTGCTCAGCAGTGAGCGGTATATGGGTTGATGAAGAATGAAAATCAGACTACAGAGTGATTTTCTGGTAAAAAGATGTGCATTGATTCTAGCGTCAAGCAAAGAGTTATTGCTTTTTCTTTTGGGAATCCTCAATACGAATTTTGGAAATATTCCCGAAAAATGTTAAATGTGACTGATACATACCTGGCGAAATGCTGGTGCAAAATGCACCTCTATCTACTCGTTTAGAGAATACAGGCCTGAGGTTACTTAATGTATGAATGTATAAAATTAAATGACGGTACGGTGACAAGTGAGTTAGTCGTGTAAAGTATTGATATTCAGGAGAAACATTAAAATTCCCTCCAATTTTATTTACAGTGTCATTAAGTAAGTAAGACTCCATGTTTTCTTGTGAATAAATCTTGTATCTCGACACGCAGCACAACATTTTCTCAAACGATAATAAAAAACTGCTGCAATAAATATTTACATTGTTAGACATAGCCGGCGTTCACTTATCATTTCACACCATTTCCCCTACACAGAAGCTATATATTAAGGACATAAATAAACCAAGTCCAGTGCATTCGCTCCTGTAAGAAGCCATAATCCGCGCTCCAATGGCCATTAAAAAACTTTCTTCTCAAGTATTCCTTTGAAAATGTTTGTTAAAAACAACTTAAAAGGGTGATTTACTGACCGTAAAATTATATAGTAATGGAAGGTGCTTGAAATTGCTTTTGGCGAAAATGCATAAGTGGAGCGGGCTAGCGACGAGTCCAAGGTGAGGAGAGGAGAGGATGAGAGCTCAGGAGCGAGTGTTGTGAGACCACGTACAGGGAGCGTAGTGTGTGACGCGCGGGCCGGTGGAGCGACGAGCTGAAGGTAGTGGATGAGAGCTCAGGAGCGAGTGTTGTGAGACCACGTACAGGGAGCGTAGTGTGTGACGCGCGGGCCGGTGGAGCGACGAGCTGAAGGTAGTGGATGAGAGCTCAGGAGCGAGTGTTGTGAGACCACGTACAGGGAGCGTAGTGTGTGACGCGCGGGCCGGTGGAGCGACGAGCTGAAGGTAGTGGATGAGAGCTCAGGAGCGAGTGTTGTGAGACCACGTACAGGGAGCGTAGTGTGTGACGCGCGGGCCGGTGAAGCAACGAACTGAAGGTAGTGGATGAGAGCTCAGGAGCGAGTGTTGTGAGACCACGTACAGGGAGCGTAGTGTGTGACGCGCGGGCCGGTGGAGCGACGAGCTGAAGGTAGTGGATGAGAGCTCAGGAGCGAGTGTTGTGAGACCACGTACAGGGAGCGTAGTGTGTGACGCGCGGGCCGGTGGAGCGACGAGCTGAAGGTAGTGGATGAGAGCTCAGGAGCGAGTGTTGTGAGACCACGTACAGGGAGCGTAGTGTGTGACGCGCGGGCCGGTGGAGCGACGAGATAGTGAAAATAGTAAAATACACTCAAAGAATATTATGACACGTGAACAAACATGAATCTATTTCATCCTCTCGTATCTACAGACATTATTTTAGGTATTTCACAGCAGTGTACAGTGAGCTGTTAATATAATAAAACCGTCTGGATGTTTGTCTAAATATTATTATACTGTCTCGCTGCTACTGTTTATATGAAATTATGTTAGACAATAACTATGAAACAAATTTGTTACAATTATTTTGTGTATATTATTATTGTTTTTTTATTGACCATATAAGAAATTGCGCGAAATGAAAAAAAGAGGCTGAGTGTTTTTAATGCCGTAGGCATAGGCAGATGTGTATTTTAGGTAAGTATTAGTTGTGTTAGTATGTTTAGTTTGATAAGTGACTACATTTTCCAGTCCGTTCTTCTGTACTGAGTAAATTAATTTTTTAAATGGCTGAAACTGAAAGTTGTACTTGACGTTCTCTAGATTGAATAAATATTATATTTTCATTGCAATGGTTTCCTTACGAAGATTGGACTTCTGATGAATACAGTCAAGTTGAGTTCGAAGTATACCTATTACTCCCAGACGAATCAGGGATAATAAAGTAGTATACTATTAAAAATCTCCATACAAAAACAGAATTTTAAAAATCACGTAATTTTGAACTTGTGGCATCATGTTTTGCTTTGAGAAATGTTAAGCATTTATCGTACCTGCTTTTGAGAAATTGCATCCATCTCGCAGATTCATTGCTGGTTTTACTGGATATTTTATTCGTCCATTCTTTTATAATATAGAGGAAACTTTGTATTTTTTTACAGGGTGTATCCAGACCGTGATCGGAAATTAAGGCAGGTAAGGTGATTACAAACTAACTGGCGTTAAAAAAATTTCGACATTAGAATGGACAAATAAAGAGAGTACACCTGTATGTTTATAATCGTCATCATCGTCATCAACCCATATTCGCCCACTGCTGAGCACGGGTCTCCTCTACCATTGAGAGGGTTTAGGCCATAGTCCGCCACGCTGGCCTAGTGCGGGTTGGCGGACTACACACCTAAGAAATTTCTAGGAACTTTTTAGGTGTGCAGGTTTTATCATGTTTTTCTTTCACCGTTAAAGCAAGTGATAATTCAATGTGAATACACACATAACTTCGAAAAGTCAGAGGTGTGTGCCTGGGGTTTGAACCCGCGACCGCCGAGATTCTCGACCGCGCGCCCAAACCTCGAGGCCATCACTGCTTCATAATAGGACATAATAGGTTTATAATAGGTGTAGTAAAAATAAATCCTTTATTTTTGCATAATATTATCATAGCTAGAGTATTCCGATTTACGTTAAATATACGCCGTTTTGTTAGGTAACTTGTGAACTCAAATGTGAAATTAAAATTAAGTTTTCTCTGTAATAAAATCCTATCTGTATTACTGGAAACCATAAATGGTTATTGCGCTTTTTTATGAAATTGAAAAGTCCGAGTATTTTCAGTCAGTGAAATATACTTACACAACTTAGACATAAAAATATTAGAAAAAGAAAACCCCTACTTATATACTCAGCCTATCGCCGTGCACTGCTGAACGTAGGCCTTCCCAAGAAAGCGCCAATCATCCCAGTCTTGTGCAGTCCTCATCCATGCCATACTACAATAGAATTAAGATTACAATTACTTCTTAAAATCGCCTGTTCGTAACTTAATTATTATATTCTAATACCATTATGTCAATTGTTTCAAGCAAGTCTTGGGATATAAAATTTGAAATAGGTCAAGTTGGTGAGCGTGCGTGTAAATCAAACTAAAAGGAAACGGATGTGGTAGAGCAATAAATATGGCGCGCATTCGGCCGCGAGACCCGCTAAATATTGCTTCGTATCTGTACCAGTGTGTTCCACTTTCATCTAATATATATTTCATCTTCTAGCTCTTGTTACTACTTTCTTTCCATAAGGCAATAGTGCCTTACAGAAATTATATGCAACTATAAAAAAGCTTGACTGCCTCGTAGTCTTGCGGTACAAGTATGTGCCGTGCGATCTCGAGGTCCTGGGTTCGATTCCCGGGTTGGGCATTGTGTTATTGGATTTTTCCATTAAGAAATTCTGAGTATGAGCTAGGAATCTGGAAATGTGCCCGAAAAGCGGCAATAGGCTCGCCCCCTATTTCGTGGGACTGATACATACCTGGCGAAATGTGGGTGTAGAAATGCACCTCTGTCTACCCCATCAGGGAATATAGGCGTGAGTTTATGTATGTATGTATAAGAAAGCTCCAAGCAATGATGGCTTCGAGGTTTAGGCACGCGGTCGAGAATCTCAGCGGTCGCGGGTTCAAACCGCAGGTACACACCTCTGACTTTTCGAAGTTATGAGTGTATTTACAATGAATTATCTCTTGCTCTCCATTTATAGTTGACAAACATTTGTCTCGATGCGGGGATCCAACCCGCGAGCTCTCGTTTCGCAAGCTACTGTTCATCCAACTGCTCGTCGGACGCTGACAAATTAATGTAGTTATCCGTTTTCTTAAACGTAGTTTTAGCATAACTTCCCTAGTAAATGACGCGTGAGGTAAAAAATCTCCTGGCGAATGTAGAAGTGCATATTCATGAGACTCCGTAGCTTAAGTGGTCACAGCTCGGCCGTAAAATGAAGACTGAATAAATATTTCGAAGTGTAAGCTTTGTGAGGGTTAAATATATGTCCTAGGTAAGATAGTACCATAAAACGGTTTTAAGTTTGAAACTGTTTATTGTTTCTAAAGGGTCACGATTTCGTCTGTTACTTATTTATTTATTTATTCAAATTAGTACGGTTACACCAATACACTAATCGATAATAATCTAGGTATACAATATAAAAGTCATAAAATTAAAGGACATATTTATAATAATCAGTAGTACAAAACTATTAAAGAAGAGGGTATCGAAGAGAATAAAATAGACATCGTGACTTTCTTTTTATGAGAAAGTAGGCAAAGAGCAAGGGAGTCTAAAGTTAAGTGACTTACCATAAACATCTACAGTACTAGAGGAATCGTCGGTGTGTGCCGGTCTTTGAGAAAAATATTGTCTTCGTGTCTTTAAGGTTCTTAAGTATTATGCTTTACGAAATACCGTCAGAGAAGGCGAGGAATCGATTTAAGATTGATTTGAGAAAACAAAGATCTTGCCTGGTGAAGAAAATTACACTTGAACAGCGCCGTTTATAAATGGTATTCTTTGAGATGGTAGGGCTTCAAAAGATAACTGATGAAATTTATGATATTTAATACGAATGATGAAAATCTTTGAAAGAGAAAATTCGAAAACAAGTACCTGACTACGGAGCTGAACAATTCCAACATAAATACCTCAACTGAAAGATAACGTAGAGATAACAAAGCGGCTGATTTTGTAACAGCGCAAGCGGAACGTTCCAGAAGGAATTTGATGCGAAACTCGATCTAGATATCAAACGCGCTCGGAACTGGGAATTTTAAGTAGCTTACGAGTTACCGTAGTTTCTAACTTAGATTACATTATTTATGATCGATCTTGGATGTGATAAATGCGTTCTCAGAATATTTATACTATTGTCTCGTAAAATATTTTTATTTACGGTATTTGGGCGGTTTTTGCCGCTGAAAACGGTTTTTTGGAAGGGTAGCGAATGGATCCCGTTTGAATGACGAGCTGAAGGTAGTGGATAAGAGCTCAAGGGTAGCTTTAATGAGACTAAAGCTAGACAGTGCCCATGGCAACGCATGTGCGAAAAGTGCAAGGTACTGAACGAAAGTTGTAGATCTAATGACATTCTGGCATCTCTCCAGTTGCAAAAGCAATTTAACTTAAAATATAATTTAAATGAAAAAACTAATTAGAAAGATCCATAATTTTATATTCAGCTTAATTTATTTATGTCGGACGCAAGATTTATGGATTTAATTAACATTTTACTGTTTCTGGCGGTTGTAGTTTAAGTATTAAGCTGTTAATTTTGAAAATATGTTATGGCGAGAATGTATGAAAATTTTAAGTGGTTTCATAATAAGAAATTTTAATTGGCAGAGGGACGTCATAGTGAGGCTAGACTGCGGTTGGACGAGTCGGCTTGACCGAATTGCTTTGACAGCCTTAGTACCTCTGTTCCCATTCATTCCGTTGGTCAAATAGATATAAAAAAAAGTGGTGTGCAGTTGGCTATTTTGCTTTGTATCGCGTAAGAAAGACTGTGGTATCAAAATGTATTAGAGACAACGAGAGACTTTTTAGTCTCACAAACACTCAGACCCAAACAAATATTTACGGATCACACAATCATTTTTCTTTGCGAGGACTGAACTTACGGCTTCTCGTTTCGCAAGCTGGTGACTAGCCAGCTGCGCCACGAAGCTGTCATCAACATTACTTGATTTTTAATGAATTATATTCAAATTATTTAAGTGATACAAAATCTAGTTATAAAAAATCTTATCTATAAAACAGTAGGTATATCTGCAAACTTCTATGATCAATATCTGTGCAGTAGGGAATGCATAAAATCAAAAAATCTAAGATAGATTTAAAGGCTCCATTCGTTCGGACTCGGGAGACCGCCTGTACTGTGCGATAGACCGTTTGGGGACGAAAACCCGTGATGGGACTGATGGGGGCGCGGTCCTAAATGTAGCGGGTTTGAAAAATAATTGGTATTATGAAAAAAGCTTTATATTTCATAATTTGTTTATTTGAATAATAGTAATATACATATAGTACTATAATATTAATAGTTAAAAATGCTACTACAACAAGATTATGAGGTTCGAAATGTTGAATAGTCAAGAGAGTGAATCTTCCCAATCTATGAACCGTATTTTTATAACTATAAATTCATAAATTCTTCGCTTTACTTAGTTTGCAGTTAGTTGTATTTACGTAAGACATTACCTTTAGTTTTGCAATTATTTATTTTGTAAACCACAAAAAAGGTAAAGAAATAAAACTATTTTCGTCTTTTTTTGGTTCCGTGGCATAAGTTCTTTCGTAATCACCATATACTGAAATGAAATGAAATGAAATGAAATGAAATGAAATGAAATGAAATGAAATGAAATGAAATGAAATGAAATGAAATGAAATGAAATAATATTTATTGAATCCATAAAATGTCAAATACATCACTTAGATTCAGTCATTTCAAAATTTACCACCCTGTTCGGAAGGCAGTCATCACTAGAGAAGAACGGGCAAGAAACTCTAGTGTTGCTCTTTTCCAATCAAGAGATAGTTTACAATACAGATACAAAGACTCAATTTCCCGAATTAGAGCAGCTCATTAATACAATATCAGAATTTTGTATATAAGAACAACATAGTCATCTTAAATGGAGACTCTGACATCTAACCAGGTTAAAATTTCATTAATGGAAATAAGCAAATCAGGCAGACCAGTCCCCACAAACAGCACCCGTTCACGAGTATGACGCATGTGCCAGCCATCGGCCTCCTCAACCATTTCATAGGGAAGTGACCGACCCGGCACACGACGCCGCCGTAAGCACAGACATTTCTGCGAGCATGACATACCTGATTGCTTACAAGTTACTAAAATAATAATAAACTATGTACAGCCATGTCCATTAAAGTAGACCCAGTCAAGCCCGGGATTACAATAACATTTTACTTATACCCAGGCTTCGTTATCTTCCATATATTCTGATATTGTATAGTAGGCTTTGTTACATAGATGACTCTTAGTAATTTCTTTAAATTTATGATACTTTAAAGCCTTAATATGACTTGGGACTTTATTGTAGAAGTGTATACAGTAACCCTTAAAAGATTTGCTGATCTTGTGGAGCCTGGTTTTATAAGTTACTAACTTATTTTTATTACGAGTATTTCTATCATGTATGTCAGAAAACTTTTTAAATTTATGAATATTCTTATGGACATACATAAGATTTGCGTGTATGTATTGCGATGCTACTGTCAAAATACCAATTTCCTTAAACTTTTCTCTTAGAGAATATCTAGAGCTAAGAGAATATATACATCTGATGGCTCGTTTTTGTAGTAAAAATATGGTATTTATGTCAGCGGCACCACCCCAGAGAAGAATTCCATAACTCATCAAACTATGAAAGTAAGCAAAATACACTAACCTAGCTGTATCAATGTCTGTCAACTGACGTATTTTGCTCACTGCAAAGACTGCTGCACTCAGTTTTTGAGCTAATACTGTTATGTGGGGACCCCATTGAAGTTTGGGGTCTAATGTGATTCCCAAAAACTTAGTATTATCCACAAGGCTCAGCTTATCTCCATTCATTAAAACGTCGGCATTGGCATATTTTACATTAGGTGTTATAAACCTAATACATTTAGTTTTTTTACTATTTAATAATAGGTTATTAATATTAAACCAATGCACGATTTTAGTGAGAGTGCAGTTTACATCGTCAAGAGTGGATTGATTGCGTTTAACTTTAAATACTAAAGAAGTGTCGTCAGCAAACAGCACTACATCACAATCGTCCCTTATATAATAAGGCAAGTCATTAATATAAATCAAAAAAAGAAAGGGTCCAAGAATCGAGCCTTGTGGAACTCCCATAGTAACAACAGACCCAGGAGATCTTTTTCCATTTACATCAACAACCTGGATTCTATTACTTAAATACGACTTAAACAACTCTAGTGCCATACCGTTAACTCCATAATGGCTTAGTTTCCCGATAAGAATGTCATGGTGAACACAATCAAATGCCTTGGATAGATCACAAAATACTCCTAAAGCATCCCGTGAGACCTCCCAAGCTTCAAAAATATTATGAATAAGTTCCACACCAGCATCGGTTGTGGAGCGACCCCTAGTAAAACCAAACTAGTTGCAATGAAGCAGTTTGTTTTTTGAAAAGTAATTTTCAATTTGCAACAACATAAGTTTTTCGAATATTTTACTAAGAGAAGGTAGAATCGATATGGGTCTAAAGTTAGTTGGGTCGTCTTTGCTGCCTGATTTATAGAGTGGAATAATTTTACTTAATTTCATTTTATCAGGAAATATGCCACTATTAACACACGAGTTAAAAATTATAGCTAGCTGGGGTGCTAATACATGTATTACAGAGTTTAGGATTTTTGTAGAAATTCCCCAGAAGTCACATGTATTTTTTATGTTTATTAACTTAAATGTCTTAATAACATCTATACTATTAACACAATGGAATCTAAATGAATCCTCACTCCCAGGGACTGTTTTCTGTAATAGCTCACTTGCAACGGATGTGGAAGAGTTCAAACTTCTAGTAATAGAAACTGGTATTTCAGTAAAAAAAGTTTCAAATGCCCTAGCTACCTCAAAGTTAGATTTGATTATATTATTATTTATGTTTAAACTAAACTCGGTTTCTCGAGGTTTAGTCTTCCCAGTTTCTTTATTTATTACACTCCAAGTCATTTTTATGGTATTTTTAGCCTTTTTTATTTTATTACTTAAGTATAAGGACTTGGCTCTTATGCAAACTAGCTTAAATATTCTAGAATATTTTTTCACATATTTTTTAAATTCTACACTGTGATTGTATGTTTTTTCATAATAGAGGTCATACAATCTCTTTCTACTTATGTGAATGCCTAACGTAGCCCAACTTTTAAATGGAGTCTTTTTACCAATAGAAACAGATCTGGGTGAGAAAATTGATTCAAACTCCTTACAAAATGTGTTAAACATGGAGTTATACAATATATTAGGGTCACTTCCAGTTACAATGTTACTTAATTTATTATTTAATTTAATTTTAATTCTCTCTAACCGAGCCTTTGTTACCGGGACAACAGTCAGTTTCTCATTTGATGCGTCTTGGAATCCACTTTTAAATGTGACCAGTTGTCCACAGTGATCAGAGCCAATGTTATTAATAATACATTTGTTGTGTGGCAGGATATCTGTAAAGACATTATCAATACAGGTAGCACTGGTGTTGGTTATTCTTGTAGGCTCTGAAAAAAGATTTGTTAAATTAAAAGACGAAAATAGAGTTTTTAATTTTATAGCCACTGTAGAACTTTCTATCAAATTAACATTAAAATCTCCACAGACCAACAATTTCTTATTTGATCTATTTAGTTTTCTTAATGCATCTTCAACTATTAATTCAAAATTATCATAAATTGAGGAGGGTGGCCTGTACACACATAAAACAATGAACTGCTCCAACTCAATACATGACAGTTCGGCAGTTTGCTCCACAGAGAGGCTCACTATATCTTTGCGCTCTTTATATTTATGAATTTTATTCACTAATATAAGTGAGCCACCATGTATAGCATTTTTCCTGCAAAAGTTGCTATTAATTGTATGATCTTTGAAGTTGAACATGAGCTGTTCAGTTCGTAACCAGTGTTCAGTAGCGCAAAGAATATCAATTTCCTGACAACTCATGAACAACTCCAGTTGCAGCTCTTTACCTAGCATTCCTTGCATATTCTGGTGAACTAGATTGAAGTACTTTGTATTAACATTGTTGCAAACCATACTCTGATTTACTAATGGTGGAGTCAAATTGGGTAAATGTATCATGTTAACTGGAAGTATTGAATTATTTAATTTATTATTATTTTTGATTATAATTGAAGTGCAAGAGACTGGCTCTATTGTCTGTGATTGAAATTTAAAGAATGTCTACTTTTCGGAATAGATACAAATGTATCATTCCATGTCATAACTTGATTCTGCTCAATAGAAGCAGGTGAGGCAGCCATGTTCTTAGCTTTGTCTAATATAAATGAATATAGCAACTTTGCTATTTGTCTTTTGCTTTTAAAAGAATAAAAGTTACTCTTAATTTTATACTTACTGAAGTAAGTATTAATGTCTATTATTGACACCTTACTACAATTATTTGTAAGGGTCTCTTTTAATGTCATATTTAACTTATACCTATAGGTTTTTTCCACTTGTGGCAAATTTTCCATATAAGGAAATGTAAACATTACAATTTTCTTATTTTCTTTACTACAAATTATACTAACTGGGATCAGTAAAACTTTATTTTTTTCATTATTTATTACCGTCAATGTATTTTAAATTACCGTAACTATTACCTGCCTTAGCATTTACTCTCAGTCTGTTTACACTTCGTCATTTATATCCAGAATCTATAAAAGATTTTTCATAATTCCCGCTAGCAGTGGGACCACAAAAATGGGCTCACAAGAGGAACAATTCAGTTTCGTTCGTTATTCGGGCTCAGGGCGGCAGTCACCTGATTACGCGCTCCGATGGATACTAGTGATGTGCTTTAGTTGATGCAGTACCGATGCTATCGATTATTCGTTCCTTTACTAAGTTTTTATTTCACCATTCTATTTCGGCTGTACTTTTTATTCTGCATGGATTCATAGAAACTATATTTTATATTACAGTTTGTGATAATATTACACTTATGTATAAAGCAGTGATGGCCTCGAGGTTTGGGCGCGCGGTCGAGAATCTCGACGGTCGCAGGTTCGAACCCCAGGCACACACCTCTGACTTTTCGAAGTTATGTGTGTATTCACATTGAATTATCACTTGCTTTAACGGTGAAGGAAAACATCGTGATAAAACCTGCACACCTAAAAGTTCTTAGGAATTTCTTAGGTGTGTAGTCCGCCAACCCGCACTAGGCCAGCGTGGTGGACTATGGCCTAAACCCTCTCAATGGTAGAGGAGACCCGTGCTCAGCAGTGGGCGTATATGGGTTGATGAAGAAGAAGAAGAAGATAATATTACACTTAGCTATTGTTTAAAAAAAATAGAATACTGATATTGAGCTGCAACAAAACTACATTATTGTGATAAAGTAGGGCAGCTTTGTAGGTCAGGAAATTTAGTAACCAGTTGAGCTAAATAAATTTTCATTCTAACTACTCTTTATATATTCTCAAACGTATGAAATAACCAGTATAACGTTATGAATTTATAAACCATAGGAGAGAAAATAATGGTGAAGTTAAAGTTATTGCATTAGAAGACATCTGTGGCCAAAGTTACTTAATGAATGAATGGAGAGGGAAATGAAGAATTTGTCTTCCATATCTGATAAGGCAAGTTGCTAGAATTTGTAGAAAATTTGATTCTAACCGACAAAACAAGCTGCAAGTGTTTATATATTCCAAGACTATTTGTTCCGATTTTTGTATTACGGTGTTAACTAATTTTAAATGTTTTTGTGCAACCGTCAATTGTTTTTAACTGAGTTAAAACAAAAAAACAGTGATGGCCTCGAGGTATAGGCGCGCGGTCGAGAATCTCGGCGGTCGCGGGTTCGAACCCCAGGCACACACCTCTGACTTTTCGAAGTTATGTGTGTATTCAAATTGAATTATCACTTGCTTTAACGGTGAAGGAAAACATCGTGATGAAACCTGCACACCTAAAAAAGTTCTTAGGAATTTCTTAGGTGTGTAGTCCGCCAACCCGCACTAGGCTAGCGTGGCGGACTATGGCCTAAACCCTCTCAATGGTAGAGGAGACCCGTGCTCAGCAGTGGGCATATATGGGTTGATGAAGAAGAAGAAGAAGAGTTAAAACAGAACAATTCGTCTGTTTTTTTAATGTTTTCTACCATCAGAACTTTCGTCTTCGTTGACCGATTTTGATGATTCTTTTTTTATTTGAAAGCTGGTACTTCCCCTCCCACTTAAATTTCACCCAGATGTGAAAATAGCATCCATGAGTAAAACCATATAAGTCTTAAATTTGTACATTTTTTTCTACTTTATCGTAGACCCGTTGGCCATCACTAGAGGCATTCTGGGAAGTTTAAGTGAGCATTTGGTTCGCTGCCGACCTCGTCTATACATAGTATACATATTGTGTAATATACATATACATCATCAACCCATATACGCCCACTGCTGAGCACGGGTCTCCTCTACCATTGAGAGGGTTAAGGCCATAGTCCACCACGCTGGCCTAATGCGGGTTGGCGGACTACACACCTAAGAAATTCTTAAGAACTTTTAGGTGTGCAGGTTTTATCACGATGTTTTCCTTCACCGTTAAAGCAAGTGATAATTCAATTTGAATACACACATAACTTCGAAAAGTCAGAGGTGTGTGCCTGGGGTTCGAACCCGCGACCGCGAAAAATTCAATTTCAAATTTAACCCTCGAATTTAAATCGCTACTCTGATTTTATATCTACTTTTATATACAAAAACATTGTATTTTTTAAATAAAAACGTAAACTATGTGCATTATGTTCTTTTGAGTTTTTAAAGAGATTTGAGAAGTGACTGCCCCGTGGTACAATTAGGAAGATACTAGCTTGCAAAACGAGAGGCGAGACAAATATTTGTGTGATCCTCAAATAGTTCTTGCTTTGTTTGGCTTAAAAATATGTATGTGACTATTGGGTGCATTTATTACTAATTGATATTTTATATTAAGATATTTTTACCATCAGTAGACTGTATCGATCTATGCCCTTTCGCAAAACAGGTGTCGACGTGTATTTGTAGATATAATAGACATGTTCACGTCAAAGGAAAAATTTCATCGTCAGGAAGGACGCTTGAGTGAACCACATTCATACAATTCCGTTTAAATTTTATTACAAGAAGCGGATAAACTGACGCGAAACTTATGAAAATTCCACTCCCCGTACGTATTTCTGTGAAATTCACTTACTTGCACACGCCAGCACTTCCCACTGTATTCGTAGAACCATTATTCACAAACGCTAGCGGGGCTAAAGACAGCGGTAGGAAATGCACAGCTAAAAGACATGTGTTTAACAAAGCGACAACTTGTTTACAGTTAGCCACGTCGGTCCTGAGTCATTGGCAGAATAGAGACCGTTGCCATGGCAACCGACGCAGAGCTATTGCGTCTGGACCCGCCACATGTCAACTACTGCAGCCATTTATCAAGATAACGTTAGATGAAAATATGAGACCGTACAAGCTTGGAAATGCCTGGCGGCTCAGCCATGTTGCGGTATGTGTGTTATGTGGGGTTTATTGCTGTCGACGGATTAAGAGGTTGCTAGTCCATTTACTGAAAGCGAAATCTATCTACGTAAAACCATGTCCAGAGAGCGTAGTGTGTGACGCGCGGGCCGGTGGAGCGACGAGCTGAAGGTAGTGGATGAGAGCTCAGGAGCGAGTGTTGTGAGACCACGTACAGGGAGCGTAGTGTGTGACGCGCGGGCCGGTGGAGCGACGAGCTGAAGGTAGTGGATGAGAGCTCAGGAGCGAGTGTTGTGATACCACGTACAGGGAGCGTAGTGTGTGACGCGCGGGCCGGTGGAGCGACGAGCTGAAGGTAGTGGATGAGAGCTCAGGAGCGAGTGTTGTGAGACCACGTACAGGGAGCGTAGTGTGTGACGCGCGGGCCGGTGGAGCGACGAGCTGAAGGTAGTGGATAGGAGCTCAGAAGAAATTTTGTCAACATCGGTCACGTTTACTAACCTTACCTCCAAAATAGTATTACCACAACCTTAAAAACTTTGTAAATGCCACATCCATCAATATTCATTCTGGGTAGTACTGTGTTACACCTAGGTGTAACCGAATGGGCTTAACTGAACTGTTAAACTGTTTTTAGAGCGCAATGGTGGAGCGAGATACGAATGTAAATGATGGAAATGTGGACTGCACAGTTGAACTGCTCTCATTAATCTAAACATTGTGTTTTGAGATGAGTTGGCGAGTGTACCTCGCTACAAAGCAGATTATGAAACTTTGAATTATTTTTTACTGGCACAAAAATATTATTCTACCTCATTGCCCATATTATTATGATGATAGGTTTGTATGTTTGTAAAAAAATAATTATTAACCGATTTGAAATAAATAAACACATCTACATACCTACTTTTAGTTCCGGAAAAATGATGTCTTAATGACCAGTCGTTAATGTCAGTGATTCATAAGAATCATACTTGCCTCTTCTCCTTGTTTATTATATCCATCGTATAGGTCTTAAAATAATCGCGTTTGAGTAAGACTACGAATTATGTTTATTGTCTTTCACCTCAAAACTATTGTATCCAAGTGTACCAACATTCAGAAGTCATTGTCAGATTCCTGTCCTAATAAAAAACTAATTATTTTCCTAGATCACTACACAACATAGAACTAATATTCTAAGTCTAGCTTTAAACTATGAACGGGGTCATTATCTAGACGGATGCAAATATCCAACCACAAACCAATAGAACCTCGGGCCATCACCACAATTCAATTCACATTTCAATCTAACTGAATGCAGCATGGATTATTTCTATACTAAATCCTCGCGACCTACTAAATTGTCATAGTTCCTTTTTTTAGATAAATGGGATGGATGTTTTGCTTTGTAATGCGTAAATAACTTAAAGTGGTTGGTTAACATACATAGATATACATTTATCCGCCCTCCTTTTACAGGTATGTATGTATCTATCAGTCCCACGTAAAAGAAGTAAATAAATACACCCCACAGTCACACACATAGTCCTGACCCCACACTAAGAAACGAGTCTTGTATCGTGGGTATCAGGAACTACGAGAGACTTTTCGGTCTCAAAAACACCCAGACCCGACACAAATATTTGTGGATCACACAAACATTTGTCTCGGTGCGGGGATCGAACCCGCGGCCGCTTGTTTTGCAAGCTGGTGTCTAGCCAACTGCGCCACGGGACTGTCGAACGAGTGTACGTACGAGTGTACTGCTATTATATAGGAACTTTTTCAGACACCGATACCACTTTTACTCGACCGGAAATCGAACCCGTGAATTCTAGATAACACGGTACCTACCTGAGCCGCGAGACCACGATGAAGACAGCCAGTATCACTTTATTTAAGTATGATGAAAATATATTTTCTTTTCATCGAATATTGAAACGAAAATAACACTAACAGACGCTTTTCTGATATTGACAATACTAAAATAAACAAAAAATACGTAAATTGCTGCTGGTTGAGTTTGCCGTTTTTCTTTATAACAATAACACGAAAAACTACACACGATAATTACTTGTAAAAGTCTAATTAAGTAAAGATTATTTTGACATTACTTTGCAGCCAAATAATACAAATATTTTTGTCTTTGTCATACATATACTATTATAAAGAGAAAGAAAGAGACCGACGCCGGTACTGCAATTTAGCACAAGAATAGCTGCAATACGGTTTCATCAATAAAATTTTTGGCGACGCACACCGCCCATATACATTTTCAATTTAAAAATAGCCCATTAGTTACGGAAATATTTAAAAATAATACAAAGGCATATATTATTCAAATTTTGGCATAGTTTTCGAACATGCTTGCTGTGGAAAAATGCACCGTTTTCCTATGATTTAAAATTCGTTTTGTAAAATTTTTGGTGAAGAAATTTTTCCGTAATTTGAGAGGCGTATCTCAGTGACGTGGACGTTGCGGGAAGAAGAAAAACGTGCTTTAGATTTTTAAAATTCTTTATTTTCTTGTTAGCGAAGTTTGGGCAAACGTACTGGGAAATAGTGAATCTATCCGACAGTACCAACATTTCAAGCTAAATGCAAAAGTATGTTTTTATATATATTTTTTATGAAGACTGTTGAAGGTAATTAAATAAATTTTTAGAGGCTTAGTTTATCAAGGTATAGAATTATTGTAGTCATTGACTGACACGGGACGCATTAAATATTTTTTTTAAATATTAACCTTCTTTAGCGATGCTTTCATCACAGGGAGCGGACTGGTAATATAATTTTCTGCTATTCCGCCATAAATACGTTTGTTGGTTCATTAATACATTTGTCGGGTGACTGTTATGGGATCTTCCCAAAACTAAATTTAACGATGTTGACAACTCTCAAAATTATATAGGCAGGTTATATTTCATCTCAATTTAAATTGTTGCCAGCCTACCCCGAACACGTCACGTTACCCCGACAATATTAATGGTAGTTACGCCAGTCACTGGAGCGTTATGAAGGAGTACGAAAATAAACACACTGTCAGGTGTAATAGATAATAATAAAACGGTTTCCTTGGGTAATTTATAACAAGAATAACTTTTTATGATATATAGCTAAATTTGTCTGGAAGTAATGTGAAATTTTCGGCAACAGTCTACTGCACTACATAATAGCACTCGCCTATACGCCGCCTCGGTGACAGCTTAGAGCGCTCGTCTACTGCATTACATAACAGCACTCGGCTATACGCCGCGTCGGTGACAGCATAGAGCGCTCGTCTACTGCACTACATAACAGCACTCGGCTATACGCCGCGTCGGTGACAGCATACAGCGCTCGTCTACTGCACTACATAACAGCACTCGGCTATACGCCGCGTCGGTGACAGCATAGAGCGCTCGTCTACTGCACTACATAACAGCACTCGGCTATACGCCACGTCGGTGACAGCATACAGCGCTCGTCTACTGCACTACATAACAGCACTCGGCTATACGCCGCGTCGGTGACAGCATAGAGCGCTCGTCTACTGCACTACATAACAGCACTCGGCTATACGCCGCGTCGGTGACAGCATAGAGCGCTCGTCTACTGCACTACATAACAGCACTCGGCTATACGCCGCGTCGGTGACAGCATACAGCGCTCGTCTACTGCACTACATAACAGCACTCGGCTATACGCCGCGTCGGTGACAGCATAGAGCGCTCGTCTACTGCACTACATAACAGCACTCGGCTATACGCCGCGTCGGTGTCAACATACAGCGCTCGTCTATTTCTGTACGCAACTGTATCGGATTAGAAGGCGCTCATGTGCCAAATTACGTTGTACACGCGCACCCCGCTGGTACAATAAATCTTTTGTAAGCCGGAACATACACAATATTACGTATATTAATGAAATAGGCGCGGGTTAGCCGCAGACTATGTCAGATTCCCAATAGTCCGCCCTCAATCAATGGGCTAAGGGTAAATGGATTTGTCTCGATATATCCGAGATAAATTACAAGCTCCCTTTATATCGCAGTAGGTAGCCGTACAATAATAACATTATTTTTACTATAAATAAGGTAGGCGTTCAAATATTATACTCATATTATTGAGTTTATATCTAACGAGTATATTGATGAGTTTTTTTTTTCAATTTATTTACTTTAGCAATATCTTTATTTACGTCATATTTTATTACAGTAATAATAATATTTTGAACAGCAACTTGTGAAACGTTGACGAGGGTTCCATCTCGGCACCAAAAAATGCTTGTGTGATGCACAAACATTGGTTTTAGGTCTGGGTGTTTTAAGACTAAAAAGCCTCATATAAATGAAATGAAATGAAATAATATTTATTGAATCTATAAAATGTCAAATACATCACTTAGATTCAGTCATTTCAAATTTTACCACCCTGTTCGGAAGGCAGTCATCACTAGAGAAGAACGGCCAAGAAACTATAGTGTTGCTCTTTTCCAATCAAGAGAAAGCTTACAATATTGTTACATAGTTTCTGATACCCACAACAAAAGACTTTTATGTCTTAGTCCGTTGTCAGAACTATGTATGTATATGTGACTGTTATGTGTTGTTTCTTAAACGACTAAGGATAAAATAACAGATAATGAAATTTACATACATTATATAAAGCGTTAAGCTCACGTTACATCCTAAAACCACCCCATAAATAAACTCACGTTTTTCCACCCCCGTTTATTATTATCAAGTTATTGCGTTTCTCAGTAATATTTTATAGTAACAAACACCCAGAAGGGAGGGTTAATGGTGCACCCCTCGAGCGGCTGTTATTTACTGATATTTTATTAGCTAAAGCCTTTTGTGCCGGCTTTGCTTCAGAAAACATTCAATATTAGGCTTGCCTTTATTAACTGACGTCTTCTTCATTACTCTTAAATTTAGATGTAATTTTCTTGGGTATTGTTTTCGTGATAGAATATTGCTGTAGATTTAAGATAAAGAGAGATCTATTCCCACATTATCATCAACCCGTATACGTCTCACTGCAAGGCATTGGCTTCCTTAAAGACTAAGAGCGTTTTGGCTACCTAGTACGGGTTCTTAGAATACCTTATACATACATACCTTAGAAATTCCCTAATTTTTTTATCACTATACAAATTAATATTTGCGGCGTGAGTTTACTATTTTTTTTTATTATACGATTTTAAATTTCATCAATTAAATAACGATAGTTTAATCTTTGTATATAAATATTTAGATCACTCCGGAATATATGACTTTAATTCTTATTTTCGTACATATGTGTTCACAATAAAAGGCACCGTGCTAGACTTCGTGCTGCCACTGAGAATTTTCTAATTTTGCCTGAATCGGGTCCCTAAGATGGGCATTCTTAAGCCGCGAGACCAGAATATAGATATTTTATTTCCAATATAGGGTCGTTTGGATACGCGGTCGAGAATCAAAGCGGTTGCGGGTTCGAACCCCAGACACACCTCTGACTTCTCGAAAGTCATGTGTGTATTCACATTGAATTATCATTTGCTTTAGCGGTGAAGGAAAACATCGCCATGAAACTTGCACACCTAAAAGTTCTTGGGAATTTATTAGGTATATAGTTCGCCAACGCGTACTAGGCCAGCGTGGTGGACTAAGGCCTTTCTTAGTAGTAGAAAGGCCCGTGCCTAAGTCAAAGTCAAAGTCAAAGTCAAATCTCCTTTATTCAAATAGACTTTTACAAGTTCTTTTGAATCGTCATTTTTTAACACTTTTTTATACTGTTTTTTTTTTAAACTAGTGCCGCTTCGAAACGTGTTATCGCTGTGGAGAAGAAACGGCAAGAAACTCCCTCAGCAACACGACATGTCATTTTTTTTCTTTTTAATAAATTACAATTATAATCTAAAAATTAGATTACAATCTAATAATATTGTTTACAATTTAATGTCACATGGATACAAAATGCAGCAACATAACCTCCGATCAATTTACTTACTCCCAGGGGTTGTTATCTTCAATAAAATCAGAAATTTTATAATAACCTTTTCTATACAGTTACAGCCTAGCAGTGATACTTATATAGTCTGATGATAATAGGAATGGTCGCAATCCTCAAAAACCCAGTAAAGCAACTGCCGACTTTTTGCAAAGCGTAGTGGAAATAAAAAGCCACAGTGCATATATTTCGCACGGAATTGCTCAAAAGCGCAGCATGAGTCAGTGAGCCGTGCTATGGTATTATTTCTGGCGTATTAATATTGTCTGTGGTTTCAGACGCCCGTTGGAGACCGATTTATTGAAATACTGGGCGCGGGTCGCGACTGTGCTCGCCGAATTTAGTGATAAATGGATTATGACTAATAAGTAGTATAAATTCAGGTTGCAGTTATGACTGTTGATAATTTAATTTTATTTACTTCACGGCACGCTTGCTTGAGTAGGTATTACTTATGGTTAATATTTCAAAAACGTAGTCTTTAGATAGCTTCTAAGATAATATTTTACTTCATACGATAATCATCAGTATCAATATCAGTTAAGCATTATTAATAAACTCGCTAGTTTATTCGGGTCGCTACCCGCCCCGGCTTCGCACGGGTGCAATGCTGATATTTAATGGATGTTATCATACATATAAACCTTCCTCTTCAATCACTCTATCTATTAAAAACCGCATCAAAATCCGTTACGTAGTTTCAAAGATTTAAGCATACAAAAGGACATAGGGATAAATAAAACGACTTTGTTTTATACTATGTAGTGATTTAAGACTAGACGATTTTCTATACCCTCCTTCCTTTATTTTTTAAACCCTACGAAATATGGAGTTATTTCGAATAGCAAGAGAACTGTTTAATTGATAAGCCTTTTAACCAATTACATAAGGAACTCCTAGATATCATGTCGAAGAAACAAGAAAGCAGTAAAATATCTGTCGTATATGTGAGTTACATAAAGACGGATATGCAAATAAACTACTTTCATATTTGTAATAGATTTGTAATCGATTAAATTGAAGGTCCGGAAGCGCTCATTTGGCTGGAAGAATTGTTCGGACCTTTAGGGACTTGTTTTCGTCTTCCTGTCCCTTTGTTCTGGGTACGTATGAAAATCAATGGTTAGGTAAGGAGGCTTCAATCTATGTCGAATTGTCTCGATGCGGGAATAGAATCTGGGATCGTTGCGCTCTTAGCATGACTTACTTCTGAACTGAGTGGTAGACTAAATTTTATATTATGTTTTTAATAATTAATATTACATTTTAATAAAAGCAAAAAAAGCAGTGGTGAAAATATTGCCAAAATATTTTCAAAATATTTTAAAAGAAAATCTTTAAATAAACAGAGTCCTGGCAGTACTTCCATAGAAGCCCACAAGTGATACACTATAAATGTGTAATGTACAAGTTTTAATTTGTTTATTTTGGGGTTAATATATACATCATTAGTCCATATAATATATTATATCCCACTGTTGGGCACAGACCTCTTTTACTGGGCTTGGGTCTTAGTCCGAAGTCAAATACACTCCAATTGAATCACAATTACTATTCCTATGGAAATCATTGGAAGGGATATGTTCAGTTCTAGACCTCTTTTGGCTGATAGATATATTACTATATCCCGTAAATCTATCTAAATAACTCCAGTCATATAAGTTCATTAAACGCCCCGGGATCTGTCAGTTCGCGTGTTTTTAACACATTCCCGTTCTGTATAATCCCATTTATTTAATTAACAATGTTCCGTCGACATTCCGCGGAAGTCCCTAAATCACTCCCTGTATGAGTTTCGGTAAAGATATGAGGACGCGGTGATTTGTACGGAGAAACGCTGGGAATAAACGTTAACGTAACACGTTAGCGCTAGGTTTTCCGAAGGTGGTATTAGTGTCCATTGAAATATTATCGTCATCATCGTCAGTCGTAAGATCTTCAATGGTGGACATATCCCTCCCCAAAGAGATGAAATAATACAAATAATAAATAATGTGACAGACAGATTAGTCTTTGTATAAGATATTTTTCTAAGCCAGATGAGATGAGAGTGTGATGTGTGTATTTATATTTATTTAGATATGAGTATTTTTTGTCTTTATCAAATGATAATTTCAACAATACATAGTTTTTTTTAACTTTCATACTTTTACTTAACTTTTGTCTGTTTTCTTTATTTTCATTTCTTTTATCACCACCAAAAATTGAGACTTCGAAAATTGCGATTTCTGCGTATGTGATATAGAATAAAGTATATTAAAACTATCGTTATAAAGACAGCGTTTGTGGAATCAGTGACACCGCTTCCCGAGCCTACGTATCGTTCGTTAAGGAGAATTGGGAATTACACCCCTAACTTCTTTACGGGATTTGTTGTTTATTGTTCTTAGTTCTATGTGCGGGGGTACAATTAGTATCAAACAACAGAGCTAGAAATAGAAGTTCCTTTGTCTAGTTTTGATGAAATCTGAAGTGAGATTGAAAGTTGATGAAGCGAAGAAAGGATTATATATTAGGACCAAAAGTCTAAATCTAGACCTATAGGACAAAAGCTTTATATAGTATGTACGTGAATCCCATCATAGTAAATAAATAATAAAAAATAAATACACCTAACAGTCACACACATAGTCCTGACCCCACATTAAGATACGAGTCTTGTGTCGTGGGTAACCGAAACTACGAGAGACTTTTTCAGTCTCACAAACACCCAGACCCGAAACAATTATTTGTGGATCTTACAAACATTTGTCTCGGTGCGGGCATCGAACCCGCGGCCGCTCGTTTCGCAAGCTGGTGTCTAGCCAACTGCACCACGGGCGTGTCAAATAGTGACACAAAGGATATGTATGACGCGTTCCGGTATAAATGCTGGTCTAAAAAGTCTTCATGACGGAGTGGACTATCAATAAAATGTCGAGATATTCGTGGTATTTCGAGACAATACACAAGTTATTAGGATTTCAAGACGCCTTCCATTAATTACCCAATGATTATTCCAGTAAAACACTTGCAGTTAAATAAACGTAAGTCTGAAGTGAAGTTTCTTATTATGCTTAATACGTAACTGAAGTTACCACTTCGAAACTTGAACAAAAGCTGTTCGTTGTTCTCAAATGTATTTTAAAACATTTATGTTGTCTCCGAATAATTCCCGCGTTTCCTTTCACTAAATTATTTTACATAAATTCTGTCTTCAAACAACAGAACGTACTCCAACTTCAAAATACCCCCCCAGGCTCGGTTCGGAAATCAAAAGAGAGTAATAGACTTTGCTCCAAGAAACTGGAAAAGACGGTTTCATTTCCTGCATTACACATTACTGACTTCAGTCGAATTATAATTGAATTTGCAGAATAAAAGGATCAATGAATTTCAAATGAATCCAAATTAACATTTTCGGCTCGACTTCCGGCCTGCTTGTATTATGCCCGCGTCCGCTGCCGGACGGATAAATTATGATTTATGCATGTTAATAATGTTTAGCATTTCATTATCTCATACTACCTATATAGCAGCACTGTGTACTTAGCCTATCGCCGTCCACTGCTGAACGTAGGCCTCCCCAAGAAAGCACCAACCATCCCGGTCTTGTGCAGCCCTCATCCATCCGTTACCCGCCACCTTTCTCAAGAGAGCAGAACTGAGATACTATTTACCTAGTGCTAGAGCTTGTCTCCTGCAGTACATAACAGCACTCGGCTATACGCGGCATCGGTAACAGCAAAAAGCACCGCCATACCGTCTAAATTGTAACCTCAATACCGCGAAATCCTTCATCTCCGGAGCAAATTAGTAAATAAGTGATAAATTATCCGGTTTTGAGAATGCCAAACGCTGGTTATTTCCGGTACATTACAGCACCTGATAAACCTCTAATAACTCAAGCCTGATAAAACACAGTTAAAGCGTGTTTTTGGGTGTCTCTTACACCGGTATTTGTAGGCAAAATCCATGTGATGTAGGAATACTGTACTTTCTGTTTTGCAAATAGAAGTACTCATTTCTGGCCAAGTCTTATTGCAACACCTTGGTCCGTGCGATGTTTTGTAATTTCTAAGGCTTCGAGGACAAAACTATATAATTTACTAAACAAAGTAAAAAATATGTTATAGGACGCCTAGCCTTATGTTTTTAACAATTACTATTGCAGATTAAATCTGGTTGGATCTGTTTTAATGATAACTTTGAGCACATAATTATGGACGCAATGAGGCCAGTGTAGTTAAAATTTCCATAACATCATTACCTTAAGTGTTTTATTAAACATTACGCGCCGGTGTAACAGCGGTCCAGAGTTGATCCCGGGTTAGCGTCGGCGTTAATCCGCGGTTGGTGCGCCGCGCCTTCAGATTTATAAGGGGCCTAAGTGGATGTGTGGAGACTTATTTAATTAACAATTCCACTATTTAAGCCTAACATCTCTGAAGGAATCTCGCAAAACGGTGCTTAGCAGAGATAGTGGATGGGAGCTCAGGAGCGAGTGTTGTGAGACCACGTACAGGGAGCGTAGTGTGTGACGCGCGGGCCGGTGGAGCGACGAGCTGAAGGTAGTGGATGAGAGCTCAGGAGCGAGTGTTGTGAGACCACGTACAGGGAGCGTAGTGCGTGACGCGCGGACCGGTGGAGCGACGAGCTGAAGGTAGTGGATGAGAGCTCAGGAGCGAGTGTTGTGAGACCACGTACAGGGAGCGTAGTGTGTGACGCGCGGGCCGGTGGAGCGACGAGCTGAAGGTAGTGGATGAGAGCTCAGGAGCGAGTGTTGTGAGACCACGTACAGGGAGCGTAGTGTGTGACGCGCGGGCCGGTGGAGCGACGAGCTGAAGGCAGTGGATGAGAGCTCAGGAGCGAGTGTTGTGAGACCACGTACAGGGAGCGTAGTGCGTGACGCGCGGGCCGGTGGAGCGACGAGCTGAAGGTAGTGGATGAGAGCTCAGGAGCGAGTGTTGTGACAGCTCATTATAAAATACGATATACTGCGAGATAAATATTGACTAAAAAGTACTTTGTGAGAGAGGCGACGATGTAAATGCTTGATGGATAAGAGATACGTAGCGAGAAATGTTTGAATAAATTTTTCATTCAAATTACGTAAAATCACGTAACTGTGCAGCGTTTAAAAGAATATTCCAGTGGATTCCAACTATACGTAGCTTAGAGTGGTGGGATCCGTAGTTCATTCTTTAGCGGAACAGCTCGCTTGTTCATTTCGGTCAGTGAACCGAATCTTTTGCGTCATTCAGTCGAATGAACTGAAAAGTTTGCTGCGTACGTTGTTAAGTATATAATCGATTGTTTTTCTGGTTTACTCAGCAAGTATACAATGAGTTTCGCCCGCGGTATTGTCTGCATAAATTTCAAGCCGGTATGGAGAGAGATATTAAAAATTCGCGAGCAAAAATGCAAAATCAGGTAGTAATGAAAAACTTTTTCTTTTGCAAAGTATAATATAAGTTGATCTACTATGTACATTCAATGTGCTTCACATAAAGCGAGTGTTAAAACAGTCTCGAATTTTCTTGTTGGAAACAAAAGTGAATGCACTCCTTCGCGTTTCTAAAAGTTGTGAATTATTGGAATGAATTAATTTCGGATTTAAACCTTTCGGCTTCGCGACCGAAAGATTTGTTCTCACAAATACTTCCCAGCACTGCGGCGGCGAAGCGGCGCTGAAAATATCTGGGCCACTTTTAAACATATTACGCTGTATTTTTCACCTCCTCTGGCCGTTTCTCGTAATGTCTGCTAAGTGGCTTACACCAGATAAAACCTCGTTCCATCACGTAATACATAAACTTTATATTTAAGCGATATAATTTGTTACGCTTTGTGCTGGTCTTTGTTAACTTACACATAGATGGATGTACTAATGTGTGTATTGCAACAACGCGGCGTATAGCCGAGTGCTGTTGTGTAGTACAGTAGACGAGCGCTCTATGCTGTCACCGACGCGGCGTATAGCCGAGTGCTGTTATGTAGTACAGTAGACGAGCGCTCTATGCTGTCACCGACGTGGCGTATAGCCGAGTGCTGTTATGTAGTGCAGTAGACGAGCGCTCTATGCTGTCACCGAATCGGCGTATAGCCGAGTGCTGTTATGTAGTGCAGTAGACGAGCGCTCTATGCTGTCACCGACGCGGCGTATAGCCGAGTGCTGTTATGTAGTACAGTAGACGAGCGCTCTATGCTGTCACCGACGTGGCGTATAGCCGAGTGCTGTTATGTAGTGCAGTAGACGAGCGCTCTATGCTGTCACCGAATCGGCGTATAGCCGAGTGCTGTTATGTAGTGCAGTAGACGAGCGCTCTATGCTGTCACCGACGCGGCGTATAGCCGAGTGCTGTTATGTAGTGCAGTAGACGAGCGCTCTATGCTGTCACAAACGCGGCGTATAGCCGTGTGCTGTTATGTAGTGCAGTAGACGAGCGCTCTATGCTGTCACCGACGCGGCGTATAGCCGAGTGCTGTTATGTAGTGCAGTAGACGAGCGCTCTATGCTGTCACCGACGCGGCGTATAGCCGAGTGCTGTTATGTAGTACAGTAGACGAGCGCTCTATGCTGTCACCAACGCGGCGTATAGCCGTGTGCTGTTATGTAGTGCAGTAGACGAGCGCTCTATGCTGCCACCGACGCGGCGTATAGCCGAGTGCTGTTATGTAGAGCAGTAGAAGAACGCTTTATGCTGTCACCGACGCGGCGTATAGCCGAGTGCTGTTATGTAGTGCAATAGACGAGCGCTCTATGCTGTCACCAACGCGGCGTATAGCCGTGTGCTGTTATGTAGTGCAGTAGACGAGCGCTCTATGCTGTCACCGACTCGGCGTATAGCCGAGTGCTTTTATGTAGTGCAGTAGACGAGCGCTCTATGCTGTCACCGACGCGGCGTATAGCCGTGTGCTGTTATGTAGTGCAGTAGACGAGCGCTCTATGCTGTCACCGACTCGGCGTATAGCCGAGTGCTGTTATGTAGAGCAGTAGACGAGCGCTCTATGCTGTCACCGACGCGGCGTATAGCCGAGTGCTGTTATGTAGAGCAGTAGACGAGCGCTCTATGCTGTCACCGACTCGGCGTATAGCCGAGTGCTGTTATGTAGAGCAGTAGACGAGCGCTCTATGCTGTCACCGACGCGGAGTATAGCCGAGTGCTGTTATGTAGAGCAGTAGACGAGCGCTCTATGCTGTCACCGACGCGGCGTATAGCCGAGTGCTGTTATGTAGAGCAGTAGACGAGCGCTCTATGCTGTCACCGACTCGGCGTATAGCCGAGTGCTGTTATGTAGAGCAGTAGACGAGCGCTCTATGCTGTCACCGACGCGGAGTATAGCCGAGTGCTGTTATGTAGAGCAGTAGACGAGCGCTCTATGCTGTCACCGACGCGGCGTATAGCCGAGTGCTGTTATGTAGTGCAGTAGACGAGCGCTCTATGCTGTCACCGACGCGGCGTATAGCCGAGTGCTGTTATGTAGTGCAGTAGACGAGTGCTCTATGCTGTCACCGACGCGGCGTATAGCCGAGTGCTGTTATGCAATACTGTAGACAAACGATGAACAATATCATTAATGTGGATTTATCGACTGTCGTTACGTCTTCTGCAGGAAACATTTTCCCATACTGTCACATTTCATACATTACTAGACCGGCACAAATAGGAGCAGTAGTGAAGGCTGGCATTCTTCACGTATCATTTATTATTTAGAATACAGGCACAATTTCACACAACACTGCACTTTACGAGTGCAGGAAATATTGCTGAGTATTCAAAAGGATATCGTATTTTCAAACGGCGAACTTTGTTGCTTTTGTAAGCAGTATCGGTGTTTCTTATTCATATATTCCATGCATTGGGTCAGTTACTGAAGATTTGGATGGAATTCGGAATCTTTGTTTTCGTGAAAGGAAATGAGTTTTCTTTTCTGTTTAGTGCTATTTTTACATACTGTATGAATTTGTTATAACGTTGTTTCCGGAGTATGGGATAAATATTCGTGTTTTAGAATACAAAAGGGCATTAGCATGTTTATCAGAAATGTGGCATGGAGATACTGTCTTCCCGTATCGAGGCAAATATTTGTGTGATTCAGCAATGTTATATTATCTACAGCTAAAATTCAAGTATTCATAAATGTAGCTGCTTTTATTCTTGTCATAACTTTTTAAAGTGTCAACCATATTTATCCATCGATTTTATTGAAGTAGCTTGTATTTTTGTCTCTCAAGAAACAAATGATGGAACGCTAAACAAGCTAATAACCGAACCCCAATCCTCAGTAATGAACTCATGAACAATTGTTCTACAAAACAAACAGCGCGACTTGCGGACCGAATGAAAGAGCAAGTGAACGAATGGGATCGTGTTTCCGGTACGTTTTAATTAATCGCAGCTCGGCGGCTCGGCGCGTTCTGCGGCAGCGGGTTAAAACGTTTCGTAGCTCTACACGTTTGCTCTGTAGACATTGGAATGTTTAGATCTGAGGGTGAAACAAATATTTTGTTTTGATGTGTGATGATTTGTGTGATGTGTTTGACAGCCCCGTGGCGCAGTTGGCTAGACACCAGCTTGCGAAACGAGCGGCCGCGGGTTCGATCCCCGCACCGAGACAAATGTTTGTGTGATCCACAAATATTTGTTTCGGGTCTGGGTGTTTGTGAGACCGAAAAGTCTCTCGTAGTTTCTGATACCCACGACACAAGACTCGTATCTTAGTGTGGGGTCAGGACTATGTGTGTGATTGTTGGGTGTATTATTATTATTTATGTGTCAGAATTTTCTTAGTAATATGTACATTATACATACATCTGATCGCTTAGATAGATTCCTTTAACAGAGTATGTAGGTATATCTTCTAGGGTCAAGTGTTTAGGCAAATTCTATAACGCAGGCTTATCATATAAATATTTTTTTTTTATAATATATGGCGGACTATGGCCTAAACCCTCTCAACGGTAGAGGAGACCCGTGCTCAACAGTGGGCGTATATGGGTTGATGAAGAAGAAGATAATATATATACATACGTGTGTATAAAGTTTAAATAAATAAATATGTATATAAGTTTCCTCTAAGTGTTTGAAGTGTTTTTTCATATCCCAGGTGAATCCGCGACGTCAACTAATAATTACATTAAACCAATTAAGTCGTTACGAATGCTATCAAGGTTATAAGATAGTGAAATGATTGCGAGAAATAATTGCTTACCAAGGCTTTGAATCTCTCACGATTATGGACCATTGTCACGGTATGTCTAAGTCTTAAACACTCTACACGGCCTTAAATAACACGAGACGGGCGTATCCGGTGAACGTTTAGTCTGGAGGCATAAATTCGTAGCTTCCATAGTACTGTTCGCAAATTATGAAGAAAATCCTCTTAGGGTACACGTTGCAACACTCTCGGCTTACTGTTAACGCTTCCTGTACGTAGGCTCAGAGCCCGGCTCTCGAGCTCCCATCTATTACAGTTAGGTCGTCGCTCCACTGGCCCGCGCGTCACACACTACGCTCCCTGTACGTGGTCTCACAACACTCGCTCCTGAGCTCTCATCCACTACCTTCAGCTCGTCGCTCCACCGGCCCGCGCGTCACACACTACGCTCCCTGTACGTGGTCTCACAACACTCGCTCCTGAGCTCTCATCCACTACCTACAGCTCGTCGCTCCACCGGCCCGCGCGTTACACACTACGCTCCCTGTACGTGGTCTCACAACACTCGCTCCTGAGCTCTCATCCACTACCTTCAGCTCGTCGCTCCACCGGCCCGCGCGTCACACACTACGCTCCCTGTACGTGGTCTCACAACCCTCGCTCCTGAGCTCTCATCCACTACCTTCAGCTCGTCGCTCCACCGGCCCGCGCGTCACACACTACGCTCGCTGTACGTGGTCTCACAACACTCGCTCCTGAGCTCTCATCCACTACCTTCAGCTCGTCGCTCCACCGGCCCGCGCGTCACACACTACGCTCCCTGCACGTGGTCTCACAACACTCGCTCCTGAGCTCTCATCCACTACCTTCAGCTCGTCGCTCCACCGGCCCGCGCGTCACACACTACGCTCCCTGCACGTGGTCTCACAACACTCGCTCCTGAGCTCTCATCCACTACCTTCAGCTCGTCGCTCCACCGGCCCGCGCGTCACACACTACGTTCGCTGTACGTGGTCTCACAACACTCGCTCCTGAGCTCTCATCCACTACCTTCAGCTCGTCGCTCCACCGGCCCGCGCGTCACACACTACGCTCGCTGTACGTGGTCTCACAAAACTCGCTCCTGAGCTCTCATCCACTACCTTCAGCTCGTCGCTCCACCGGCCCGCGCGTCACACACTACGCTCCCTGCACGTGGTCTCACAACACTCGCTCCTGAGCTCTCATCCACTACCTTCAGCTCGTCGCTCCACCGGCCCGCGCGTCACACACTACGCTCCCTGCACGTGGTCTCACAACACTCGCTCCTGAGTTCTCATTACCGTGTGTCCAATGAGCAGCTCTTGTAAGTACTGTCAATACGTGATTCATGCTGTTACTTCATACATATTTATTCGCATGGCTTTAATGAAAGGGCTGGAAGTCATTAATCTCCCTTTGTTAGACAAAGATTAATACACTTTTGTTGTGTTCTCTAGGTTGTGGGTATGGCGCAGGGGCGCACTCGACGTTAGCTGGGGGAGCGTTATGTGAGGATTTAATTGTTGCCTTGACTTACTTTTGCTCTTCTCATGTAAACTATATTGTATCAAGGTTTTCTATGGTCAATATGAGGTACTTCTGAAATGTATTTAAATTGACCTATTTTCAATATCATGCCAATCAAAAGCTTTATCACGGCTTAAATTTGTCTCTTACTTAGATCCATTTTCATTCCTCTCTCATTGAAAACCTGAAAAAATTGACCTGAGCTCAAGATATACATATTTTCTCAGTTATTTTAAATGACCATCACCAAAATACATACACCCATAGCCCCTTTACGACACCCAAATTCGTCCCCAAAAGCTTGTGTACTCGAGTTTGCGGGCGTTGAGGACAAAATAGAAATTTTGGGCGGCTAACAAATACTACACAATCAAATAGGCAAGGGCAAGATTGATCGGCCATTAGTCACTGACTTTAGTTGGTTCAACTTTACCGAATCTGTTTACTCTGCGGCTTGGAGTGTGGTGAGAAATCTTACTGATTGTAATTGTATTGTTATTGTACTTAATATTGTCAGAAGGTAAGACTAATTTAAATGTGCGTGTTTCGGATGATATATATTATAGGACTTTAGGATAGACCTAATTTTTATCTGAAATGAAAAAAAAATATATATATATATAATCTTGCACGATTACTTTCTCCATCGGGACGGTAAATGTGTAGTTACATTTAATTATTTTTTGTCAATCAACTATTTTATTTATTTATCAAATATTTGTTTCAATAACATTGCAACCTCGAAACTCGAAGCCCCAACATAATATATGACATATTATTGAGTTCTATAAATATTTATCACTACATAGTATAAAACAAAGTCGCTTTCTCTGTCCCTATGTCCCTTTGTATGCTTAAATCTTTGAAACTACGCAACGGATTTTGATGCGGTTTTTTTTTTAGATAGAGTGATTGAAGAGGAAGGTTTATATGTATGATAACATCCATTAAATATCAGCATTGCACCCGTGCGAAGCCGGGGCGGGTCGCTAGTTAAATAATAAATACACCTATCAGTTACCTTAGTTATGACCCCATTCTGAGATAGTCATCATCATCATCATCAACAGCCCTTATTTCGTCCACTGCTGGGCATAGGCCTCTCTTATGGTACGCCACTGGGCTCGATCTTCGGCTCTCCTCATCCAACCACTGCCAGCCATCTTGCGGATATCTATATATATCTAAGAAAGAACTTGGTGGATATTAGACACTATAAGAAACGTTTTTGCTCTTAAAAACAAGCAAACCGGAAACAAATATTATTGAATCACACGAACCTTGCGGGTGCGGGGATCGAACCCGCCTCTCGTTTTGCAAGCTGGTGTCTAGCCAACTGCCCCACCAGGCAGTCACTGTATTGCTGATTAAAAATTACGTATAAATTTTACGTCATAGAGTTATGACCCGGACTACTTTATCTAGCAGTCGATTACGTCACCCTTAGTAGCTATGAGGGCGTTTCCGTCTGTTTGTGTTCGCCATTATCGCGACTAATGAGTGTCTGTCCGTCACACAGTCACTCAGGCTTTAATAAATTGCCGCGAGAGAAACAGGTCGCTTCAAACGCTTTTATCTCACTCTTCAGACTTATAGTTTACCTTGCAGCGTTTTAGTTGGTTTATTGTAGGATTTTTATGGGGGTTTTTGTATTGGTAATATATCTATATCTATAAGCAGTGATGGCCTCGATGTTTGGGCGCGCGGTCGAGAATCCGACGGTCGCGGGTTCGAACCCCAGGCACACACCTCTGACTTTTCGAAGTTATGTGTGTATTCAAATTGAATTATCGCTTGCTTTAACGGTGAAGGAAAACATAGTGATAAAACCTGCACACCTAAGAGTTCTTATGAATTTCTTAGGTGTGTAGGCCGCCGTCTTCTGCAGAAGACCGGGATGGTTGGCGCTTTCTAGGGGAGGCCTACGTTCAGCAGTGGACGGCGATAGGCTGATGAGGATGAGGATGAGGATGAGTAGGCCGCCAACCCGCACTAGGCCAGCGTGGTGGACTATGGCCTAAACCCTCTCAATGGTAGAGGACACCCGTGCTCAGCAGTGGGCGTATATGGGTTGATGAAGAAGAAGAAGAATATATCTATACATTACAGTATAGAATAGTGGACTAAAGTTTAACAGATTAAGGACAGACTACATTTTTAAAATGCCTTCAGGAGTTAGGCTTCAGTCTATTACGCTGGCATAGTTTAGGTTGGCCGACAATATTATCATTGTAAAATTCCTTCACGTCCTCGTCTGGACAATGGACTCGATCTTCGGCCCTTCTTATCCAGCCGCCACCCAACTTGCGTATATCGACATACCACAACACCAGAGGGAGGCCGGTAAAGTTGACAAGTGTTGGAGTGGAAACCGCGCTTAGGCAGACATAGTGTAGGACGTCCTGCAGCACGATGGACCGACGACCGAGATGGTTGACGCGTATTTGGGGAGGTCTATGTTCAGTACTTGACGGCGGCAGATTGAGAATAAATAGATTTTAATTATTTCTATTTGTTTGTCATGGTATATGTACTACTTAAAAACTAACAAACTTAAAGGCATGATTATTATTATGTACACAAATATGACATTGAAAAAGAATAAAGGATATTTTTTTATAAAAACTGGATCTATGCCAAACCGCTGGTCGTTAATAAGGCTACGTTTAAAAAACTGGAATGTAAAACCATAATTTTCCGTCGAATCACCACATCTGACTATGATTTCAGGCTCCATAGTTATAAATCATAGGGTTCGAGGGGACGTTTTCACCGATTCATTGACGGGCTCAAGTTATGAGATGTTAATTTGGGGAAAAATTTTATTGAAGGATTTGTTTTAGAGCGTGGATAAAAACTCTTGCTACGTTCTCTTCTCTTCTTCTTCTCTTCATCAACCCATATACGCCCACTGCTGAGCACGGGTCTCCTCTACCATTCAGAGGGTTTTAGGCCATAGTCCGCCACGCTGGCCTAGTGCGGGTTGGCGGACTACACACCTAAGAAATTCCTAAGAACTTTTAGGTGTGCAGGTTTCATCACGATGTTTTCCTTCACCGTTAAAGCAAGTGATAATTCAGTTTGAATACACACATAACTTCGAAAAGTCAGAGGTGTGTGCCTGGGTTTCGAACCCGCGACCGCCGAGATTCTCGACCGCGCGCCTAAACCTCGAGGCCATCACTGCTACGTTACTTGAGATTATTTGTATAATCATCAGCCCATATTCTTACATCTTGCAGCTCAGCACGGGCCTCCTCTATGGCTGAAACAATTTAGGCCTTAGTCCATCACGCTGGCCTAGTAAGTGTAGGCGAACTAAATGCTTACAAATTTACTGACATTACATATTGACTATTTGTGTCAGGGTGGTTTTTTCATGTTTAAGTATTTAAATGTTTTTGATATGTAATTGTTCTTTTTCATTTTTCAAGTACCAATTGGAACTTGCATTATTATTACGATTAAGATTAAACATAGATATTATGCACTGTCTATAAAGTGACGTTTAAATATACTAGACTCAGATTTAATCACAATAATAATCGTGAAGACATTATGTTATAACAATTCCAATGAATGATTGAATATTGATAATAATAATAATAATCGTCGGTTTCGAGTCCTCGAAACCGACGTGCATGCATGAAGAGGATAATGTCAGTGGAGGAAGCGAAAGAGGTGTGTTTGGACCGTGGCATTTGGCGCTCTATAGTCTCTGCCTACCCTAACGGGAGACAGGCGTGAGTTTATGTATGTATGATGTATGTAATAATCGTCATCGCTTGTTACTTGTACCACTTCTTACATTTTCTTCTGAGTTTAAAGGAAATTGCGTTAGCGTCGTTAATCACCGGATGTGACGCGAGCACGATGCTCACTTCCGGTCGCGAAGGCTTCGTCGCCAAGCCTTTGGAAAGTTTTCTTTGCTGTTCCTTACCCTTTATAGTAACATATGATAAGGGTCTTTTCAACCCCTACTGTACGCATGACGATAATTTAGTTCTTGAGCGGATCTTTGAGGTTGAAGGGGTATTTTGCTAGCTTAATAGCGTCAATTGAGAGATCTTAAATAGGAAACTAGTATTTAGCTTAGGAGCGAGTGTTGTGAGACCACGTACAGGGAGCGTAGTGTGTAAGTTAAAAACAATTTATTGAGTATACATGATATAAGTAAGCAAGATGAAAGCGCAGATGAACGACACAATCTCAACCCTAAAACATTCAATGAATGCTCAAAGTGTTCAAGGCCAATGTCAACAAACCCTCTGAATGCCGTAAATAAAACAGATTTACAGCGACAAAGTGATGTAAAGCAGCCACATTTATCTCCCGCAAACCCAACTCCATTTACAAACAAACGAAATTAGCTGTGAAAAATGGTATAATACAATCGCATCTCCGCTCAATAATCAAATTTGGGAACCTTCGGATATTCTCTTGAGATAATCGGCTTTCCAGAAAATTGGAGATTTCCTTCCCCCTCCCCCGAGCCCTGTGTAGTGAGTGATTAGTGTAATAAGCTCTGGAAGATTTACACTGTCCGTGACAAAATCTCTGTAGAATTTTTCTCGTCTTCTTCTAATTAATGACGAATAAAGGGGATTAACTTTGAGCCCGTTATTTCATTCTCGCCTTTTGATTGTTTGATGACAGGGTTTCTAGTGGTGAGTATTTTGTGTTATATTTTCGCACTAATTATTTATTTATTTATTTAACTCTGGACTCAGATAAAAATGGCTTTGTTTTAGAGGCAAATATGAAAACGTTCAAAATTGTTTGTTAGAGGGTTTTCCATAGACACTTGCTCTAGTTCGCTACTCGACCAGTATTGTGGACTAAAACCTAAGCTCTGTCATTGGTAGATAGTTGTTTAAGGACTGTAGTGTTGGACTATGTTAAGAAAGGAAGAAGAAAGAAAAATGTTTTATTATTGGCCATATTGAGAACAAATATATGTAAAACAAACAATTAGCCATTGTAATTCACACAGCCAACAAAGATCCCTTCATTCAGCTGTATGCTGCAATTTCGCTTGCACGGAATTGCAGCGCTGATTTTCGATGAAGGGATCAAGTGACAACCGGACGCTAGGAAGGCGTACAACTGGTTTTACCCAGAAATAAACGTAAATCTTAAAATTAAAATATCCTATCCTTACATATTACAAAAAATCTAATTTAAATTAACAATACCAAACGCTACACAACATAAAAACAATATACCCTTATTAATTACGATAAATATAAACAAAACCGTTTTTGGGGCACATTTTCAAACTCCGTACAGAGTAACTACTACCAAAAAAAATGTACAACCACCCACGCCGAGATTCAAACCTCATACTACTAAGTAGTACTCTTAATAGAACTACCAAAGTATATTTACTCCATAAATGAGAGTGTCAATAAATTAGGCATGTACATCACATATAAACGCAGTTTAACGCTCATGAATATGTTATGTCATAACCGTGGCGTTTAAATACGAAAACCTTGAAGGTTACCACGAGGATACAGTGCCAGGGGATTGGCATATTAATGAAGTAAAATGAAGCTACGACGCTTGTTGAGGGCTTATTTTTACGTAAACATTGTGTAAATTTCACTCAGCTGGTTTAGGAACAGAAATCGAAGGTTGTAGATTCTAATCTTGGGCGAATACTTCTGACTTTTCGAAGTTATGTTTTTAGTCGATGAATATCATAATTAATAAATAATAATAAATGTTAATCACTCTTAACAATTATTAGGTATTTCTTGTCAGGTTAGCCCGCCAACCCATCTTTTCACAAGCACGTTTCCATTTTCTTTGGCCTTCCTCTGCTTATTCTACTTCCATACCTACGCACTTTTTACCAAGGGGAAGGGGGGGCAAGACGGGGACGCGAGGTAAGATGGGGTCACGGCCACATACCAGAAACTAGACTCTTGCGAACAGAAAACAATAAGCCAATAAGAAACTATACTCGATCACCCGTTAGTGCGACAAAAACAGTGAGTGGGAGTGTACGCGTTTTTTGTTTACAAACGAAAATCACGTTGAGTGTCTCGTCGATCTAATTTTACGCAGTTAAAAACGTCTTTACTGTAAGGTAATTATGACTACCCAATTTATGTCTTTTCTCGTATATGGTTGTTAGTGTTGTTTACTTTGTTGTGGTATAGTTAGATAAAAGTTCAGTTAATATATTTTTTTTTGAGAAATTATTTTTTCCTAAATCAGCCTTTGGGGTAAGACGGGGTATTGGGTATGGGGTAAGATGGGGTATAGGGGCAACATGGGGAAGTAGGTCTTCGTTTAGGTATCTATGTTTATAAATAGGCACATGCCTAATACCATTTTACTTTTCAGGTAAAAAAATTGTACGTTCATACAAGAATACAACTAAAAGAGGAGAGTGGTCAACAATTTTTATGAAAACAGCTATAGATAAAGTATTAAGTAAAGAAATGGGCTACAGAAAAGCCGCTTCTGAATACGGAGTGCCTCAGACTACTTTGGAGCGATATGTTAAGAAAATGAAAGAAGATGGTGAAGTTACAATTGGTGTACCTTTGGGCCCTAAAAAACCTATATTTACAACAAAAGAAGAACACGAGATTGTGGCATATCTAAAACATATGGAAGAACGTCTTTTTGGGCTGACAACTCTTAATCTGAGACGTCTAGCATATCAACTGGCTGTGAGAAATGGTAAGGCGCACAATTTTAATACTGACAAGCAGATGGCAGGTGTTGATTGGCTCAAAGGTTTCTTAAGGCGTCATCCAGATTTATCCATTCATAAGCCCGAAACTACTTCAGTAGCTAAAGCAATGGGTTTTAATAAAGTGGCCGTTAGTAAATTCTACTAGTTGCTTTGAGAGATTTATGACAAACATAAATTAACTCCTGACAAAATATATAATCTGAAATCATCCGAAGGTTGGGCTCACAATGGTTGTGCTGGTGTGGATGATGAAAACACCGAAGAAATTCATATTTGTATTTATTGTGATAATAATTAGCTTACCCCATCTTGCCCCATGGTAAGGGGCAAGATGGTTTTTCGAAAGTTCCTATTAAATCATTTATTAAAAAATAATGCTATAAGTTCATCTCCCAAAGACTATGCCAAATTGTAGTTAGATTAATAAGGCATTGTGCCATAAATAAATAAGCATAATAAACGCAATAATGATACTGTATTTTTGGTATTTTCCTTAGATACCCCATCATGCCCCCCCTTCCCCAACATCTTTTAATTATGCTTATTTCTTAGCCCATATAGGTGACCTGAATTAGCAACATTAAACTTCATTACTACGATGGTCTGTTGACTTGAGATACATAGGTGTCGGGTAGCGGATGGATGAGGGCTGCTCAAGACTGGCATGGTTGGCGCTTACTTGGGGAGGCCTACGTTCAGCAGTGCACGGCGATAGGGTGAGAATTAAAGTACAGCAGGCATAAAAGAGATTTCTCCCCACAGACTAACTTCAGATCTATATTAAAAGTTACAAACGAGCCTACTAATTCAAAGGCTGGGGACAATAAAGTTTTCAACAATAATAAACAATGAGAGGAACTTTTCTCCCTTCTGATGCGGTTTTTTATTTATACGGCTACCCGTGGGGTTTTGAAGAGATAATTATGTGCTGTTTGTTGGTTAGGTATGTAGGGAGTTGGGAGTTTGAATCCCGGGTAATGGTTTTAATTATAAAAGTTACATGTAAAATTTGTAAATAATATCTTTTGTGGCGAGTTTGGACCTCAAATGTACGTAAATTTCATTTTATGAATGATTGACAAATTATTATTAGATGTGGCCGAGGACGTAAAGTGAAAATTATTTGATTGCCTATCATAAATATTACCACATATAAAATACTTTAAAGTGCTTGTGAAAGTCTATTTGAATAAAGGAAATTTGACTTTGACTTTGACTTTGACTTTGACTTTGACTTTGACCTTGACTTTGACTTTGACCTTGACTTTGACTTTGACTTTAATGTGTATAAGTTTCATCACGATATTTCCTTCACCGTTATTCATATACATACTCTTATATTTCAGACATAAGATCTTGTAAGGCTTTAAAGTGTTTTATTTAATAATTATACGCCCGAAACAGACATAATAAGTCGCTTTGTTTTATTTATATTATCAAACATTCTTATAGAAACGTGCTCAAAACGGCAGTAGGTGCCCTAATACTAATACTAAAACATAGTTAACAAAACATGTCCGATACTTTTTTTATTAATACAACAAAGTGACCAATCCTTCCTTTATTATATTGTACTTCTACTTGTCAAACAGAATAAATATATGCCCAAAAACATATAGATTTGAATACAAAGCTTAGCTCTACTCTCCGTTCGACCACCAAAGGAAATAATCTACAAAGCGCTGCAAATCGTTCCAACGTTACCTGGACTATTGTTTATTTTGTAACCTACAACGGTTCCCATTCAAACAGCGTAACAAAATCCTTAATGCTAGACCACCTTATCGTGACTACGGTCTCAATAAAGCCTGACAGTTTAGACCTGTGTACACCTTTTGTGTGCATTGTTTGTGGGAGTCGTATAACTTTATCATACTGATATTTAGATATAACAATAAAATGTATGGCATGCTTACTTACATATTAAGTAGGGAAAATATCCAATGCACTATTTGACAGCACTCTGTTATACGCCACGTCATTGACAGCATAGAGCACTTGCTTTTTTTTCTAAGTATGGCTCTTCTTGCGACTATTCCTGAAGAAGATTGCGTATGTAGAGATAACAGGTATCTAGTCTGTAGGCTATGCTGGGCTAGAACCCTTACGTAAAAATTCCCATATCAGTATACCGACCCTTAACCCTCTATTGCTCTATTTGCGTCAAAGAAGCGACATTGATTTTACAACCGTCCAGTGCGCCTCCGAGATGAAAAACACCTCGGCCGTCTAGGAGACATGAACGCAGTTGCACCCCCATTAGCTTGGTAGGGGTGCCCCACTGCACAGACCAATGTGGCCCCTCTTGGGGTTACCTTCAGTGAGGAGTGACCCCAAGGACCCCAATAAGTCACCTCTTACAGGAGTCATGGTAGGATTTTATCGCCCCTTCGCCACTAGTCTACTGCACTACATAACTGTGCTTGTTTATCATCATTATCTTCACCACCACCATCATCATCATCATCACCACACCATCATAATTATCATCATCAACACCCTTTGTCACGTCCACTGCTAGACATAGGCCTCTCCTATAGCACGCCACTGGGCTCGATCTTCAGCTCTCCTATACTAAGTATTCATTTGTGTGAAAGGGCCTCGAGATAGGCCACAGTTGTATGCAAATGAGAGGAAGTCGAATTTTGGTACAGTGTTGGCTCATTTAAATTTGAATGCTAGTCTGAGCGGGTTATTGTTTATTCGGCCACTGTATTTTATGCATAAAACGGCCGCGGCTCGTCTGTTCAAACTTTAAACCTTCCATGAATGAAGGTCTTTGGCACGGTACATGCATTGGCTTTGCATTTGTATTTCCAACGTCGAATTTGGTTTCGCCAAGGAATCTAAGCTCTTATGAATAATTGTTACGGCTAGAGAGCGTATATGAGGATTTTTCGTTTTCTGTTCATATTATTTATTGATATGACAACGGCAGTAGTTGGATGAGGAGAGCCGAAAATCGAGCCAATGGCGTGCAATAGAGAGGCCTATGTCCAAAAGTGGACTTTTAAAGGCTGTTGATAATTATATGATATTATTTATTTATCTATTTTTATTGCATAGAAGATTCATTTTAAGGGTAACATTATTAGTTTTCAAAATTGATGTGCAGGCACGAAGAAGGACAATGTCAGTTGATGAAGCAAAATAAGTGTGCTTGTGACATTTGGCGTTCTATAGTCTCTGCTTCCCTGAGGAAAGACAGGTCTGAAAATGAACATATGCATGTATGTTTATTTTTGACTCAAAATAACACACTTAATCAGCAGATATTTGCTAAATGAAACAATTTAACTGCAGTAAAAATTACCGGAGATCTTAAAATTGGAACGTTAATTTTCGATTCTGAGAAAGCTAGTTGGAACACCTACCACATAATAAATAAATACAAATAAATACACACCCAACAGTCACATACATAGTCCTGACCCCACACTAAGATACGAGTCTTGTGTCGTGGGTATCAGAAACTACGAGAGACTTAACGGTCTCATAAACACCCAGGCCCGAAACAAGATTTGTGGATCACACAAACATTTGTCTCGGTGCGGGGATCGAACCCGCGGCCGCTCGTTTCGCAAGCTGGTGTCTAGCCAACTGCGCCACGGGGCTGTCAATAATACAGACATGAAGAGGATAATGTCAGTTGAGGAAGAGGTGTGTTTGGACCGTGGCATTTGGCGCTCTATGTTGTCTGCTACTCTAACGGGAGACAGGTGTGAGTTTATGTATGTATATATATAAGAAATAATCCATTTATACATATTTGACAGCAGCACTCACAAAGCGTCATGAATTTCCATACCTTTACTCTCAAATTTGATGATCAAAAGCCGACTAGCAATGTGGGAGTTAGCGAGGGCCGGAAAAACGGTACCAAATTATAATTCTATCGGAATATCTACACAATATAACGCTAAGAGCCCCACAAAGAATAGAGCCCCAAAAGTTACGGATAAGCCCACAAAAGTCGGCTCTGTAACGGCTACCTTAATCATTAGAAAGTAGAGTCGGAATAAAAAGCGTCTCTACATAGAGCTGATAGCGCTATTGAGTTAATGAGAGTGAATGCGCGGCCTTTTTGCTGTAATGCGGCTTGCCACCTGTTATAGCCGGGCTTTCTTAAATATTTATTTGGATTGGTAGAGTTTTTCTTACTCTATCTTATCTGAGTTTATATTGACATTAAGTGAAGTTAAACCTATTTGAATGCAGTTCGTTTAATATAAAGGTGTTAGTTTTTAACGTCTGTTGATATATGTGTCTACTATAAAACCACCGGCACTGATATATAATTATTCTAAAGAAGAAAAACGGAGAGGAGGAGAGCAAAAAATTGAGCAATCCTAACAACAAAGAAAATCGCTTGTTTATCATTGACTTCAATATTTGCCATATGAAAATAATGTGTACGATTATCAAAATTCAGTAATTAAAGTATTAAAAATTACGTAATTAAATAAGTAAACAAAGAACAAAAAGAAAAAATACATACGGAAATAATTTATTGCTCGAATAAGGAAATTAATTTACTCTATAAAAATGAAAAGTTTTAGTAGCGTTTTATCTCAGTGAAATCCAATTTAACATTAACAAAATTATAGCAAAATTAATTACATTAATAAAAACAAACTTTTTGTATCAACGTTTTCATGAGATAATGAAATGGGTGAAAATTAAAAGCTTTTTAACCATTTTAAGTCTGACCTGTTTCCAGTTTTTTGCCCAGTTTTGTGGCTTAAAAATTCAACTGCGAAATTATTTTGAAAGCTGTCGAATATTACGCTCTTTAGAGAATTATTTGGGCCGCTAAACGCATAAGCTCTTGCGACCGCGAATGTAGTATAATTTGGGAAAATACGATTTTATTTTAATAATGCTTATGAGCTAGTGTTTAGATGTTGATTTGTGATATATTTTTTTACTTACATTTACACATACATACACACCCAACAGTCACATACATAGTCCTGACCTCACACTAAGATACGAGTCTTGTGTTGTGGGTATCAGAAACTACGAGAGACTTTTTCGGTCTCACAAACACCCAGACCCGAAACAAATATTTGTGGATCACACAAACATTTGTCTCGGTGCGGGGATCGAACCCGTGGCCGCTCGTTTCGCAAGCTGGTGTCTAGCCAACTGCGCCACGGGACTGTCAATAACCAATAATAATGTTTATGTTTCAATAACCACGAAAGTAAGTAGAAGTGCCGTTAATATAGACTATTGTAAAACCCTAATTCTGGACAATAACATCTACCGACTCTCTTAGGGCACAGACGTTAGTACATACGTTTTTACTTACACGTGTATATGTGAATATCAGAAATGAAAACTAAACATCATCATGATTATTATATCACCTGGGCACGGGCCTCCTCTATAATATATAGGGCTTAAATTTTTCCACTGCGCTGGCCTGGTGAGGGTTGGCGGACTTATGAAATTCTAAAGAATTTTTAGGTGTGCAGGTTTCATCACGATGTTTTATTTCACCGTTTAAGAAATTCATTGAGAATAACTATACATCGAAAATATGTATTTCTTAAAATATGCAGCAAAACATCCAATAAATACTATGAGCAGACGATAGCAAGAATTATTGTCTGAATACCAAAATATGTGCCAATATTGTTAGGAAATCCTATAACACAGACGCTAGGCCAGCGGAAAAACTGCTGAACCTACAAAATATCTCCTGGTATCGCTCTGACGTCACGCGTAAAACGACATTTGACTCTGTTAAGACCTTGATATAAACCAATACTATTTATTATTCGTTCATATTTATAGTTAGCTATACTCACGATGGTAGTTTTGTTCTGGCACGACATATTGACATTCTAAGCACTAGATGAAATTAATCATATTAACAGTTAAGTCTACTTGAAGCAATTTATAGAGTGATGATAAAAAAAATACACTTTCTATTTAAAATCATGGTGTTTTTACATTGAAAAAATATTGAAGGAGGAAGGGGATATTAGTCTTAAAAATTTATAAACATAACGTAAAAATAGTAAAAACTACCCAACCATATTTTTGACCCTTATTGCACATATCCCAACTCAAAAATAGACAAAAAATATACATTTTCCTACCGGACTGACTTAAAAATGGAACTTAAAAGCCAACGGCGCATTTTTTACTTTAAACCGCGCTATAAAATATTGGAATTCAATTAAGAGTAGCTGCATTCGATAGCTGTAGTTAACTACAGCGTCCGCGTCTAACTACATCTGCATCGGTACAAACAGTAGGGGTTGTGTTCAATAAAATTTCCATATAGATGGAAAAACTCTACCATTTCGGTAACTTAGTTTTATTACTTAGTTCAACTGGAAGTGACCATACGTTACTTGGCAGTTTCAACACGTACAACTTTTAGTTAAAAGTTATTTTTAAGGCCCCTTTGAATCGGGAGAGCGACTCGCTGAGGTACCTACATTAATTTATAGGACCTACAAAACATTGCGAAGGTACCTTAGAAGGTATGAAAATGTAAAGTGTACATACTGTTATATGACAAGTTTTATTAGATTATTGAAAATTGGAAATTAAAAATTTATAAGTCTTAGTCGACACTATATGTCATCTTCAAAATCGGATGTAAAAAGGAGGATTAACGCGACATACTTCCTTCTTATCTCATCCTACTTTTTTATCAGTCCCTATAAGTCTCACTTCTGGGTACAAACCACAACAACAACTGAGGAAGCATGCATGTAGCGATATTGAAAAAAATTATGTTTTAAAACAAACCGCGAGTAAAACCCGAGTCCATATATAGATGAGGGCATTAAACTTTACAGAACTTATCGCGAAACTTTCACCGGTATCGGGAACTTTTGCTGTTGAGCTTTTTTGTTTCAGACATTGCCGTGATAAAATGTTATTGCGGCTACTCCGAAACTTGGGGGGAAGTGGACACTTATGTTTTATTGTTTGTTGCGAACAATAAGATATGTATTTTAAAAGTGATTTTTTTATTTTTTTCCGCTTGTCAGAATTTTCTTTGTTGTGTTTTCGATGGGTTTGTATTAGTTTCTCGGTTCGAGAGTTTTGGAGACGGGCATGCATGAAAGTAATTTGAGGAAGGGTAAGAGATGCGTTTGGTATCTTGAATTTTCTGCTCTGTCTATATTATAGGAGACAGATTTAAGGTTATGTATCACGGTTTTAATGTAAACCCTTAAAGAAAATATACTAATAATTTGATTTAAAGACGTTGTAGATAGTTCATATATTGACACACTAACGCAGTGACGGTACTTTTATAAAAGACGAGCGTCCCCAAGCCCTAAACCTTTTCAGTTGTAGATAACGTCTTCAGCAATGGGACATATGCATGTTGATGATGATGATAAAATTCTGAACGAGATTAAAACGTTTTCATAATACAAAGCATTCGAATTTAAATCGAGAACCACTACGCGCTGTCATTCTACAGTGTTTTCTTTAAAATAATAATGGACGTCCAAAATGTGATGAGAATTGCGACTGTTTCTTGGTTTCGTAACTAGATAGTGTTTGCGGTCGAGACAATGCTACTAAATTGGAGAAAGTCACAATTTTGTCGTTTGTGGTTTTACAACTTATTTAGTTTAGATAAATTATTTAATGCCTCGTTATCTCATGGTACAAGTATGCACCATGCTATCTAAAGGCTCTGAGTTCCATTTCCAAGTAAAGTAAAGTGTTATTAAGTTTTTCCATAAGAAAATCCTCAGGAGCAGCACGGAGTCTGCAAATGTTATGTTAGAACTACTTTTTACCTATAAAAATTACATGGTAATTTTTATTGCGATCTTGTGCAGAAGCATGTGCCGTTCAGTCAATATGTCTAAGTTTAAATACGGGGTACGGATTATGTGTGAATGTTCTTTATATTATAATCAATCAATTAATCAGCCTATCGCCGTCCACTGCTGAACGTAGGCCTCCCCAAGAAAGCGCCAACCATCCATCATCTAACCGTTCTTTATATAAATCTAAGCAGTAAAAGAGAATATAGTACGTTGCCTTAAAATTTTCAACAAATTAGGAACTTAACTTTAAAAAATCAGAGGTGTTTGCTTGAGGTTTGAACTCGTCTAAACCTTGAGGGGATTACTTGGTTATCAGTTTTAAAAAAGAAAATCTAAATGGTCAATATTAGTAGGGGTTTCGTAAAAGTCTTCAGTCATCTTCGCTGCCATGAAGGCTAACGATCACTCGAATACAGCCCGCTGCTCTACGTTACTCCTCGCGAATAAGTCTTGCTTTTGTAAAATTCAGACTCTTCAATGGAAATTTGCACGAATTTGTCAGTTTGCGAAGGAAGTTTTGTGTTTTTATCATGTAGCACTTGGCAGCTCCATCGCTTTGAGTCACGTGTTATGTTATCGAAACTGGGTCCGTAAAAGTTCACTTTGTCTTTCCAATATTACATTTTTGAGGTTTGGCAACGAGAAATAGAATTGGTTGGAAAGTAAGTTGGCCAAATATAGTTGAGTGGATAGTCTATATAGTCTTTTCCACTGAGGGTTATATGGCGAACCATAGACAGCATAGAGCGCTCGTCTACTGCACTACATAACAGCACTCGGCTATACGCCGCGTCGGTGACAGCATAGAGCGCTCGTCTACTGCACTACATAACAGCACTCGGCTATACGCCGCGTCGGTGACAGCATAGAGCGCCCGTCTACTGCACTACATAACAGCACTCGGCTATACGCCGCGTCGGTGACAGCATAGAGCGCTCGTCTACTGCACTACATAACAGCATTCGGCTATACGCCGCGTCGGTGACAGCATAGAGCGCTCGTCTACTGCACTACATAACAGCATTCGGCTATACGCCGCGTCGGTGACAGCATAGAGCGCTCGTCTACTGCACTACATAACAGCATTCGGGTGCACCCAATGGCGACAACACAGAGCGCCCGTCTACTACATAATAGCTCTCGGTTAAAACTTGGGCAACAGTTAATAATCCGCCTCGTAAACAGATGTCGGGGTAGCTGAAGTCGAGTTATGGAGTTTGAGTTAACTCGGCTATATCCCGACTCGCTTAAAGTCCTCACTCAAACACGAACACAAAAGGTCCACAGATAAGCCGAAGTTGTTGTGTATGAGAGGAATTTGCAGGCTATCGACATTATATTGGACACAGAGCATTGATTGTTAAAGTTAGGACTTGTTAGTCTGTGAAGGGCGGTCGGGCTGAGCCTGTGTTGTTAGTGCATACTTGCCGTTTGAATGCGGTGACTGCGAATCTCAACAATATGGGACGTATTCTTAGATTTTATTTGAAGATGAGTAGCGTAGTCCAAAGAGGTAAAGTTGAATAGGTCAATAAGCTAGTTAGGGAAATGAGTAGCTAAATAAATTAAATTTACTAGACAAATTTTAAAGTTTCGCCAGATAACAAGTTAGGTTTATAAAAACGTGTTTGAATACAGAGTATCATAATTTTGTTAATAAATAATTACCGACATGTGTGTGGGACGTTGACTTTACCGTCATTTTAATGATAGTCATAACTACAAAGATATTGATTGCAAGGGCCTAGGCCGACATCTGCAGTGGTAAAATTGGTTGTTAAGTCAATAAATATTGTAAAAGTACTATTATTAGACGAGTGCATCGTACGACGGTTCTTCACTCTTGGTCCCAACTACCGGTGGCTTGGGTCGTGACCATCGGAGGGTGTACGGGTATATTTTTTTCGATGATTGTTTTATCTATATTTAAACATGTAAAAAAACATATTAAATAAACTTTACTGTGATAAAAAATAATTTATCCAAAATAGCTATTTCAAAATCGGATACAGAATTATTCGACAGTTTGTAAACGTTCAATTAAATTGAAACATGCACTGAAACGCCAATATTGTTCAATTTGTGACAGTGATAACTGTTCGGCGTCCAATGACTGGTGGTTTACCCCATCGACTAAAACAATTACAATTATTTTAAACAATAAAAGAAGGTTTTCCGTATGTTATTCTATATGTCAATATCCGTACCATATTATAAATGACAAAATAACTGTTACCGTTGTTATGCGTGAAACGGCAAACAGAATTGGATGATTTTTTAAATTTAATTTAAGCTATGGATTTTGGTTTGCCATTATTTGTGCAATTCTGCTTTTTGGGAATGTCTTAAAATTCGAGTATGTATGTCCATACTGCTCTTATTTAAAATTTCTCATACATAACTTCCCGCCTATATTCCCGAAGGGGCAGGCAAAGGTGCATTACGGCAACCACATTTCGCCAGGTATGTATCCGTTCCACGTTATAGAAGGCGAGCCTATTGCCCTTTCTAGAATATCCTAATGAAAAAACTTAACAGCACTATGACAGCCCCGTGGCGCAGTTGGTTAGACACCAGCTTGTAAGACGAGAGGCTGCGGGTTCCGGCACCGAAACAAATGTTTGTGTGATCCTCAAAAATTGTTTCGGATTTGGGTTTTTGTGAGATCGAAAAAATCTCATAGTCTCTGATACTCACAACTCAGGATTTGTATCGTAGTGTGAGTCAGAACTAAGTACATGACTGTTAAATGTAGGTATTTCATATAAAAAAAACTCAGTAACACTTTGCTCGACCCGATTCGAACTCACTACACTTGAGCTGAAATAACAAAGATGAATGCCTATCCTAATTACAATTTGCGACAGTTTCAACAGTTCTTGGAAAGTTACCAGATTCCACCGGTATGGAATTAATCACAGGAATATTTTATCATTGCAAGATGCACCTCAATAGATTTCTCATTTCAGCAATTAGTGTAACTCCGCTCTTCTTGCACCCATTAGCATCTGCAACAATTTTGATTTCGTCGTGAAGTACTTTAGTTTGTAGACTTAGTTTGGTGTTTAAAAGTGAGGATATTATTGTAACATCCTGGTGTTTCAGGTTTGGTTTTGTGTAAATAAAACTACAAATTCTTACTCTCAACAGCGTCTGGCCCGTCCACTCGGTCCGATGTCCGCGTAGTAATGAACCGGTTTGAGTGGGGAACAGCGCTTATATAATAATTTATTTTCACGATTACCTTACAATTAATTATTAATATTGCTAGGACGCTACAATTATTATTTTTTAGTACCAAGACTTCATTGTTTTTGTTGTATAGTGTTAATTTTAGTTCGTGTTGTTAGCTATTAGTATTAAGTTGGAAATTTTGTAGTGGAAGTAGTGATGGGCTCGATCTTTAGGCGCGCAGACGAGTATTTTAGCGGACGCGGGTTCAAATCCTAGGCCTACCTGACTTTTTGAACTCATATATGTATTGACAATGAATTATAACTTAATTTAAAGCGAAACCCGCTAACCTAAAAAAAAATTAGGTTTATAGTCCGTTAACCAGCACTAGGCCAGTGTGGTGGCCTAAGGCCTAAACTGTGGAACATATACGGTCTGATGATGATGATTATGATAATGGAATTTACACATATAATTAACCGAAAACCAATGGCACAATGTCTTAATGATGCTTCTTTGGTCTTTACTTCAGCAGGTGAAATCTATACTTCATAGAGTGTAGTCTTAGATCTTGAAACAATTATCAAGTCAACTCTTGTGCTAAAAGCTATCGATAAAGCAAACGGGTCACGTATCCCCACAGAACACATGCTATTGAATTTTGGTCACGTAAAATCTTTGTATTTTCTTTCATCTCGTATCTTGTTTAGGGTTCCACGCACAAACGTCGCATACGATTGTCGGAGACGCTAGTTATATCAAATTAGGTTAGCTTACTTGAAGAGATTGTGGTAGGGTAATGATGACTTTAGGGGGGAAGGCAATTTTTTTTTTTTATGTGAAGGGAGGCAAACGAGCTAGTGAGCCACCTGATGTTAAGTGGTCAACACCGCCCATGAACACCCACAATACCCTAGGGATTATCGGTGCCAGTGTTGGGCATCAATCAATTAAGTTTTAATTGAACTAATCAATTGACTAAAAAATTAATTGCAATTAAATTAATTGAATTTGAATCAATTGCAATTAACCATTAATCGCGCGTTACAATTAAATTATTTAAACTAATGCAAATCAATTGCAGCTCGCGATTAAATTATTGCAATTATTTTTTTCAATCGATTGATGAAAAAATTAAAACTAACAATTAAATTTTGCTATTTTGTATGGAAGGGTGGTCCGCAAACCTTGTAGATGTTTAACGTTAATTATTTCATATACTCTTTATGACTAGGTAGGGACACTAAACTTAACAAATCCGCACATGCATGTACCTAATACTTAAAGTAATACTTGGTAAAAAAATTAATTATTAATTGTTAATTGTAAAATTTTTTTTCGCAAAATAACTAAAAATTGATCAATTGTTAATTGTATAAAACCTTGATTAACAATTAATCAGTTGTTAGTTGCTGTCACTGCAAATACAATTAATTAATTGTTAATTTTTAATTGTTAGTTCAATTAACATTTGCCCAACACTGATCGGCGCATTGCCGGCCTTTGAGGGAAGTGTAGGCTCTCTTCTTGAAGGTCCCTATATCGTATCCATTTGGAAATACCGCCGAGGAAAGCTGATTCCACAAAGATGTTGTCCGGGGAAAAAACCCCGTTTGAACCGCACTGTTGAAGAACGCTATTCATCCAGGTGGTAGGGATGGAACTTCAATTTCTGGCGTGTGGTGCGGTAGTGGAATTCAGCAGCAAATTTTGTCTAATTTAGGTTTAAAAATTAATGATTTCGACGCGAAACAAGCCTTTGAAGGTAAAATGAATAATACATTATATAATAATAAGTCATATCTTAGTTTTGCGACATATTCTTAAGTTGCTGGAATTTTTCATTAAATTTTTCAGTAGCTGCACAGAAATGAACCCAATAAATAAATAGTTCCAATCTTACACTTTTAGAAATCTCTATAATTACTTACACTTGTATCATTGTCAAAAATAATTCAGTCACAAAATTTACGTCACTAATTGGCGCCTTATCATAGACAAAAGTTGAGTCATGCTAAAGATTTCAACATCATCTTCCACGGTGTTGTGAGTGTACTAAAGGTTTATAATAAAATACTGAACACTCAAATCTTTTCGTAGCAGCCCTTAAGTCGTTTAGTTATGAGGGTAGTTTTCGGGGTCCGTAATAGACATCTTGATACAGTTACGGAAAAATCCTTGGACCAAGACCTCTCGCGTACATAGTCATTGCTTTTGACAGGCTGGATCACCGCCCCAAAGATCCACGATTTAAATCCTCACGTTTTTTACGGTTTTCGGTAGGGATGGAGTTTTTAAGATTTGCCTAGATTTCGTGACTACTGGATTTGTTTTAGGTATAGATAAGATAGGTACTTGAAAATCTGATATTCTATGTTTTAAATTATCAAAATAAATTAACAAATTGTTAATTTTGTTCTTTTCAAGGTGTAATTTTAATTAAGGTAATAATACCTAGTCCATCAGATTTTATTCGCAAGAAATGTTGTTAAGGATTAAAAAAGATAAAAAGAGAAGAAAGAAGCAAGAATTAAAAAAGCCTACATATAATGATTCAAATTTAAATACCAAATTTATCTACAATAATCCAAATATTTGAGCATGAGAAATTAACAAAATTAAAGGCGGTTATACACAGATACAATCGCTGCTCAAAAACTTTCGCCATTATAATATTGTTAGTAAAACATTCATAAATATTCATTTGCAAATTTAATTTATGCTTTACCGCAAACACTTCTAATCTGTCAGTCCTGTGGCTTTCGGCAATAGAACGAAACACAATATGGATAGTACTATAGAAAATCATCATCATCCCATATACGTCCAAGTGCTAGGCACGATCCTTCTCCTTCATCAGGAGGGGTTAGGCCTTAGTCCAGCACGTTGGCCTAGTGGGGGATGGCGGACTTATAGAATCCCTATTCTATAAGTCCGCCATCCCCCGCTGATTGGGATCAGCTGTTATGTCTTCATTCCCTTTTTCTTTCACATCTTTAGTTAAGCACTCCATCCATCTTTGCTTTTGCCTTCCTTTTATATTTATCACCTTTTTACCTACGGATGATGATGAATCATAACATGCCCAAACCTCGACATACGGTTTCGTTTCATATTTTCTATTTCTTCGAAACCTCACAGTATATAAAAAACTCTAAAAATTTATTACAAACTTAAAAACAGTTGTATCAAATTTAATCTTTGAATAAAAATACCAGGGCACAAAGTAGCGAACATGAACAGCTTTTGAAAGAAAACTTCGCTATAAAAACTCGAGGTTTGTGTATTTGACACTTTCTCTTTGAGCAATCAGACCGAGGCAGCATCGAGCCCTTTAGGAAACGATACGCTGAATATAATACACGTATAACTATCGTTAAACCATCGTGAGGAAAAAAATACTAAAAGTTTTTAGGGATTTCTTAGGTAAGTAGTCCGGCTACTCGCGTTGGGCCAGCGTGCGAGACTAAGACCTAAAACCCTCTCAATTGTAGCTTATATAAATACACTATCGTTCGTCCCAATAAAATTCACCATCAAATTAGGATCATAACTAAGCGATATCTAACAAACCACACAACTAAGAAATCATTGCGGTCCAGTTAACTAATTCCGGTATTCAACGGTATTAATAGAAAGACCGTCGAATGACCAACGGTCCAAGCTCAGGTATAGTCCTTCAGACGACAAGGATTTTTCTATTGATCCTGTTTCGCTTGAGCAGACGTCTTGTAAGACGTGAGACGGGGTATTCCCATTGAGGGATGTTTTACTTGGGAATATATTTGGCAATAAAATAACTGAACTATATCTGTAGCTGTGTATAAGATTTGAAATAAAATTTGAGATCGGAAAAAAATTAGTCAGAATGTTGATAATCTGCTTTTTGTTTTAAATGAGGTTTCGGCAATTTCGATGTTATTAAAAGTCAGAAGCATTCTAGAACAGTTATGTATTAGGTTTATATTTTTATCTAGTGTACATTTTTATTCAAAAATATTTATGCACCTATTCAATTTTCTTTGCATCATCCTAAAGTTGACTGGTAGATGTCTTAGGCATTAAAATCTTTTTAACATAAACTATAATATAAAATATAAAAAATACATAAAATATTCTATAACTTCCGAAGGGTGAAAGTTAAGCTCACGAGTAGGTAAGAAGTAGGGTGGTACAACCCCTTAGGTTTTTTTTAGGTTAATTTATACAGGGGGTTACATAAAGCCTCCCCAAGTCCTTGGGAATTGCTAGCATTAATATCACATAGACGTTCAGGCCCTTACCCCTGAAGGGATAGGCATAGATAACATAAGCTATTTTTAAATTCCCACGTATGTGACTGTGGTATCGTAGTAATCGAATGAACAGATTTTTATTTTTTTTTGTTTAAAAGGTGAATTAGTCGGGAGTGTTCTTATAGTTGATGAAAATCGATCCAAGATGGCCGCCATCACAAAATGGCGTAATATATATTTTTTTATAACCTCCTATATATCGATATCAAAGAAAAGGGTTTGACTAATACAAAACTATATCAGTGGGATAATAAAATGTGTTGAGCTACACATTCCTCTAGGAAACGGTCTTTTAAAATAGTGGTTAATATCCGCATTAACACTTTTACCCTCAGTAACATTTCAGTATATATTTTAGTGCGTATTTTACAAATATACTGCCGAAAATGCGAAAACCCGTAGCCTATAAATATTTATATCCCCGTATTGGATTCAGAAGTCTCACTATTATTGTATTTTCCGGCGTGTGATATTCAAAAAGTGAGCAAAAGAGAGCGGTCAAATTGGACAGGCCCGTCACAAACTACCACGGATCATACGGACGGCTGGACTGTTATGCACAGACCGACGTAGTGGTGTGCTTAGGGGGATATCGATAAATATTATTTAGTACTATTACCATAAAAAAGTTAAATAAAAAAAAAACACAACAATCACATACATAGTTCTGACCCCACACGTCCTATCCTGTCCTGTCTGTCTCGGTGCGAGGATCAAATCCACGGCCTCTCGTTTCGCAAGCTGGTGTATAGCCAACTGCACTACGGGGCTGTCAGACTATAGAATAAATGTCAGCATCTGAACGTAAGATTAGACTGTCATATGTTTGACACGGTCGCCTCTAGCCATTCTTATCCAGCTTGCTCTTAATCAGTGGCGTTACTTCCATAAAAGCTCAAAAGCCCAGCTAGTCAAACAAAAATCTAAATAATTATCTTTAAGCTTTGAATCTTTATTTCTTTATGACATATAAGTTACCCCACTATAAATAATTATAAAGTAGATAATACACAGATAACGTGTTACGCTTTTGGGCTTTTTTGAACCGCCAATTTTTCCATTACTGCCTCAGCCTGTTATTTGTAATTTTGGCTTTAAATATATCTATCGACAATCACCTCCATAAGCACATCCCTAACATTCCGCTTAATGGACTGCGGTCGAATCCATTATCGTTAATCAAGATTGCATTCGAATTCTATCGATACCGACATTCGTCCCGCCCTAGACTCGAACCTATTGTTATTCGATAAAACGCGTATTATCTCAAGGGGTGCATAACGATGCGCTTGTGTCGGGACAGCTGCGACCCAGTAGTAAAACTGGTATATGCTAGAAATATGCGAGGATTTAGTAAATGGCCCAGAATTGTGAAATTCCAGACTAGAATCTTCATCAAAACAAACATGAGAATTTTACAGATTGTAGTAAATATTTTTATGAAAGTTTGTTTCCTCCTTCAATATAAGATATTTCTTTATATTACTATATTCTAGACTAGGATGTAGAAAGTCGGTAAAAGTTCAAATAAAAATGGAAAAAAATATATGACTGTGTTTTCGTACATATAATATGACAAACTAAAACGAAATAAAAAACAATTTGTTCACTCATTATTATTATCCCATACGCATCCTATTGTGAGGGACTGGCCTCCTTTTCAATTAAGAGGAGTTAAGCCTTCGTCCACCACCCTGGACTAGTAGCTTGTGGACTACACACCAAAGAAATTTAAGGAAGAATTCCTCACGATATTTTCCTTCACCCCCAAACCAATTCACGAGGAATACGAAATTCGAAAATTAATTTGCTCACATACCCATATCTAAAGCGATTACATATCGCCAAAATCCTCCGACGACCAAAGCCGACTGCCAGACGGAAATCAAAAAGGTTAATCGCAAACAAAACCAAATCCCTTCGACCATATCCGGACGAGACTTCAAAGGTGATTTTGAACCGGTTAAGGATATAACCGGATTAACCGTACAGCACTAACGTACGTATTCCGCGGCTTTAGCTTTCAAATTCACGTGCATATAAAGTTGAGAGCACACTCGAATTATTTAACCGGTTTTTCCGATGAGAGCGTTTATTGCAGTCTACGCTTCGGTGAGAGGAGCGTCTCTATGGACATCAATCGATTGATCGATTTAAGTGTTTAGACGGTGTAGAATCTGGGCAGTCGTGGGTTCAAATTTCAGTCAGCCCTGGTTTCTCACGGGAATCCATGGTGTTGAAACGAATCAGATTTAAAGATCGCATACATTTCTAATTATCATGAGTTGTATTACTGAAGATGTAAATAGTTAGGCGAGTTGCGATTTTAAACCTCAGGTATACATCTATGATTTTTAGAAGTTTTTTTTTTTTTTATGGGAAAGGAGGCAAACGAGCCAGTGAGCCACCTGATGTTATGTGTGTAATCATAATTGATTATCACGCATTTTATCGTGAGGAAACTTTTAATACGTCTTAGGAATTTCCTTGTCTGTGACAATTTATCTCTAAAGCCGATATACATCCCACAACTGGGCACTAATGTCTTAGTCCACCACGCTAGTTAAATACGGCTTAGCTGTAGTTTGCAATCAAATGAATTGCATGCCACCTAGATTTTATTTACAAATGAGCAAAAGTTATTTGTTAGAAAACTTTGATCAAACACTACTTACTTTGATTAGACGACTGGCTAGTTAAGGAGATGAATATTTTCTTTTGTCGAGCTGAGAATATCCCGAGGTTTGAGAACGCAGGCGTTTTCAGCTCCAAGTAAGGTTAGTGCCAGAAAGAATCCAGATGGAATTAATTCAAGCCTTTCAGAACGTAGCCTTACAATTCTCGAGACGCTGAATCTATTTGCTTTTGCCCGCATTGATGTAGATTGAAGGAAAAGTTTTTCTATACTTTTGATAGTTGGTTTTTCGTTTTTCTTGTTCTTTTTTTGGTATTTTTGTAATACTGCCAATTACAATGCAGAATTCTATATTATATCTTAAATGTTTTTTAAGTAAATTATGTTCTTTATTTATCTATTATTTGTTGTAGGCAGTGTTGGGCATTAATCAATTAACTTTTAATTAAACTAATCAACTGACTAAATAATTAATTGCAATTGAATCAATTGCAATTAAACATTTCATCATCATCATCATCATTAGCAGCCAATTGTTGTCCACTGCTGGACATAGGCCTCCCCCAATGACTTCCACCGGGAACGGTCGGAAGCCTCCTGCAGCCAGCGACGTCCCGCGACCTTGACAAGGTCATCGGACCACCTTGTTGGGGGACGTCCCACGCTGCGCTTTCCCGTTCGTGGCCTCCACTGGAGAACTTTTTGGCCCCATCGGCCATCAGTTCTCCGCGCCATGTGGCCGGCCCATTGCCACTTCAACGAGCTAATCCGTTGGGCTATGTCGGTTACTTTAGTTCTCCTACGGATCTCCTCATTTCTGATTCGATCACGTAGGGAAACCCCGAGCATAGCCCTCTCCATAGCTCGTTGAGTGACCCTGAGCCGACCCATGACGCCTTTAGTGAGAGGCCACGTCTCAGTGCCATATGTCATCACTGGTAACACACAACTATTGAAGACTTTCGTCTTCAGGCACTGAGGTATATTGGACGAGAAGACGTCTCCTAACTTTCCGAACGCTGCCCAACCGAGTTGGATTCGACGATTGACCTCTCTCTCGAAGTTGGACCTGCCTAACCGGACCACTTGTCCCAAATAGACATATTCGTCTACAACTTCGAGAGTCGAGCCCCCAACTGCGATTGGGGTGGGCACAACATGGACATTCGACATGATTTTCGTCTTGTCCATGTTCATTTTAAGACCCACCTGTTGGGAGACTCGATTGAGGTCTTCGAGCATAGTGCTAAGGTCCTCCAGCGATTCTGCCATGACTACAATATCGTCGGCAAACCGAAGGTGTGTGATATACTCGCCGTTGATGTTGATGCCGAATCCTTTCCACTCCAAGAGCTTGAAGGCGTTTTCCAGCGCGGCAGTGAACAGTTTCGGAGATATAACATCTCCCTGTCTCACGCCTCTCTGTAGTGGAATAGCCTTCGTGCTCTGATCTTGTACTCGGATCGACATGGTGGCGTTGTTGTATATACTTTTCAACACCTCGATGTACCGACAGTCAATGTGGCACCGCTGGAGAGACTCTAGCACCGTCCACGTCTCGATCGAATCAAAGGCTTTCTCATAGTCCACAAACGCTAAACAAAGCGGCAAGTTGTATTCCTCGGTTTTCTGGATAACTTGCCGAAGCGTATGGATGTGGTCTATGGTGCTAAAGCCTTTTCGGAAACCAGCTTGTTCGGGCGGCTGGAAGTCATCAAACCTGCGTTCGAGACGATTTGTGATGACCCTCGAAAACAACTTATAGACATGGCTCAGGAGCGAGATGGGCCTGTAATTCTTCAGCAAGGTGTTGTCACCTTTTTTGAAGAACAGTACCACCACGCTCCTGCTCCATGCCTCTGGCGTTGAGCCCTCGAGGAGAACGGAATTGAAGAGCCTCTGAAGGACTTTAAGTACCGGCGTTCCGCCCGCTTTCAGAAGCTCTGAAGTGATTCCGTCCTCACCCGGCGCCTTGTTGTTCTTAAGTTGTTTCAGGGCCATCTCAATCTCACACAGGCTGATGTCCGGGATATCATCACTGAAGTGGCGGATCAACTCGGCTCTCGGGTCTTCGGCCGAGCGAACAGCGGGCTTGGCAACCGAGGTGTAAAGCTGCCCGTAGAACCTCTCGATCTCCCTTAAAACCTCTGCCTTCGTCGACACTACGCGGCCGCCCTCCGTCTTCAGCCTAGACAACTGTCTTTGCCCAATAGACAAGTCTCTTGCAAACACTTTGGAGCCTCCGTTCCGCTCTATTATCTCTTTATTAAAATTATTATTAAAAAAAGAGTCTTTAATGCTCACAGTGTTGTGAGCACGGACATCGTGTCGCAAGGACTTCCAGATCCGTCTATTGAGCTGACGATATGCTTCGGCGTCCTCGGAAGACTGCAGCGCCATAGATCGACGTTCGGCCATGAGGTCAAGAGTGTGGACCGAGAGTTTTTGAGGTCTATCTCTGCGGCGAGGTCTAAAATGCTTAGATCCCACCGCATGGACAGCTTCTACCAAACCGCTGTTTAACTCGTCCACGGCAAGGTTTTCTTCCAGGCACTCGAAGCGATTTTTCAGCTCGAGTTGAAAGCTTTCGGGGTTTTGAATATGAGCGCGAGTAGGTCGGAGCGTAGACTTCATCAAGCGACGCCTTTCTAATTGGACGTTGATATTCAATGAGCCTCTAACCATTCGGTGATCGCTACCGGTTTTCACCCTGTTGATCACAGAGACATCACTGAATATCCGTCGTTTCGTCGTCAAGATGAAATCTATCTCATTTCTCGTGGAACCATCAGGGCTCAGCCAGGTCCATTTCCTGTGAGGCGGCTTCTGGAAGAAAGAGTTCATCGCAAAGAGTCCCTCTTTCTCCAGAAATTCGGCCAGCCTCTGACCCCTGGGGTTCCGTTGCCCATGTCCAAATTGCCCCACTTTCAACTCCGCATCGCTCCTCATGCCCAATTTTGCGTTAAAGTCTCCCATAACAACATTGAAGTAGGTTTTGGAAGTATGTATGGCCCGACTTATGTCCTCATACATCTCCTCTACTTCTTCATCTGGGTGTGTCGAGGTCGGCGCGTATACCTGTATGACCTTCAACGAATACCTTTTGGACATTCTGAGTATAAGGTACACTACCCTGCTCGACACACTTTCGATGGATACGATGTTGTTAATGAGAGACCTGTGGACGAGAAATCCGACACCTCCTCTGGACTGTTGGTCGTCCCCCCGGTAGAAGAGCAGGTTACCGGACTTCAGGGTTATCGTGTCCTCCCCAATCCTGCGGACTTCCGACAACCCCAGAATGTCCCAGTGTAACCCGCTCAATTCTTCTTCCAGTTCGACAATCTTCTCGTCCGTCCTCAAAGTGCGTATGTTGTGTGTTACCAGGGCCAGTCATCGTCGGGGGTGGTAGCCGGGGCCAACCCGGGGATTCTTAGCACCCCCCGCCCCACCGTTACCATGGCCGCTACCGTAGCCAGGAATAGTGGGGCTGCCGGGGACTGGGGGCCTGGTCCTAGTCTCGATCATGAGGGGGATATTGCCGATACTCGCCACGCTTGGCAGGCGGGTTGGCGAGCGCAGTAGGGGAATCGCATTGATGACGCTGCTGCCCGTCATCAAGCGGGGGTGAAGGGAATAGTGAGAGAGAGAGGAAGTTATGGGAGAGGAAAATGTGGCCTGTAGGAGTGGATACTGCAGTCACGGAAGGGCAGGTTGGTAGTGACTGCAGCAGCTCGGGGGCCGAGGTCGCGTACTCGTAGCACCCATTCTAGGGCAGACCATGACCACTAGATGGGAGCATCCCTGACCATAATTAAACTATAGATAGACCATTAAACATTTAATTGTGTGTTACAATATTTTTTTTAATTGATTGATGAAATAATTAAAACTAACAATTAACTTTTTTGCAAATTTTGTTCAAAAAGGTGGTCCGGTTCTACAACCGGATACATATACCCTTGATATATTCAAGTATTGGTAGAAATATATAATTTATATAAAAAAATTGTTAATTGTTAATTTTTTTTCGTAAAATAACTAACAATTGATCAATTGTTAATCGTATAAAACCATGATTAATAATTAATTAGTTGTTAATTGCTGTCACTGCAGTTAACAACTAATTAATTGTTAATTTTTAATTGTTAGTTTAATTAAAATGTGCTCAATAAAAGCAATATTATTATTATTATGTTATATTTAGTTTATGAAAACGAGAAGAAAAGTAAACGAAAATATGGTAACATCATGAAGTCATTAAGAGGAAAGAAGTGATTTTTACTAAAAAAAATAGGCATTACATACGCCTATTATGACCGTCAAATGCCTTAAGGTGCCATAGTAAGGGCCTTATACTTTCATTTGTAGAAACTAGGGGACCCAGCAGTGAGCCATATATTGACTGATAGAAATATAGGCAACAAAATGATAAAGGACATTACAAATGAATTTACCCAATAATCATTTGGTATACGTACCCGAAAAAAAAATAAAAAATACTGAACATAAAATTTCTTGTATTTCTGAAGATCATGAAAATTGGTTATACACTTCACTGAATCTTAATAATTTCGTGACGTAGACTTTTCTAATAACAATTTAGTAGAAAACCTTTTTTTCTTTTATTAAGACAGTCATAAATTATTAGGGGTGATTGTGATTCACGAGAATATAGGCCTACATTTAACTGTGGTATAGTAAATGAAAAATACGTAACTTTAAACCCTCGCCACTTGAAACTGCTTTGTACGGGACACCTCTACAACTGAAAGGGTTTAGGCCTTAGTCCATTATGCTGGCCTAGACCAGCCCGTACAAGAAGTCTACACATCCAAGAAATTCCGACATAAAATCTATTTATTTATTATTAAATTCCATACAAACATCATGTTGTATTCACAATGAATTATCACTTTCTTTAACGGTGAAGGAAAACATCGTGATGAAACCTGCACACCTAAAAGTTCTTAGGAATTTCTTAGGTGTGTAGTCCGCCAACCCGCACTAGGCCAGCGTGGTGGACTATGGCCTAAACCCTCTCAATGGTAGAGGAGGCCCGTGCCCAGCTGTTGGACATATATTGGCTGATGAGATACAAACATCGCTATTATATGCTCGTGTTGTATATCCACGTGGTACATCCCTTATCACTCGCATCATTAAGCTGTGAGTTTATTGCATTGTTCGACAGAGCGAACGGATTAACCTAAAATTAATTACGTTGCTCGCAATTAGAAATAACTCAGAGATATGTCATTTAAGACTTGGTTTTGTATCATGGTACTATGAAAAATCTATTATTTTCAGCTAATCTACCTCGGTGGTAGATTTACTTATTGATTCAAGTTTAAAACCACATATGTACTATAGCCACATTCTTTCATGATAGCCTCATGGCAGTTAGCTAGATACCAGCTTGATAAAAAAAGCCGCGGGTTCGATCCTACGCCTAGGTGATTCAAAAATATTTGTTTCGAGTCTGGGTGTTTGTGGAATCAAAAAAGTGTCTCGTAGCCTCTGATACATACGACACAGGAGTTATCCTAGGGTGAGGTCAGAACTATGTATAACTGTTGGGTATATTTATTTTTTACTCTAGCATAGTTTAACTTAGTAGTAGCAGAACTATTTCTCTGTGTCTCGCCAGTCAAAGTATAACAAAATTAGGCAGGATTCTCTAAATTCTTAATCAATAACACAAATCAAAGTATTTAACTCGTTAAGCTTTAAAATATTTAAAGTTACTATCCCGTTGGAAGCAATAGTAATAACAAACATACTTCTATTTCTATCTAAAAAATATCGACATTTTCTCGAAACAATTTCGCCATACCCAATAGCCCCTCATAATCTTGAGTGAGTGAGCAGCGAAATCTCATATCATAGGAGATAATGAAGCGTGGCACGTTATAGAATTACGGGCGCTCCTTGATTGCAACATTGCTAATGAAATATACAACAATTATCTCGTTACTGCTGTTTGCCATCGTGTTTTTAGGGATGAGTGTCTTGCAAAAATTGATGTCTCTATACAAACAAATATTCTATATTTTATATACAGGGTGTATTTAGACCGTGATCGAATCCTGAGGCAGGTAATACTGATAGTGATTACAAACCCCTTGGCATTAAAGAAAATCCCGACAAAAAATAATTTTTTTGAGGTTTTCCATACAAATCACATACTATTAACACCGATGGTTGTATGGAAAACGTCAAAATTTTTATTTTTTGTCGGGATTTTTAATATCGCCACTGGGTTTGTGATCACCCTCGCTATTACCTGCCTCAGTTTTCGATCACGGTCTAAATACACCCTGTTTGTATCTTAAGTTTTTATATTTATCTATCTTATTTATGTATTTAAACTTGATTGTACCGACACATAATAAAGGGTATGAAGGTACAATAATGTCTCTTATAATGTTGGAGTACAATAAACTGATTAATCACAAAAGGCGGCTTTATCGCACAAGGAGATCTCTTACAGACAATCAAGGATGGAAATGTAAGAAAATGAAGGAGGTCGTAAGTGTAAAAAGTTAAAATTATAAAAAAAAAATATTGTTTTAAGCGTGCAGGCTTCCCTGCAACCTGTTCCTTCACAGCTAATGTCAGTGATAATTTTATTGTGAATACAAACGTATCTTCAAAACGTCAAAGGTACTTAACCTTTAAGTACACGCGTTGTTTATGGTAACGTTCCGTGACGCGTGGGGTCCGGAAGTATCCCCATAAGTATTTTACATTTATGCTCCGTATTTTTGAAAATTTCATAAATATTAATTTCAATTAAAAGAAAAGACATATTAATACGTATAAAAAGTTTTTATTATTAGCAAAACAATCAGTCTTAACATAGTGAAAAAACATTTAACGAAATAACATCTTGTACACAGCATTTTTTAAGGCACTTAACTAATGTTCTTAAATTTCTTTTAATTATCAACTTTTGACTAATATATTCTTACTTTCTAATAAAATAGGAAACAAAGAAACGTAATCTAAGGAAAACTAAACAATAATCATACTAATACAAAAAATCACAACCCCTCAATATTACTGTCGGGCGCTAAAGTAAAAAAAAAATATTTTGGTTGGCATGGTAAACAATAAGTAATTGCTACTGAATGAGGCTTACAAATAGCTTTTTTTGCATGATATACAAACAATAGTGCTCTTTTTATCCTTAGACCTTGGACAAATAGAGCACCTCCGCTTCATTTTTGGAGCACTAGGACCAGCCTCATCTGAACTAGGCAAAGGCTCTTCTTTGTCGATCAATTTGCATATTATAGCTCTAATCTTCTTCTTCTTCTTCATCAACCCATATACGCCCACTGCTGAGCACGGGTCTCCTCTACCAACGAGAGGGTTTAGGCCATAGTCCACCACGCTGGCCTAGTGCGGGTTGGCGGACTACACACCTAAGAAATTCCTAAGAACTTTTAGGTGTGCAGGTTTCATCACGATATTTTCCTTCACCGTTAAAGCAAGTGATAATTCAGTTTGAATACACACATAACTGCGAAAAGTCAGAGGTGTGTGCCTGGGGTTCGAACCCGCGACCGCCGAGATTCTCGACCGCGCGCCTAAACCTCGAGGCCATCACTGCTAGCTCTAATATCTTTGGTCAAATTGGGGTTATTTTGCAATCTTTGGCGTCTGCTGATATTTGGTGACTCATTTTTGCAGTTTTCAACAGTAATTCTGAAAAAACAACAAATTGAAAAATTAGCAAAGTGAAAAAAGTTACTACGTATAATCACGGGTGGGGTCCACAGGTATCCCCGCACAAGTAAAAAAGGTACTTACCTAAGCGGCAACACCACGTACGTCCACCCGTCGAGAGCGTCGGCAGCGCACTGAGATTAGCCAAAATGGTGCGATCGTAGCTTGTCAATTTGAAAAAATACAGTTAAAAAAGAGCGCGTGGGGTCTGCTTAGACCCCGCCCGTGACGTTAAAGGTTAATGTGTTTTGATTTTCATCAACCCATATAAGCCCACTGCTGAGCACGGGTCTCCTCTACCATTGAGAGGGTTTAGGCCATAGTCCACCACGCTGGCCTAGTGCGGGTTGGCGGACTACACACCTAAGAAATTCCTAAGAACTCTTACGTGTGCAGGTTTCATCACGATGTTTTCCTTCACCGTTAAAGCAAGTGATAATTCATTGTGAATACACACATAACTTCGAAAAGTCAGAGGTGTGTGCCTGGGGTTCGAACCCGCGACCGTCGAGATTCTCGACCGCGCGCCCAAACCTCGAGGCCATCACTTTTTGATTTTAATTCAGCGATATCATTAAAAAAATAGCATTCTTCAATTCACCAAGATAGTTTTATCTAATCTTCGTCGAAATCGAAAGCTCACCCACGCCAAAACACTAGTCCAGACTTGGCACAAACGCTCCACACTCATCACTAATATAAGCTTTTTACGGAATGACAAAAAGCTCGCATCTAGCTAGCTAGCAGACGTAAAATAAAAATATATCTAAACTCATAAACAAAAATAGGGCAAACTGAGAAACCCAAGACTGCGATTTATCCTTTACTTAGATGAGATTTACACCATTACAGTGAAAATATATGTAGGAAAAACCTAACATATTGACAGCATTGGGCGCAGATGGCTAGACATCAGCTTGTCGAACGAGAGGCCAGGGGTTCGATTCTTGCACCGAGACAAACGTCTATGTGATACAAGTGTTTGTGAGACCGAAATCTTTGGTTGTTTCTAATACTCATGATTTTAGGTTTGTATTTAAAAGTGGGATCAGTAGTTTGTAGGTGACTTTTGGGTGTCTTATATTAGGTCACGCTGCTTTCTAATATTTTGATATCTATTAAATTAATATAATAAATTTACCTGAAATACATATATGGGCTGATGTATGAAATGACAACTGCAATATTTACGTCTTTATAAATAGTTTTATAAAATAGGTTCTACGTTTGAAGGTTGTCTATGTCCATCTGAATGACATACAAACAAAATCCACACGCATAAAATAATATAGTTGAAATGTTTTCATATCGAGTGACACGAAGACGGGTGCAGTTATTAGACGGCGCTCTACTTTCCTATGTTTTGCCGCGCCTGTATGCGTAGTGCGGCGAAAGGAACGCTCATATATATGTACATATACACAACATACATATACACAGTGTATTCAGACCGTGATCGGAAACTAAGGCAGGTGATAGCTATGGTGATAACTAACCCCCAAGCGTTAAAAAAAAATCCCTACAAAGATAAAAAATTGACGCTTTCCATACAAATACTTTTCATACCGATGTTTGTATGGAAAACGTCAAAATTATTATTTTTTGCCTTCAATTGATATTATTATCTTCTTTATACATGCACGTCGGTGCCGAGATCTATCCTTTTTAGATAAATCGCCTATTGCATGACATATTATAATCGTCATCACCACCACCATCGTCAACATCGTCACCATCACCACCAAAACTATCACGATTATCATCATCATCATCATCACCATCATGGGCCTCCTTTACCACTAAAAGGGTTTAGGCCTTAGGCCAACACACTGTCTAGTGCTGACTCAATAAGCAAAGAAATCTTCACCCCGATCCTAAAGGCTAATAAAAAAAGACAAGAGAAGGCAGCACTACAGCTTCTCGCCTCATAACCATGCAAGGAATGTCTGCAAGTGGGACAAAGCATTTTTCATTGCGGCAAACATCGACAAATGAAATTTCCCACAGTCTGAGCCAGTATTTATTAGTTTTATTTCGTGTTGAATTTTGGATTTTTCGTTGAGCGTCCGTCGAAATGTCGAATGCTTTTGAGAAAGGGTTTGTCGGGTTTATTAACATAGGTAAATTTGGTGATTTTTAGGGCATTGTGGAAAGTTGTGGAAGGTTTTTTGAGTAATGAATGCGCACTAGGAGTGTTATTGTCAATTCAATTCATGAATGGTATTGATTGTTAGTTAGAAGTTTGAGTTATTCATGTTAACGATTAAACACCTGAGTGTAATTGTTGTACATTATGTATTTTTGATATTTTTCTCTCTTTGTTTCACTGAACAATAAATTTAAAAAAGTTCAAGTACTTTTAAATTTTGAATATCCATCTCTCTTATTGATATTATCTCGGGTTCTTGAGACAAGAAATAAAGTAAAGAATGTCAAATTAAATTTAATTATAACTTTAACGTTCATTTAAATAGCAATTGAAATTGTCGTGAGTATTTATTTTTTCAAAAACCACTAAAATTGTATAATGATTTAAGTTGAAGCACACCGTCGAGAATCTCGGCGGTCGCGGGATCAAACGCCAGGCATACAGCTCTGACTTTCCGAAGTGATGTGTATATTCACAGTGAATTACTAGCTTTAACGGTAAAGGACAACGTTTGTGATGCTACCTGCACACCTAAAAGTACTTAGGAATCTCTTAGGTGTGTAGTCCGCCAACCCGCACTAGGCTAGCGTGGTGGACTAAGGCCTGAACCCTCTCAATGGCAGAGGGAGCCTGCGCAAAGCAGCGTGATATGTCCCACATGTGTATGGGCTGATGATTAATAAATGAATGTAAATTATTCTTAAACATTTACAATGGCAAAGTTTGCCGTCAAAATTTTACTATTTATATAAGTAAATAAATAAGCAATGGAAATTTGCTTTATAAGTTACATAGTTGAATTCTGTCATAAGAAGCAGATCATTTATCTGAACCCCGGCCTGCGAGTTATTACAATGATTTAATATTCATACAAATGACTAGGACTGAGACAGTGGAATCTGTTTACAACGCACATTGGACAATTTATCACTCCTTTCTAATATACTAGTGGTGCGTTTGACGAGTAAAATGCTGGAGGTTGAAAAAATACACTCTAATAATCAGCTAAATGAGATTAGAAGCGAAATAGCCATTATTTAGTATGAAGACGAGTGTCGCAGCTATTTCACCTATTCGTTATCCTACGATCACACGATCAATGATAAAAATATTAAGCCATAATGAAGGGCTGCCATTAGTTGTCACATATTTGTTAAAGTCTTTATATCGAGCAACCCGAAATATTAAGAAGCAGCCTCAAGTGGTAGAGGAAGTCCGTGCCCAGCAGTAAATAGCAATACGTCCCGAAAAAAAAACATGAAACTATCTTAGTTTTCAATCACGACCACTTTATACTCGGTATAATAATAATAATTGACAGCCCCCGTGGCGCAGTTGGCTAGACACCAGCTTGCGAAACGAGAGGCCGCGGGTTCCCGCACCGAGACAAATGTTTGTGTGAACCACAAAAATTTGTTTCGGGTCTGGGTGTTTGTGAGACCGAAAAAGTCTCTCGTAGTCCCTGATACCCACGACACAGGTCTTGTAACCTAGTGTGGGGTCAGAGCTATGTATGTGACTGTTGGGTGTATTTATTTATTTCTTCTTCTTCTTCTTCATTCTTCTTCATCAACCCATATACGCCCACTGCTGAGCACGGGTCTCCTCTACCATTGAGAGGGTTTAGGCCATAGTCCACCACGCTGGCCTAGTGCGGGTTGGCGGACTACACACCTAAGAAATTCCTAAGAACTTTTTAGGTGTGCAGGTTTCATCACGATGTTTTCCTTCACCGTTAAAGCAAGTGATAAATCAATTTGAATACACACATAACTTCGAAAAGTCAGAGGTGTGTGCCTGGGGTTCGAACCCGCGACCGCCGAGATTCTCGACCGCGCGCCTAAACCTCGAGGCCATCACTGCTTAATTATTTAATTAATTTATTTATTTAATTAATTAAAAATATAATATCTTTTTCCTTAGCATTTTTCGCAAAGTAAAACCATGATGACGAGCCCTTGTGTAAAAATTAATAAATTGACAGGTATTAATTAGGGTAGTTAGAAAAATAATATTTATTTTCTACTATTTATCGTCAACGAGTTTTTAATCATTGCAACTTTTAATTGCCTTAGTTTTCGATCACTGTTTACTGTATACTAACAAGCTCGATGTTCTTCTGCCCGTGTGTATCTTATGTTAATCAGAGGCACTCCAACAAACGATTCAGTGAAAAAATTTCCGCGATATCAACGCTTCGTCCTTAATGATTAATGGTTTAAGCACATAGACTTATTCAGGTTGAGATTTCTCTCCATTCATTAACGCTTCTATTTAATTGTATAGTTGACGTTTAAAAGAGAAAAACAAAGAAATTAATGCTATCAATCTTGAATTTGTACTGTCCACTTTCTCCATTTTTTTAAGAGAAGTGGTGTGAAACCAATGAAGACTACGTTGGAAAGATCAAGTAAATTGAGTTAACATATTTGGGGGAAAGTATTCCTTTAGTTTACTTCGAAATGGGAATGACTATGGTTTGCCATGCTTGTCAAATTTATCTTATTTATTGTCTGTGGTTTTAAAGCAATATTTCTTCCGAAAGCTTTTACTAAAGTAACACTCTAGAAGGTTCACTTACCATAAAGTATATCAAGGTTTTTTATTTCACATCTATAATCACTAGATAAACTTTTCCAATCCAAGTCTGCCGCCTTAGGAACTTCATGAAGATCAAAGAGCCCTCGAAACATCAAAAGCGTTCTAAAAAAGGGTTGTATTAGAATTTAATTTTATGGAAATTGACAGATTTATTCATAAAACAAAACAGCTTGCATAAAACGCCGTGGGCAGCGACAGTAGAGTTAAAAATAAACAACCTTTATTAAATTTGTTTTAAGGGGTATCATTTTAAAGTGACGATTATGAAGCCTCTTCTATTAATTAGAGAGTTTTGAGCCTTAATTCACTACGGTGACAGTGCAATTTCGCGGAGTATACAGTAAAGAAATTTTAGGTGAGCATGTTTCCTCATGAAGTTTTCCTCCACCTCCTCTACAAATGAGAGAGGTTTTAGTCTTAGTTCACTATGCTAACTTCGTGCGGATTGGTGGACTATATACTAAAGAAATTTTAAGTGTGCAGCTTTCCTCATGACGATTTCCTTTACTATAAAAGCACGGGTGATTCATTGTGAAAAGATAAATTAATTTTGGAATTTCTAAAATTGAATGACATTGTCAGAAGTGACTCATTTACTAAAGGTACGGTATTCAGCTTGTATCGTTGGCTCTGAAGTAACAGTAGACGAACAATTAGCAATAGCACACACGTATATGTCGAGTTTCGTACTGCAAAGTTACGTAATAAAACCATTTGCGGCTAGCTACTGTGTACCGAAGTTAACGAGAGAATTCTGTTCTATCGATGCGGACTGATTTCAAGTATTACCGATTGTTGTATCTTTACTGGAGGTGTTGGAATATGCCTTTATCATCATCATTAGTCAAAAAATCGATTAAAGATAAAATTTATAAAAAAGGTTATTACAAAATTTCTGATTATACAACCCCTGGGAATAAATAAATTAATCGGAGGTTGTGATGCTGCAATCTGTATCCAAATGACATATTAAATTGTAAACAAAGTTATTCCAATTTATTTAAAAAAAATTACATTTCGTGTTGCTGAGCGAGTTTTTGTCGTATCTTCTCCTCAGCGATAACACGTTTTGAAGCGGCACTAGATTTAAAAATAGTCTTAAAATGACGATTCAAAAGTACTTGTAAAAGTCTATTTAAATAAAGAAAAATTGACTGACTTAGACTTTGCTGGGCGCTGACCTAAGCTACAACGGAGAGGGTTTAGGCCATAGTCCACCGCCCTGGCCTATTGCGGTTTGGCGGACTACACACATAAGAAATTTCTTATTTTCATAACCATCAGAAATGATAAAAATATTTATATTAAGTGCAACTTCCCCTTAAACACAAAAACAGCGTGTTTCGCTAATAAAAAACAACAGCTTCTTAAGAGCTTAACACAAATTTTAATAAGTGTTAAAAATGTCATTTCACAAGGTGACTTTGGGCTTTACAAAGATGCGAGATATTTTATGGGGTTTTAAAACAATGGCTATAATAAAACTGTTTACTTCTTTACTAACTTTTTTATTGTGAGTTTACAATGTTACAGTATGTTGTTCATTAGTCCTTAAAAATAAGGAGTGGAGTTATCGCTTTACTTCATGTACTTTCAGAAGGGTGTTTACTTTAGAAATCATTTTTTTTTTTTACTTATTGCCGTTTTAAATTTCTCTTCACAGCACGGAGTCTAGAATTTTGCTCCATAGACGGAAATAGACTTGCCGCCTATTACGTGGAATGAGAACACGATAAGCGAAATGAACATACAGAAATGCACATCTGCCTGTTCTTTTTGGAATATAGATGTGAAGGTTTGTAGGTATTCATTGTATCGGGTTTTTATTTTTTGTAAATTCTCAGTAATGTGAAAAGCGTCAATAGGCTGGGTGCTTATTTTATAATGCCAAAACAATAAGCGAAATGAGGATTAAGAACCTCTGGCTACATCCTCAGGGAATAAAGGGGTGAGGATATATTATCATCATAATCAGCTTATGTAAGTCCAGGCACAGGCCTCTCTGCCCTGTGGCAAGGGGGCGTCAGAATCCCACCACGGTATCCCCTGCTTGTCGTAAAAGGCGACTTAAAGGGGCCCTTGGGGTCGCTGGACGTGCTGTGGGGGCAGCGCGTCCTCACTGATAGTGACCCCGAGAGGGGCGGCGGCACTGTGGCCTGTGCACGTCGCGGGCGCCCATCCACAACCGAGGCGCCCGAACCAAGAAGTGGGGGTGCAACTGCGCCCCCTAAAACTCCGAGACGGCCGAGACAATTTCGTCTCGGAGGCGCACCGGGCAGCTGTGGTTAACGGTGTGCGCTTCTCGCTCACGTACCATGGTCGACCAACCTGGCGCGGAGATGGCCACCGGGGGGTTTTGGTCGGTATGCCGGTTTAGGGATTTTGTTAGGGACCCAGCCCGGCACTAACACCTGCGCGGATATGACGTCGCCGCGCGCCGGGCTGGAAGACCGGTGACCCCGACATACGCTTCCCGCCCTCCTCCTCCGGGCTGGCGGGAAGTAGAGCCATAAACAGCTTTCCCCTCGAGAACAAAAAAAAACAAAAGGCACAGGCCTCTACCATTGAAAGGTTTTAGGCCCTAGTCCACCACGCTGGTCTAGTGTGGATCGCCGGACTACACACCTAAGAGAAGATATACGTATATGTGTTATTAAAAATCATATTTTTACCTCACAATTTTTAATACAAAACCGAACGTGTTAATCAAACATAACGTTTTCATAACAAAAACCAGTTTGTGATGTAAATTAAATTGTGGTTATTATTAGGGGCTTATTATTCTGGGTTTCGCTTAGAAATTTGTAGCCGCTTGTAACGCCTGTAGGGTATTTTATTACAGGGTTGGTTTTCTGTAAATTGGACGAAACGGGACGGCCTAGGCTATAAATCATGTTGCTTGGTAGATACGGCGGGGGTTTAACTTATGAGAGATGAGTTAATACTGTTATTAAATAAATAAATAAATACACCCAACAGTCACATACATAGTCCTGACCCCACACTAAGATACGAGTCTTGTGTCGTGGGTATCAGAAACTACGAGAGACTTTTTGGTCTCAGAAACACCCAGACCCGAAACAAATATTTGTGGATCACACAAACATTTGTCTCGGTGCGGGGATCGAACCCGCGGCCACTCGTTTCGCAAGCTGGTGTCTAGCCAACTGCGCCACGGGGCTGTCTTCCTTATATTTGGTGTATTCCTTATATGTTGGGAACAAGATATCCATACAAACACATTTACTTTTGAATGTCATCATGTCTATAATGTTGAATGTCTTTGTGTCACAGAAAAAGAAGAAGAGGTATAGAAGAACTTTAGCATCCTTGTTTTATAAATTGCGTTTTAATTCTCACTAGATAGGAAGCGAATCTTTTGTCAATTTTAAGGCATGCCTTGTGTGTTCATAAAAAGCATAAATCAATATTGTCAAGTGCTTTAACGAGCAAAAACGTTTAAGGGCTCTCTGGTCTCTTCCTACTCTAACGGGAGACTGGCGTGATTTTATGTATGGTTGTAATAGGATACTTTCAGTCATTCTCCTATCATTTGCACCATAACCCAACTACGCAAGACCTCAGGGACCGCGTTAGACGATATGACACCAACAAGCCAGTTTAGATTCCTCAGGATTCAAAGCGCCGAGATTATTTTATGTTCTCCACGACTTATCACGATCTGTCACCAGGACTGAAAAACACTATGTACTCGGTTTTTACTGTTGACTTTACTAGCTTTATCTGACGCAGCGGATTCATGCTCGCTCGGTTTATTTATACAGTTTATTGGAAATGGTATTTTTAAGAGTTTTTTGGTGTTCTATGGGATATGGGTCTTCGGAAAAACTCAGTCTAAGTAGTCTGTTTTAATTCGTATGGAAAAGATGATACTAGACTGTGTATATTTTGGACTTTAGACGTCTCCATTATTTGTAGAAATTTATTTCACTGGCCTAAAGAGGTAAAAGTAAAATATCATCATAATCATCCTATGTACTTTCCATTTCTTATCAATCAATGAATCAGCCTATCGCCGCCCACTGCTGAACGTAGGCCTCCCCAAGAAAGCGCCAACCATCCCGGTCTTGAGCAGCCCTCATCCATCCGTTTCCCGTCACCTTTTTCAAGTCGTCGGACCATCGTGCTACAGGACGTCCCACACTACGTCTGCCTAAGCGCAGGCAGACGTCAGGTCTTATCTACAACTATGATAACCATGTGTCTAGGAAATAAGTGGACAATCATTTGGTTTTAAACCCGATTTGTTTTGCAATCTTGAAACGATTTCTCAGAGCTACGCGTGGCCGGCGCATTATTAGAAACTTGGCGAGGTAAATATTTTTCTGTGTCGGAACTAGCTCGAAGTTTTAATTAGTATCAACTCCAAATGCCAGTCGGAGCGGGTGGGGACACACGGGCGAAGACTGCAACTAGTGCTATCGCCATTTTAAAGAAAAAATAAAAATCTATCACAGAATCTGGATTTTACGATAGTTTTATGATACAAAGGATGTTTGTTACATATATTTTATGAAAAATGTCCAGGCCCAAATCCTCTCAATGATAAAGAAGGCCCATGCCCATCTATTTGTATCTAAGCTGGTGATAATAAATTCTTAAGATGATTTTCAATTTTATCTTAAACCTGCACTATTCTACCCAAATAGTGGTTCGTGAGTACACTTCCCCCTGTACGAAGGCTTGTGACGTTTTATTTATAGCAGCGCTTACTCCAGACGCGTTTTTAGATTACACCATACATTTACGATGTGTTTCTGATGGTGATTTAATATCAGTCTAGGAATTTCCAGCGAATCGACTCTTGGAAGCGGACAATCTGTCGTCCCCGTCGCTTGCAGTCAGTGACTTTGGTTTATAACTTAGCTTAGAATTTTTAGGTTTTAACTGAGTAAAGTATTTCTGGATCTATTGTTATTTATTTATATTATGTAATAAATATAATTAAAAAATGTTTCGACCATACTGTATTTATCATCAGGTGCATTGTAGTCACTGTGCTGTATTAAAGTGTCGAAAGCTTAAACAAATCTTAATTTTTTTATTACTAAATATTTTCATGTTGGATTGTTAAATACCACCCAGGCCGGTCCTGAAATGCAAAACATTTTGATTAGTATCTAAAGTACGATTATATGATCATAGACTCGATAAAGTAACTGATCGGTTAAGCCATAAAAGTGCTCGTGCGTTGGACTTACAGTGACAGTTTTAAGCAATTCTAAGAAAGTATACCCTAATTACTAATTTTAAACTTAAAACAGTAAATTTTCTCTCTACCTTTTAAACAATACAGCCCTGAGTGTGTGTTTGTATATGAAACAATTAAAAACAATTTTATACAGCATAAAAGCACTTGCTTTCCGCATTCATGCCGTTAAAAATTTACGTTCTGTGTTCAGCGCTTATTAAAAATACGATGAAACAGCTTACAACACATTTGCGAAACGGGTAAAGTTTCCCCAACAAGCGTTGAAGTAATGAGGTGTGGCCAAATCGAGTTAAGGGTAATTCAACACATGTACGAATATATTGCATTTTATCGACTGTATTTTTGGGAAGAAGTGTAAAGAATCTATGTGACTGTAGATAGAATCAAAAAAGGAGGGGAAATAAAAGAAGTCTTTAAAAAAAATTATTGGATTGTAAGTTCTGTTTAATTTTTTAAATTGAGTATAAGAGCAACAAATGTTATAAAAAGATAGTTAACTTTTCATTATAAATCTGGAAGCTATTAGGTTCAAAAAATTTCAAAATATGATCGTCCCAAATTCACTCAAAATCGTCAGGTGTTTCCAAATTTGGTAGTTAATGAACTTCGACATTCAAAACCTAAAATTATATTGTGTTTTTAAGATTTTCAATCTAACCTAGATGTAGGATTATTTAAAGGAAGTTGAATATGATATTTATTAGTAACCACAAACACATAAATAAATCAACTGTTTCCGTGTTACGATCACAACAAATTGACCACAATACCAGTTTTAAGCCGGCCGGCATAGTTATGACAACCACAAGTCATATTCGTAACAATTTATCGTCAGTTCACACCGTAATGCTTTAATTAAATGCATCAGCTGCCAAAGTAGTCGATGAAATCAAAAGCATTTTTAACAAAAATTTACCTTTATATCCGAGCGAAATTTTAAAACCACTTTAAAGTCTTGCCAAAGAACAAATTGGTGTAAAAGCTCATAAAAATATTAATTTTGGGTAGAGGTGACGTAAGACTTTATTTGTCCCCAGTGATAAAATTTGAATAGATTTTTGGGCGTATTTTCAAAATTAGGTCAATTTACTTGTTAAAATATTAAAGATAATAAAACATGTTCTGGAGTGAAGACTTCTTGGCAAAGGTAGTGTAGGACGCCCTCTGATTACAAGAGGTGATGATATCTCCAAGGGTGATGTAGAAGTCGTAAAAATGCAAATAGTTTTAGAGCTCACTCTGAAAGTCTTTGTGAGAGTTATTTCTCCAAGAATGGATGGTATGGCTGATGATGATCAGAAGTATAATAACAATCATAGTTTTTTGGTAAAAATTAATATATTATTTCCTCCACCACCTTTGTAAGAAACTTCCCAAAACGCCGGACGAAAGCCTTTTAGCTGTGATAAATTGGAAAACAGCAGCAAGCACTAAGCCTTCTCAAAGCAAGTCCCTGGAAGGTAGTTGCAAATAAATTTGTGCTTTATGAGACACCGCTCAGCCACTTATCTCGGCGTCTTTGCGAAGATACTGGCTCGCAGGCCAGTTGCAAGTTCATTTATCGCCAAACAATAAATTTCTTGAATGAATCTGCGCGACGTGCTCAGGGTTTTTAAGTGGTTTTCGAGAACTTTCCATCATTTTTGTTGGGGAGTTCTTGGAGTTATGGTTTTGAAAATAATGGGTTTGACCGTTTCTTTTTAAAATGACTAGACAAAGGGACACTAATGTAAATTATCATTATTGATTTTATAATTTCAATAATTACGTAAATTGTGACCACTCTCTCTAGTCCATCTAACGGTTGCATGATTTCTTCCATCATCACTGATAGCGACAAAGCCGCCAATATGTAATTATTTTATCATGATGTTACTAAAATCTGTGTTGTATTTACTTATATCTGAACCATAAAATATAAAAATGATATTAAGGATGAGAGTATCCAAATAGAACATATAGTTACCAAGCTATATTTAAGTGTTATTGAGTTTTTCCATCGTACATACATATATATTTATGCTGATTAGACTGATTTAGACTGCCTCGTGGTCTCGCGGTACAAGTATGTGCCGTGCGATCTAGAGGTCCTGGGTTCGATTCCCGGCTCGGGCAAAGTGTTATTGGGTTTTTCCATTAGGAAATTCTCAGTAGCAGCACGGAGTCTGGAAATGTGCCCGAGAATCGGCAATAGGCTCGCCCCCTATTACGTGGGACTGATACATACCTGGCGAAATGTGGGTGCAGAAATGCATCTCTGCCCACCCCTTCGGGGAATATAGGCGTGAGGTATGTTTGTTTGTGTTTGTTTGCTATATTTATTATTCTTGTTTAATATCTCTAATTATCAGGAAAAACTTAGTATTACTTACGAAAAGGTTAAATTAACACCTATAAATAATAAAATATGCGAAAATAAAGCGGAGGTGGTAACTAGCCCTTAAAACATTTGATAATTTAGATACTGATTTCATAATTAGCTCGCAACGCGCTCAACCCTTCGTGATGGATTGGAGCCGTCATTAAGGATACTGCCAAGGATTAGGATATTGTTGTTGCATATTTTTACTGCTACTGATATGTTGGGAAGTTCTTTTATCATGTGGATCGACAAAAGAATCAATGTAGTAGTGGCTGAAGTAAGAATGGACCTCTTTGAATTAGAAAGCATGCTAGAGCTGGAATGGGACGTATATGGACTGAAGATGTTACTTCTTTAGTTATTGTTATGCCTGTTAATCTACCAATGTTATGTGGTTGGCTGGTAAAGTTGGGTACTTTAGTGTCTTCATTTTACTTTGACACGTTAAGTCCTTATTGAAAAATCTACGTAAAAATACCAATTAAAGCTTTTTTGGTTTCTACAGTTTTAACTCAAAATATAGTTGGTTCTGACGATTCCTATACGAAAATGACCTGAACTAATGAGCGGCAATCGCATTTGTTTCTTATCAGTTCCAAATCTTTTAGTGGTCGGATTGCACCGACGTCATACCAAGTCCATGACACTGTGGGTCAAACACTAGCTTAGAAAACGAGAGAACAAAAGTTTAATTCACAAATATTTGTTTCAGGTCTTGGTTTTTGTGAGACATTAAAGTCGTAGATTCCGATGCTCACAACAAGGTACTCGTATCTTAGTGTAGAACTATATATATGATAGTTGTGATTATTTTACTACAATGTTATTTTAATGTCAAAAATAATACAGCCTATTACACCTCCTAGTTAAAATGTCTATTCATCTAGTTAAGCACAAACATACTCGAACAAGCCATGTCTATTTGATATTAAGTCGTCCCCAACGTCACAAAGTTGCCGATCCTTCGGGCACAATCTGACACAAGACCCTTACAAACTTGCCTTACATACATAAATTTAACTTATTATTCCGCTGAGAATCAACTGCCAAGCAATTGTGAATACATCAGATGTTTCAACTATTTGTATGGCTGTTGAAGTTGATTATTTGTATTTATACGTATAAATATTACTCACTTGTTTATGTAAAACGTCTTTAGTACCTATACACCTACCGATTTTCATCACTGCATCGCCCAAAGGTAGACTGGCAGAAAATGCCTACGGCATTAAGTCCGCCTTTATACATACTTGTATATAAAGATTAAATAAATAAATAAATAAATTATTACTAAATGGCTTACGACCACGTTATTTACCTTGAAATTCTTCTTCTATATATTCTATATATTCAATATATTCTTCTTCTTCATCAACCCATATACGCCCACTGCTGAGCACGGGTCTCCTCTACCATTGAGAGGGTTTAGGCCATAGTCCGCCACGCTGGCCTAGTGCGGGTTGGCGGACTACACACCTAAGAAATTCCTAAGAACTTTTAGGTGTGCAGGTTTCATCACGATGTTTTCCTTCACCGTTAAAGCAAGTGATAATTCAAATTGAATACACACATAACTTTGAGAAATCAGAGGTGTGTGCCTGGGGTTCGAACCCGCGACCGCCGAGATTCTCGACCGCGCGCCTAAACCTCGAGGCCATTCGTATATGTAATAAATAAGTAATAAATACACCCAACAGTCACACACATAGTCCTGACCCCTCACTAAGATACAAGTCTTGTGTCGTGGGTATCAGAAACTATGAGAGACTTTTTGGTCTCACAATGTGTTGTATTAATGTAATGTTTTTATTGTTTTAAAGTATACTATGTCGCGGTGGAGCAGACAAGTGTTGGAGTGGAGACCGCGCTTAGGCAGACGTAGTGTGGGACGTCCTGCGGTACGATGGTCCGACGACTTGAGAAAGGTGGCGGGTGGCGGATGGATGAGGGCCGCTCAGGACCGGGATGGTTGGCGCTTACTTGGGGAGGCCTACGTTCAGCAGTGGACGGCGATAGGCTGAGTATATATATACTTATGTCGACGAATCAAAAAGTTTACAAAAACCTACTCTGGCTTAGGTTACACTCAATACTTGTGTAAAAAAATGTTACTGTATTTTTATATAAATAAATGATATGAAAACACCTATCGATTAGTGGCGGTACTTTAAAAGAAGTTTAAAAGCTTTAGGGATTAATTGTGTAATGTCTCGTCTACAATTGTTTATTAAGCGGTCAAGAGAATCTCAATTACATATCAAATTGCTTTTGTTTGATAAATATGAAATAGGAGCATTCCAGTACCCACATAGGTATAGCTTTGGCCAATTGGGTTTTTAAGTTTAATCGTAGTAGAAACGAACCAATTGATATTTTTCGTTTTTTTTATTGATCCCATTAACCAACCTCGGTAAATCCGAGCCTAGCCTGATCTAGGAATCAAACCCGAAATATCTCGATCGCACGGGCCAATTTACATTTAAAGAACAGGTATGTTAATTTGATCTCCTCATAAGTCTTGAAACTAATTTAAAAACACAGTGGCTTTTTATCTAAGCCATCTCCACTGCTGTCGAAAGTCGAAACTGCACAACGCTCGCAGCGCTTAAACTTCGCTCGTTAAGCGAAATAAGCGCGCCATGTAAATAAGATACGTATGCATAATATTTGAGGGTGGGCCGCACTATATTAAAAGGGATTAACCTATCACAGGGTGCTCTGTTACGCCGCGTTCACCTTGAGACATTCTTGCGTGTGACATACGGACGGAAGGATGGCCAATGTTTAGATAATTTTAGCTTTGAAAGCGCAGTTGGATAGATACTATTAAAATTATCATCAACATCATAAGCCCATACATAATACTGTTGGGTACGAGCCTTTTCAACAACTAAGAATCAACTCAAACTATTTGTGAATAAGCCGTGGTTTTGAAATGATTTTAAGGTAGCTGGCAGCGGTTGGATAAGGAGGGCCGAAGATCGAGCCCAGTGGCGTGTCATAGGGGAGGCCTATGTCCTACAGTGGACGTGAAAGGCTGTTGATGATGATGATGATGATGAATAATGTTTGTGTGATTTACATTAGCAAATAACAATGGTCAACCATAGAATAGCTGTTTGGATATTTTCAACTGATTTCTATGAAAGGTGTAAAAATACCGTGATTGAATATTAAGATCGGATGGGAGGATAGTTTAAGGTGATCGCAGACACATTGAGAAAGGTGGCGGGTAACGGATGGATGAGGGCTGCAGAAGACCGGGATGGTTGGCGCTTTCTAGGGGAGGCCTACGTTCAGCAGTGGACGGCGATAGGCTGATGAGATACAGACACATTGATGCAAAAAAACCCTACTATCTATACAGATGAATTCAGACCGTCATCGCAAAACTAATGCAGGTTATAGCTAAGGTGATTACTTGCCCCCTGGAATTAAAAACAATCATGACAAAAATTAAAAATAAAATTTTTTCCTCAAAACCATTTCTATTATATATTTTGAAAACGCCATATTTTTAACGCCAATGGGAATCTTATCACCGCAACTATTACACAATACACCTGCATATACAGGGTGAAATATTGTCGTTTTCCTAACAAGCATAGATACAAAATGTATCTGGATACAAGATATAATATTTAAAAACGCATTGTCCGTCCTCCAAGTGCGTGTATCCCAAGTGAAAAGGGTTTAGTTGTATTACGCGATCTAGGTGGATTTTACAGTATATTAATTAACAGAGCCTGGGTGGACATTAAAATAATTCTCGCCGACAAATGGAGGGCACAATGAAACACGGTTAGCTTCTAACTAGTTTCTATTGGCGTTTGTGGGTTTATTTTGTGTTTATTTGTTCATTTGTTTAGTGCGTACGTGTGATTTAAGTTTAGGGTCAAGGTTATTGAAAAATCTGTAGTAGGTATATTTTTTGTTATTTCTTGTGTATTGCTCGCTTATGGTATTCCATCATGATCATAATATGTTTCTTCTTCTTCATCAACCCATATACGCCCACTGCTGAGCACGGGTCTCCTCTACCATTGAGAGGGTTTAGGCCATAGTCCACCACGCTGGCCTAGTGCGGGTTGGCGGACTACACACCTTAGAAATTCCTAAAAACTCTTAGGTGTGCAGGTTTCATCACGATGTTTTCCTTCACCGTTAAAGCAAGTGATAATTCAATGTGAATACACACATAACTTCGAAAAGTCAGAGGTGTGTGCCTGGGGTTCGAACCCGAGACCGCCGAGATTCTCGACCGCGCGCCTAAACCTCGAGGCCATCACTGCTTCATAATATGTTTAGAATAAATAAATACGCCCAACTGTCACACACATACAAATGTAGTTCTGACCCTCAACTAGTGAAGTCCTGTGTCAAATCGTATGAGTAGGTACTACATATCAGCGACAACGAGAATTTTTTTCGGTCTCACAATCACCCAGACCCGAAACAAACACTTTGCCTGGTTTGGATACTAATATGAGATTGTAACTCCAAAAACCTTTATCAATAACCAAATAGAGTAATGAAACAAAGAGGAAAAAGAAAAACCAATGACATAGCTCCTGAATTTTTCAATAAAATTACCATAAAGGCTATAAACCGCTTCAGACAACGCCGGTATAGGCTAGTTTGTTAATATATATTAAGGTATTTTTAACCACCCAGTGCTACATTGGAATTTCATTAAGGTCACTTATGACGCACATAACTTCGACGGGTCTAAATTTTCATTAAATTCAATTTGGCGGATATTCTGGGCCATTGGGTGGTCGCGATGTAACGATACAAAAGCTTAATATTTGGAGAATTATATGCGAATATTATGGATACACGATCAGCCTCTATATTATGTCATAATACTAAGCACAAGTTTTCTAAACAACTGAGAAGAATTAGATTTTAATTATAGCATTTGAATAAATTTATGTTGGCATTTGTAGAAAAAAATATTATAGAAGTTCTCATGCGATCTATTAAAAGACTTGATTATGAGGCAATTCAAATCTATCTAAAGTATTTTGAAGACAAAATCGATAATTCTAGCTCAATTTTTATTGAACCTTAATTTCTAGGCACACAATATAGTGACGCGCCTCTGGCTTTTAAAAAACTATTTGTGTATGAACAATAAAGTATCATGTATTTTGAAAGTAAAAGAAAATGTCGTGAGGAAAATAAAAAATATTTTTTAGATTTGAAGTCCAGCAACCCCCACTAGGCCAGCGTGATAGACTCAGGCCTAAATATTCTCTATTGTAGGAAGATTCATGCCTAGCAGTTGGACTATATAAACTGAAGATGATGGTACATTGATCGCCAGTAACAACAAAAAACAAACAAACATTGATGAATTCCATTTACCAGCGACAATAATAAAACGTACAAAAATAGCCGTGCATTTAAAACAATAACGTATTGCATCAAAGCGAAAGTGCGAATGTGAACGAATGAGTGAATGGAACGAGTGAACAAGTTAACGAGTAAAGCGCAGTCTTTTGCCAATTTCTGGCAGAACAATTTAATGCTCACGGTCTTTGAAAGCGCCTGCCGAGACACTTTGTAATTAACTCGTCTATTAATCTTACTCTAATTGGTATACTGGCGATGTTTCTTGATTAGTGTGTGCTAATATGCCCAATTTACAAGGGACCTGTATGCTTCGCGACAAGGGGTGAGCAGGTAATAAAGAGTTTTGAGCTTCAGTTCTGGCCTTTCTTTACAATTGAAGAAGATGGTGAAATGTCACTTTGATCTATCTCTTCTTAGCTATGTCTAAATAAATTTCATATTCGAAACCCGTACCAAGACAAATTGTGTGATCTATAAATATTTGTTTCAAGTCTAGGGGTTTGTTGGACCGACAAATGTCTCAATGTTTGACACAAGACTCATGTCTTAGTGTAGCCTCAAAAACATGTTTGTGACTGTGTTCTGTTTACTTATATTAGGTAATGTTTCAAAGTAAATTTAACGTATTATTTTGTTTCATTATAATCTGTGGGTACTTAATAAACGAATATGAGTTTGTACATACAAAACCAGTCCGGAACTCTCATTACCAACAATATGAACAAAACGACTGGCAATTTAAGCCGTCATAAATAAATCAATCACAGGGTGTGTCGACGCTATAAATTAATGGGGATCGATTGTCCCCCGAGCGTTGAGAGATTAAACAGATATGACTGTACCTCGGGGTATTGGGTTATGGCGTGTGATTTTAGCCGGTATAATCAGCTTGTTTGCATTCATCAGATTTGTTGGTTTAATAGTATGATGATCTGATGGTAATAACGTTAATTGCATAGTCATGTTAGGTTGTATGGTAAAAGTTAGCAAGGTTTAAACTATCATATAGATAGTGATAGCTCCGTGGCGCAGTTGGCTAGACATCGGCTCGCAAAATGAGAAGCGGTAGATTCGATTCCTGACCGAGGCAAATGTTTGTATGATCTTTAAATATTAGTCCAAGGTGTACGTCTTTGCAAGACTGGAATGTGTGTCGTAGTTTGACACATTCACGACACAAGATTCAAAACTTAGTGAAGGATAATAATATATAATAATGTTGATGTAAGGCATCCAAGCAGAGGAATATCTATATGAAGTTTTGACAGTCAGACCATGGATAGTAATCTTTGAAATCGGTTGTATTTATGAATTTATTCTTTATTGAGTATATTATAATTGTTTTTCCTTACAAAATTACATTTTTCTCTAAATTTTAATATTAGTATGGATGGTTCCTACAGCTGCAGCAACCATATGGCCCAACTCGATATGTTTCTGTGGTACACACTGTTTAAATGGAGTTGAGTGAAGCAACTATTTGTGCCACTCGGCGTCGCTTTGCAAGGCAATTTAACTGCCTTAGTTGTAGACCTGAGTTAATCTGGTCTATTAACTATTTCTGTTACATTCCTTCCTAGTTTGTAGTGTGTGTGAGTATTTAGGATATTGAAGGATGTGGTATGGATTTGTCGGTGTTTTAGGAATGTTTAACATAAGGAAGGTCCCGCTAAAGCCTGTTTTCTTTATATTTATTTGTAAAAAACAGTTTTTTTGCTAATCAGTCCTTCATACTTTGAATCTGAAATAATAATAAGAAACCTAATAAGAAAGTTTGGTGGACTTGTAATGCTTGCCATTACAATTGTTTGCTTTCTTTCGGCTTTCTGATTTCTGATTCAAAGGAACGACAAATTGCTATTGAGTTTTTTTCACGAAATTCTCAGTACTAGAAATAACGTGTCGGAGTTTCTGTAGCCAACTGCGACTCTTAAACCAACAATAATGATAATAGTTTTAAAACTTCTTTGTGAGACTAATACATTCTTACTCCTGCTTGCTATTCCGAAAGGCTAATCAGAGCTGGACTTCGGCATCCAGAATTAGCCAGGTATGAATTACTCATCTTTGTAACAATATTGTAAGCTATCTCTTGATTGGAAAAGAGCAACACTATAGTTTCTTGCCCGTTCTTCTCTAGTGATGACTGCCTTCCGAACAGGGCGGTAAAATTTGAAATGACTGAATCTAAGTGATGTATTTGACATTTTATAGATTCAATAAATATTATTTCATTTCATTTCCTCAAATCATATACGTCCCACTGCTGGGATAGCTGGCACGGGTCTCATACCATTGAGAGGGTTTACGCCTTAATCCACCACCCGGCCTAGTGCGGGTTGGCGGACTATCCATTATGTATGGTTATCCTTTCTTACCATTCGATAAACTATTTGGACCACACAATATTTTCCATCAGGCAAAGTAACATTTTAACGTAAAAATGTGGAAAAAAAGCCATGAATAAATTATCCCAGTGGATGGGTGACTGGGTTATTTGCCATCTCATTCGCTCACTGATTTATATTGAGTGTTTAATCACTTGTACGTCATTCTATCGGCTTGTGTACGAGTACATTTTACGAATTAATAATTAAAGGAGCGGCTTCGACGGGGTTTTAACCAATTTCCACCATATTTACTGTTCACGGAAATCTTTTCAAGTGAGGTGTAGTATGATTTAGTAAAATGATTTTGTAACTGGCTGCTTTAGTAGCTTCAGGCTTAGGTGTGTGAAATTGAGGTCTGGAGTTTGGTTGCGTGGTCAGGTAAAGTTGCTGGGGTTTCTAGTAATAAAATTCTTGGTGGTACTGAGTTCGATCCTCAAAACAGTCTGTTACATCATCAATCTATTGCTTGCAGATTCCTCTCTTTGTTCAATTATTAGAAATATGTAGACGATGTGTCATCATCATCACCGGGACATGAGTGGCACGGTTTTTCTCTACAAATGAACAGTTAGGCCTTAGTCCACCATCTTAGACTAATACTGGTTAAATCAGCTGCGAGGACGTAAAAGTACATTTGCCTAAACGTATACATACGTTGAAGCAGTGATGGCCTCGAGGTTTGGGCGCGCGGTCGAGAATCTCGTCGGTCGCGGGTTCGAACCCCAGGCACACACCTCTGACTTTTCGAAGTCATGTGTGTATTCACATTGAATTATCACTTGCTTTAACGGTGAAGGAAAACATCGTGATGAAACCTGCACACCTAAAAGTTCTTAGGAATTTCTTAGGTGTGTAGTCCGCCATCCCGCACTAGGTCAGCGTGGTGGACTATGGCCTAAACCCTCTCAATGGTAGAGGAGACCCGTGCTCAGCAGTGGGCGTATATGGGTTGATGATGAAGATGATGATGATACGTTGAAATGGATTGCTGCTCACAAGTTCAGTATATATTATTAAATTTGCATTTAAATTATTCCGTTCAAAATATCTTCAGAATTCCCCACAGAGATGTCCCATAAGAACCGCAACAATTCAGTTAAGACCAACAAACACACAAGGGCCAGACTAAATAAAGCTACTTGATTAATATTTGCGCACCGAAGAATTAATATTCACCGAATTATCATAACAGACACAGCTATAAGCCCAAAAGGATGTTTATTTAGGATCCCTTGTGCAAACCAATCAAGTTTTGCAGCAATTTCTAGGGCAATATTTACAGGAAAAATTTGTGCTTTGATTTGATCAAAGGATTCATCATTAGATGGATCTAATTTAGCGATATCTGGGGATATGCTTGATTGGGCTTTTGGAAGTCAATAATTGGGAGGACCTGCGAAGCTTAGTACTAAAAGTACATCATAAGGATTTGTTTGGGTTTTTTCAAGCCGCCACCCCGCAAAAGTCCAGCATGAAGGACTAAGATCTCTCTCAGTTTTAGAGGCTTTTCTCCAGCACATACAAAATTAGATTGATAATGAAAGTTATCCTTAAAACTAGTGCTACATAAATTTAAATAAAAAGTAGTTTTGAAGTCGTACGAAGACACCTTCTTATGTATTGGATGTCAGAAACTACAGTGTCACGAGAATTTATACACATTTATCTCACTTCAAGGTTCAAAGCCTTAGATAATCATTAACCTATAAATTGATAATTGTTTCTTATTCAATACATACTGAAACTTAATTTTCGTAATTAATTACTTCTTTTTCCAAAGAGTGTTTTGTATAACCATCACTAATTCTTCTAATATATTTTTAGTAATTTGTAATTTACCTATTAGTTACATTTTGGTCCCTTTATATAAAATGTTATGCAGTAGGGACTATTAAATACTTTGGAGAAGTTTTGATGTTTACTCGTCTATGCTCAGCTCAACGATCAAGACTCATTAGTCGGCCTACGCAATCTATTATTTGTGACAAGCCCCGCGGGTTTAATTGAATGCCCACAAATCATTGGGGCTTAATTTGAGGTCCGTCGTGTAATGTACGTACACTGAACGTTTAAAGAGGTCATATCAAAGAGGTCACAATTACCAAATGTATATTTTCCTTTATAGTTTTCGTGAAATAACGCTTAAAGGGATTTTCATTAAGCTCTACAAGAGTTGGAGGATAAAACGCTGTGGATGTCGGGGTAGTGTCTCGGTTGTCGCGGATACAAATACTAGGCACATTTTTAATGTTTTAACGTTTTAATTAGTTTTTTTTTTATTTTAGTGTCTTTATGAATTATCATGAATTAAAAAGAAAAGGGAAGAAATAATGAGTACCTACATCTGTAGACCTAATTTTTCTAAAGTATTATTTTCTTATGTTATTGAAGTAGTGATGGCCTTAAGACTGCACCGTCGAGAATCTCAGCGGAAGGAATATACCGTGAGAAAACCTGCGATCCTCAAAATTTTATTATAAGCAATTCCTTTGGTGTGTAGTAGTCCTAAGCCCTCTTAGTTGTAGTGTAAGCACGTACCCAGGAGTATTAAAATATTTCTTTAAATGAACAGTGCTCTCCTAACCCTTTACCAATTTTTCAGCCATCCAAAATATCGCAGTGGATGGCGTACTACGCAGCCATTACAAATTTTATCCATCTGAAATTGTCGCCGTTCCAATCAAGTTGTGACGGATTTATTCGCGTCGCCTTCCTCCTTAATTACGCAGTTTTCGATTTTATTGCGATGGTCGAAAGCGGGACCTTGGGAATAAAACCTGTCGGGGATCACCAACATTTTATTAGCTATTTTTAATGGAATGTCAGTATATTTTTCGTAGAGATAAGTTATTTATTGATGGTTGGCAGAGTGACATCTAGGTAGTGAAATAAAATGAAGTGAAATGAAATAGCTTATATTGAATTTATTAAATGTCAAATACATCACTTAGATTAAATCATTTCAAAATGTACCACCCTGTTCTAAAAGCTGTCGTCACTAGACAAGGACGTGCAAGAAACGAATGTAGTAGACAAAAAATGACAGATTTAACATCACGTACTTTCACGGTAAAGGAAAACATCGTGATAAAACCGGCACACCTAAGAGTTGTAAAAAAAAATAAACAGTAATATCTAGTAAATTAAACAACTTACGTATAGAAGTTAACAACTTTTGAAACTTTTCATATTTAATATTCAATTTAGGTGAAAATGTATCTCAACTAAGTAAAGTTTTATTCTACGAATCATAATAACTTAGTTTTCAATCTCAAATATTATAAACATACTCTTAACTACTTACTATATATATCATAAAAATGAAGTATCTGTAAAATTAAATTAATTAAATATAATTTCATGGTTTACGCCAAAGGTTCGCCATCTCTGGCCTATGGGGTGATTTACAAATAATACGGCTCTGAATAGGGGTGAAATAAAACAATTGTTTACAGATTTACCGTTGAGCTTTAAGTATATTTTCGTGTTTTGCGGGCTAGGGTCGCTAACCGGAATTGCGGGTTCAATTTCCGCTCGAGGACAAATGCTTGTGTAATTTGTAAGCATTGTTTGAGTTCTGAGTTTTGTTGGTACGATATTGGTTAGTTATTGATGTTGAAAGTAAGGAGATATAAAAGAGCGTTATGGGTAAACTGTAGTAGTCTTATTAATCGTAGGATTTAGTTTATTTCTACCTTTTGTGTCCGATGTTCGCATGGATAAATTAAGATATAATATTGACATATGCACGCAAATTAGTATATACTGAAATCGTGTCGGTAATTTTCAGGTGAGCAAATCTACATGCTTAAAAATGTGTTGTTTACTTAGAAATTAAATATACATACATAAGCTCACGATGGCATTCCTCGATGGGGTAGGCAGAGGTGTATTTCTGCACCCGCATTTCGTCAAGTTTGCTTCGTAATAATTATCGTTAATTATTGGCCTATTGCTGTTTTTCGGACACATTTCCAGATTTCATAATGCTACTGAGAATTTCCTGTTTGTAAGACTGAATAAAATTGGAAATGTCAGGTAGTTGTAACTATGAAGATGGTTGGGCCTACTTATCACTTGATCATATTGCGCAGTGTGCTTAATATCAGGTATACTGTCACTCTTTCTTGCCCTAAAATGTACCTACAGTTGTAACCGTTCAGTTGAATCATCATTATCAGACCTTTTACATCCCACTGCTAGGCAAGGACCTCTTGTTCTACTGAGAGGGTTTAAGCATTATTCAGCTGAATTCTTATTCAACTGATATTCCTATATCTTACTACCACCTTATTGGGCTATCATTCGGACAATAGTCCAAGAGGAATATGACGTTCCTTTCTACTTAGAATTTAAAAAGAATCCGTTTTTAGCAGCAGTGTTTTAAAACAAAAGTATCAATGTAAGTTCACGTTTCTGCAAAACAGAACTCGGCAAATACATTTGTATGACTTTCATGACGTAATACAACATTTGTTGAAACGTGTCATCTGGTAGTGGAGACAAATGGATACTATAGGAGTTGATACAACCGATCAATTGTCACACTAATTTTTGTTATATTTTTTGGTCCTCAAATGCCTTGGGTTTGATCGCCGAGTAAAGTATTATTGGAATTTTTATCAGGAAATTCTCAAGAGTGTGAAAATGAAAGATGCACATCAGTATTTATGTATTACACAGACTTAAATCGTCATTGAAGTTTACATAACCAGAGGTAACCATGTATGGGTATTTTGTGCCTCCGTGTAAAACTGTAACATCTAGAAAATCTTCATAATTTTTATGGTAAATGAAGTCCTTAAATCGCCAAAAAATATCTATAATGATGTTAATGGAGGTAAATTGATAAAAATAATAGAAAGGATTGAGGCATTAGTCCACCACGCAAGCCCAGTGCGGGTTGGCGGACTCTACACACCGAAGAAATTCTTGAGAAGTTATAGGTGTGGTTTTCCTTGTTTCCTTTACCGTAAAGCACATGATTATTCATTATAAATTGAGAATACCTAATACTTCATAGTTTCGAAAAATAAGCGATCTGTGCCTGGGGTTTGGACCCGCAATCCGCCAAAATCTTGACCGCGCACCTAAACCTCGACTTACCTAATGCAAATAAATTAACTTCAAAAACGATTTGCTAACAACTCTATATAAATACGGGCGGAACTATTCCCCTGGGGAGAGCAAAAGCCGTTCGCACGTTAAATAATGCTGCGGTCGAGTTTTATCGCACCCCCGTACATATGTTTTTCGCTAAACGTTTTTACACCGTTGCGCAAAGGATGTATGGGACACAACACGTGTTGATGGAAGCGAAATAGGTCAAATATGTTAATACTGTTTAGATAAGGCCGTACGGCGCGGCTTCCTTTGCGTGTTCCTTTTTATTGAAATGTCAACGTCATAAATTCACAATTTTTATGGTAATTGTCAAACTGTATGGTAATGTCAAATTAGAATTTTAGGTTATGTGACAATACAATTTTTTAAATCTATTATAACTTATTTCTGTTATGGGTCTTTTTGTACATTTATAGGATAAGTGAAAAAGAAAGGTAACAAAATTAAATGATAAAATACTTTTAATAACAATCTTTTATTTAATTTAATAATATTTTAAAAGGAGTATATTTTACCAATCGTAAAAAAATAAATCATAGTCAAAGCATTTTGCTAGCTTCGCTTCACTGCAAAGCCTGCAGTATCACGAAGTATATCAAGCTCCTCAGGTATAATACATGAAGGATTACGTCAGATGTAAAAGGATTACGGCATTTTGATCGTAAAGACTTCTTCTTCTTCTTCTTCTTCTTCATCAACCCATATTCGCCCACTGCTGAGCACGGGTCTCCTCTACCATTGAGAGGGTTTAGGCCATAGTCCACCACGCTGGCCTAGTGCGGGTTGGCGGACTACACACCTAAGAAATTCCTAAGAACTCTTAGGTGTGCAGGTTTTATCACGATGTTTTCCTTCACCGTTAAAGCAAGTGATAATTCAATGTGAATACACACATAACTTCGAAAAGTCAGAGGTGTGTGCCTGGGGTTCGAACCCGCGACCATCGAGATTCTCGACCGCGCGCCCAAGCCTCGAGGCCATCACTGATCGTAAAAACACAATACATTTATGTCAAATAGGCTTTATGACTTAACTCGTTTTGTTTATACAATGTACATAATAATTTCTTAGCTATTATACATGCAAACATTGACTTCTGTATTCACGATGGAAAGGTAGATATCTATATCTATGTAGATATAATTACTGCACCCACCTTTCGCTAATTGTTTTTTTAAATCCCACTCAACAGACAGTAAGCTGACTACCTTTTTTCGAGTACATTTCTAAACTCTATACCACTATCAATCAAAAAGTTTCTATAGCACTTTGCATGAACGTTGACTCGTCACCAGAACCTCTACATAGCACATTACACGCTTCAAGGCCACAAATTTTCCAAAAAATACACACTCGATCCTGCAAAAATTTATTTAACCTGACATTACCCCAGTGTCGTCCAAATTTATGACGTTATTTCCAAATCCTTGTAAGATATTGCGTTCACGAGAAATCCAAAAATCCTGGACGGTACACAACCGTCCATCGACCTTGGTGGAGAAATCTCCGAATATAAGCAATTTAGTGTGGCCCTTTTTATATTAGCATTAAGTAGGTACATACATACATAAACTCACGCCTATATTCCGTGATGGGGTAGGCAGAGGTGCATTTCTGCACCCACATTTCACCAGTATGTATTCAGTCCCACGTAATAGGGGGCGAGCCTATTGCCGTTTTTCGGGCACATTTCCAGATTCCGTGCTGCTACTGAGAATTTTCTAATGGAAAAACCCAATTATACTACCCGACCCGGGAATCGAACCCAGGACCTCTAGATCGCACGGCACTTACTTGTACCGCGAGACCACGAGGCAGTCACAGGTACCATTAAGTAGGTGTGGTATCTGATATACATAGCTGACCAAGGCGTAGATAGAGGTGCATTTCTACACCCATGTTTCGTCCTTTTTGGATACCATGCAGATGCTGAAAATTTCTAGAGGAAAGAAACTCAACTCTGCCTGATCTGAAAACCAAATCCAGCACCACATTTTTAACCGTATTAGCCAAGCCTTACTGTAATAAATTTTTCAGTAAATATTACTATTTACGGTAATTAAATTTCCCAATAATAATTAGATATCCAATAATCAACGGTAGAAATTGCTTCTTTCATAACGTGAGGTCGATTCTTAACATGCAATTACAATTATTAATTCCTTGAAATAAAATATTGCGTGGCTTGTGGCAGTCTTAACGAGAGGCCGCGGGTTCGATCCCTGCATCAAGACAAGTTTGTGTGATCCACAAATAAATATTTGTTTCAAGTCTGGGTATTTTTGAGATCATAATATACAGATCATATCAGTGTTCAGATCATAATCGGTAACTAAGGCAGGTAATAGCTCCGGTGATTACGAACCCATTGGCGTTACAAAAAAATCCCGATATAATATTAAAAAAAAATGAGGTCGTCCTAACTAGGGATGTTGCGGATTCAATTTTTTTCACATCCGCGGATGCGGATGCGGATGCGAATTTTTAGAGGCTCACATCCGCGGATGCGGATGCGGATGCGGATCTGTATAAAATTGATCGATTGGTTGATTTGTATAAAATGTTATTGCTTTCCTATTGGTCAATCAGCACGTGCGGTCACCCACTCGACACTCGAGACCGACACGCGCACCTCGCCGCCCCTCACCCCTTTTTTTCTTTTCGCGATCTGCTACACATCCGCAACCGCATCAGCTCCGCAGCGATTTATGCGGATGTGGATGCGGATGTCCAAATCGATGCGAATGTTCCGCATATGCGGATGCGGATGCGAATATTCGCAACATCCCTAGTCCTAACTACCACATCTTTCGTTATTTTCGATCAGTTTTCGATCACGGTCTGAATACAACCTGTATAGTAAATTAATGTATGTCATGGGCAATATTCCCAGAAGTTAATTGTTATGAAAAGTCGTTATTTATATTAAAATATGTCCAGGATAGAACAGTTGGAGTTTTAATGTAAACTAAATTATATTTTAACTAAATTAATTATAATACCATTTTATTTAATTTTCAACTGAGATTTAATCAACTAGCCTTTTTGTTTATGTGGAATTATTAATGATACATACAGTACGAATCAAGTCTTCATTTTTTTTTTTTATAAATACACCCAACAGTCACATACATAGTCCTGACCCCACACTAAGATACGAGTCTTGTGTCGTGGGTATCAGAAACTACGAGAGACTTTTCGGTCTCACAAACACCCAGACCCAAAACAAATATTTGTGGATCACACAAACATTTGTCTCGTTGCGGGGTTCGAACCCGCGGCCGCTCGTTTCGCAAGCTGGTGTCTAGCCAACTGCGCCACGGGGCTGTCAAATTCGTTATTTTTTCTTTTGAAATTACACATCCAACAGCTACATCATCATCACCAACCTTTCACATCCACTGTTGGACATAATCTGCTCCTATGGCAAGCTACTGGGCTCGATCTTCTGCCCTCCTCATCCAACCGCTGCCAGTCACCTTGCGGATATCGTCACCCCACCTAGCCAGAGGGCGTCCTACACTACGTTTCCCGAGCCGTGGTCTCCACTCTAAAACACGTTTCCCTCAAAAGTCACATACGTAGCTGTAATCCCACATTTAAATAAAGGTCGTGCCTGGCAAACTACACACATAGTTGCAGCTACCTTCATCCAACTTAATTTCAACACTATACTACAGAAATGTATTGAGATGGCCCATGTAGATGCTACAGCTGTACCTAATAACCATCGATACTTATATTACATAAGAATATAATATACAGATAACTTCGGAAAATCTGAGGTGTGTATGCAGTATGTTTCATCTCGCTACAGCCGTGATTTTGACACGTATTATTTTACACGTATATTGATTTTACGTGTAGGTACAGTAAAAATAAACAAAAAGTATAAATAAAAGGGTTCCGTAACATAGTTGTTTAGAAATCACCTCGTCTATTGAAGAGGCGGTGAGATAAATTTTCCCATCAACACAAAAATCCTCATTTAATTTAGTGACATTCTTACCTACGGTTTTGCAACGACTTTTAATCGCATTTTTTTTCAAGTGCCATCGTGAGATCATCTTTACCCATGTTTGTCTGTTTGCTTATGAAACGACTTGTTAGTGATTTATAGGAGCAATAGAAAAATGCCTCGTGTGCTTATTTCGCCCCTTTTTGTTGTGTAAATTCACGAGAGCGAGGGCGGAATACTGATGAATTTGTGTTAGTTCCACGCAATATTTTGTGTTTTTGCAAGCGTGCAAAATTCGGGGTCAATGTTTCGCTTCAATTCTGACGGTTATTCCAAATTGGGATAACTGTACATTCGGAAGTAAATGCGTGATGTGTGACGCGCGGGCCGGTGGAGCGACGAGCTGAAGGTAGTGGATGAGAGCTCAGGAGCGAGTGTTGTGAGACCACGTACAGGGAGCGTAGTGTGTGACGCGCGGGCCGGTGGAGCGACGAGCTGAAGGTAGTGGATGAGAGCTCAGGAGCGAGTGTTGTGAGACCACGTACAGGGAGCGTAGTGTGTGACGCGCGGGCCGGTGGAGCGACGAGCTGAAGGTAGTGGATGAGAGCTCAGGAGCGAGTGTTGTGAGACCACGTACAGGGAGCGTAATGTGTGACGCGCGGGCCGGTGGAGCGACGAGCTGAAGGTAGTGGATGAGAGCTCAGGAGCGAGTGTTGTGAGACCACGTACAGGGAGCGTAGTGTGTGACGCGCGGGCCGGTGGAGCGACGAGCTGAAGGTAGTGGATGAGAGCTCAGGAGCGAGTGTTGTGAGACCACGTATAAAAAGCCTTGTTTGCCCTTTTACAGGATTAAGAAAGCCCTTTCCAAACCTTCATATTTCTGGATCGGCAATAATCAGTACCGCCAATCCGGGATTTTATTAAGGGCCCGGCGTTAGCGAGCACGGATATTAAATTAATAAGGTGAAAGGGTCCTCCACAATCACATCCGCTCAACAATGTAGAAGATGAAACGCAATATCAAATATTATTTTCGGCTACAAATGGATAGGGGATTTGGCCGACTATTTCGGGTTTAAGTAATTGGAAATCCTATCCCGAGCAGGTAAACAAACGTACCGTTTCGTCCGCACAATATATTGAAGGCGAATTTATATTTTTTTTCGCCGGCGCAGCGAAACTAAAACCTCCCAAATTTATTTTAGGTGGATTTCGTTTGGTGTCCCGGTGAAAACAAATACGATAATAGCCTGTCTTTAAATTGTGTTTTTAGGATTTCGTTTCTTTAACGTGACGACGTCTTTTCTTTTTCACAATTTTGCTTCCAATACATGGTTTCTTGAAATAGAAATTGAGGGCGTTACTCTTCTATATTTCAATTACATATTATAATATTGAGTGATATGTATCTCGTTTTCTGTTACTTCGTGTCATTTAAAGGGGTAACAAAAATGAAAAGGATAGTTATTGAGAGTAATAGGTACTAATCTCGTCTCGAATATTAGGTTTATGATGGAGATATTTGAAATAATAGGACTTTTTACGATACCGTAACAATCTAAACTCAAAATGAATATGCAGGAACATTATTCTCAACGTATTTATAGAAACATTTTCGCAGTCTGGGTGCTTATCAACATTCCCGTAAAGGTGTCTTATTATTCAAGTTATTTGCTTCCTTGTTTCCAAAGCTTGTCTTGCTGAATCTTACCTAAATGTTCTTGCAGCCATATGGCTTCCTTCAATAAGCAAACAAACCACTTCACCCCGAAAAGGCATAACGAATGCATTTTTTCAAAAGCAAATCAGGTGAGAATAACCTGAAAACCCGAAAAGTCCGCGAATCATTCGAAGTCGTGAGATTTAGGAGAGGAATAAAATCTTATCATTGTGTTCTTTGTGTTGACGTGCTACAAATGAGCATCGTGGAGCCCGCATACTTACGAATGTGGCTTTAGTGGTGTACGAAAGTCGATGTCATAGGCCTGTTGTTTTTATTTTGCCCTCATTTTTCTATTTTTTGACGATTTGAGGAAAAATACTTTTGCGAACATAAGTAGTGAACGAGAGTTTAGCAAGAAGAAGCATTAGCAAGGCTATTAATAAAAACTGCTTTGACTACATACCCAAAAACACTCCATTTGCAGCATTTTTACACGAGTCCCATTCATCAAAATGCAAAGTGTCAACTCAAATCACAATAGCAGACACGAGCGAAACCTCTAGAGTTCTCAAGTTTAAAGTGTAAACTGCGTGGTAAGTACCGCCCGACACTTTGTCAACTGGCGCTTGCTATTCGGCAGAACGGATTGAAAGTTCAAAGTTGTCCGTATCGACTCAACATACTGCTTTATAGTTCCGGCTGGTTGATTTTGAGTTTTGTGGAGGGGTTTATATGGGTGCATAGAAAAATGGGCGGAAATGAAATAGAATTCTTGTCTATCAATATTACTCGTCATTTAGAGTCCTTTCTTATTTATTTATACTAATATTGGTAGGAAAGATTTTGATTATAATGAATAAACTCAACGCAAATTTATATGAAATTTGGTTTTGATTTATCCCCCGATCTCATATTAAAATTACGGTATGTTAGCGTGAGTATAAGAAAGTACTTACTATAACCTTTTCAATCACAAAACCCATCAGAGAAATCCTATTTGAAGAAATGCAAGTTTCAGTTGATAAGTTACAGGACATTTCATTGCAAATAGGCACATAATTTTCAGAAATTATGAGTGATTTTAATCGCCCAGCATGATTTTGTCTCAATGCCATCTCATCTTTATTCTAATACCTGCATTATCAAGGATTAAAATTCGGTATTCCATGGTCTATCCACCAAATCTATCGAGTGTTATCTACCACATCACTACAGTGTTACCTGCCACACGTGCCCGTATCGCTTACAATGTAGCCGTCTTTTGTTTCGTCGCACAAAAAAGGTATTAATCTTTCAAGATCCCGATAATAAGACAAAGCTTTGTTTCGTTTTTGTTTTTTAAGCTGTGCTCTGTTTTTAGATTTCAATTTTGATGTAGGTATGCCAAAATGTTGGACCTAAATTCCTGTTTCAAACAATGTTTAACTACCTCTGCCAAAGTGCAAACTTTATGAGATTTTTAATTTAAGCAAAATAATTGATGATATATTTTTTTTTAAACCAAGGTAATTACAAATCCCCTAGTTTGAAAAAAAATCCTGACAAAAAACATACGTTTTCCTAACAACCACACTCATTTTATACTTTTTATTTTTTGTCACGATTTTTTTCAATGCCAAGGGATTTGTAGTAACCTTGGCTATTACCTCCCTTAATTTCCGATCATGGTCTGAATAGTGTTGTCTATATACAACATAGCGATAAGCAGTGATATAAGTCTACAACCACTTCTAACAAGGCACTTTTCCATAGTCCAAGACGCTACTGTGAATTTCTAATAGAAATTTCGAATCATACCTTGCCTGACCCAAGTATCGAACACAGGATCAATCGCACGCTGCAAATTTATGACCCGAAAGCAATATAGAAGTCGTTTCATTATCATGTAAAAGTTTTACCGTAATTCTACACTAAAGATTTTATGTGAATAGAATCTCTGTTTAATAAAGGTAATTAATTATGAATAAAGAATTCTTAACACAAAAAAATCATGCCTCACGCCTATATTCCCCGAAGGGGTAGGCAAAGATGCATTTTTGCACTCTTATTTCGCCAGGTATGTATTAGTCTCACGTAAGGGCGAGCCTATTGCCGTTTTTCGGGCACATTTCCAAACTCCGTGCTGCTACTGAGTATTTCCTAATGGAAAAACCCAATAACACTTTGCCCGACCCGGGAATCGAACCCGGGACCTCTAGATCGCATGGCACATACTTGTAACGCGAGACCACGAGGCAGTTAAGAATTTTTAAGAAGGCAAATTACTATAAAGTATGAACTTTAATAAAATATTACAAGCAAAATTACAAGATGGCGTCACTAATAATAACTTAAAGCTTTAATAAAAGAATATTTATTTCTGGCACAGAAAAACGACTCTAGGAGTCACACATTTTTTATCTCTTTTTAGTTACGATTGAGATCTTTCTAAACTAAACAAAAACAAGTCTCGCTTTTATCAATGCCACTTAATAAGCAAGACAATTCTTATTTAAAAAACGGCCAAAGAAACTAATATAGTAAGGCTGATGATGGAACTTAATGATTGTTGATATTTCACTTCTAACATTCGTATGCTAAAGATGTAAGGGTAGTATATACCTTTATAGAAGTGTAAGGGGGTAACAAAATCACAATTTAAAATATTACAGGAATTAGATAATTTATAAACTGTGATAAAGTGCATAAAAATTCTGGATATAAATTTATTGTTTTTAATCTAAATCAGCCCAATTATAAGTTATATCACTGTATTGGTGGTCAAAGTAGTTTTTTATAAATAATTATTGTAGGATAAGTATTAAAAGAAGACAATATCCTAAAACTCTAAATAGGCTTCATTGATTTCTAGAAATTAATGTTTTAAAAAAATTTAAAGATTTTATTCTAAGATTTTATATGCAACATTAATTAACTGCAAATTAAAAAAATATAGATTCATAGTTTCAGTTTTAATTTCATGTAATCTATTAAGTTTATAATTACAGTTTCACTCTATTAGCCAAAGTATGAGAAAGCTGGAATGAGTTAAAAAATAGGTAATTTTAATTGGATTATTTAAAACAAAACACAATTCTTATAAACTATGTTTAATACTGTAATATTTTTAATAATATATTGATTATAAGACAGTCTTTCAATAATTTTTGTACAATTAAGTCATTTTTTTATTTTATTGGTAATTCTGAGGCCGCCCCCTTCATAACCCTTACTATCTTCCCTTGCAACTCTCTTGGTATGCCATGTTTCTCACTCAAATGCCGTCTCACACTCATAGTCTTTGCATAGGTCACCCCACATTTGTTACACATAAATACATATAAACGTTCATGTATATTATTCATGTGAGCTAACATAGCACAGTGACGATAAAACTTCTTTGGACAATGCGGACATTGAAAAGCCTTCTCGTTGTGATAAATAAGATGTTTTCTCCATATGGCTCTTCTACGGAACGTTAACCCACATTTTTCACATGTGTACGGCCGCTCACCAGTATGAAGACGGATATGTTCGATTAAATTTAACTTTCTAGGTGCCTTATAAGGGCAGTGATTGCATTGTAGATAAGGACCAATACCGTGACAAGCTACTTGGTGTATGTTTAACTCTGTACTTGTTGGAAACGCTTTACCGCAACTCTCACACATGAATCTGCATCCGTTGTGGCGTTGCATGTGACGGTCATAGGTTAGTCTATTTGCAAGAACTTTATTGCATATATTGCACATAAAATCATTTTTCCGGACATGTTTCAACTTCCCTTTCCGTTTGACTCGTCTATATTTGTAACTGCACAGTGAAGTATTTACATCCATGTTGCTACACACCATTTTTTCTATTTTATCTAGAAAAGCATCATTTGGATCAACTTCAAGTTTGTCAAATTTTGGTTCTGGGTCAGTATCACAAGCATCTTGACTTTCACATAGGTCATTTAAGTCATAATCTAGGTTAGATTTATCATCAATGCCTTGTAGCGGGGAATTTTTTGGCTCAATTTTCTTATTTACAGATTCATTATTTTCAACTCCACTATGGTATGTCTTAGTAATTTTATTTGATCCATTAGCGTTAGATGTTGTTATAGAAGTACTAGGAGTACACTCTTCCGGGAAATAGTGCTTAAAAATAGTGTACTGACATATAATTTCCTTGTAATTATTAGTAGTAGAATCATTGAATTTCATCAACTTTTTAAGGCGTAAGTCACTGTTTTCACACTTGTATTTAAAAATGATGGCTTGCTTCAACAATAACAAACAATTTCTGCACATCATTATAGGTAAATTGTCATTTGATTTTAGTAAAATATTGGCGAAAGTGATTACATACTTTCCGTAACAACTTATTCCATCTGCAGCATTTTCATCAAATAAACACACCATATTTTGATAAGATGAATGCGATAAACACACACGGCATATTGATTTATAGATTTCGTTATAATTATCCATAGTATTTTTGTTTGCTTTTTTGTTGAAAATATTTTTGGATACTTTTTCTGAAATGTCAACGTGAATTGCCTAAAGGAATCTTACTGATACAGCCATGTTAAAGGAAACATGAAAGAACCCGTTATTGTAACCATTATTACTGATTTAACAATAAAAATCTTAAATATGTCCTTACATATCAAATATATTAAAATATGAAGTTAATAAGAATATGTATTTTTTATTATTTTTAAACAGGGAACTCAAACAATGCGTGTAATTGAACGTTATTCTGTACTTTTCTCGAAAGAGATCGTATAGCAGTTTAAAACATGATTTCAACTATTTTACATGCGTTCTATGCGATAGAAAATATTAAAACCAATAACAGCAACAATGTAATGAAAATATATTTCCGTCAATACTCAATGCCTCATCTATGATTAAAGTTTTGTTCATCCAGATTCATTGAAATCTTCGTAAAACAAATTTTATAGTCTTATGTTACGACATACCTACGCATCATGAAATGTGCATTTCGGCAATATTGCGGAATAAAATTTCGTATTTTATTCACAATCTCAGGCAAAATAAATTCTTTATTTTTTATTTCTTCTTCTTCATCAACCCATATACGCCCACTGCTGAGCACGGGTCTCCTCTACCATTGAGAGGGCTTTATTTGGCACACAAGAATATTGTCTCTTCAATTCTTTATATTAGAGTAATTTAAGAATAAGAGTTTAATATAGAATGAAATTAATATGTATGATTTATGATGAAGTTAAAGTTAAGTATAAAATATTCAGTAACTTAATATACCTGAGTACTTGTACTTTGTATGTATATTCAGTTTAACATTTCCTCGCAAATGCTAATTTAAACAATTGAGTATTCGTATCTCTGAACATAAAAATTAAAGTTCATTTGGGTAAGTCCCATCTAGATTTATATGGGTTGTATGTATGTACCTATGTATAATGTATTTATTTCTATATTAATTCTATATTAGTGTTCATAACACCCTAATTAAGACCCTGTCATTTTTATGCTAATTGTAATATTTGTGGGTCCCATATATATTTTTGATGATTGCTACAATTGGGTATCGAACTCGTGGCCCTTCGTTTCATCAGCTGTCTCTCCAATTGTGCCACAGAGTATGATTAACAATTATTTTCTGATGTTGGTGTTTTTGAAAGCGAAATATTGGACTTTTAATAGCAAAATTGAAACATTTCGTAGTTTTTACACAGGATAATTATTATTTTATGTTCACATCGATCTATTTTTGTACGAATCAAACCGTATTTTTTATCGAGCTGATAGTAAAACTTTATGACGATCACTTGAGTAAAAACTTAGAACAAACAAATGGATCAATATTTAAACACAAATTTCATAGAAACGAATTATTGTTTTTCACTCAAATCCAGTATACGCTATTATCAAATTCTTTGAAATTATACATTAAATTTGTTCCAGGAATTATATCGGTATATTTTTCAGTACTTGAAGAAAATGAGTTTAAACTAACCAATGAGGTTGTAAATAAAATCAATAAGTTATTTTTTTTTCGAAAAAAAATAAAATGTTTTAGGAAATCTATACTTATGTTTTAAAGAAAAACGATTTGACTGTATGTTTTTTTTCATTGAAGATAAGCTGTACCTACTGAATCGATTTATGTGATTTTTGGTACGGGGATAGATGGGACCCACGAAAGTAATAAAGGTTACTTTTATCCCGGAAAAAAAAATTGCGCTCGTGGGAATGGGTATATGATACGAATGCGAGAATAACTTTGTATGTCTGTTACGCATTCACTTTGTGATTTGGCCGATTTGAATAAATGGGACGCTGTGGAGCAAAATAGACTACAACTTATTTTCTTTCTGAACCCAGTACAGTTTTGGTAGACAAAATCGCGGTCAAAAGCTAGTAAGGAATCAAATTATCTTTTGAAAATAGCGTGTTTTCTTGCACAGTCTCTTAAATGTTTGCTTTACAGGCACTTTATATTTGCAAGCGTAGTTACAATAAAACTTAGAAACATTGTAAGTGGTTCTCCATTACATAGCTGATGCCTGACGGAAACTATTAACTGCCGGGTCTCTTAACGACCAATGCCCAATTTACCCAAACAAAGCGCCGTAAAACCATTACAGCAGCATTAATTACAACAGTGTTTTTAACACAAAAGCGGGTTAAAAATTCCTGTCCATTTGTGCGTCAAAGGGGAGACAGTTAACCCTATTTTCTTGGAGCAAACGTTACAAGTAGGGATCGCAATGGCCTGGGATTTAGCCCAGGTAAGCGACGCCGCGCCCAGGGGACGTGGCCTCCTATCATTATATCGTAAAAATAAGGATTAAGTAACAAGCTTAGTGCTATCACTTCATACGAATTCTAGTTTGTCGGTAGTGGATGAGAGCTCAGGAGCGTGTGTTGTGAGATGACGTACAGGGAGCGTAGTGACTAGCTGATATGATTCTACAATGTTACTTAGGGGGTAATTGTGAAGAATTTGGTATAGGGGGTTGTCATTTTAAAAGACTATAATAGTATAACTAATGTAATGTGATCATTTTTAGTCTTAATATTTAGCAGAAAAATTTATATTTATAGCAGCCTGAGACCTCAGTCTCCCATAACTTATGCCGTTCTTAAACGACAGATGTTCGCGTCGAGGGAAAATTATTCGAGTTCCTTTCCCTTAGACAGATTTTTTGTGTTCTGCTTGCAGTAAAACGTGAAGGGTTGGTAGTCAAAAAAGGCTCTAATGGAAATTAAAGGGTTTTTATTTCCCACATCTTAGCTTCACTTGTAATTAAAGTAAATTAACTGCTCACTTAAAGGTTCTTAGGAATTTCTTAGGTGTGTAGCCCGCCAACCCGCACTAGGCTAGCGTAGTAAACTTAAGCCTAAATTTTCTCAATAGTAGAAGTCACCCATGGGCTAGCGTAGTAAATTTAGGCCTAAACCCTCTCAATAGTAAAGACCCGTGCCCAGCAGTGGGACGTGTGTGGGCTGCTGATGAAATAAAAAATGATATTCTTCGTTAAATCTGCGGTATAAGCATATGTTGAGCGCTCGAGCCCCTCTGAAATGTTTTTCCGGGCCGATTTTTATAAGCTTTTCTAACAGGAAATTCTCAGTAAGAGTATTAGATCAAAACTTTTTCCGGAGATAGTAGTAGACTCACTAGTATTACGCGAGACTTAAATACAAAACTTTACGTCGCCGCTTGCAAACGACAGGTTGCGGGTTCGATCCCGCACCGAGACAAAGATCTGTGCGTCACAAATATTTGTTTCAGGTCTGGGTTTTGGTGAGCGAAGATATGAAAGAAAAAGGGGTAAATGAAGACATGAAGGCTTATAGGGATGTATGGAAGTTAAGAACATACTGTGCTGACCCCAAATAAATTGGGAACAGGGCAAGAAGAAGATGGAGAGTCTCGGTTTTGGTGAGACCGAAAAGTATCTCGTATTTTCTGTTACCCACCACATATGACTTGTATCCTAGTGTAGGGTCGGAACCACGTACGTGACTTGGGTTTTTAAATTATTTACTAGTATTTTTTGAAACGTGTTTATAGATATGTGACAGCCCTGTGGCGCAGTTGGCTAAACACCAGCTTGCGAAACGAGCCGCCGCGGGTTCGATCCCCGCACCGAGACAAATGTTTGTGTGATCCACAAATATTTGTTTCGGGTCTGGGTGTTTGTGAGACCGAAAAGTCTCTCGTAGTTTCTGATACCAACGACACAAGACTTGTATCTTAGTGTGGGGTCAGGACTATGTATGTGACTGTTGGGTGTATTTATTTATTTATATATGCCTACCCCTCCTTAGGGATACCGGTGTGATCGTATATAATTTGTTTGCCCAGACAGTTACATAAGGAGCATAAGTCGCAAAGTCAACTCGAATTAGTGCGAATGGACGAGCGACTTTCAAAGTATATAATATGTATATTTACCAACCGTCTTCAAACTTTGCATTGGAGATGATTTATGAAAACGTGCTGATGAATTCAATATTTGTAAATGTATTACTGTATTTATTCAATCATAATCAACATCAACATTTAAAACTTAATGTCGTTAACCATTTGTTTCAGACTCGGATCAGTCTACCATTTTTTTCTTGATAATCAAATTGAGATAGCCTTGACGATAAGGCAAGCTGTCCAAATATAATCTTGTGCGTCCTGGGTCTAAAACCCGAGTACCCACCTCGAAGTGTGTCGAAGTTATGTATGTTCTTAATGAATTATGATCAATTGCAGTTGAGCATATTGTCGCTTTTGTGAATATTTCTAGGTAACGGAACGGTACTAAGATTATCCTAATAAAAAAATCAGATCATACTTTACCGCATTCAAGTTTCGAACTCAGGATTTCTGAATCATACACCTAACTCATGTATTTGAAACGAAACGAGAAATTACCAACTGAACTACCCCTTTTAAAAGTGCTTGATAAAGATTTTTTTTTTTCAATTACTTTTTGTTTCTTATACCATACAGTCTAGCGCAAGTAGCGGTAATTTTTTATTTTGTTTTCTAGCTTCTTACTCAAAAGAATATTCAAAGAAGCGAAGAATTTTTAAGTGAACAGATTTCCTCACTGTTCAAACAGACTATTTGATAAAGGCATGCTTCCTCAATACGTTTTCTACGACGTACAACTTCAGTTAAACTAAATCCATCTCACATTTAAACTTGCTTCAGTCGAAATCTTAGAGCTGAAAGCCGCAATCTTAGCGGCTTTAATAACTGTGCTATCAAAGCTTACCTAATGCCAATCTATGCTCTGCATATATGGGTTTGCAACTTTGTTGAACCGTTTGTTTGCCAACAAACACTTGTGCTCTAGTGTAAACAAATGTTCAGCTATAATGGCGGTTCTATATAACCACTTGCTTTCACACTAACATGAACAAACTAATTTACTGGCGGAAGGTTGGGGATGAGAACTGTCATACAGGAAATGAGAAACTTTCAACTTTATATTGTGTGAGACGAGCCTATGAAGTGGAAGCCGATTCAGTTGTCGACAAAGGATTTGCCAAGAATTATTTAAACGCGCGGGCATGTGGAGCGACGAGCTGAAGGTAGTGGATGAGAGCTCAGGAGCGAGTGTTGTGAGACCACGTACAGGGAGCGTAGTGTGTGACGCGCGGGCCGGTGGAGCGACGAGCTGAAGGTATACATGAGCTGAAGGTATTTTTACGTAAAATAATTTCTTATCCCGGTCTGAAAAAGAAACAAGAAGTCTCTTAATAAATGACACCTCATTAATTATATTAAACAAATTTTCTCACTTTCAGACAACATCAAAGTCTTACAACAAAGTAAATTGCTTGAGGAAAAAATGATATAAAACGTAAGTACGGCGCTTTCGTTTTACGCTGAAAATGCATTGTGAGGAGGTATCGGTGTTTTTCCCTTTTGGCCGTCGGTCGTTTGATAACGAGATATAGCATCATCGAAAATTTAAAGAATTTTATCTGATGCTCATGACTTTTGGAAGTATATTGAGGAAGCGCAAAATTAATTAATATAATAATAAACATACATCAATAATAGCAAGCATGTATTCTCTAAAGGGGATGGCAGAGGTGCTATATTTCGCGAGGTATTGATTGCAACCCCCACCGGGGAATCGAACCCAAGACCTCTAAATTGCAAGGCACATGCCATCACATTAATAAACATGCTTGGTACTTTAACAAAAACGGACTGCCGACTTATGAACTATACACTGTCATATAACGACACGGACAGAATTGTTGCCGTAGAATAGTAACAAACGAAGAATGGTTTCTATTCAGCATACATATGTATTGTATAGACTCATAGAGTACAAAAAATATCTCATAATGTGACCAAAGCTTTATAAACATATGATACGTTATATTTGTTGTCTTGTCATTGCCTGACAAATGAGTGTTTTAAGTGAAAACCACCATTAGGGGACGAGGATTTATATATTTCTATTATATAATTTCGTGTCGTCTTTACAAAACTTATGTTTGTTGAGAACTACGTCTGAAGGACGTTATAACTAGGGCTCTAAAACTTTTATAGTATTTCTAACCTGAAGTGTTTTACTTTGAAAATAAAAAGTAATTTTTAAATAGCCTCTAAGACTTCTCAACCTTGTACAAAGTCGACAGATGATGTAAACAGGTATTTATTTTCTATTTCTTATTAAAATTCTTGAGATTTACAAATATTTGTTGGTACGAAAAAAGACTGGTAACTTAGTAAAAAAAAATTGTATTGTCCCTCATCTGATCATACATGTTTGTACATAATATTATGTCTCCTTCCTGGGGACGGGCCTTCTCTGAAATTTAGAGAGTTAAGGCCTTATTCCACCACGCTGGCCTACTGCAGGTTGGTGGACTACATACCATAGAAACTCCTCTTTTTAAGTTTCCTCATGATGTAAAGAATGTGAGAATTCACTACGAAAACACAAATGACTTCAGAACCGCGAGGCCATCACTACTTAGAAAATGTATGAGACTATTTATTTCTATAGTTATATCTTATGACACCAAAATATATCTGATGCTTTGCTAAATAAGTCACATACTTAGTTCTGACCCCACACTAAGTCCATCGTGTGTATCAGGCATTACGAGAGACTTAACCGTGTCTTAAAAAGCCAGACCCGAAAATAATTCACGCAAACATTTGTCTCGGTGCGAGAATCAAACCCGTAGCCTCTCGTTCTCCAACTGCGCCACGGGGCTGTCAAAAGGCTCTGACGTTACCAAATACAAACTGCACATATAGGAACGAACCCTTCCTTCCTTTTTAGATACACGTTATCCTTTTACCCCGGCTTTATTATATTTTCACATGGTATCACGACAACACACTATTAATCGTGGTTTTTTCGTGAGCTACTATCATACGTTGTTGTTATTTCATCTCGAGCCGAGGTGGGGTAATTGGTTTATCGCTGAGCGGCACTTTATATATGAATATATGACTTTTATATATCGCTTCCTTCACCACACTACTCTTCTGTAAAGTTAGTGTAGAGCGCCTTCTGGCTAGGTGGGGTAACGATACTCGTATCATCATTATCATCATCATCATCATCATCACCAGCCTTCATTTCATCCACCGTAGGACATAGGCCTCACCTATGGCACGCCACTGGGCTCGATCTTCGGCCCTCCTCATCCAACCGCTGCCAGCCACCTTGCAGATATCGTCACCCCACCTAGCCAGAGATTAGGTATTAGATATTCGTAAGGTGGTTGGCACCATTTGGATGAGTAGGGCCGAAGATCGAGCCCAGTGGCGTGGTATAGGTAAGACATGTCCAGCAGTGAACGTGATAGAGGCTGGTGATGATGATGACTACGCTCCCCGTACATCATCATTATAATATTGTCCGACTGCTGTGACTGCTGTTATAGTCCCTTTACATGGTCTAACAATTCTTAAAGGCGAACTTTATCTCGTCGCTTCAGTGGTTCGTATCAAATAAAATCATCAGTAGGCGATTCTCGTTCAGTATCAAGATTGAATTAAGTTCGTAATCAGAGACAAAATGGTTTTCTCCTTTCCCCTACGACCCCATGGAAATTACCATTAAATGTAATGAGAATTGTTAGAAGACATTCTAAATCCACAGTTGATTTTATAAAAGTAGCGTAAGTTTAATTTTTCGAACTTAAATAATGAATGAAATATTTCTTGCCGTTGTTTCTGCTTGTAATAAAACAAGAAAAGACGTTTTATAATTCATTTTTTTTAGTCTCTTAGCAAACGTTATTTAAAATATGTATTAATTATTTTACCAAGAAAATAGCACCACATGGCAAATTTCGTTCCATTAAGCCGTTTTGTATGATTAAGTAAACAAAATACAACTTTCACATTAATAATAAAAATGTGATTTTATAAAACGACTGCTCCCAAGAAAAACATTTTTCAGTTAAAAATGTAGCATTGAAATAAATACTACATAAGTAACTCATTACATCTTTTTAAAATGAGTACGTATAATAATGCTTTTCAAGTGGATTGTGACTTTGTAAACAACTTGAATAACAAATTGCCTTCTCAATCGCTACTTATATGAAATTGCTATTCAGTACATGCAAGATAATAAGCATGTAACAATGGGTAAACATTTTTACTTAAACATTTCATGACTTATTGTTTAGAGTATAAAAGACTTATGAAAGGTAAAGAGATGAATGTTAATTATTTACGTTGCATAAAAATACTTTTATAACTTAGATTTGAATATTTCTTTTTGAAAACTTTAACTTAAAATTATGTATATACAATTCTCTTTCACATTACATAGTCAAACTTAGGTTTTTGTTTCATATTTTTTTATAAATGTGTCACAAAGTCATCCAACAAAATATCTTCTTTATAAAAAATAGGGCCAAAATTTATTTATGATTCTTATAACCAAACAAAATCAAGCGAATTCCCGTAAAGAAAGTAACCAAAAACATCTCATATTTCGAGTTAAGTTATCACTAACTTTTTAAAATTTAATAAATACACCCAACAGTCACACACATAGTCCTGACCCCACATCAAGATATGAGTCCTGTGTAGAGTCCTTTAGTCTTGCGCATGGGTATCAGAAACTACGAGTGATTTTTCGCTCTCATATACACTTGTGAACCACAAAAAATTTGCCTCCGTGCGAGGACCAAGCCCACCCACTCATTTCGCAAGCTGGTATACACAACTGCGTCACTGGTCTTTCCAAATATTTACAAAATCTTCAAATTTCTCAACTTTTGTATCGACTTGCCCTCATGCCTCCCTCTCAACTGTGTCCGGACATCTGACGTGACATGCCTGTCTGATCGTTCCCGATCAATAACGCCTCTTATATTATAATTTATGAATATATCAGAATTTCCATCGGCCATATTTTCTCGTCTTAACTCGCCGTGTAAAATATGAATAACTTTCGTCACGTACGCTGAAAGAGTTTTATGGTCGGTAGGAATTACTTTTTGGGGCGTTACGTTTCAATTTTGTTCTGTACTTTTTATACTTTAGTATTCTGCGAAGATGTTCGAAAGCAGTGCGAAATAATTGTGCCAAAGCTGGCAGCTATTGGCAAATGTTTGGCGGCTGAAGTATGTTCCGCGTGATCTAGAGGTCTATGGTACTATTCCAGGGTCGGTCAGAGTTAATGGGGTTTCCATTCGAAAATTCTAAGAAGCAGCCTAAATTCTGAAAAAAAAAAACAGCAATAGATTCACCCTAATTACGTGAGACTGACACATTGTTACTCCACCACGCTGGCCTAGTGTGGGTTGGCGGACTACACACCCAATAAATTCTTAAGAACTTTCAAGTGCAAAGGTTGCCTTACGTAGTTTTCGATCGAGATTCTCGAGTTCGCGTCTAAACCTAAAGGCAATCACTACAGCCATAAGAGTATATTATTATTGATGTCTCTTTCTGTATCATGACCTACTGCTAGGCACTGGCCACGACTAAGAAGGGCTAGTCCTTTATCCTCTTTACATACTTTTTCTAGTCAGTTAACACACTGGACTGCACTTTTATCTGTGAAGAATATGCGTCATCATTATTGAGGTCATGCTCACACAACTGAGGCCTGACCGTGACACATTCATTTGTTTCCCTTCAATGGCGCTTAGGCCATTCTGCTACTACACTTTCATGAATGGAATAAAAAATGTTGCCTTTGCCTTTGGTACGGCCAATGGAATCAAAAAAGACCACCTCACATTCGTTTTTTATCTCTACGTTTCAATTTACGTGATTGGTTGAGGACGATGCAATTTGCAAAAACGTTTTTTGTGCCTCGCTTTTTCATAGAGATTCCTAGTAACGTAGTTTGGTTAGGATATTCTACGGCCAACTCGTTGTCTCGAGGAACAAATATGAACCTTGCGATCTAGTGGTCCCGGGTTCGTTACCCGGGTCGGGCAAATTGTAGCAGCACGTTTAGATTTTGGAAGTGTGCTCGAAAAGCGATGTTAAGTTCAGTCCCTATTACGTGGAAATTTTACCTACCTCGCGAAACGTGAGTGCAGAAATGGATCTTTCACTTCGAGAAATAAAGGCGTGAGGTTATTTATTTACGTTTTTGCGACGTATGTAGAGAAAAACAATTTTCTCTATCTGAATCCTGAATTATCATTCATACTTGTAGTTTTCCGTCAATAGTATTAAATGCATACCATTGAATCCGTGGGAATTCCATTAATAAAATGAACCCGTATATCATATCCAATTTATTGCCAAACAAACAATGCCTCCTTTATTATTCATAAAGGCACACCACAGAGCGATAAAAGCTCCACTCGGTACTTTATTAAATAAAAACACACATAAAAATGAACAGTTATTTATTAAATAATGAGCCACTTACGACACTAATAAATATTTTATTTACATTTATTAACAATTTATGAGCTTGTTTATATCACAAACATAATGCTAAATTTATTTACAATGATTTATAGTGATACGTCACTTACGATACGATTGGATGAGGACATAAATTAAATAAACACATTATATATATTTGCATAACAATAGTCCATATGATTTTAAATTGATTTGCATTTTCACAACGATATTCTGGCGTAGCTTATTCTTAGCTTATTCTTACATTTAGAAGTTGAAGTCTGCTAAGTTTCAAAAAATCATAAGATTCGAGAATGTCGAAGTTTACAACATATTATATATTACTGTTTAAAACATATCAGGTTCTGATTGTTTTCTTTGTTATATGAAAGAGGGCATGAAAACCGTCCCTTATGTTACTGAGGCAACGTCGATAGAAGATTTTGTTATGATGATTTACTGCACCGTTAACTTGACAACTTATTCAAAATTATTGTGAGAATACAAACCAATTTTATTTTTGAAATATTTCTGGTTCAATATGTATCGATGCTAGTCGTAAAATGAAAAAAACATACATAAAATAGGGTGGATTAAATTTTTTTTCGTAGCCTGGGAGTTTGATTTATAATTAATTTTAAAAACGAGTGGGCCGCTTCAAAATGTTGAGTAAATTTTTTTAAGCCCCAAATTCCACTAACAGGCTAAGAAAAAAAAAATCACTTCAATCTAATGTAAAATATGTAACACACGGTCTGTTCAAGCACTTGTTATCAACATTCCAAAAAATACGAGGTATTTTATGAATCGCGTGAAAATTGTATCAGAGAATTTTGTAAAATGTAGTGCAATATTCATGAATGTATCGTAAAATAAACTTTTTGTGTACGGTACGCCTTTTTAATGAAGCAGTGTTTCGGACAAAATGAAGTGTTCTTTCGTGCTTGCTTTTTGTATTATACAACAAATTCTTCACATTCTATGCTTAACTAAACGCTCAACAAAATTGCATTTGGTTGCAAAATTCATTCTAGGATCCTTCACATAAATTCCTTTTCTCCATTTAAAATCACTTTTCTTTAAACTTTTAGCATTCGAACATTATTTTATCGTAAAAAAATAACACAAAATTAAAAGTAACTGCTTATATAAATTCTAATATTAAAATATAAATAGAAACATAACATACAGAATATATTTCCTTAATTTTATATTTTAATTGCAACGACAATTTTTTATTGAAGTCATAACCGACATATAAATGGTATGTTTATTTATAAACATAAATACAACGATAAATGTTTATCAGATAAATAAACTTATGTACAAAACTAAAAGTTCATTATGAGTTTAATGACGCTAACTTATGAGTTCCATTACAGATATTTATCATTAAAATAAAATACACGTTTATTAATACCGTAATCCTAAATATTGTAAAAATTTTAGCATTTTACAAAACAATGATTTATTCACCCCGTCCTTACTAATGTTAGTTTATTTTAAAATGGGTTTTAGTATTTCTGCATGGAACGGAACAACATTTTTGGAAAAAGGAACCTTACTGAGAGCTTGGTACACGCTTGTCTTCGGAACTACATAACGTCAGCATAGACCGCACTCGTCTATTTCACAGTCTATATCCCCCGTCAAAAACAGGCAATTCACTTTCCATTCCCTGTTCTGGGATATAAAAAACTGTTCGAAATTTCTTGGAAATTCTCAAGGAGGCCTGACCTACAAAGGGGAGCTCGTTATTAAACATTTAGCTAACTGAATGTTTCGCGCTCAAATATCTATAATAGAAAATGTAATAAGAACAAGAGGAAAACAGTTTTGTTCAAGGCAAAAGGTTGTCTGCCGCATAAAAAATGGGATTCTACCCTCCAATGCTCATTTTAAACCCTCGCGTGTTTCAAAAGACAATGGTAACGGTACACGACATTTGAACATTATTCTGACACGAGATCTTATTTAGACGATTATGTACAAATACAATTAAAATAATAATAATGGCTAAAACAATGGCTTTAGCCCGGTAATGACTCTAATGAGGCTACTCACGAGAGGTCAGCGGTTCTCAAACTTTTTAAGCCCCCTCGGGCGCAACTTTCTTTGACACTGGGATCCCCAAGGGCTTTGAATCTAAATGAAGAGTTCCTGCCCTTTTTTCGGCCGGCTTTGTTTGAAATGTATTAATGAACATGATGTTTTTATAGAGATGGAATACGGATGGGATTTTACACAAATATAAGGTGCGATGACTGTGCCCTTGTTCTTTCTTCGAAAAATCGTTGAAACATGATCATGTGATAAATATTTTTTATTTTTAAAACCATGAAATATTGGTTAGAATAAATTGCACCGAGAAAAATTCATAAAAATTAGTTTCAGATCTCAATATTTGTATTATTAGTAGTAAAACCAAAAAGCCTTTCATAGTTTTTGATACTCACGATACAAGATCGATCTCTTTATGCGGGATTCAGAATTATGTATGTAACTGTTGCCTGTATTTATATATTTTGAGCTTAGCGAACTGAACTGTCTCAATAGCAAAAGAATGATTGTGCCCAATATCAGGACGAATATGGGCTAATAATGATAAAATAAACACGAAAAATACACTTTCTCTAAGACTATTTCGTATATAATAACCATCTTTAACACAATAAAAATGCGGATCGTAAATCTCGTCATCATAATTTTTATAGATCGATATCTGACCATAAAATATTATTGTCCTGACATTTTCAGTTCAAAACACACAAAAGCTGGATCTAAACTAGGGAACAAAACATCAATCATGTCTACGCGTGCAGTTTTTAATCTACTCGCTTATGACTTTTAAGTCATACATCACTGGGCTATTGCCTGCAGTCACATGCCAATATGTACTATTGAAGTCTCGCAATTTTGTAAAGCAGTGATGGCCTCGAGGTTTGGGCGCGCGGTCGAGAATGTCGGCGGTCGCGGGTTCGAACCCCAGGCACACACCTCTGACTTTTCGAAGTTATGTGTGTATTCACATTGAATTATCACTTGTTTTAACGGTGAAGGAAAACATCGTGATAAAACCTGCACACCTAAGAGTTCTTAGGAATTTCTTAGGTGTGTAGTCCGTCAACCCGCACTAGGCCAGCGTGGTGGACTATGGCCTAAACCCTCTCAATGGTAGAGGAGACCCGTGCTCAGCAGTGGGCGTATATGGGTTGATGAAGAAGAATTTTGTAAAACAGCGTATTGTAGTTTCAGTTCTTTTTATTAACAACACAAATGACATGTTTTTTGGATCCAAAGTTATTTCTCAAGGTCGTGCTTAGTATGAAATACCTAAAACAAAACGTAGGATTAATTTGCCCGACTTAGAAACAACACAGTTTTGATTGTTATCATCATTATCAGCTAACACATATGTTTCACTGTCGGAAAAGGGCTTTTTATCAACCGGAGAGCCTTAATAAAAACAAATGTAAATAGGGCTCTGCTTGCGCACTTAGGTAATATGGCACAGTTTCATCCACCGTTACAGTGCATGGTAATTTGTGAACTAATAATTAAAAAGCTAGAAGTGAGTCAGGTTTTTGAACCCGCAACTACCAAAATTAAGTTTCCACCGCGTTCCTAAGCCTCTCAGTCATAGCGATTTAATGATCAATTCCAAAGCTATTTATTATTCGACACATCACTTTATAATGTACAGAAAGTCTTCTTTAGGATTGAATCTATAGTTTCTATACATTACTACATAGCCTAAACAAACGAATATTATAACAGACTAGACCATTAGCAAAATATATCCTGCCACCCTAGCTTTTGATCTCTAACCTCAGTATTTTCCCTTTGAAAATAATTTCAGAATAAAAAAAGTGGATTTTATCCATCGCCAAAGGCAATTCTATCAAAACCAGATCCTTTTAGAAATTAAGTAGAGTGTGAAATAATTTTTTAACCCCGAAATATCTGTCAGGCCATTACTTTTTACATAAAGCGTTCGTTCATTAGCAGAAACTTTTTAAATGGTTTCTTTGAATCGTTTTTGTTTTAAAAAAATCAATTAGTTTTGCGTTAAGTAGATTAGCTTGATTATTGGATTAAGTTAGGCAAAGTTAAAGTAAAAAATATGTTCTCATTTATGACGAAGATTTTGATAGCGATTTTAACCGACCATTCAATGTTTCTCACCACAATTTTTGGAAACCGTTTCATAGCCAGTTAAAAAATGAAAAATTATGAAAATATTCAAATGCGGACACTTACTTCTTCAGGATAAGGACCGCGATTTGAACGATCTGTAGTTTTAATTATATTTTGATAAATCTGTCAGAAGTAACCCGATTGCCTTTTATGTATACAGATGATTATGATAACAAATTTGTATATCTAGGTGAGTTTCATCATCATCAACCCATATACGTCCCACTGCTGAGCACGGGTCTCCTCTACCATTGAGAGGGTTTAGGCCATAGTCCATGAGTTTACTGCAAGGATAAAGTATATACATATTAATAACTAGCTCTTGCCCACAACTTAGAGTTTTAGACTTAATAAAGAGATTTTTGCCACATTTTCGAATGTTGCTTCGCTACTATAGGTCATAGCGTGATGGTATATTATATATGTATGTCTACCTAAATCCTTTCTCGATAAGTGAACTCAAATTTTTCTAGCTGGAAAATTTACACTCCAAAAAGATTAATCTCCCCAGTTTGGTTTTGGTTTGGTTGAAGCGTAACGATGTAGGGGAGACCGGGGTTGGTTGAGGCTAGGGGTAAGTAGACTAAATATCAAAAACTCATCCGAGGCAATAGCTATGAGCCAATCACTGAGCTACGATAGTCCGTCACATACCCCCGCTTAGGCACCAGGAATGTGGCGTCGCGTACGCACGTCGTTTCAAAGAAGGAACAAAATATTGAAAAACGACGTACGTAAGTAATTTTTTTTGTCCTAATGTTATTTGTAATAATGTCTATCTATTCAAGTTAAATGATTGTCAAATTATTTATAACGAATGATTGAATTAAGTTCTTTGTTTTATATATTATTCTATTTAATATCCTCGAAGTTTTGAGGTTATGGCACGTAGTTAAAAATTAAAATGTGGTTCGGGGCTAGTAGACTAATTTTATACAGGGGCTGGTTGACTATAACATTACTGATATTCCACATATGACATAAAGTGGGTCTTTGAAATTTTATCCAAAAATTGATGTTTCAGGACCATACGAACATATAAAAGAAGGACTAATAGAGGAACACATCTAAAAATGTAATAGATAGAGCATGACAACAAGTTATCTTTGACAAAAAAGTATTAATTCTACAGCGAAAGAGTTTGCTATACCGTATAAAACATATGAATAAATCGCATGTGAATTTGCAAAAACATCGTCTAGTAAATCATGAGTAATACATTTTTGTATCTTTTTTCCTATTTCCTCGTAGATTTTGTACTCACAACTTCATAGGTCAACTTACCCCAAGTGAATAGTCAACCTACCCCGCGCCTGGGGTAGGTTGACCAGTTTTTCTTCTTCTGCAAAAACTGGCCTGTATTCTACACCATAAGGAAAAACGTGCTTTTTGCCCCTTTTTTCTAAAGTTGAATAATGAATTTATTAACTGAATCCGTTTTTAAGTTAATAGACTTTAAAGAAAAAAAATTAGAAGCCTTTAAGCTGAAAATTGGTCAACCAACCCCGGTCTCCCCTATAGCCCGCCTTAATACCTAACGCTAAATTAATTTACCAAATCGGACCAGCAGTTCCTGAGATTAGCCTGTTTAGGTAAACAAACAAATTCTTCAGCTAGTAAATATATTTGTGGCTTATTTCTCTCCTTGTTATGTTGTTTGGAATAGATTATTCTTAGCTAAAACAGTTGTTATCCAATTGTATTGTTTGAATCAACTTGTAGTGTTGTGTTAGTTAAATATCCCTTAAGTACTTTATTTAGACGGTAAATAAAAACAAGTTAATTGTTTTGATTTCTCACGTGGTAGTGGTATTTAAATAGTAGTTTATCCGTTGATAGCCCCGTGGCGCAGTTAGCTAACACCAGCTTATGAAACGAGATGTCGCAGATTCGAATCCCGCACCAAGACAAGTGTTAATGTGATTCACAAATATTTATTTCGGGTCTGGGTGTTTGTGAGACCAAGAAGTCGTAAATTCCGATACTCACGACATAGGACTTGTATCTAAATGTGGGGTCAAAACTATGTAAATGACCTGTGGGTGTATTTATTTATTTATATTATGAAGTACGCGATGAAGGTTGAAGTTTGTTTGAAGTTTCTTCACGATGTTTCCCTTCATCGTTAAGTATTGATAATTCATTATGAATACACACAAAATTTAGAAAAATCAGAGGTTTGTGCCTGGAGTTCGAGCTCGCAACCCCCGAGATTTTTGATCGCACGCCTAAACCTCGGGCCCTTACAACTTAAAAGGCTAAAATATATTTACGTCCAAAAAAGCTTTTTATGTTTCCAAAATATGCAATAAAAGAATATTGCGTGCCATCAACTTTTTACGAGAATTATCCTTACAATAATAAAAAAGTGTTTTAACGAGATTTTTTAACATCCACACATATCTTTATTACTTTTAAGAAAGTATAATGTTGTTTATTATAATGAAATGTGATTTTTCGACCTTTTACTTACAATTTACAATTATACTTTGAGACCTCTGTTAACACTAGAAAGACCAGAGTGGTCAAATGACCCCAATGAAGTTTTTGAGCAATCATATTATCAAAACCATAGCACCGAAGTTATTGTCGTTTTATGACTTTTAATATTTCATCTTTTTTTATATTATTCTGATATGTGTATACCGATAGCAAGATAAATACTAATTAAAAATTATCACCTACCTAGAAAGACCGCAGTGGTCATTTGACACCATTGCAATTATCTACGCTCGAGGAGCCTGTGGGGCTAAAAATATTGCTGTGAATGACCTTTAGGACAAAACTTTGGGGTATTCAGTTTTGTTCACAAAACACGGCTGGGAATAGTCTCAAAGAAATAATGCGTTTCCTGCGTTTTTATGTGCGAACAGAAAGGGATGAATGTTTGCAAACAGATAAATTTGCAATGATTATGGAGGTATGGAATAAGTATATCCATAACAGTATTTTATGTTACAAGGCTGGTGAAAACCTTACTGCTGATGAACAGCTCTTTTCCAAAAAAGTATTATGGGTAACAGCTACTATAAAAAAATTTTTTCTTCCTTATTCCTTAGTTTATATGAAACCCATATTCACAACTCTGAGACCTGCACACTTACAGTTTATCAAGGAAACTCTTCAAAATCAGTTATAATTCTAAATTCACCTTAGTCTTATGTACTGGTTGATCCAGAAGAAGCAACAAAGAAGCCGAACATGGTGAAGTTTTACAATGCTACGAAATTCGGAGAAGACGTTATTGATCTAATGGCTAAAAAATATATTGTCAAAGCAACTTCTCGTCGTTGGCCCGTGCAAGTTTTTTTTATAATATTTTTGATTTGGCAGCAATTAATTCTTGAATTTTGTACAAAAAATTATCCGAAAAAAAATCAATAGATAAAGTTCATTCTAGACTTGGCAAGGGAATTAGTCGGCCAAGATACCCACTCCCTGATGACACCATCTACTTCACAGCCCGATAATAGCATACCCCCAGAGCCTGAAGAAGAACGTAGTAGAAAGAGAAAACAAGAAAACGGAACAAAACCAATAAATCTTGTATTAGTTGTAAAAAGCCTTTGCATGGGTCTTGTAATGTAAAAAAGGAGCTAAAATGTCAAAAATGTGCCTAATATTTTTATTTTTTATCACGTAATAGATGTTCAATTACTATTATGTTCTTTTATTTACTATTAGATGTCAATCAATAAAACTTAAAACCATAATACACGAATAAAACATTACAACCCATGAATGAGTCATTTGACCCCACTTGGTCTTTATAGGTAGTTCAAAATTTCGGTCTTTCTAGTGTTAACTTACAGATAGACAGACTTTTTTAACTCAGTTTGATAGCTATTGAGTTTAGAGGTTAACTATTAACAAGAAGGCGAGTTCATTACCATTTACTGGATCCAGAAACCTTGGTTGTCATGATCATCAGCCTATCAGATATGTCCTACTGCTGAGCGCGGACCTCCTTTACCATGGAAACGGTTTAGGCCTTAGTCCATCTCATTGGCCTATTGCAGATTGGCGACAGCTTGGTACTACGGAGAATTTGTTAAGGCACCATCGACTTGGAAATCGAAGTTAGGACCTCTGGATCGTATTGTTTGTTTCCCACGATTAACGAAGCAGACTAATTAAATTTTAAGAGATGTTAAGGAAAATAGTGATATCTACTATTCTGTGACCATGAGACATTCCAAAAAAATAAACATTTACCTACATTTCAATGTCTTAAAACACAAGAATACGGATATTTCGTTTTGGTTTGTTCAAAACTAGCATCTGTCTTGCAACAGAACAAGGAATCCAGGTCGTGTCTTTGCGCGTTTTATTAAAATTCTTGTTTGTTCTCGCTGCGGTATGTGGTTTGTTGTTTAAGAACGCGGAGGTATTCTAATAAATACACCCAACTGTCACACTTACTTCTGAATTCGCATTGAAATACTTTCTGTCAACACCTGCATCCGAAGTATTGGATTTCACAGATATTCGCGAATGGAAAGAGTGTATTTTTATGAAATAACTCGACAAAATTTGCAGTCACGAATTTTGTTTTTCAAGTATAGATAAGGGCGAGAGATTGTCGGCTGACAATATTATCATCACAGTAGGCTTACTGTGATGATTCTTCATGCTATAATGAATGGACTCAGAGAAAAGTAGTTTGACAATCGTACCTGTAACATTCCTAACCAGATGTCCTTCAAAACCCGTAAATTAAATATCTATTTCATTATCCACAAAAACCAACAGATGTTTCTTTTTTCGAACCAATATTTGTCAGTTTTATTCGTTATAAGATTTACGCGGCGCGTCTCCATTCTTAAGTTATTTATCTAGATCATTTTAAAAACAATAAAATCTAACAAAATCTAGCACTAAAAATCAACTCTCATTTAATTTTTTATCAACATCACCAAAGTTTGAGAAATATGATGTGTTTCGTTCCATGCAAAAATCGACTCTAAGTCTGAACGTTCAATGTACATTTTTGTTTAATTCTACATGCTTTCGGTTGATATTTGTCACCGCAGCACCACGTTGGCAGTGACGACGAATAGAAGACTCTGGAAGCGGTGATCGGTGATGGGACTTGGTGATGAGGACTGCATGGCTGCTGGGTTCTCGCCTGGAACAAACAACTTGGTTAAAACTATACGATTAATGGTGTCCTCGACCGTGGAACGCTATTTTTGAATTCCGTGGAAATAATGACTTAGAATAAGAATGAATTTTACCAGGATAAAATGTGGCCCATGTTGTTCTTCAAGGTCTCATCTACATGAATTCCAAAAATTGTAAAAAACGACTTAACAGTTTTATGAATATTCCGCAACAATCAATTAAACAATATATCAAATATTTCCTGGTTATATTATTAGTAATCAATAGTAAAGTGTTGAGCCCCGCGTCAGTTATTTTGAGTTGCAGTACAAAGTGTCTGTTCAATTTTACAAAACAGTATTGATTCCGTTATTGAAAAAAAATAAGACCGTTTTAGTTATCAAGCAGTCTTAGTCCACTTATGTAGTATACATTTTGATTCCAAAACGCTATTCACTTGGGAGTTCCTATGACCGCTCTTAAATCTCAAGGATGATCGTCGGGCCTAAGCACATTTTTTACCATCACCAAAAAGACTTACAGCAAATCGCTCATTACCTAGCTTATTAGAAGACATATATTATCTCTTTAAGCATTCATTTTACATTCCTTATTGTATGATATTTTCTGTCCGAGTTTCTCTTTTAATGGCCCTGGAGACAATCCCTTCTGTTGTTCATCCCTGGGGCGCCATTAATCCCGCTTATGTTAATATTTTTCTGTGTGTGTTTGTTATGTGTTGTTTATTACTAGCAGCCTGACTGAGTTTCGCTTCAGTAGTATTTGCTTTTCATAAAATTCATAAGGATTAGTTTAGCGCCTAAGAAAAGACGATAAAAGAAGGAGTCACAGATTAAAAGACAGACATTGTTAAAATGGAGTCGAAAATCAGTGTTCTATTGGTTTCGAGGCATATATTGATGGGTACGACTAAGAGATTTTTGGTTTGATACAGGGTCATCATCTTCATCAGCCCCTATACGTTCCAATGCTGAGCACTGGCCTCCTCTACAACTGACACAATTTTTACCGGTTTAAAAAGGTTTATTATCTATGAAAATAGTTATAAATATAGATGGTTAAAAAATCTCTAGAAACCAACAAAAAAGATACATTTCAGAAACCTTGGGGGATTCATTATTTTAACAAAATAATTTTAATTCCAAAGTTGAAATATCAGATGATTAGTTATTATGTTCCTTAGTTCAGGCCAAGAAGTTAAACGTTAATACAGCGTAAAATATTTCTAGGTAGTATTTTTGTATCGTCTTCATTAATTTCGTTCGCGATATCAAAGAAGATAATTCTGCCTTCATTTTAGAAGAACTATTTGTGCGTGGGATTTTTGTTAACCAGTTCTCTCATTGTAGGAATTCTACTATATTATAATACTTTAATTACTTGTCTGGGTTTAAGCATTGTGTTTTTATAAAGTTCAAAGTCTACATTTGGAATATTACTAGCATTCGTACTAAATTGATATTTGTCTTAATATATTTGCTCGAAATGGGAACTTTGCGGAAAACAGATGGTTGAGGGCTAAATTTACATTTATCATATTAATATGGAAGCAGTGATGGCCTCGAGGTTTAGGAGACAGTCTCAGCAGTGGTAGGTTTAAACTCCAGGCACACAACTCTGACTTTTCGAAGTTAGGTGTATTCACAATGTATTATCACGTGCTTTATAGGTGGAGAAATTCATCTTGATGACCTGCACACCTAAATTTTTTTTAGGAATTTCTGAGGCATATTCCGCCAACCCTCCTTAAAACCCTCTCAATGGTAGATATTGCCTATAGACAAAGCCAAGTAACAGGTTCATTTCTAGTTCGGGAGTCAATGAGAAATTACACACCGTGATTGTACAGCCCATATATTTTTATATGAATTATTTTCTTGTTGTACAAATAAATTTACTTATTTATTTATAGATCAGACATATATGGGCTGATGCTGAATACAAAATTTAGGAGTATGAATCTTGAAAAAAGATTACGTAATTTCTATTAATGGACTTTAATTAAGAATTTCATTATCAATTCTAATAGCGCTTCATTTGCAATGTAATCGCAAATGATGTTGAATAAATTGACTTATAAAATTTTGAATTGAACTAATAAACTAATAAATTACTTGCTCATTTGAATTAACAGTCAAATTTGGTATCTCCCAAATTATTAATTGACCAATCAGGTCAAAGTTTGTAAGGGACGCTCTCAGATAAAATATTTTCATTCGTTTATTTTTTAAATTTATATGGAAATGGAGATTCGGGTTATTATTAAAATTATTATTGTAATTCTAGAATTGATTTATAAGTCATGCCAACTTTGTATATGTAAAAGTAATTCCTTTTATAACACTTATACACCTAAACCACTGGAGTGAAGTGAATAAATTTGCTACATAGATGGAGCCTCAGGAATTTTTTTTTACTTTTTCTGGAATTTTTTTATCATGATTGTTGAATAATTTTTGTGTCAGAATTAAAAATAAATGTAAAAATTGTAAAGGGCTATGACCTGGATACAGAAAAAGATCTGACCCGAAATCGGCGGTGCATCTCGTTTCATGTAATTAATTCATTAAAACTGTGTTGTATGTGTAATCCGACCTATTCAGTTTTTCAGATTATTTAGGAAGTAAGCGGTATTCTGTAGAATGTTATTATTTAATTTCATTTGAAAGATTGTGTTATTTTTCAATTTCGTTTGATGGGTAGCAAATGCCTCGGGCGAAGAGGGAGCTTAAAATATTATTTTGTTGTATAACATGCAAATTAATGATACTTGGAGCTTGGCATCCAATATCGAGATACACAAAAAATATTGGACAAATATTTAAAGTGAACCTCATACATATCACCACATAGCTATTTTGTACATTATCTCCTAGGTCCCGAAATTATATTTCCTCAGCTGTCTATAGTTTAAGTTTTTAGCATTCTCTGCCAGAACTTTAGTACGATGCAAATACAAAGGAGGTGTGGAAATAAATACAATAAATACACACCCAATAGTCACATACATAGTCCTGACCCCACACTAAGATACGAGTCTTGTGTCGTGGGTATCAGAAATTATGAGAGACTTTTCGGTCTCACAAACACCCAGACCCGAAACAAATATTTGTGGATCACACAAACATTTGTCTCGGTGCGGGGATCGAGCCCGCGGCCGCTCGTTTCGCAAGCTGGTGTCTAGCCAACTGCGCCACGGGGCTGTCAAAAAAAAATAACACACATACACAAACCTATACAGAAAAAAAAGAAAAGAAGTATTTTGGCCACAGTTCCAAGGTCGATGCGATAATACTATGTATATTTCCAATAAGAAAATATGAAGAACTATTTTTGCGGTTCAAGAATCACTTCCATTTAATCCTAGGCCGTAAAAAATATGGCCCAATAATTGCGACTTTTTTACTTAGTACATTTACTTTGATGTACACTGCTGGTCTATTAATAAAAGAATATTGAAGTCCCGCAGAATTGTAGAATGAATTTCTTCTAGTAAATCTTCCAGTAATTATTACTTGGCAACGTCTCAAGCCTGTTGGCTGTAGTCTGAGCTCTGAACGTCCATTATAGACTATAATGTTTTTCACTGTAAGTCACGTATGTTTTATTGTTACGATTGTTTTATTTTATTGTTTTGTATTGACATAGTTTATTAATATTACGATTGCTACTGTTTCGCGACATAAATATGTGCCGTGTGATCTTGAATTTCTGGATTCGATTACAGTTTTTATTCGGTTTTCCTATTGAGAAATTCTCATTAACTCCTAGTTGACTTTAAAAATCCTGAATAGGTTGGACTGCTTCTACCAAGAAAAAACCACTATTCGAAGAAGAAGGATGCAGAAATATACCTCCGCCTTCTACTTATGGAAACAGGTATAATATATATATTATCTGTTATGTAAGGCAGCTTATGATCGAGACGTTACAGGTTCGAATGGATGTCGAAAGTCCCTACTTTAGGTACTTGCACCATCAAGATTCGACTATCAGAGAATGCCTCATGCATTAAGTCTACCTTTAAATATAATGTATGAAGGGTAAATAAAAAACTAAAACTAAAAAAAAAGTAATAAAAAAATAATACCATTATTTCGAACACAGAAATAAATTACCGAGAAAATACCAGTTTTGCTTTACATTGCGGCGTGCATACGGTGCGTTAATAAATACTTCATTCAATTATTCTATAAAATAATAATTTAAATTTGATTATTAATTAACGCAACGAGCTTGTGGGCTTAACGGGAATTAAAAAAACAGTTAAATTTTATTATAACGTAAAATATCATGATTGATGGCTTTATTGTAATGGGATTTGGTGGTTGGATGAAATAAGCCAAATTTGGTTTATTGTGGAACAGCTATTAAACAATTTTATGAGTATTACAACCAGTAAAATTATATAATAAGATTAAAAGGGTAAGTACTTTGTATGGGGATGAGTTTCGCCGTGTTTGTGTGACTCACAAATATTTGTTTCGGTTCTGGGTATTTTTGAGGCCGAAAGTTTCTTGAAGTCTTCGATACTCACGACACGTCTTGTAACCTAGTGTGGGCCGGAGCTATGTATGTGACTATTGAGGGTATATTTTTGAAACTAGATTAAATTTAGAACGACTTGCGATATTTTATTAATAATAAATATAAATCTATCAGTATATAGCTTTGACCCCACAAAAGATTCAAGTCTTGTGCCGTGAGTATCAAAAACCACGAGAGACTTTCACGTCTCACAAACACTTAATGCCGCATAAAATATTAGTAATTCACAAACATTTAATTTGTAATGGGTCTCGTTTTACAAGCTGAATTATATTCTTATAGTATTTGCCCGCGACTCCGTCCGCGTAAACTACAGGGTTGAGTTTAGATTTATTTTGTCTCCACGGGGGTTGAATTTATCAAAATTATATTTAAGCGAATGTCTTCATAATAATAGATCCAATTTTATATTTCAGTTCAATCAGTCAAAAATCTAAGACCATTTCATACAAACCTTCATCCCCTATTGAGCCCCTTAGGGGTGGAATTTATCAAAATCCTGAGCGGATACCTACTTCATAACATCTACCTGCATGTCAAACAGCCGAGATCCGTCCAGCGGTTTGGGCTTTGTGTTGATAGATCGCCATGTCAGTCAGTCAGTCAACTTTGGGTTATACAGGGTGTATTCAGACCGTTATCGAAAACTAAGGTAGGTAATAGCCAAGGTGATTACAAACCCCCTGGCATTAAAGAAAATCCCGACAAAAAATAATTTTTTTGAGGTTTTCCAAACAAACCACATACTTTTAACACGGATGGTTGTGTGGAAAACGTCAAATTTTTTATTTTTTGTCGGGATTTTTCATATCGCCACTGGGTTTGTGATCACTCTAGCTATTACCTGCCTCAGTTTTCGATCACGGTCTAAATACACCCTGTATATATTTAGATGTCAAACTCTATTCATAAGTTTAGAATATGGTTTGTAAAAAGAATCTCACCGTTAAATATATGGACGTATATACTGGCAGGCACGGCGTTGTTGGGCACGCAGGTATAGTTGCCGGCGTGGGAGACGCTGGCCGCTGGTATCAGCAGGTCGGACAGCCGCTGTGCAGGGTCCGTGGTCACGTTGATACCACGCTCCACGTCGTAGTTTATCATCCTGCTGTTGTGGTACCTGCATACAAACATGCATGACATAGACGAGCATTTCTTTTGGATAAGCCCTAACAAAGATAAACGGACAATTGTTGCGCGCGCCGAGTAAGAAGGCTAGAGGATTACATTTTCATTTTTATTTCGTAACTGATAAGGTTTTTTTTTTTTTTTTTTTTTGTTCTCGAGGGGAAAGCTGTTTATGGCTCTACTTCCCGCCAGCCCGGGGGAGGGGGGCGGGAAGCGTATGTCGGGGTCACCGGTCTTCCAGCCCGGCGCGCGGCGACGTCATATCCGCGCCAGGTTGGGCGACCATGGTACGTGAGCGAGAAGCGCACACCGTTAACCACAGCCGCCCGGTGCGCCTCCGAGACGAAATTGTCTCGGCCGTCTCGGAGTTTTAGGGGGCGCAGTTGCACCCCCACTTCTTGGTTCGGGCGCCTCGGTTGTGGATGGGCGCCCGCGACGTGCACAGGCCACAGTGCCGCCGCCCCTCTCGGGGTCACTTTCAGTGAGGACGCGCTGCCCCCACAGCACGTCCAGCGACCCCAAGGGCCCCTTTAAGTCGCCTTTTACGACAGGCAGGGGATACCGTGGTGGGATTCTGACGCCCCCTTGCCACAGGGCAGGGCGCCGGGTCTAATTCTCTCTGTTGACCCGGCGCCTCCTTCTTTGACGTCTTTGACGGGCGGGATCGCTTCTTTCGCGATCCCGACCCGCGCTCTCCTTCTGCGACATGACGTACTCGCAGAAGGAGAGCATCGCTCGCCAGGACCTCGGACTTCCAACCATCGAAGAGACGACGGCCGGGAGCGAGAGGTCTTCACCGACAATTGCGCGGAGAGCGCTGCGCTGCACCACCCAGGCTGGACACTCTTCTAATGTGTGCTAGGCTGTGTCGTCCAGACAGTTGTCACAATGGTGACACACGGTCGACTCCTCCTTCTGTGCCACCCGACACAGGAAGTGGCCGAAGCACCCGTGCCCCGACAACACCTGCGTCAGGCGGAACGTCGCCGCACCGTGGCGCCTGTCCACCCACTGGACGATGACAGGACGCACTGCCTCGACGGTCTTAGCACCAGCACTGGGATTCTCCAGCCTGGTTCGCCATTCCTCCACGGCGGCCGTACGGAGGGAGGCTTTCAGTGCCTCAACCTCTCTCGGGGCCAGTCTGTCCCCGCGACTTGACGCCTCCTCCCGCTGATGGAATAGACGCGAGAGGAATTTGGCATCAAGGTCCCACGGCAGGGACCCGGCCAGAACGCAGGCCGCCTCGTAGGAAATCGTGCGGTAGCCCCTGATCATCCGCTGCGCCAGCGCACGCTGAGGCTTGCGCAGAAGAGCGACGCAGCGCCTGCTCAGGGACTCGGCCCATACTGGGCTCCCATACAACGCCATAGACCGCACGACTCCCATGTACATCCTTCGGCAAGGGATGCCCGGACCTTCCAGGTTGGGCAGCAGGCCGGAAAGAGCGCCTGCCACCCGCAGCAACTTCGGCTGCATCATCTCAAAATGGGCGCGGAATTCCCACCGACTATCCAGCAGCAGCCCCAAATACTTGAGCTGCTTGCCGATGGGAATCCGCACGCCCTCAATCTCAATGATAAGGTAAAAAAATATTTATGTCTAACAGATTTAAAAAAATGTTTTTTTCTTTTTCGTGTACAAATGGGTGGAGGAATATTGACGATAATTGGCGCGAAGGTAGGTAACATTCCGGATTACACATAATGGAATCTAATCCTGGCAAATTTTACTTTAAATATTACGGTGATATAGTGAATAAAGTGTATACACAACTTGTTCTTTACAGATCTTGTATCTTTTGGGTGGCAATGAACAAGTTTGTAATTGTGTATAAGATCCATAATGGTAGTCCGTGCCTTGTCATATTGACTTATATGAGAATCTTAAGGGTAAGTAATACCTATCGCTTTCACTCATTACCTTTGAGCGTGCACAAGAGGACAAATTTTGATCAGTAATACCTTTGAGCAGCGTGGAACATTCTAGATACATGTCGCCCTAAACGATGACTATTGAACGGTTTTCATAGATATGTTGGTATCATGGATACTTTTAGAAAGATTCTAAATCTATACTAATATTATAAAGCTGACTATTTTGTTCGTTTCTTTGCTTATCCCAGGAGCTACTGGGTTCTAATGATTTTGGTGTTAGTATTTACTACCAGCTCAAAAGGATCACTTTATTCTATTCAACAAATTAAGCCTTAGTCCATTTATCTGATCTGGTACTGGTACCTCACTACGGAACGTAGGCCTCCCCAAGAAAGCGCCAACCATCTCGGTCTTGAGCAGCCTTCATCCATCCGCTACCCGCCACTTTTCTCAAGTCTCTCAAGTGCTGTAGGACGTCCCACACTACGTCTGTCTAAGTGCGAAGAAGATACTCACCAAAAAACAAAAGCCGGTGCTTCTGTAGTCTGCACTACAGAGCACTGGAGTCGCAGGGTCGAGCCTGGCTTGAGGTATTTCTCTGTAGGTCCTGATATCTGAGCACGCGCCTCTGCAAAGAAAGAGTACGTTGTAATACTGTGAAATTATGTACTAGATAGAAGCCCAAGCATTACTTAATAATTCTTAAATGTCTAGTTTATAATTGTTTTGTGGGGTCGAGATACTCTCATGTATATGTCAAATTATTTTTGTTGAATAAAGAAAAGGTTAAGAATTTTTCGTTTCGAAGGTGTATGGTATGCTGTACCCGGAGTTCGAACCCACAACCGCCGAAATTCTCGATGGCGTGCTTAAACTAAATATTGTCATCAGGCTAACTAAATTATTACAACTGTTAAGTAATATAATCATAATTTGACAGTACCGCTGATATTTATGACTGTTTTACGACTACTACACGACTGATTTCTAATATTTTTAAAACATTGTTATTCTTCCCAAGAACTGTTTCAACAAAATCTGGACCTAAAAATATCCCCAAATGAAGTTGCAAAAGAACAACACTCAGTTTTCCATCGAAGCTTTTAAATCTCAATTCAATCCAACGGTTTTCTTAAACAACATATTTATATGCAAATGACTTTTGACCCCGGCTCGTAACAGTCTCATAACCGTTCATAGTGGACAGGGCCGGCGCTAGGAATAATTTCGGGGGGCTGGGGACCCAACAATTTATTCCAGATTTTTTAAAACTTTACTCATAGTTACATAAAGGAAATCACGCGTATGTCCCCTATAATATTGAGTGGCATATTAACGCCGACAACTTACTACCGATTTCAAATTACACTCAAGCAAGTACACCTTGTAATTTTTGTTATTAAGAATTACCTAACGAAATATCTAGTAAATCTTTGCCTAAATCGGAATCCACCTATCTATTAATCTCTTGAATTATTTTTCCGTAGAATAAAAGAGGAAGTCTACAAAATAACATGTATTCAAAACTACTCAACTTCTAAGTTACAACTATGTATCAAACACTCTTTCTATTAGCAATCCGACACGTCAAATTGACACTCACAATCGCCATTTTAACTCAATACATAAAAAAACCTCCTTTGTTTTTAATGCCTTCGCAAGTACCAAGCTGATCGAAGCTTACGAACTAACTTCAAAGATTTCGCTCAAATTCTTGGAAACGTCAAATATTAAACAGTACTGTGTCAATATACATTCCACACATGAAGGTGCTTAAGCCAATTTACTCATCTGAAGGATGGGTTCAATTTAGATATTTAAGTAAAGGTTTTAGTTACATTTACTGTTAAGAGGATCATAGTGAAATTTAATATTGGAATTATTGTGACGTTTATATTTACATTTAGTGTAAAGGTTGGAGTTGTTGACATTTTTCGGGATGATACAGAAATTTTATTACAGAAAAAAATCGATAGAATTATGTTCCATCTGAGCATTGAATTCAGGATTTGTAGATCGAACTTTACAGACCATACCTCTAGACCACACAAAAATCTGTTACTATTTTCTAGATTAGGGGGATAAAAAACTTTTCCATGTTTCTGATACCCATCCAAGATTTCTATTGTACCTAGTGCTTCGTAAGAACTACGTATGTTACTGTTAGGTGAAATAATATCACATACGACACATACTTGTATCTTACAATACAATATCGTAATCTACTATCTGTTATATATTATGTTAGATTTTCTCAAGACCGAAAATTCTCACGTTGTTCCTGATACCCCTATGAAAGACTTAGTGTGGGTAAATGCTACGAACTGTTATACCCCAGTCAAATACCGCTAAATGCTGCCCTGGATATTAGAGTGCAAGTCAGCAATTATAAGCTAAATAAGTCTTAGCGCATTATAAACAGTCCGTATCCAGATTTTGTCGTGAACGGTTGTCAGATAAAAACCATTTTTTGTTATTCTACAAGTATATTAAAAGGATATAATAAAAGTTCTTTTTTTTTTTAAGGGAAATTAACCCTTTCCTATAACATTTTTGGTGGCAGCGGTGGGATCCGGAAATCCCCAGTGCCCGGCAACCGTTCCGCGGACTCGCTCCGGATCCTGTGAATTCAATAACAATTCGTGATATCCTAATAAACATTTTAAATGTGAAATTATATAGTGATATCCTAAACAAAATCCAAGTGAAAGATACTTGTGTGTTGGTGTTGTCGAGAACTTTATCCTGAAGATCCTGCTCGTCCTGTGAATTGTATCCTGAACTTTTCTTATTAACCTTGTTTCTGCAAATATTCCGTCGATGCTCGTCGTCCTGTAAAGAAGATAAAACCTTGAACTGCAAATACTTATCTTCCGTCTAAGTGAAGAGTGGTATAATCTGGAAAGAAGACCTGGAAACCATATTAGTCATCCTAGTCCGTGGAAGTCCATCGTAATATCCTGCAATCAAAATCAAGAACAAGTTTCATCGTTCATCGTAATGTTCCTGTGCGTGCTTATCGCCGTCACCCATGCGTTATCGTGAGCCTTTGTTTATTGTTTTGTCTAGAGTTAAATAGCGATAGGCTCTCAATATTTTTTATCCAGTGGTTCTCAATCTTTGCATAAAATATTATATTTAAGTAGCTTCATTCATTATGCCAAAGCCTGGCACATCGGACAGTAAATTAACCCTAAGTATTCCTGTACCGTCACCCGCGGACGTTCTGTTACCCGAATCAGAGAAGTTACCTGTTCCTCCTAATCAACAGCCCGCTCCCGGGAACAGCGGCGGTGCCACCACTAGGTCTACTACAAACACTCTCACCATGACCGAACTAGATATCAATATTTTATTTAAATTCGTTAAAACTTATGATGGTAATAGGGAAACACTAAATTCATTTCTAACCAATTGTAATAATGCCATGGAGTATGCCACCCCAATTCAAAAACCAATTTTATTTAAATACATTTTAAGTCAATTAACAGGAAGAGCCGAGGTGGCATGTTCCATAAAAGAGTTCTTTAGCTGGGAACAATTAAAAGAATTCTTAAAAGTACAATTTTGCCAAAGGAAACACTATGCCCACCTATTAACCGAACTACAAGAAAGTCGGCAGGGCCCCCAAGAGGGAGTGACGGCATATGCCCTGCGGGTGGAAACCCTCCTGTCGCAATTGTTGACCGAAATTACACTTTCCACATCCAAAGCTAAAGAAATCTCGGGTCGTACAGCGTCTATGGAAGACTTAGCCCTCCATCATTTCCTAATGGGACTATACCCCAGGATTTCAAACATAGTTAGGTGCAAATCACCCAAAAATCTCAACGAGGCTGTCAGCCTCGCTATATCTGAAGAACGAATCCAACAAACCCTATATAGGCGCCCGCAAGGCGACCAGAAATCCAGTAATAATACCAACAACAATAAATTCAAAACAACAAAACCTCAAACTTTCGTTTCTCCCAGTCCTTTTCAAAGCTCAAAAAATCCCGTTTCTGCTCAGGGCTCCTCTGGTCCTTATTGTCGATATTGTAGGACCCCTGGCCACGATATTACTCAGTGCAAGAAGCGAGAGTACAATAATAATCATTCTAAAAACAGGATAAATTATGTCGAACAACCAGAAGTTGACTCTTCAGCTGATGTTGATGATTCTTTACCTCATTTAAACCAATAAAGGTCTCGTCCTGGTGTCGCACGAGACAAAACACCAAAGACGACACCCTCAAATTCCCACTTCGAGCCAATGATCACCCTACTATTTCCAAGGCCAACCAACAGGGTAACCAGCCCCAAACTGATGGTCGTAATAATTCAAGCCTGACGGCTCACCCTACTATTTCCAAGGCCAACCAACAGGGTAACCAGCCCCAAACTGATGGTCGTAATAATTCAAGCCTGACGGCTCACCCTACTATTTCCAAGGCCAACCAACAGGGTAACCAGCCCCAAACTGATGGTCGTAATAATTCAAGCCTGACGGCTCACCCTACTATTTCCAAGGCCAACCAACAGGGTAACCAGCCCCAAACTGATGGTCGTAATAATTCAAGCCTGACGGCTCACCCTACTATTTCCAAGGCCAACCAACAGGGTAACCAGCCCCAAACTGATGGTCGTAATAATTCAAGCCTGACGGCTCACCCTACTATTTCCAAGGCCAACCAACAGGGTAACCAGCCCCAAACTGATGGTCGTAATAATTCAAGCCTGACGGCTCACCCTACTATTTCCAAGGCCAACCAACAGGGTAACCAGCCCCAAACTGATGGTCGTAATAATTCAAGCCCGACGGCTCACCCTATTTTTTCCAAGGCCAACCAACAGGGTAACCAGCCCCAAACCGACGGCCAAGGTAAATCCAATGTTTATGAAATAAACTTAGACACTACAAAAAGGTTATTGCCTCACGTCTTAATAAATTCACAAGTGTCAGATATCCCATTATCCTTACTAGTCGATTCAGGTTCTGCTATATGCTTGCTGAAAAAATCCAGTATCCTTAAAACTCAAAAGTTAATAAAAGAACCGATCAAACTCAAAGGAATAGATCCTGGTGATGAACCAACCCTTACTGAAGGTCACTTTTCACTTACCTTAAAGTTAAATGATAATAAATCTTCAAAATTCAAATTCCACGTCATAAAAGATATTAATCTGCCTTATGATGGTATCATAGGCTCAGACTTTTTGACAGCTTTCGGTTGTAAAATCGACTATACACGTGACATTTTAATAATAAGTAACATAGATATTAAATTACATTTTGTCGATCCCTTTTTCATCATCCCTGCTCGCACCGAGACTGTAATTGAGTGCTCAGTCTCCGACACGAATCTCACCGAAGGTGTCATTATAGACCAGCACCTTTCCGAAAACCTACTAATCGCAAATTGTATAGTTAAAATAAAAGAAAATAACCGTGTCAATCTGACGATTGCTAACATTTCAGAATCCCCAGTTACAGTTAAATCTAATCTCAACCTCAACATCCTGCCCTTACATATAGCTGCGTTTCAAGTAAATAATAACTCCCAAGAAATAACCACACGAACTCAAGCAGTTATTAGTTCCCTCAAAACAGATCATTTAAATAGAGAAGAATCCAATTCCCTAATAGATCTGTGTTCACAATATTCGGACATTTTCCATCTGCCGGATGATCCATTTACTCATACAACAGCCTTAAATCATAACATTAAAACTAGTACCGATGTTCCGGTCCATACTAAATCTTATCGTTTCCCAGAATGCCATAAGAAAGAAGTCGAGACACAAATCCAAAAGATGCTTGACCAAAATATTATTGAAGCATCCTGTTCACCCTGGAGTTCACCCATATGGGTAGTACCCAAAAAAGCGGACTCACAGGGACGTCCCCAATGGCGAGTTGTAATTGACTACCGTAAATTAAATAACGTCACGATTGGTGAAACTTATCCAATTCCTCAAATTAATGAAATTCTCGACCAACTAGGGAAAAGTAAATACTTTTCAACACTCGATCTGTGTTCAGGTTTCCATCAAATCCTCATGTCTCCTGCAGACGCTCCCAAAACAGCTTTCTCTGTACCCCAAGGCCACTTTCAATTTAATAGAATGCCTTTTGGGCTGAAAAACGCCCCGTCTACGTTTCAAAAGCTCATGAATAATTGTCTCTCCGGCCTTCAAGGTAATCGATGTTTTGTTTACCTTGATGACATTGTCTGCTACTCTTATGACCTAAGATCACACATCGATAACCTTCGAAACATTTTTGAGAGACTTAGATCCTATAATTTGAAACTCCAACCCGACAAATGTCAATTTCTAAGTAAGGAAGTCACATACCTAGGCCATGTAATCGGTGAAGATGGTGTCAAGCCCAATCCTGAAAAGGTAAAATCTGTAACAGAATTTCCTATACCCAAAACTCAAAAGGACATCAAGTCATTTCTAGGTTTAGTTTCATATTATCGCCGCTTCATTCCCGATTTTTCCAAACATGCTAAACCTTTAACAGCTCTACTGAAAAAGGACACCTCTTTTAACTGGAATAACGAACAACAACTGGCCTTTGAAACCCTTAAAGAAAGATTAGTTACAGCTCCTGTGTTAGCTTATCCCGATTTCTCTATACCCTTTAATCTCACATGTGACTCATCTAATTTTGCAATTTCTGCTATCCTATCACAAGGGTCTATAGGTCAAGACAGACCTATAGCCTATGCTTCTAGAACCTTGAACAAAGCCGAATGTAACTACAGCGTAACGGAGAAGGAATGCTTAGCCATCGTCTTTGGAACAAAGACCTTTCGTCCTTATCTATATGGTCACCGGTTCAAAATATTAACAGACCATAAACCGCTTCAATGGCTTTTTAATTGTAAAGACCCCGGTTCTCGCTTAGTTCGTTGGCGCCTCAAACTGGAAGAGTTTGAATACGATATTCAATACAAGAAGGGTAAAATAAACTCTAACGCCGATGCGTTGTCCCGGTACCCGGTTAACCCTATACAACCAGAAGGTATTTCACAACCCAATTCTGATAATAATCAATTGGACTCTGTCCAGCCTACAGTGCAAGACTTTATTGATTTACCTTCCAATGATTTATTTAATCCAGAAGACATAGTATCTCATTTACCCAATGTGCCATCTAATATCCCAGATGATGATGAAACTATTGATCCACCAATGAATTTACCAGATCCAACTGTAGAATCTGATATCCAACTTGAAACTTCTCCTCAACCCTCGACAAGTGGTTGTCCAGATGTTCCCGTAGATGACTATCCAACGTTCCTAAAAGCAACGGCGAATAAAAATGTATCCTATAATACCAATATAGAAGAATGTAATGGTAGCCTTATGAAAAGTCCCTTAAAAATCCTTCTAGTCCCTACTTCCATAGATTTAGACGAATCCAATCCTTATATACCGGAAATTTTGAGTGACCCTGAAATTAACGCGCAAATACCTAATTCAGAAAAAGAATTATTTTCTTTTGAAAATTGTAAACTAAATTCCAAAACCCTTTATTTATTATACTTTAAGGTCCATTATTTTGATGAACCGTCTTATCCGGAAATCTTCATAACACTTAGGACAATAAGAGATCACCTCGTAAATTTCGAAGATGTCCAAGAAATAGGTATATCTGATCTAAAAAATCCTTTTGAAAAACACTCATTCACTAAAATCTATAACATTCTAACATACTTATTTCATAATACTGGTATCAAAATTAAAATATATCATAATAATATCATGTATCCAACCCTTTCCGAAATTAAGAAGATACTCTTCGATAACCATGACATTCCAATAGCTGGCCATTTAGGTTCTTCGAGAATGTATAACAGAATAAAAGAAATGTACTACTGGAAAGGAATGCGTAGTGACATCGAATCTTATATAAAACAATGTAAATCTTGTCAAGAAAATAAAGCACTAAGGAAACTAAACCGCGCTCCTATGCAGATTACCAGTACATCAGCTGCACCGTTTCAAAGGGTTTCCCTAGACATTGTCGGCCCTCTTCCCGAAGCAGGACCAGCCAAACTCAAGTACATCCTAACTGTACAAGATGATCTTACAAAATTCTCTTCCGCATATCCTATCCGCAGCATCACTGCGGAAGAAACATCAGAATGTCTACTACATTACATATCCATCTTTGGTATTCCTAAAACAATTCTTACTGACCAGGGTACAAATTTTACAGCGGAAGTATTTAAGAAAACTTGTGAATTTTTAAAAATCAAGAACCTCTGGTCATCACCATATCATCCCCAAACTCAGGGTTCCCTAGAACGAAGCCATTCAACCCTCAAGGAATATTTAAAATCCTATATCGACGAAGCACAGTCAAATTGGCCCCGTTATGTTTCTACAGCTATGCTAGCATACAACATAAATGTCCATTCTACAACCCATTACACACCCTATGAACTAACATTTGGTAACAAGCCATACATTCCTAACTCTATTTATGACGAAACTCCTGGAGCTACATACCCTGATTATGTCCGTATGCTTCAAAACCGGTTAAAATACTCAAGAGAAAAAGCTTTGGACTTTATTAGGAAATCCAAAGAAACTTCCAAAACATATTATGATACTCACACTCGTCCTGTCCAGTATAAAGTCGATGATTACGTCTATCTTAAAAATCACTTAAGGATGCGTAAAGCACTATCTCCCATCTGGAAAGGCCCATATAAAATTGTCAAATTAAATGGTAATAATACACTTACCTTACTCATTAATCGACGTCATGTCACTCATCATTTTGACCAGGTAAAATCAGCCAACGCTGTTGAGACAAATCTGTAAATAAAATACATTATTAGAATACGTAATCAGATTTAGTTGTATAAGTCAGGAATGAATGAATTAATTAATTATATACTTACCTTTAAAAAGGAACGATATTTAAACAAATTTTTGGAACCTTAGACGAAAACGATGCTTCGAAATATAACGAAGCTATAAACACTCTGCAAAATAACGAGAACCAGTTGGCTTCACTGATGAAGGAGAACATTTTGATTACTACCTCGGTAATAACTAGCCTTAACGAAACGCTAAAGAAGTTGAAAGAAAATGAAGCTAACTTAAATATAGCTGTCGACAAACTCTCTTTAAATATAAGAAATATTTCGGAAATTACAAACGGGTTAATTGTTATGAATAATGTAAACAGCCTAGAAACGTCAATTCTTACTTTATCTTTTCAGTTGAAAGATGTAACTAATGCTATATTGTTTAGCAGTTAAAACATTTTGCATCCCGCTATTTTAACCCCAACTCAGTTGCTTTGAGAGCTTGCCGATAATTATGACACTTGTCTAGCGACCTCGAACTACCCGTAACTTTAGATATAAGCTCAATACATGTTATTTTAAGCATAGCTAGGTTAAGTTGCTATTATATAAAGAATAGATTAATGTTTGTACTACAAGTGCCATTCACTAATATTAAGGAATATGTACTGTTTCATAATATTGCTCTCCCGTTACCCCATGATATAAAGGAAACTAACATGTTTAGCCTTATTTTTCCAACCAACAAATACACAGCAATGACCAAAGATTAATCTCAGTATTGTGTTTTTAATGATCTTAATCAATGCAAAGTAACCAAACCCGGAATCTATATTTGTGATGTTGAAAATGTATATTCCACTGACGCAAAACTTACCTGTGAAAGTGAACTATTGGCAAAAGTTAACAATCAGAAACCATTATTGTGTGATACCAAAAGTATAGTTGGAGAATTGGTCATTTGAAAACCGGTAACTGGCATTAAGTGGATTTATACTCAATCAAAACCTAATAAAATTACAGTTGATTGTTTAAATTCTGTTTTATACGAAACCACGATAGTAGGTACAGGGATAATCTAAATTCCTGACGAATGTATTGGATACTGTAAAAGTACTACTTTAATACCAAAATATAATGCCATTAAAATCACTTCACCTATTAATAATATACCGGACTTCAACCTCATCAATGACACTTGCTGTAGAACGTAGAATTAAGTTATTTAATGAATGATGTGTCTCCTATCCATATATATAATATAGACTTAGACGATTTCAGTAGAAAAAATATAGATAAACTGTATTCCCTTCTTAATGATATCCAATCTGTGGAAAAATCTAACAGCCCACATATTGTTAGATACGGGACACACTATTCTGTTATAATAGTTGTAATCTTAATTTAATCCTTTTATATTTTGTATTCGTCATTATTAAATATTGTAAATCTGACAACCATGATCCCTTCCAATTCAAATCTAATTTCAGTAAAGAGCCAACCCCAATAGAACTTACTGAACCAGCGACCATTACTACTGACAAACACGATCCAGATGAAGAAATTCAATCCCTAACCACTCCGCTTAAAACGCGAGTTTAATACAGAAACTTTGCTTTTAACCCCAAACTTTCTTCTTAAAGGGGGAGGTGTTATACCCCAGTCAAATACCGCTAAATGCTGCCCTGGATATTAGAGTGCAAGTCAGCAATTATAAGCTAAATAAGTCTTAGCGCATTATAAACAGTCCGTATCCAGATTTTGTCGTGAACGGTTGTCAGATAAAAACCATTTTTTGTTATTCTACAAGTATATTAAAAGGATATAATAAAAGTTCTTTTTTTTTTTAAGGGAAATTAACCCTTTCCTATAACAGAACGAATGCTTGCTAGCAAGTTGAAGTGGCAATGGGCCGGCCACATGGCGCGGAGAACTGATGGCTGGTGGGGCCAAAAAGTTCTCCAGTGGAGGCCACGTACAGGAAAGCGCAGCGTGGGACGTCCCCCGCAAAGGTGGTCCGACGACCTTAACCGACCGTTCCCGCTGGAAGTCATTGGGGGAGGCCTATATCCAGCAGTGGACCTAAATTGACTGATAATGATGATGTTGATGCTACGAATGTATCATTTGGGTAAAATATTAAAACAAAAAATCACCCCCAAGTACGCGCCAGCTACCCCCAAAGCGGATGAAGTGGCATAACCAAAATATAATTAAAATCCCTCTTTAGCCAACACGCGGCCGACGGCTTTATTTCCCCGAAACAATTCCTTTTTTAAACACTATTACGGAAACATTATACGGTGCCGGTTTAAATTAATTTATATGAAAAAAATTTAAATCGTTTTTTTTTAAATAGTATTTTTTCGTCAGCCCAAACACCACAGCTGGGTAATGGCTTCTACTACTACTAAGTGATATAAGATCCTAGCCATATTAGGGATTACGGATTACACAGCTAAGAAATTCTTGATTAATTTATAAAGTTTAATTTTGAAGCTTAAGTAGACGATTTTCACAGAAATAAATATTTTTAATGGAAACCATTATTATTGCATGTAAAGTAAAAATTGCTGGGGTTCAAACTCCAGGTAAACATTTTATTGGCGTTTTTCTTTTTAAACACAATTCCACATAAATTATTACGTACTTTAACGGTACAGAAAACATCAAGATGAAATTTGCCAATGTGTAGTCCACCAATCTGTACTAAGTCAGCGTGGTAGACTAAGGCATAAACACTCGCAATAGAAGAGAAGACCCAGCAGTAGAAAGTATATGGACAACCATGTTTATAAAAAACAATTAAATACAAAATATTCCAAGTAGCCAGTACCCACACGATACCGGTCTGAACCAGTTCAATCTGCTGCAAATGAATTAATTACAAGACAACGGATTCAGTAATGAGTACGAAGAAAATTCAATTGCTATTCGGATGGCTGTCGGCAGCAAGACATTCTGGAAATTTCCTACACGTTACGTGTCCAGCTTTAGAATATTCTAGAGCTAATTAGGTACACTGCCATCCACGAAACAATTGAATGAGAATAGAAAGGAAACGAGTATGACTAGACTATCATATGTTTGACACGGTCGCTTCGAAGTAATTTGTTGAGTTGCGTATGTATCGAATGAAGTGAAATGAAATGAAATAGTATTTATTGAATCTATAAAATTTAAAATACATCACTTAGATTCAGTCATTTCAAAATTTACCACCCTGTTCGGAAGTCATTACTAGAGAAGAATGGACAAGAAACTCTAGTGCTGCCCTTTTCCAACCAAGAGATAGTTTATAATATCGAAGACTAAATTTCCCGAATTAGAGCAGTTAATTAAAACAATATAAAAATAACAAAATTTAGAGTTTTTTAAACGTGTGAAAACTTAGCAGCTCTTCATTTTTATTAGAAAATTTTAATGATAAATCATTGGTCGTGAAATCTTAGTAGAATGAACAGGTGACAGACAAGCGGCGACACTCCTCCCCATACAAAATACATTTCCCTTCCAATCTTATTCAGGTGTTTTGTGGGACCATCATTGATTGTTTAAATTAGTTTGTAGCTAATTTAAATGTCAATTAATATTCTAACATCAATTATTCGTTTTAAAATCAATCTGACATCATTAATTTTGCAAGCGTTGTAATCAATTTGTTAATATGATTGTATTTGCTAACAGCTTTACTAACAGCTTTTTGGAATATCATAGTTGTGAAGTCCGTCAAAGCAACATAGCCGGTATAATAGACTAAATTATAGAGAAGGCTTATATCTGAAATAAAGAGGGTCTAAAAATACCGTGCTCGGAAACTAAGACAGGCAGCGGTTAAGATTTGCGCATTGGCGCTAAATAAAACAAAACGGAATAAAAATTTTGTCGATGAATTTTTTGATCTTATAATAAACATTGCTATCACCTACTTGCCTAATTTTGTAACATAATATAATAATATTACTGATATTAAGTTACTGTCTTTAGGTTTTTAAGTTTTTAGGTTTGGCCCCGTGGCGCAGTTGGCTAGACACCAGCTTGCGAAACGAGCGGCCGCGGGTTGGATCCCCGCACCGAGACAAATGTTTGTGTGATCCACAAATATTTGTTTCGGGTCTGGGTGTTTGTGAGACCGAAAAGTCTCTCGCAGTTTCTGATACCCACGACACAAGACTCGTATCTTAGTGTGGGGTCAGGACTATGTGTGTGACTGTTGGGTGTATTTATTTATTTAAATGTATTTTTTTTTTCATCATCAATGTATTAATTGTAATCACCACTGCTTTTACTTTTATTAGTTTTCGATCACGATCGTTTTACGGTCTGTACCTATGGTGTGTACTATATACCGAAGAACCCAACATTTTTGCCCTACGCACTAATAGACCCGCACGTAAGCTGAGCCCGGTGTACCAACGAGGCAGAAAAAAACGCCCCGTGTAATTCAGACACCGCACCATCATTGATCGCCGGCAAAAAGGTTATCGTCGGGCTGAAACGTAGTTTTGTTACGGCCCGGCCAACGTGGAATCAATTTCAGTCGGATTCCGCAACTTTCTGCGCGCCGTCACTGAAATTGTGCCACGAACGGTGGATAATATTTGTGCTCCAAATAAAGGTTTTGTATGACTGGCGGATTTGCGCTAAGCTCTCAAATATCGGGCCCGTTATACGCGGTTTCCTTATACGCGGTTTTCTTATAAAAGGTTTTCTTATGCGCGGATTTGCTTTTCGCGGTTTCATTATACGCGGTTGTGGTATAGATTTTTAATGTGGCAATTTACACCCCCGGGCGGAATGAAAAGACTTCAATTGATGTCAATATAAAGGGGTATAGGGTTTTAAATAGCGTGTTTATTTCAGATAGAATGCCTCGGATAGAATATAAAGAGCTATGTGTATTCGCTATAAGCGAGTCGATTCAAAAAGTATTTTCTTCATCGCAAGTGAAGGGTAAGTCTGAAAGGGTTGGTGCTAAGATTTTACACCTTTACTTTTTTATACGTATTCGCTATAGGAGGCCACGTTATGGGTACTTTCTGTATACGCGTTTTGTTTTAAATTTTAATTTTTGAAAAAAAAAAAACATAAATTCTGTAAGTATCACCATTGGCCATTATCAGCCTAAGACAATATCAACTCACTAATGATTTTGTGATTAAAATGAGCTACCTTATGGAGTGCTATTCAGCTACTCAACACACAAGTGTGCTGTGTGGTGTATAACTGTGTGTGAATGTATGTTTTCTATATTTCCTAATCCATTTCTATCATAAATTAACATACCTCAAGCCTATATTCCCCGAAGGGGTAGGCAGAGATGCATTCCTGCACCCAGATTTCGCCAGGAATGTATCAGTCCCACGTAATAGGGGGCGAGCCTATTGCCGTTTTTCGGGCACATTTCCAGACTCCGTGCTGCTACTGAGAGTTTCCTAATGGAAAAACCCAATAACACTTTGCCCGACCCGGGAATCGAACCCAGGACCTTTAGATCGCACGGCACATACTTGTACCGCGAGACTACGAGACAGTCATTTCTATTGCAGTCCATCCATTTCTATAATAAATTACAACACAAAATTAACTTAACAAGAATGTTAGCCCTTACAATATTGTTACGTGTAAAAGGTTAGCAAACAGGACCTTTAATTATGAAGGTAAGCTAAACAAATGAATATACCAAAGGATCGTTCACTTAGGAACGTGAGTAAATATTATCCTAACACTACGGTGATTTGAAAACGTTATATTTAAAGACGAGATATTTTTAGCTTGGAGTTTAAAATTGTGTAAAATGTGATAAGTATCGCCTGTTATAAAGTGGGATGTATCACGCTATTGATGAAAGGTAGGCGTATATTTATAGGTGTATATTTATATGTATTTATTTATTAAATGTACCTACTGCTATCTCTTTGAGGAATTTAGGCGTGTGTGTGTACGTTTTTTAATTTTAAACCATTTATGGCATAGCATGGATGCACAAATATTCAGCTCTCATTCTATGTGCAGGGTTTCTATTAAAATAACACCTAAATTAGGTCAAGAAAAAATTGGTCAAGATTTTCTATTGTCCTGCAAGAATAAAAACCTTTTTTTTTATTTTTATTTTAATAATATAACTTATTCAAAAAAATGTCTTACTTACCTACAACATCTAACCGAAGGAATATGCTTGTGGGCGGATGAGAGGAGACTTGGCACTCGTAGACACCAGCGTCTCTCTTCTGCACGAATCTTACTTTCAGCGTCCAGTCCTGAACAGTAACCTGTATTAATGGCATGGTAATATACTACTAAGCAGTGGTGGCCTCGAGGTTTAGGCGCGCGGTCGAGAATCTCGGCGGTCGCGGGTTCGAACCCCAGGCACACACCTCTGACTTTTCGAAGTTATGTGTGTATTCAAATTGAATTATCACTTGCTTTAACGGTGAAGGAAAACATCGTGATGAAACCTGCACACCTAAAAGTTCTTATGAATTTCTTAGGTGTGTAGTCTGCCAACCCGCACTAGGCCAGCGTGGCGGACTATGGCCTAAACCCTCTCAATGGTAGAGGAGACCCGTGCTCAGCAGTGGGCGTATATGGGTTGATGAAGAAGAAGAAGAAGAATATACTACCGCCATCTAACTATAACTATATTGTGTGTTTACATTGTACATATATCCATGCAATATTCGCAAGGTGGCTGGCAGCGGTTGGATGAGGAGGGCCGAAGATCGAGCCCAGTGGCGTGCCATAAGAAAAGGCTATGTCCAGCATTGGACGTGAAAGGCTGGTGATGATGAAGATTATATCTAGGCACGGGCCTTGTCTAGTGCTGAGAAAGGTTAGGTCTTAGTCTATCACGATGTACCAATGCAGGTTAGCGACCTTACTAATTCCCTAAAGATATTTTCAATCACTTTATGATTTTTTAATACACACATAGATCCGAAAAGGAAAAGTGTTGTCGGAGATTTGAATCTTATGCTTTATAATTAAGGCTATCACGACTTTGTGTCAAACATTTAGCTTGTTAATTAATTAATATTGACAAGCGAAGTTGTAGGCAAAAGTTACAAACAAGAATAGAACAATTGCCCCGATCTTAATTAAGGCTAATTTGGCCCTATCCCACCACACACCCGCCACTGCAACTCCTGTACTCCAGGATCAACAGCGGCACGCACAGTATTGGCGCCGAGCAATGAAGCTCAGCGAATCTAAGGGGACCTAAATTGTCATAATCCCGCAACGAAGTTAATCAGAAAAGCAATGTAAAGGAGGAGTTGGAAAACAAAGAGTTGTCCACTTCCCTCAACAGCAAAGCGGGTGACAAAACATTGAGCTATGAGGTTTAATCTCACATAAAGAAAGACAATTACAATTACCAAAAAAAAAAATTGACGCAAGTAACGCACCACTTAAATTGGACCTAACGTGCGAACTGTTATACAGACTTCCAATAATAGGCATGGCAATGGCCTGTTAATTTTATTATTCATACATATAGTTATAGGTCTTGGGTATAAGGAGTTACGAGTTCCTTAAATCTTACAAAACCTAGGTACTGATTAGTATTTATGTGGCCCACATTGTTTTTTTACGAAGATTGCCTGAGTCTATTTTTTGTCTGGATCATTGCGGAGACTGGTTATATCATTCAATTGGTAAGATAATAGAATGTGAACGCAATGACTTGTGGTCCGTCCCTTTACTAAAACAAATATTTGTTTCAAGCTCTCAACGTTTGTTGGTCTGAAAGGCCCTCGAAGATTTGATATACATGCCTCAAGACTCGTACCTCAGTGCGGGTTCAGAATTATGTATTTAAATGTTCGATATATAAATTATAACTCAATGTGCTCTTGTTGATTGATTGAATTGTTGTAACACGTCGTTGAGACGACCTGAGGCATAAATCATAAAAAGTCGGTGGTTGGGGATTAAAACACTTGAATGTTTTTTTTTATTTTTTTTATCACGAGAGGAGAGCGCCTTAAGCTCCCCTGTTCGGTACCTCGGGGAAGGCCGTAAGGGGTATGTCGGGGTCATTGGCTACGCCAGCATACCGACTAAAACCTCTCGGTGACCATCACGCGCATTTAGGGCGGTTTTGCGGCATCTCAGGGCCAGAAGTGCCCTAAATGGTCCGCTGCCGCCCAGCGCACCGTCCAAATATGGACCCCTCCAAATTGGGAGGGCTTGGTATGCCCTCCACTTAATCTATTTGGACGTTCATTTTGAACGTCGGCGACAGTTAAGAGGTCACGTCCTCTGCCGCCAATCTCGGGGTTGCTATCATAGGGTACCGCCCCCGCAGTACGCCCTGCTACCCCAGTACCCCTGTTAGTCGCCTCTTACGACAGGTAGGGGATACCGTGGCGGAATTCTTACACACCCAATCCACAAGGCGGACACTTGAATGTTTGAATCAATTTATGTATTCAAGTTGAATTATCACTTACTTAGACGAAATTCTTAGATAAATTCTTAGGTAAGGAAAGGAATTTCTTATGTAGCTCAGCAATGCCTAACCTCTTTCCGGCCTTAATCTCGCTTTTTTATTTTTTGTCCAAATCACTTTGTTATCGAACTCCAGTTCAATGTTTTGCATTCGTAATGTTAATAGGATTACACGGGGAGATTGTCCTATCATCATACACACTATACTACCATTATTACCAATACAATCAATTTTAAACTTAATTGATGCTACGATTAGGTCTGAAATTGTGTGGCAAGACGTGTATGCTTCCATTTTAAACTTAATTGCTGCTATGATAAGGTCTAAATTAGTTTCTCAAGATTATTATCTATGCTTATAAACTATATCACTAAAGAGCTATTTTACCTCAGAATGCTGGAGATGTATTGCTTGAAACCTCTGATCTGAGCTGTAAGTGGTCAGTCCAACTGTTAATAGATGGTAGTCTTTCCTTCTGATCCATGAAACCTGAAACAAGGTATTAAAGTTAGTTGAGTTTCTATACTCCAAAGCTTGTATAAAAGCAGTCAAATATGATGTCAAAATTCAGGAAATTGGCTGAATATTGAGGACGTAACCATTAAATGATTCTTATCGATTTTTACACCATATTGTGTTAATTTAAAAAATAAAAAATAATCACTTGTCACGATTGTTCGTACTTTCGATTCGAGTGTGAATTTCACTAGTATGTTCATAAATAACCATCCAACTTTGATTCTTAATATCTTTTTAACTATGCCCCCGTTGACCCTAATATCTGGTAGTTGTGATACTCTCAGGCGCCTCTACCACCAAAAATCATAGAAATAACCGACCCACGCGACTGAGGAACTCCTCGTTAGTAAAGATTTACAGCTTATTATTATTCGAAGTCTCGTTAAGCAAACTGCGTATTTGGGCTTCTATGAAAGTACAGCCATATGTTGGGTGCACTCCTTTTACGAATCAGCCAGACAGGGCTGATTCAATAGTCTGAGCCAGCCTCTATACCTCCGAATAATATTAATGGCTATTATCCTGCGTCCAATCTGCTTAGCTTCAATATACAGTTACATTTACATGTCCTATAGTATTATCTGCATTGTGGTTTAGACAATAATAGCCAATGTCTGGTATTGTGGGCTAATTGAGGACGTGTTCTAGAAGATTCGACGCGTTAAGATTAGGCAGTCACTAGGTGAAATTTTTAGGGTTAATTTATACATAGATGTAGATTTATTTTAAATCGAATTTTATTGCCAATCCTAGTTATGTAAGTTATAAATTAACTGATTAACTGATGAAACATAAAAGGTACTTGTTAGTACTTTTTTTTATTTTACATCATGACCGTCATTTTTTTCCTTTGATTATTAAATTTAAATTTATATTAAATACTCCCTCTTAGACTGCCTCGTGGTTTCACCGGACAAGTATGTGCCGCGCATTCTAAAGGGACTGGGTATAAATTCCCGGAACAGGCAATTTTCTTTTTCATTTTTAAAAAGTCTATTTTAGCCTGGAAAACGGCAATAGACTCAACAAACTTACACCTATGCCTGTTTTTGGAGACTGCAAGCATTTATTTGTGTATTAAAGTGCCTAAATCTACTTGTAGAAATTTCTACTTCCTCCAATTTATGAACTCGGCGAATAAAGCGAGCAATTTATTTTAATATTAATCTACTCTGAACAGATACTAAAATTGCACCCGAACAACGAGTGAAAAACCCGCCTCGTACCAAACACAAAGCTGTGTAATGCGCACATAATTTTCACGGGGCATTAAGCGTTGCTTAACCTTGCGAATTAATTATGTCGGCGGGTAAGCGATGCTCTGCCCCTACTAATTGTATATGCTTATTGATTTATTGCTTAGTAGAGGTTACGTCATTTGTTTTAGCTACTTTCATACATACATACATACCAGTGACGTGCCTAGGGTGTCAAACTAAGGCAAGCCCAAATGTTTATTTAGTAGCAGCATATTTTTTTTGGTACGTAGGACTAATAAATACCTACCGGTTAGTACTCACATTCACGTTTATAGCGTTATTTTATAAATAAACAATCGTTAAGTTCGTTATTCGGAACTATGTAAGGCAAGTCGGGCTTTCGGGCTTCTATGGAAGTATCGCCACTGATGCATACATACATAAACTCACGCCTGTCTCCCATTAGGGTAGGCAGAGACTATAGAGCGCCAAATGCCACGGTCCAAACATATCTCTTTCGCTTCCTCTACTGACATTATCCTCTTCATGCATGCACGTCGGTTTCGAGGACTCTTTATGTTACCCTTTTTAAATAAATTACCTATATGGTCTTTGTAGGTACACCTGGGCCGTCCTCGACCGACTTCACCACTAACTCTCGCACAGTAAATCTCTTTCGTAACTCTGCAACCATTCATCCTTTCAATGTGGCCAAACCATTTAAGCATCCCCTTTGCAATTTTGGTTATCACATCGACTTTCAATCCACATTTCATACATATGCGTCATATTTAAAGTCGTTCTATCAGTGCCTTAAGAGTCTTCAATCAGTGCGTTCTACCTCTAATGACAAAAATCCCGACAAAAACAAATGACGTTTTCCTAAAAAAAAAATCATCATCATCATCATCAACCCATATACGCCCACTGCTGAGCAAGGGTCTCTTCTATCATTGAGAGGGTTTAGGCCATAGTCCACCACGCTGGCCTATTGCGGGTTGGCGGACTACATACCTAAGAAATTCTCAAGAATTTTCAGGTGTGCAGGTTTTATCACGATGTTTTCCTTCACCGTTAAAGCAAGTGATAATTCTTTGTGAATTACACACATAACTTCGAAAATTCAGAGGTGTGTGCCTGGGGTTCGAACCCGCGACCGCCGAAATTCTCGACCGCGTGCCTAAACCTCGAGGCCATCACTGCTTTTTTAAAAAAAACATAGGTATGTATTAAATGTATGAGTCTGTTAAGGAAACGCCAAAATTTTTAGTCAACTTTGTTAGTGGATTTTTTGACACCAATGGGTTCGTCATTATTTTAGCTCTTACCAACCTCAGTTTTCTTTCAAGGTACGATAACACTCTGTACATCATTTTTAACCCATATAGGTCCCGGTGCTGGATATGGGGCCTCCTCTACAATTGGGCTTAGATCTAATTCCTGGCCTAGTACGGGTCGACAGAATACAAATCTAGAAATGTTTACCAACCCGCTTAAACCCTCACAGTTTTAGAGAAGGTCCGTGCCAAGGAGTTAGACCTATGGCTGATGATGACAAAGAATCCTTAGCTATTGAAGAACTTTTTAATGCAGGTTTCCTCACGATGTTTTCTTTCACCGTTAAAATATGCAATGAATATATCAATTCGAAAAGCCACAGCTGTTTTAATGTTTCAACCGTCACGCGGAAATTTTTAACCATGCCTAAACCTCAACACTAGTCACTCCAAAAACAACTTAATTGTGAGAATTATAAAGTGTTATTTCAAATGACACCTGTATAGTATGAGCACGATACCCACACACAGAAACACAGGTAAAGGGTTCTGTAGAAGGCCAGGTTGCAATTAAAGTTGGCACGCTTAGACATCGGGTTTACGCGCAAAAGAATTTTAATTTCAACACAGCTGTTGTGCATTTTATTTTCTAGACATTTTACACTTTGTTTTTGCCGGTGTATAAATGTGGCTGTATATTATTCTGTGTAATGTATACTTGTATTTGTATTTTATATGCAGTGATGGCCTCGAGGTTTAGGCACGCGGTCGAGAATCTCGGCGGTCGCGGGTTCGAATCCCAGGCACACACCTCTGACTTTTCGAAGTTATGTGTGTATCCAAAATTGAATTATCACTTGCTTTAACGGTGAAGGAAAACATCGTGATGAAACCTGCACACCTAAAAAAGTTCTCAGGAATTTCTTAGGTGTGTAGTCCGCCAACCCGCACCAGGCCAGCGTGGTGGACTATGGCCTAAACCCTCTCAATGGTAGAGGAGACCCGTGCTCAGCAGTGGGCGTATATGGGTTGATGAAGAAGAAGAAGAAGAAGATATAGGTGTAGAAATAATGTGATCGAAAATTAAGGGAGGAAATATCTATAAAAGGGAAAGGAGGAAAGGCGTCAATATGCTTGACTTTAACTTGGATAGTAAAACTTGGAGAAATGTTAGTACAAAAACACACATCTACCTATCTTAGATGCATCTTTACACCATCGTCATCAGGCCATGTGTGTCCGACAGCTCAATACGGGCCCCCTCTAGCATTGAAATGGCTTTTCGTTAGTTTGTTTAGTTGAGTTGGAATTTATTTAAAAAATTCATCAAATTATTTCCACAGTAACCTACAATGAGATTTCAACGCATTTTAAGGTATCTTACCACTCTCTTTCAACCGCGACTTATTAGGCGATGAAAGAACTATCTGTTACATGAACTAATATGTAACAGGCAATAGAAAAAAACAAAACAAAGTATTAAATCGCAAAATTTTACCAGCCAATTAGTGGTAATGAGTGGCTTTCATTCCTGCGAATACGGTTCAATGAATCCTTTATTTGCCAATGAAATATCCAGGAAAAATCGCGAGTACTTATTAGTTTCACATCATTTATTTTTGCAATGCTCGCTGATTTGTACGAGCAAATCCGATGATACAGACATTTTATAAGTTATAATTGAATATTGAGTTAGATTTTTTATATAAATTTGAGACTTTAGTCTGTTATTCGGGATTCCGTATTGGAATAACATAATGATCCATTTGGAAATTGATCGCGAGATATCTTGATCGTAACAAAAAAAATATCGAGAAATCGTTCTTTAAAAATACCTATTCTAAATAAGTAACTGCAAAAATAAATAAGTAATAGATTTAGAGTTTCTGGGTTAAAATCACGGGTCAAGGAAAGTGTTATTGATTTTTTTTTAATTCCCTCGATCGAGATTCTATCCCATCGAGAATACAGGCCTGAGTCTATGTAATATCGTGTGTTTGAATAAGATCAACAGAGAATAGTAAAATAAGACAAGAAAGGAAATGTCAGCACGCCAAGCATGCCGAACCTACAGTTACCGCTGCTTCTTAGTAATTCGCGTACCGAAATATCATTTTATAAATGTGTGAAAACCAATAGCAACCCTTCAGTTTCGTTTGACATTTTTAACATTGGCAGTATGGTCGTAGTAGAATGAACAGGTGACAGACAAGTGACACTCATCCCCATACAAAATACTGTCTATTTCCCATCTAATCTTATTCAAATTTTCTGTCAAGATCAATGAGAAAAATACACAGTTTAAATTTGACTCAAAAGGCATTTTAATCCAATAACGTCTGACCCGAGTATCCGAGTCAGATTAATTGCCACTGCTAAATGATCAGAAATTCGCCGTCTTGCCGAGTCGGTAAAACGGATATTAGGCTGAACACAAGACCCTCTTAAAGTCATATTCAGCTCATATAAACGGATTATAAGCCTATTTTAATGCACGCTTGACCCATCTCCCTAGGGGATTGTACTGACGAAATTATACGGGTTGAAACGGGAATGGGCCTTTTTAGGAATCAATTGCTATTTGAATGAAAGCTTAAAATGTATCTTCATCAGCCTATATACGTCCCACTGCTGGGCACGTGCTTCCTCTACCACTGTATAGGCCTTAGTCCACCACGCTGGCCTAGTGTGGTTTGGCGGACTACACACCTATTGCTTATGGCATCAATGTTTAAATTAATTATCTGTCTAAATACAAGTTTTTATATTTCCAATATAAACGAATGAAATAATTATTAAAACCTTGAACATTTCCATTATTTTAGTTTACGTGAAGTTCATTGTTCAATATTCACCAAACCAAAATTCGATTTCCTGTTCAGGCTTTCATTAGAAAATTACCAGTACAATATTCGAATACTTAATGCAAATAGCACAGCAACTTCACCGAGGTTGTAAAACCATTTCTCCGGATTATCCGTACAAAGGCGCGAGGGAAAATAAAAATTATGTATTTATTGTTTAAAATATACTTCAGCGGGCAAAGTTGGTGTGTTAGTGTCTTTGTTCCGAGACCACGTCCGCCACACGGGAGCAAGGAAAGTTAAAACACTTAACAGTTTCTTTGTAACTAGAGCTCGGTCGTGTTCCTGTGTATGTGTAACCAGGGATCAGGGTGTATGATTTTTATTTTATCGTCATATTATTTTATGTCAGCCATCTTGGTGGCTGGCAGTGGTTGGATGAGGAGAGCCGAAGATCGAACCCAATGGCGTGCCATAAGAGAGGCCTATGTCCAGCAGTGGACGAATTAAGGGCTGTTGAAGATGATGATGATTATTTTATGTCATTTGATCGGAAACTAAGATTTAATAGATGTGATTATTACAAACCCTTGGTGTTAAAGAGAATCCCAATGAAAAATGAAAAAAAATCGACTGCACCTAAACCTCGAGGCCATCATTACTTATAGATATCTACCTATAGAAGTCTTATTTCTAAATCACAGTTACAACAATTCCACGTACAATTTTACTAACAAATGTCCACAACACATTTCCATCCATACTATACACTCCTATAGTCCATATCGGAATATCCTCAAGATCGGAAGCTAGGCAGACAGGTTCAACGCCTCACGACCCGCCGATAGTGGATGGTAATTGCTATCGACCTCCCCAAATGTAAGGATAAAAACCTTTTAAATTCTAATTCTTCTGTCTGGCGTATAGACGCCGTCTTAGCGTTTCTATTCGAGTGTCTATTCTTGTAGAATTCGTTGTCTTTATTGCATTTGTGAAATTGGCTGTTGCATTAGTTTTTATTACAGTACAATTGGGCGGAATAACGCTTGATGAGAATGGTAAACTTCAATATCTTCTTCATCAACCCATATACGCCCACTGCTGAGCACGGGTCTCCTCTACCATTGAGAGGGTTTAGGCCATAGTCCGCCACGCTGGCCCAGTGCGGGTTGGCGGACTACACACCTAAGAAATTCCTAAGAACTTTTAGGTGTGCAGGTTTCATCACGATGTTTTCCTTCACCGTTAAAGCAAGTGATAATTCAATTTTGAATACACATATAACTTTGAAAAGTCAGAGGTGTGTGCCTGGGATTCGAACCCGCGACCGCCGAGATTCTCGACCGCGTGCCTAAACCTCGAGGCCATCACTGCCTGTAAACTTCAATATCATCAGTCCTTATAATATGTTCAACTGCTGCACATGGGGTCTCTTCTACAACTGAGACAGTTTAGGCCTTAGTCCACTACGCTGGCTTATTTTACATCTTTATACATATATCATCATCATCATCATCATATCAGCCATTAGTGGTCCACTGCTGGACATAGGCCTCCCCCAATGACTTCCACCGGGAACGGTCGGAAGCCGCCTGCAGCCAGCGACGTCCCGCGACCTTGACAAGGTCGTCGGACCACCTTGTCGGGGGACGTCCCACGCTGCGCTTGCCAGTACGTGGCCTCCACTGGAGAACTTTCTGGCCCCATCGGCCATCAGTTCTCCGCGCCATGTGGCCGGCCCATTGCCACTTCAACGAGCTTATCCGTTGGGCTATGTCGGTTACTTTAGTTCTCCTACGGATCTCCTCATTTCTGATTCGATCACGTAGGGAAACCCCGAGCATAGCCCTCTCCATAGCTCGTTGAGTGACCCTGAGCCGTCCCATGACGCCTTTAGTGAGAGGCCACGTCTCAGTGCCGTAAGTCATCACTGGTAACACACAACTATTGAAGACTTTTGTCTTCAGGCACTGAGGTATTTTGGACGAGAAGACGTCTCCTAACTTTCCGAACGCTGCCCAACCGAGTTGGATTCGACGATTGACCTCTCTCTCGAAGTTGGACCTGCCTAACCTGACCACTTGTCCCAAATAGACATATTCGTCTACAACTTCGAGAGTCGAGCCCCCAACTGCGATTGGGGTGGGCACAACATGGACATTCGACATGATTTTCGTCTTGTCCATGTTCATTTTAAGACCCACCTGTTGGGAGACTCGATTGAGGTCTTCGAGCATAGTGCTAAGGTCCTCCAGCGATTCTGCCATGACTACAATATCGTCGGCAAACCGAAGGTGTGTGATATACTCGCCGTTGATGTTGATGCCGAATCCTTTCCACTCCAAGAGCTTGAAGGCGTTTTCCAGCGCGGCAGTGAACAGTTTCGGAGATATAACATCTCCCTGTCTCACGCCTCTCTGTAGTGGAATAGCCTTCGTGCTCTGATCTTGTACTCGGACCGACATGGTGGCGTTGCTGTATATGCTTTTCAACACCTCGATGTACCGACAGTCAATGTGGCACCGCTGGAGAGACTCTAGCACCGCCCACGTCTCGATCGAATCAAAGGCTTTCTCATAGTCCACAAACGCTAAACAAAGCGGCAAGTTGTATTCCTCGGTTTTCTGGATAACTTGCCGAAGCGTATGGATGTGGTCTATGGTGCTAAAGCCTTTTCGGAAACCAGCTTGTTCGGGCGGCTGGAAGTCATCAAACCTGTGTTCGAGACGATTTGTGATGACCCTCGAAAACAACTTATAGACATGGCTCAGGAGCGAGATGGGCCTGTAATTCTTCAGCAAGGTGTTGTCACCTTTTTTGAAGAACAGTACCACCACGCTCCTGCTCCATGCCTCTGGCGTTGAGCCCTCGAGGAGAACGGAATTGAAGAGCCTCTGAAGGACTTTAAGTACCGGCGTTCCGCCCGCTTTCAGAAGCTCTGAAGTGATTCCGTCCTCACCCGGCGCCTTGTTGTTCTTAAGTTGTTTCAGGGCCATCTCAATCTCACACAGGCTGATGTCCGGGATATCATCGCTGAAGTGGCGGATCAACTCGGCTCTCGGGTCTTCGGCCGAGCGAACAGCGGGCTTGGCAACCGAGGTGTAAAGCTGTCCGTAGAACCTCTCGATCTCCCTTAAAACCTCTGCCCTCGTCGACACTACGCGGCCGCCCTCCGTCTTCAGCCTAGACAACTGTCTTTGCCCAATAGACAAGTCTCTTGCAAACACTTTGGAGCCTCCGTTCCGCTCTATTGTCTCTTTAATGCTCACAGTATTGTGAGCACGGACATCGTGTCGCAAGGACTTCCAGATCCGTCTATTGAGCTGACGATATGCTTCGGCATCCTCGGAAGACTGCAGCGCCATAGATCGACGTTCGGCCATAAGGTCAAGAGTGTGGACCGAGAGTTTTTGTGGTCTATCTCTACGGCGAGGTCTAAAATGCTTAGATCCCACCGCATGGACAGCTTCTACCAAACCGCTGTTTAACTCGTCCACGGCAAGGTTTTCTTCCAGGCACTCGAAGCGATTTTTCAGCTCGAGTTGAAAGCTCTCGGGGTTTTGGATATGGGCGCGAGTAGGTCGTAGCGTAGACTTCATCAAGCGACGTCTTTCTAATTGGACGTTGATATTCAATGAGCCTCTAACCATTCGGTGATCGCTACCGGTTTTCACCCTGTTGATCACAGAGACATCACTGAATATCCGTCGTTTCGTCGTCAAGATGAAATCTATCTCATTTCTCGTGGAACCATCAGGGCTCAGCCAGGTCCATTTCCTGTGAGGCGGCTTCTGGAAGAAAGAGTTCATCGCAAAGAGTCCCTCTTTCTCCAGGAATTCAGCCAGCCTCTGACCCCTGGGGTTCCGTTGCCCATGTCCAAATTGCCCCACTTTCAACTCCGCATCGCTTCTCATGCCCAACTTTGCGTTAAAGTCTCCCATAACAACATTGAAGTAGGTTTTAGAAGTATGTATGGCCCGACTTATGTCCTCATACATCTCCTCTACTTCTTCATCTGGGTGTGTCGAGGTCGGCGCGTATACCTGTATGACCTTCAACGAATATCTTTTGGATATTCTGAGTATCAGGTACACTACCCTGCTCGACACACTTTCGATGGATACGATGTTGTTAATGAGAGACCTGCGGACGAGAAATCCGACACCTCCTCTGGACTGTTGGTCGTCCCCCCGGTAGAAGAGCAGGTTACCGGATTTGAGGGTTATCGTGTCCTCCCCAATCCTGCGGACTTCCGACAACCCCAGAATGTCCCAGTGTAACCCGCTCAATTCTTCTTCCAGTTCGACAATCTTCTCGTCTGTCCTCAACGTGCGTATGTTGTGTGTTACCAGGGCCAGTCGTCGTCGGGGGTGGTAGCCGGGGCCAACCCGGGGATTCTTAGCACCCCCCGCCCCACCGTTACCATGGCCGCTACCGTAGCCAGGAATAGTGGGGCTGCCGGGGACTGGGGGCCTGGTCCTAGTCTCGATCATGAGGGGGATATTGCCGATACTCGCCACGCTTGGCAGGCGGGTTGGCGAGCGCAGTAGGGGAAGCGCATTGATGACGCTGCTGCCCATCATCAAGCGGGGGGAAGGGAATAGTGAATGAGAGAGGAGGCTATGGGAGAGGAAAGTATGGTCTGTAGGAGTGGATACTGCAGTCACGGAAGGGAAAGTTGATAGTGACTGCAGCAGCTCGGGGGCCGAGGTCGCGTACTCGTAGCACCTATTCTAGGGCAGACCATGACCACTAGATAGGAGCATCCCTTATACATATATATTTACGCTTTATACAAAAAAAAACGTAAAGGTGGACTTAATACCTGAAATATTTACGTCAGTCAAACCTTAGGTAGACAAACATCGTGACGATAAAAAAATCACAATACAAAATATATTTTTCTTTTACATTTTCCTAACTTGGGTATTGAATGTAGGTGGTGGTTAGGAAAATGACTTTTTTTTTAATGTCACTGCGTTTGAAATCACCTTGGCTATTGCCAAATGTCTCATTTTTCAATCTCGGTCTTTATGCACCCACGTAACAGATATATTTACTCCAATTTACAAAACAGGCTTACATATGAAGCATAATAGCCAAAAACCGAACCTAAAATACTTCGTATGAAAGTTACGCTCAATAAATCCATAGAACTGGTTCAAATTTTCGGTAACAACGTGTAGCCCGAAAGTTTGGCTAGATGCCCCCATTGTGTGACGCGTGGCCGGCCGAACCAGAGGTGTTTTATTGACCGGTCCAGTTTCCAATGATTAATTCGGGTTTAAGGCTGCGTTGGCAAAGTTTTAACAAGCAACTTCGGAGCTGCCAACTTTTAATTTAGTATATTACAACGATTTACCCGCATACGATTTTGGATTATGAGACTATAATTCTGACTTATTTTGGGTGTAATCTTGAGAGTATATAACCACTAAAATACTGTTATATTTACATCTTACAAATCGATTTAGGGAAGTAGGAGTGCAACACAAAAAAAATGCATAATAACTTTGTTATAAAACATACAGAACCTCACGCTTGTATTCCGAAGAGGATAAATGTAAATTTAGAATTGTCGTAGTCGTGTGTGTGTCTTAGCGCTGTCTGACTTCTTTCGTCTTTATCAAAGCAAAAAGGTCTGAATTTTTCAATGTTATAAAGCCTACTGTTATCCAAAACATAACCACGCGTTCTGGTTTATTTAAACACAGGTTTGTTGTTAACTTAAAACTTATTTGTACCTATGTCGTAATGCCAGGATCTTTGCGCAAGCTCGGAATAAATCCAGAGATGTCTCAATACAGTCTAAGCAGCTACCATGTATGTATTCTATTTCGCACCACACACCCACGACTCTAACTGTTGTGCTTCAGGATCAACAGCACGTACAGTATTTACCAAGCCAAGCAAAGAAGCACAGCACAGCTTAAAGGAACCTAAGTTGTCATAGTCCCTCAACAAAATTAATCAGAAATTGGGTATAAAGAAGGAGTTCGAAAACAAAGAGTTGTCCACTTCCCTCCATATCAAAGCTGATGACAAAACATTTACTGTGAGGTTTCACACTCACCTAAACCAGAAAGACAATTACAATCATTAAAATTAGAGGCAATTAAAGTATGTAATAAGCAGTGATGGCCTCGAGGTTTGGGCGCGCGGTCGAGAATCCGACGGTCGCGGGTTCGAACCCCAGGCACACACCTCTGACTTTTCGAAGTTATGTGTGTATTCACATTGAATTTTCACTTGCTTTAACGGTGAAGGAAAACATCGTGATAAAACCTGCAAACCTAAGAGTTCTTAGGAATTTCTTAGGTGTGTAGTCCGCCAACCCGCACTAGGCCAGCGTGGTGGACTATGGCCTAAACCCTCTCAATGGTAGAGGAGACCCGTGCTCAGCAGTGGGCGTATATGGGTTGATGAAGAAAGTATGTAATAAATAGTACTCACAATTCCATCACCAATATTTCTGATGACGCACGGGAGCAGTGCAGTAGACCCAGTCTGGGAGGTGACCACTGTATTATTCTCAGTTCCAAATTGTTTCTCAGGAGTGTGGTTGTACAGGTCTTCTAGAGGAGGGAACGAGACAGTCAGCTCGTTCTGTTCCACTCGCACAGTCGTCGATGGAGCTGGTGATGTTGGACCTGGGAAGAAAAGAGGATTATGAAGTAGAAACTCAGTGATGTCTTTACTTAAAAGGATATGTATTTAAAGAGTAATTTATTCGTCACGTAGGCAGCACTTTACTACAGATTTATGCCGAAATGAAGATGTTAAATTTGACCAGTTATTTTAACAGTTTATTACTATATTAAATATACATAATAGCCTAGATTGCCTTACAAATATCCAAATTTCTTATTCGAATCTTTAAGATTAAATCTTTATTTAACAAAATAAATATGACATACAAATGAGAATATCCTGACCCCACAATAAACAATAAGGAACTGGACATTACACAATTAACATGTGACGCTTTTAGACTTCTATGGAAGTACTGCCACTGTCTCCAGTAAAAGCCTAGAAAAATCTCTAACACTATGCACGGATTACAATATTTCTTAAAGCCTGTAAAGTAACAAAGAATTAATTAACTCCTGCCAGCATTAAGAACTCTCGTGAATAATTAATATTTTGTATTAACCGTTTAATTTCAGAACGTAAATTTTGTATCAAACTTGGTACAATTTTGTGATATTTGTTTTTGACAGGTAATTTTTTAGTTCAGGAATTTTAATGGTTAATTAACAAGTTGTTATAGACTTAAAAAGATTTTGATAATTGGCTTTTATCGTCACGACTTTTTTAGGTTATTGATCAGTAAGTGATGATTTAAAACGTGACTCACTTTGTATTTTCTGGTTGCATAGTTTAATTTTGTCTCGTGTTATTGGGGCACAAGTATATACCGTGGGATCTAGAGATCATGTTTTACGGGTCAGGCAAAGTATTTTTCAGTTATTTATTTATTTCATTAGTAAAATTATAGTAGCAAGACGGAGTCTGCTATATATGTAGTTTCATAACAATTATTGCTTTGTTATTTTAATTTTTATTGTTGGTCCATTTTTTAAGTTTAATGGTTTCTTGCAAGACGACAACCAGTTGAACCAATCTGCAATGATCAGGTTTTAGTGCGATCAAAGCACAATAACTGACTTTTCGAAGTTATGTGTGTATTCACGTTGAATTATCACTTGCTTTACCGGTGAAGAAAAACATCGTGATGAAACCTGCACACCTAAAAGTTCTTAGGAATTTCTTCGGTGTGTAGTCCGCCAACCCGCACTAGGCCAGCGTGGTGGACTATGGCCTAAACCCTCTCAATCGTAGAGGAGACTCGTGCTCAGCAGTGGGCGTATATGGGTTGATGAAGAAAGCACAATAAAATACGGTAAGAAATACGTGGATAAGACAAAAGTGCGGCGGCATAATACCCCATAGAATTCACTCCCCTCGCGGCGTTTTCGCCGAGCGATAAAACCGCTTCGCGAAATAGCGAAATATTTTTTCCGCTTTGATATCCAGCAAATAAAAGCCTATAAATAAAGCACTTCGCTCGTGGCGAAAGTCAATGTCCAGTGCTTGTCAATTTTCATTGAAATCCAGTTGAAAATGCCGTATTCCTTTTTCGGAGTCGACGTGTATTTTCGGCCACTTGGGTCTTGCATAATAGACTATTTAGCGTGTGGAATTATGTACCCGTCCTATAACTGTCAATATTCAAATATCGAATGCATAATGTTTTATTGGTAATGTTTGTGATTCATGGACGCGGGTTAAGGGAGATTTTCCGGAGTTTTTTGTTTATTTTTAAATTGGCAACATTGAGTAGAATACTTTAAGGTATTTTAAATTTCCGTAAAAATTGCTATGTTCAGGGATTTTTTTTAATAAATTCTTTGGGTCAGGATTTTTATTTTCCTATTTCTAAATTATGTATGTTCTTCTTTAAAATTTGTAGCATCTCGTAACCAACGACATAAAACGTAAATGCTTATACAAAACATTGCCTACAAAGTCCGTAGACCTGGAACGAATATTTGTTGATGTTACAAACATTTGTCTCGGTGCGGGGACGAACTTGCGGCCTCTCCTTTCGCGAGCTAGTATCTAGCCAAATACGCCACGAGGCTATTAATATTATTATAATGCCCCTATTATTGAAAATATTAACTTATGTTCATCATTATCATCAGCCAATCGTGGTCCACTGCTGGACATGGGCCTCCCCCAATGACTTCCCAATGACTTAACTTATGTTACTAAGTAGCAAAAAAAATATAAGAAGCATAATATGTCTTTCATAAAATACTTGGCTAACAAAAATCACCCATACTCTCCAAGTTGCCACATCTAGATCAATACACGATAAATCAACAACTAAAGCTGAATAAACAAAAATACAATACATTTTATTATAATTCCTGTGTTGTAGAGACGATTTATCATTTCACCCTCAACAGCTCTACATAGAGTCTCGCCCACTCTACAGGTCGTTTGTCATGCTCTATCACAAGTAGTTTTGTTTTTTATATAGCTTCCTGAATGGAATGATGTTTAAGCTAGATTTTATACAGTATTATAGGTTTTTGTTGGTGGTCAAAAGCATAGATGCAGGATCTTTAGACCAGCGTCATCATTAGCCCATATATGTGACACTGCTGGGCACGGGCCTCCTACCATTGAGAGAGTTTTAGGCCTAAGTCTATCACGCTGGCCCAGTGCGACTTTTCAGTATCCCTATGTCCCACTGCTAGACACGAGCCTCCTACCATTGAGAGGGTACTTGTGTACTATGGTCTAAAACTCGCTGGCCTGGTTGGCGGACTACACAACTGAGAAATTCCGAAAAACGTTTGGGTGTGCACGTTTCATCACGATGTTTTTCGTCATGGTTAAAGTAAGTGATAATTCGACACGCTTCTAGTCTTAGTCAACTGTTCTGTAAAAAATCTTTAACATACCAAGCGAAGTTATATCTTCAGCTTTGCTTCAACTTTGTGGTGACGTAATGTGACAAAAGATTTTTTGGAATTGATGTACGTCACTCAATGCCCCTCCAATTATTTTGCGCCAACACAATTTCGCAAGATGATCCTGATCACAAACACTCCAACTTGCTAATGACAATATTTTTAGATGTTCAAAGGAAAAATATTTTATTAGGACGTAAGGGCTACGTAAGAGTTTTAGGAATTAGCTACGATATTTTGAGATCGTCAGTTATTTTATTTGTATATTTGCATCTGCGTCTTAGTGTGTCTTACGTCTTAGTGCTGGGCAAGGTCTTCTTACAACCAAGACGCTACGTAGAACTGTAGTTTTCGACCTTAGACTGTTAGAACCTGATTTTTTATAGAGAACTTTCTTCTGATTGTTGAGTCTTTTAAGCGCAGCGTGAAGAAACATTCCAGGACAATTAATTTTCATTTTTCGGTACTATTTCCTGATTCTGAAAATTGTGAAAAACCGAATAATGTTTCGCTTATAAATCGAACCCGGTTCTTTTAGATTGCACTCAATAAACTTGAGTCGCGAGACTAGGATAGATAATATGAATATAAAATATGATTCATACTATAGCTGTGTGGCGACCGAAAAACCGTAGCAAATTATGAACCTCAAGAGCCAGCGTAAATACAGGTCCCAAAACTCCAGCATATGGAGGAACTTTTTAAAAACTCCCGGGGCGGCTAAACTCGCCAAATGGTAAAAATTAAGGGCAACTCCGCTGTTTACGCGGCCTTTTTTGCTGACCGTGCAGAAAGTTGGGGGTTTTCGGGCAATTTCCAACGGTTCACATACTCCCCGCGTTTAATGTAGTTGGAATTTGTGTGAACGTCTAAACAGCAGTTTTCGTGAATTTTCCGAGCTGTGATTCCATTTTGGCGGTGAAGCATAATTTTTGTAACTTTTTTGCAGTCGAAGTAGACTCAAAGGGTTTGGAGCGCGCGCTGTAAAAAGTTGACAACCACTTTGACAGCTGTTGGTCTTTTATTTTGGTTTCGACATTTATCTCTTTAGGCGCGTGTTTTTGCAACTTTTAAAGAATTTTTTGGATTGCATTTTTTCGGTTACATACATGTCATCTGCAATAAATGTGGTTTTATTAATAGTTTTTTTAAATTTTGTTTAATATTTTATGTTTTATTAAGTTTATCAGCCAATGTCGGCTTAAGATCAAAAGGCTTATTAGGTTGAAAGCGGTTTTTGGTGTCTTAGTTTACCCTCGAAATTCTTGAGAAATAGCTGAGATTTAATAGAATTGTTTTCGTTATTATTAAACTGCTAGATTTAATACTTATAAATTTGAGTAAATCAGTCGATATTCCTACCTACACTGCCTCTTACAATCTTAATAATATTATGAGTCATATAATTTGTGTGATAATGTGTAGGATTAAGCGCTCTGGTCATTGAGATATGTAATGACAGCCATCACTTTCCTCATTCATTTGTGTGCCTTTGATGAGTTATTACGGATATCTAATTTGAAGGAAAACATTATTAGGAATCTTGTTCACCTAAATGTGATTTTAGCAGTACTCTTAAGTCTATCGGATTTGATAATTAAGAATTTATTTCCAACCATGGGCAGAACCAATTTGAGTTTTAAAGGTTGATGACAGTGGAACGCCGCTAACTTTCAGATTGGATGGAAATCTAGAAGGTTATAAGAAAAAATAATGATATGTAGGTAAAGAGTAACGAGTATAAAAGTTGAATGATAAGCAAGGACAAGCAGGGGAAGGCGAAAGAAGAGATGAATGGAGTTCATGATGAAAGAAAAAAAATATGTTTACAGTTTACTATCTCATTGTCTCCCACGTTAAACCCTATTAATATAGTCTCCTTTTCGTTTCAACGACTTAAACCACAACGATGCTAAAGAAGTTTTCACTTCAAAAAGATATGAACATGTATCGGCTAAGGATGTTGGTAAGGATCAAACATGCACCAAATCAAAATAAAATAGGAAACAGGAGAAGATGAAGATGATGATGATGATGAAGGTGAGACCCACCTTCTCCGGCGCCGGTGACGGTGTGGATGAGCAGTACCACGACGCACAGGCACCTCTGTCCCTCCACAGACATCGCTGTCGAGGGTGCAGCTACTGGAAAGAATTGTTCACATTACTTCATTGGTCTTCTACCTGAGCTTTTGTTTATAGTAGAATTATACATATAACCTTATAATAGTATTTCAGTAAATTCTGGGGTGTGTAGTCTACCAAACCACACTAGACTAGCGGGTGAACTAGGTGTAAGGTGTAATCCTAACATTAAAGACGTATTGAACTGAAAGCGAGATTTCAAATATGATTCTACACAAAATTCGCTGAAGCCGCATACAGGTTTTATTCATTTTTAAGTCGAACTTTGACCAGCTATATACTACCCTCTTTTTAGTGTCCTTCTAAGAATGCTAATGTATCAAATTGGACTTTACAAAAAGTCATACACTTTTTTTAACAGCAAAGTAGCGAAACCATTCCCAATTAGAACGAAAGGTTATAATGACCAAGATTTTTATCCACCAGTTGACATTATTATGCCGGATCATGTTCTAAGCAGTATAAACTATCCCAGGGAGGCAACTAGCGGGAAACCATTAAATATGCATAAACTTGAGATCGCAACTCAAACGACAACTCGTAAACTATAAATTGCGTAAGATCAATATAGTGTAAGAAAGTTTTGCAAATAAAGGTCTTGAACTCAAGTTACCTAGTTTCGAACTGCGTCTTATAATTTAAGTAGAATTGATTTTTATTTTAGATGTTTTTAACGGCGAAGGAAAACAACGTGATAAAACCTGCATACCTAATTTTGTTTAGCAGTTTTTTAGGTTACCTAGTAGTCCGCCAGCCCGTAGTTAACAGCGTGCTGGACTATTGCCTAAATCTTCTCAATTATAGAGGAGGCTCGTGCCCAGTAGTGGGACGTATATGGACTATAGAGATTCGGAATTGCAAACCCTAGGCTTACAAAGAAATGCATATCAGATTTTAAATTTCGCCTCTTGACGTTTGACAGACACAGAGAATTGCTACTGAGAAATTCTAAATAGAAATACCCAATAATACTTTACCGCATCCGGTAACCAAATCCAGAGCCTCATGACTACCCGCACTTGTACCACAAGCCGACAAGGCAATCCTAGTTATATTCCTATCACAAAACAAAAAACGACCACCCCGCCTCAGCATCAGACATTTCTTTGAAAACACAGATTTTTTCCACGTAATTTCGCTGAAACAATTTCTCATTCCAGTCACCGGACATTCATTATCGTTGTACTTCAACGTTCTCATCTGCGTAACAAAGCGTAAGAGATTAATTAGCAACACACCGATTGTTTTGTACGGCTATCTTGCCGCCGGACGGTTGGAACGGGATTAATTTACGTATAAAAATTTTGTAATTAAAAATGGTCAGAGGTTTTAGTAGCGGCCCATTGGACGGCGTGGTTTATGTTTCTGTGAGGAATGGTAGAGGTGTTTGATACCCGTAAGTTTTGTTGTAGGAGGGGCTTAATAGTTAAATGTATGGGTTCTGCTTAGCACTAAATTCATTGTGAGAATATTTTAAGTTGGGGCGAGAATTAATTTACGTAGCCCACCACGTTGGCCTAGTGCGGGTGGGGGACTAAAGACTTAAGAAATTTCTAAGCACTTTTAGGTGTGCAGATTTCATCACTCTGTTTTCCTTTACCATTAAAGTACTCGAAAAGTGAGAGGTGTGTGTCTGGGGTTCGAACTGTTGTTGTCATTCTCGACTATACGACTAAGCCTCGAGGCCATCACTACTCACTCCTCCCCACTAATTGTACATTTAACCACCCACCCACAGTGATTAAACCCTTTCCATTACAGTTGATTTTTCGCATAATTGATTACCATTGCTAACATGTACTTAAGAAACAAAGACGATGTAAGACCGCAGCACAATAGGAGTTGGAGACCACGACTGGGGTTGTTAATGCGTTTGACAGCTATTGTGCCGAAGCCATTTTCGATGGAAAACGTAAGCTAGTTTGCACTTAATCTTTATTGTGGCCGATGGAGGCTATATTGGGGACGCATTGTGCCCCTATCATCGCATTTAGTGTGTTTAGTTTTGTATTGTGTTGAATCTGCATAGATTAGTTCGTGCGTCAATACCAAGCTCTGATTGGATTCCCATTGTATTTTAATGGAGAATAGAGATTTTGATCCTGAGATGGATGTTTAATGTTCGGTGTTAAGTAGTACTGATGTGATGCTAGTCTGAAATAGTTTAACTTAGATTAATCTTTGTTTCGTTATTGAGGTCCTCAAGGTATAGGCGTGGTCAAGAATGTCGGCGGTCGCAGGTTAAAAAACCAGGCATCAACATTGAAAGAATATATGACGAGGTAACTTTTCACCTTGGAATTCTAGGGAATTTTTAGGTGTGTCGTCCGCCAACCCGGACTCCTCTACAACTGAGTCCGGACCCAGAGGTAAAATGTAAATGGGCAGATGATTAATTGTTTTGATCGCTTATGGACACCAAAACATAAACGATAAAAATAGTTTTCTAAAAAAAACTTCTTATAAATTATGTAAAGAATTCATGTCAACATCTGTGAATCCCTCGATAAAAAGAAACTACATGAAAAATCGTTTCTTAATCGACACACGAGCTCAAATTTAATATTGTATCCGAACTTCATACGAGTTCATATAACGGGTATGAGGCACATCGAAGCTTGGACAGCGCCCAAGAAACTCCAATAACATTTAAAGGCCTTTGAAAATAATAAGCGATATAAAAGCCGATATACATGAAATAAAGTTGAAAGATGTGGTAGTAATATAAAAGATGAGGAGAGTGATTGGAAACGCAGTTAAAGCCATAAGAAACGTAGTCATTAGAAATGATGCAAGTTCTTATTTTAAAGGAAATTACAGACAAAGAGCTTGTAGAAAATATTGCTTTTTTTAAAACGGAAGCATGGATGAAGTAGTATAAATAAATTCATATATATAAAATATACATATATTAGGGACCGTACTTCCATATAAGCCTAAAAACGTTAGACAGATTCCATGGTAAAACTAAGAATAAAAAAATTAAAACACCTTTTTTCTCACTCACGCACTTTTCTCGATTCTGTAGTCAAACACAGGATCTCTAGATTACACGGCGGGTTATAAAACCGCTACATTCATCAAGCATTAATAAGAAAAATAGACCAACAGAATTTTCAGTCTTCAGAATTTTAATATTGTGAGCAAACCACAATATTTTCTTTCATAGTTAAAGTAAGGGTAGTAAGGGGTGTTCCTTAAACCCGTGACTACTGAGATTCTCGACCACGCCTAAACCTCGACCAATACAAAACATTGTAGTACCCACCAATATTATAATGGGTACATCCAATTGTTTTAAACAAGCGTGTAGTATGTTCGGGTTTAAAAGGGCTTACCTCCCAATTAACTGTATGCATGTACGGGGAACATTGATAATTTCGCTCGTGTGTGGTGTCGTGTGTTCGTGGAATATCTTAAAAAAGATAAAAAAAAATCTAAAATAAATACACCCAACAGTCACACACATAGTCCTGACCCCACATTAAGATACGAGTCTTGTGTCGTGGTTATCAGAAACTACGAGAGACTTTTTCGGTCTCACAAACACCATTGGTGGATCACACAATATTTGTGGATCACACAAACATTTGTCTCGGTGCGGGGATCGAACACGCGGTCGCTCGTTTCGCAAGCTGGTGTCAAGCCAACTGCGCCACGGGGGCTGTCTGATGGAGGTATGTTTGCGGAATTCACTCACTATCCTTACGCTGTTGAAATATATGAAGTATCTTTCATAATATAACTTAATGTAGAACTAATCTTCAGATTTATGTCGTACATACATACTCGTGTATAGTACATATATATATGTATGTGTACAATGTACATACACTCACCCCAGTTTTTCCCAGAGGTAGGCAGAGGTTCATCTCCACCCACATTTTGCAAATTTTATTTGCGTCCCACGTAGAGGACGAGCCTATTGGCGAATTAAGGCACTGTTTCGTTTAACACTTTGATATTTTTACGTCAATTTTTACGCTGCTTTTTCAGGGACCTATATTTTAGTGATGAAGGGCAATGTGGGCAAACCTGCACTACTATTACCTAGGTGTGTATTCCTCCTTCTCGCATTAGGCCAGTATGTGGACTTAGGCCCAAACCTCTTATATTAGTAGGTCTATGTCTAGCAGTAGGAAGTACATATATGAACTATATAGTTGTCAAAACCTCAGAAGGAAGGATATACCATGAGATAACTACGATTAATTTCAAATTCGACCTAGATTTCAGCCAGCAACCCAGACCCCGCCCATACAGACCGCTATCTATCCCCTATTGTATTTCCACCATCAAATATTTGAACAACTGTTACGTACGTGTGCTGTTGCGCTAAGTAAATCCTTTGTATTTGCAGTTTTATTTTATCTGTCTAAAAATATTTCGTCCGCAGTTTAGAAATGTGTTGTATTGCACCAGAAAGCTGAAAATACTCATACATTTTGCAGGGTGTATTCAGACCGAGAGCGAAAAATAAGGCAGATAATAGCTAAAGTGGTTACGAACCCATTGGCATTAAAAAATCCCGACAAAAAATAAAAATCTTGACGTATTCAAAACCACCATAGGTGTTAAAAGTATGTGGTCTTAGGAATACGTCGAAATTTTAATTTTTGTGAGGATATTTTAGCGTCAATGGGTGCATAATCACCGTGGGTTTTACCTGGCTTAGTTATCGATCACGTTCTGAATTCACTCTGTATATGGTAAGCGAGGGTGTATTTTTACTCGTTTCAATTGCTATTTTAAGATCCACTTTAAAGGGACGTTATTATCGATTTTCAGGTTTGATTTTAGACTTCAAGCCGTTAATTAAAAGATCGTAATGGAAAATATCTACAATCCATATACTGGGTCAAAACCATAGCTATACCTTACCTTATTGGTAAGAGCTTTTAGGCGTGCAGGTTTCCTCACTATGTTTCTTTCTTTAAAACTACGATTATTATACGCACATAACTTCAACGAATAACGATTCCATTTTCTTAGCGGTACCCATGCACGACCGCTTAGATCACTAGATCACTGATGCTAGAAATTCTTAAACATAGTTCCTGTTTCCTTGGCAATTCGTTGTCAGTGCATGCTGCTCGTTTGTGGAACGAACTCCCTTTGTCCATCAGGCGAGCAAAAACGTTGTCTGCCTTTAAGAGTAGTCTCAAAGCACATTACTCCAAACCACTTTAATTCTTATTATAGAATATATTTGTGTATTCTGCTTTTCTTAGTTTTACTTTATTTTTGTTTGTTTTAATTTTTTTTCTTTCCTTTTGTTATGTTGCTGTTTTTCTGTTGTTTTTTTTTGTATATTTATCACCACGGTGACCTCCCCTTTCTATTCACTTGTAAGTTCTGGGTTGCCTGGAAGAGATTGCTATTAGCGATAAGGCCGCCCTTTGTGACACATTAGCTTATAAGTTAGTATTATTTTATATTTTATTCCTGTATCTGTGGTGTACAATAAAGTAAATAAATAAATAAATAAATAAATAACTTCGACGTCAGAGGTGCCTAGAGCTAGGCTCTCAACAGGCAAGATTCCCCGTGCGTGTAAATCTCGAGGCCACTTCTTTTTATTCCAGAGTGCACAGGGTCGCCATACATTACGATACTTCATCAACCCATATACGTCCCACTGCTGGGCACGGGTCTCCTCTACCATTGAGAGGGTATTTTTAGGCGATACTCCACCACGCTGGCCTAGTGCGAGTTGGCGGACTACACATTTAAGAAATTCCTAAGAACTTTTAGGTGTGCAGGTTTTATCACGATGTTTTCCTTCACCGTTAAAGCAAGTGATAATTCAATGTGAATACACACATAACTTCGAAAAGTCAGAGGTGCCTAGAGCTAGACTCTCAACTACCAAGATTTTTCCCCGTGCGTGTAAACCTCGAGGGCACTTATTTTTATTCCAGAGTATACAGGGTGGCCATACATTACGATACAGTCTGTATAATTTTATGTCTTGAAGTACACAACACATTCTTAAGGATGACGCATGGCTGCTAGCACACATTGTTTTATTATTCGGAATGGGACTGTAAGTAAGACGTACGATGTGTGAGGAGATTGAATGTATCATATCTACGTATTTTTGCTCGGCGATGCGGAAAAATATTGCGAAGGGCGTATGCGTAATTACTCAATGTATGTAATTTGTAAGTATAGTAGCTGTTGTGTGTCGTGACAGGACATAAATATGCGAGTAAAGAGAAGATATATACAGGGTGTATTCAGACCGTGATCGGAAACGAAGGCAAGTGATATATAAGATCATTACAAACCCCCTGGCATTAAAGAAAATCTCGACAAAAAATTAAAATTTTGACGTTTTCCACACAAACCGTATACATTTATTAACGATGGTTGTATGGAAAACGACAAAATTTTTGTCTTTTGTCGGGATTTTCTTTAACACCAGGGGTTTTTTAATCACCTTGGCTATTACCTGCCTCAGTTTTCGATAACGGTCTGAATACATCCTGTATAAGTCTACAAGGAAGCGTGACAGGCTAAAAAAATCTCAAGTATAAAGGTTTATTTTTAAAAAGAAATCACAAAATATTTAGTTATTTATGGAGGATTCAAAATTGCTTATATAGTATAAGGGTTACTCGTAGAGACTAGCTGTTTCGTTGTTTCATTTCGTAAAACTAAGGGAATCTGGTTCCATTAAGAGGATATAGTAGTATTTGGGCTTTTTAATTAGAATATTTTCAGTAGCAATACTGTGTCTGGAAATATGCGTGAAAATTACGCCAGCCTCGTCTAAAGTAAGGGTAGAAAGTGATAATAATTTCGGTGCAGAAATAGATCGCTGCCTCCTCCTTTATAAAATGAAAAAAAAGGGTTTCTTTGTTATATTGACATGACAGTAATTTTATCATTTGACTCTTAAAATATTGCATTAAAATAATATTCTCTCATTATAATTTTAACATAAATAGTTATTGGAGTAGAATGTGAGGCTATGTAAAGCTTGCACGCATCGACATCCTAACCTATTTTCCGGTCAATTCGGTATATTGATAGCGTTTATATACGCCCGAGGCCAACAATAGCAATAAAAGGCTTACATGGAATTGGTCATATGAGGCTCGTTTTTTTCCTTTAGCCGTTTTGGAGAACGGCCAATATCCAGTTATTTGTGTCGCCGCATCGGTACATACTATGTAGGTTTTGGTCCTTTTTTATAGTGGCCAGTGACAAGTCCACACCAAATCTTTCATAGATCCTTTTGGAAAAATGCTAGTGGGTAGTGGCGCCACTTCCCTAGAAGCCCAAAAGCGTTTGTGTTAATTGTGTAACGTCGAGTTTATAGTTCTTATCGTATCATCATCATTGTCAGCCAATCGTGGTCCACTGCTGGACATAGGCCTCCCCCAATGACTTCCACCGGGATCGGTCGGAAGCCGCCTGCAGCCAGCAACGTCCCGCGACGTCTTATCGTAGGGTCAGGATATTTTTTTATGAGTCAAATCGCTCTTGATGATAAATATTAAAGCATAAATTTGATTATTCTGACCCAAAATAAGGTAAAACTCTTGTGTCGTGGATGTCCGAAACTACGAGAGACTTTCCGGTTCCACACACACTTGGACCGGAAACAAAAATTATGTGGAACGAACAAACCTTTTATAAATACCAAGCATTGGTATAATGAAATGAAATAGCAATTAATGAATTCATAAAATGACAAATATATTACTTGGATTCAGTCGTTTCATAATTTACCAACCTGTCCGAAAGGCAATCATTATTAGAGAAGAACGGGCAAGAAAATCTAGTGTTGCTCTTTTCCAATCAAGAGATACTTTACAATATTGATACAAAGACTATTTTTTCCGACTCATCTTCTTCATCAACCCATATACGCCCACTGCTGAGCACGGGTCTCCTCTACCATTGAGAGGGTTTAGGCCATAGTCCACCACGCTGGCCTAGTGCGGGTTGGCGGACTACACACCTAAGAAATTCCTAAGAACTTTTAGGTGCGCAGGTTTCATCACGATGTTTTCCTTCACCGTTAAAGCAAGTGATAATTCAATGTGAATACAGACATAACTTCGAAAAGTCAGAGGTGTGTGCCTGGGGTTCGAACCCGCGACCGCCGAGATTCTCGACCGCGCGCCCAAACCTCGAGGCCATCACTGCTTTTATATATTTTTTCCGACTCATAGTAGCTCATTAATACAATCTCAGACTATATTTCATATGATATTTCATGTTTTCACATAGAAATGCACTATAATAACTGTGATTAGGCCCTTAAAATAAAAATTCATATGAGAATGCATAGTCATATAGGCACATACTTGAGTAATATAGAGATAATAACAAGTACGCAAATTGCAACTAACGTAAAAGAATTCCGTACAAACAAGACAAAGCGAAATTACATTCAGTGTCGTGAAACAATGTCCTTTATGAGTGTTAGTATGGAGACATAAAATTTTATGTGCGTCTCTGACGTCATAGCAACGTCATACAAAAGCATACCCTTTCTAGTTTTAATTGACGCGAAACTATGGCTGCCAGCAATAGTATGTTTGGTTCGATTCTTGGAATGGGAGAATATTTTTTTTTGTTTTTATGAATGTGACGTAAGAGCGAAAATGCTTCATATTTAAGTAAAGGAACTGTAATTGAAAACGAAAATAAGGAATAGTGGGGATGGCTGTTAACACCTTGTTGCTAAAAAATGTAAAAAAACTTCCAGATATTTCGTCTGTTGAAAACTTGGGTAAAATGAGGTTATGGTTGAAATATAAAATAAACAGAATTTAGTACCACTATTCAGAGTCGTTCTTATACATAGTTGTTAGTCTCAGAAGAGCCGAGAATTTGAATCGTTAGTTATAAGCTACCGATGCTTCGCAACATGTTTTGCTATGCAGAAGAAATAGCAAGAAACTCCTTCGACCGTCTTTTCTTTAATTATAATGTAGCAAAAGACAATCACCTCAATTTTGTAAAATGTCATAACGATACAAAACTAGCAACAATACAAAACACTCATCAACTTACTCTCAAGTCTAATCAGAAACATAATCTCCAATTTGTTATCCCATTAACACAAAACCTCCTTCTGATTCAAAGGAAAGTACCAGAAATTATATGGACCGAACGGGTCTGGAAATCTCCGGTCGAATAGATCTTAGTTAGCGTTTTTTCCCGACAAATTCTTAGGTAATTAAATTCTAGACTTGCTATTAGCACTGGCAGCTCCACTGGCAAGGTGCCACGTCCGCCGACTCCCTGCAAATAAATTGGTGGCGACTTAGTTTGGCCCCTCATTAAAATGTTATGCCAAATGACGGCGATTCATCAATTGAATGTAATTGTCTCGGTATATATGTATAAAATGTTATATAGAAAGCAATCTGAACAAAATGTTAAAAGTAAATGTAGTCCGGTCTTCATAAGTGTCCTTAACACTTTCAGAGATAGTATTCGTTTTATAGTATAACGTGTTCAAGTAAAGCTCTATTTAGCATTGAAATACCAGGTTATATCTGCATCCCCCAAAGGTAGACTAGCAGAGAATGCCTATTGCTTTAATTCCACTTTTTTTATACCTATAAGGATTTACAAAAACTGAGATTTATTCTAGCACTGATTAGCTAAATTAATAGTAAAGGTAATTTCAGCGCAGTGTAAAACTACTTAGCGAGAAGGGGAGTATTTCGAGACATTAGTGGGAATTCAATACTGCCTACCACAGTGGTGTATGTAAATGCCTTGCTATCGAGAACTCCACGGTGCGATTCCTGTGTTAGGAAAACTTTATTTGTGTTTTTCCTTTTGGAAATCATTAGTATCACAAAACCAAAAATAAAATATTTTGTCCCCATTAACTATTGTTAAGTTGGCCGACTGGATGCCCAGAAATGGTCAATAACTCTAATACTCCAACACATAAAATCAAGGCCACACAATGCCCTAAAAACTTCAGAATTAAGCATTACTCCGCGTTCTTATAATCGTTTTTGGCAATCGGCGAGTGGATCCGGCGCGTTGGATAGGAAATCCCCGATGTCGTGTCTTATAAATAAAACATGAATTCCGGCTTATCAGGAGGGTCGAGACGTGACGATTGCAAGCTCCGATCGAGGAGTGACTGGGCACGAATATTATTCAGGATTGGGATTCTGTTGGACCTTAAGATTTGGTAGAAGGATACCTACATGTATTCTTATAATTTTGTAGCTGGGTTTTAAGTCTGGCATATAGATACATATCCCCACGTCTGTATTCCTCAGAGGAGTAGTATTAAATTTCTGCGAAATCATATAAAAGGAGGCGAGTCTATTGCCTGCTCCGGGCACTCTTTCAGACTCCGGCTGCTATTGAGAATTTTTTAATGGTAGAACTTAAAAGGCATAGACACTAAAGCCCCGTCAGTCATTTTTAGGTAGATATATTTTATTTATTTATTTATATACTTTATTGTACACCAAGAAAACAAACAACCAAAGAAAAAATAATAACAATAACCAAAAAAAAAACATTAGGTGAACAATAGGCGGTCTTATCACAAACTGTGATCTCTTCCAGACAACCTATTTTACAATGGGAATATACGAAAGAAAAGGGTACGGGTAATTCATCTATAGAAAAAAAGTATAAAGAAAAAGAGACACACAAAAAAAAATCAAAAACAAACAAAACGAGAAAAAAAAATACAACTAAAAAACAGAAAAAAAATAAAAACAAAAGAAATATATAAATTAATTATTTTTAGATCCCATGGTGTTACTACAATAGAAAATAAAAAATAAGTAACTTAGAGACTTGGAAATCTATCTCGGAAAAAAGATTTGTCGTTTTCTATACTACCTTTGGTATTTAATGTGGTTTGTATGAAAAACGTAAGTTTTTTTGTCGGAATTTTCTATAACGGCAAGGAGTTTGTAATATCATTATTTATTACCTGCCTTAGTTTCCGATCTTCTTCTTCTCTTCTTCTTCATCAACCCATATATACGCCCACTGCTGAGCACGGGTCTCCTCTACCATTTAGAGGGTTTAGGCCATAGTCCACCACGCTGGCCTAGTGCGGGTTGGCGGACTACACACCTAAGAAATTCCTAAGAACTCTTAGATGTGCAGGTTTCATCACGATGTTTTCCTTCACCGTTAAAGCAAGTGATAATTCAATGTGAATACACACATAACTTCGAAAAGTCAGAGGTGTGTGCCTGGGGTTCGAACCCGCGACCGCCGAGATTCTTGACCGCGTGCCTAAACCTCGAGGCCATCACTGCTTCACGATCACGGTCTGAATACATCGTATATATCGCTTCAGTCAGTCGTCAACACACATACTTTGTTATTCAACGTAGACAAATGCTACCTTTTGTTGTTCGGGAGAGCCTTAGATACACCCTTATAGTACTAAAGGTTATATATTACCTTAGATTTGGGGATTCGGGTCAGATTTAATTCCTAGATTGGGTTTGGCGTGACCAGAATGTCAAGTAATTGGTTTATTTAAACCTTTTTACTTCTATGATACCCAGAATATGCCGTTTGTATATGTTTGCAAACATTGTTTCAGAAAGATTCGAAAGAAAACCAGAATATCAATTAATTTGTTTATTTCTGCGTCTCTTTCTCCTATGATACTAAGCAGTGCTGTCTGCAAATATTTAAAGAATACTTCTTGATAGAGTTGAAAGAAATTAGAGATATCTCTTGGGACCGACCTGATAAGTTATTTCTAGGCGTTATACTAGAACATTAGATTGAGGCAAATATATTAAATTAAATATAACTACAACAAATTTACTAATTCAAGAAGAGATTTTTATTGTCGTGAAGCACACTAAAACATGATTGCTAACTAGAAATGTATAATGTCTTTATTTTTTTTTAAACATATTATAATTATTTTTTAAGACGACGTTCTAATAAAATTTTCGTATCCTAAAAAATAATAACACTTTCCCCCAACTCAAGAATAAAACCCTGAACCTATACTTCTTTCAGCACGTGATATTCCCTAGACTAATTAAAAAGACTGTTATAGTACTAGAAATAGCTTCAAAAAGAAAACATTGCATTACACGTTGTTATTTCACGATAAAGTGACCTTGTTTATATCTAACTATAAAAAGTACAATAAATTACTCGAAACAAACAAATAACAGATAAATAACAAAGTGGATACTCATAATAAGGGATAACACATCGCATATTGCCAGACGAAAAAAGGTAATATAAATCTAAGAGTGAAAACGGGGTTGCCAGACTTCTCTCACTTATTACCCACATTGGATGAGTTCATGCAGTGATTAAGTAAATAACTTCGAAAAGTCATAGGTGTGTGCCTTGGGGTTCGAACCCGCGACCGCCGAGATTCTCGACCGCGATTCTCTAGCGTTGATTAGCAAATTTTATAATAAATGCTAAATTCAACACAGTGGAAAAATACTTAGTGAGTAGGCGAGTGTTTCGAAACGTAAGTGAGAATTCAATACTGTCTATCTCCACGTACGTGGGTATTTGCATTGTATTTGTATTTACATACATAGCTCTAATCCCACACTATGTTACAAGACCTGTGTCGTTGGTATCAGAGACTACGAGAGACTTTTTCAGTCCCATAAACACCCAGACCCGAAACAAATATTTGTGAATCACATAAACATTTGTCTCGGTGCGAGCATCGAACTTGTTTCGCAAGCTGATGTCTACCCAACTATGCCACGTGGCTGTCTGTTTTCTTGTTTATATGATACGCTTTCACGCCTAAACTGCTGGACTAATTTAAATGGTGTTTGGTATGGAGAAATGAACTATCATTACTGCCTACTTACTAACGTCGTGGCTTAGTTGGCTGGACATCAGCTCGCGAAAAGAGAGGCTGCAGGTTCGATTCCCGCACCGAGAAAAATGTTTGTATGACCAAAAATTGTTTTTCTCGGATCTAGGTGTGTGTGAGACCAAAAATACACCCGTAATTTCTAATAGCCACGATACAGGACTGATATCCTACTATAGAGTCAGAATGTATGACAGTTATTTATTTGTTTATTTATTAATAAACAATTGTACAACTATAGCTCTCGATTAAAACCAAACGAAACAAACAAACAGAATTACCATTCCATTTATATTATTACTCGTCGCGTTATCTATATAAAACCGATTGGAACCACTGCAGAGCTCATAAATAAGTAATATATCAATTGACCAGTGGAAGTGGATTGTTCGCGGCTGCATAACGCGCTCCAAACAATTCCAACTTCAGTCCTTCTTTATTATGTTTGCTACAATCCCGAGTATCGATCGGACAGTCCCTCGGGAGAGCTAGGACTCGCCAAATTATTTCACTCACTTCCACATTGTTGACATTGGCCTATTTTTATACTGACATCTCAAAAAGGTAATGGTAAGGATTATTTTAATGATGTTTTAGTAACACGTCCAGTAAAAAGTTATAGTAAGGTAGAGTAAGACACAGTAGCGGCACTTCTTTACAAGCTCTAAAGCCTTACACGTTAATTATGTCTTGTCTAGTTTATACTGCTACTAAGAATCAAATTGAAGACTTAAACTAGCCGTTCCAGAAATTGAAAAAAGGAGATTTTAGCCTTTAATCAATCAATCATAATTTTTGTCTGAATGACGTCATTGTTTCACTAATACTGAGAATTATCCAATTAAAAAACTCATTAACATTTTTGACGAGCTTGGATACCCTAGATTGCTTACCAAAGATTTTTACTCTGAATACAGTAACGTTTTCTGGATAGACAAACAACCTCACAATAAAACCATTGTGTAGTACATCCAGTGGAAATTCGCTTAATATAATTTTTGCTTAATAATTCTGTGAAGTAAAAAATTGCGGCAAAATTTCAACCTTATGCGCGCGACAGAAAAATACCCACTTATTATGAAATTCATCTTCGTAACAGGCGCCTGGCGTCTGTCTTTTATTTTACATTACGGCTTCCAAGGAAAAGGCCGAAGTGTTTTGACTTTAAAATTGAATATTATGTGAGAAATACACCCAGAAACGCATATTTACACAAGAAAACATATAGGTCTAACTATGACATAAGTCTTGTGTCGTGCATCGGAAACAACCTTTCAACTTTACAAACACATGGGTCCAGTAGTCCTGATAGTTCAAGATTGATTTCTTTTAATACAAATAAAACAATAAGTAACAGCAGTGATGGCCTCGAGGTTTAGGCGCGCGGTCGAGAATCTCGGCGGTCGCGGGTTCGAACCCCAGGCACACACCTCTGACTTTTCGAAGTTATGTGTGTATTCACATTGAATTATCACTTGCTTTAACGGTGAAGGAAAACATCGTGACAAAACCTGCACATCTAAGAGTTCTTAGGAATTTCTTAGGTATGTAGTCCGCCAACCCGCACTAGGCCAGCGTGGTGGACTATGGCCTAAACCCTCTCAATGGTAGAGGAGAGGAGACCCGTGCTCAGCAGTGGGCGTATATGGGTTGATGAAGAAGAAGAAGAAGAAACCCCAAAGTCACAGACATAGTTTTGATGACACACTATACAAGTCCTATGTCGTGGGCATCAGAAACTACAAGAGACTTTTCGATCTCACAAACATCTAGACACAGACCCAGTTTTTGACGGAATTTCACCTGAGTAGTTATAATAAAAAAGCGATGGATTAGCCTATCCGCCAACCCGCACTAGGCCAGCGTGGTGGACTAAGGCCTAAACCCCCTCAGTTGTAGAGGAGGCCCGTTCCCAACAGCAGGACGTATATGGTCTGATGATGATATTTATAAAACTTCCATGCAGACAAAATCATACGTAGATTCTAGAATATCATATTTACGCCCGAACATTAGCATACTCAGTAATATTTCACAAACACGAACAGAAATAAATCCCTTATGAATTATTGATAACGTGCAGTCGAACTAGATGTAAGCACACGTGTGAGTGTTGGAAGACCTTGTATTTTGTATAAATAGGCTGGATATTGAATACTTGATCACGCCAGTAATCAAGTAGACAAGAAGAATATTAAACAAACGGCTATAATACTGACCAATCTGACCCATTTTTGGTCTTTGTGTGTTTTTCTAAAAAATTGTAACAAATACTACTGGGTAAAGGTCACCCTCTTTCTTTACTCCTTTCTCTCCTGTGTCAAGGAACACTACTCCTTCTCAAAGGCGTCTGATTTTCTCTCAAACGCGTTCTCAACCTGCCAAGATCACAGCTGTACACTTCATCTGTCTGAGTCCATCCTACAAACCTGGCCGTCTCTGTCCAAACTCACCTCAGAGGTTATTTTACCTTCAACCTTTTCGATCTTTTGACTCTCATGTTGTAACTAAAATTTAATTAATTTACCAATTTTGGTTTTGGTTCCAAGTAATACGTAGCTAAATAATTTACATTTTCCCGAAGCTGAGACCTCTAGATGATACGCTTCTAAGTCTGTCTAAATACTTGAATATACGAAAATAACTAGACATCACTCTAAGTTATTGATGTCGAAAATATATTTATCGATCAATCTATTCAAAAATTATTTCCATTCGTCTTTTGTTCACAAACCCTTACCATTTCCATTCAATTCCTCTGCTACAGTTTACAAGAAACACTCGAAATCAATTTGCTAAATAACAAATACTCAATCAACCTAATCAACGGGTTCAATACCAGACAATAACGATATCAATTTTTCACTTGGCAAACGAAAATACGGAGAATTTTCAGTCAATATTTCTGTGTTTTAAGCAATATTGGTTTTGAAGACTGAAATGTTTCGCCACTTGATATCTAGGACATGAAGCTGGCGCAGGAAATTGGGTTTTCTATTTTCTAAAATTTCTTGATGCTTGCGACTTGTCATGTGTCACGTGCCATCTATGTTCCAAGTAATTTGGACCATTTCTCACATGTAGAAGGGTTCTGGAGTTCACGTCACTCATAATTTAGATGCTGCCAACTACTCTTAAATGTAATAAACGGTCACACACTACGCTCCCTATAGGTGGTCTCACAACACTCGCTCCTGAGCTCTCATCCACTACCTTCAGCTCGTCGCTCCACCGGCCCGCGCGTCACACACTACGCTCCCTGTACGTGGTCTCACAACACTCGCTCCTGAGCTCTCATCCACTACCTTCAGCTCGTCGCTCCACCGGCCCGCGCGTCACACACTACGCTCCCTGTACGTGGTCTCACAACACTCGCTCCTGAGCTCCCATCCTATTCGTTCATTCAGTTCGTTGCTCTTATTTCTCTCCCAGTACGTGGTTTCACAATTCGTGCTCTTTAGATTGCGCGTAATAAATCTTTCATATCATCCGGGTTCACAAAACTGATGTCTCATCTACAACGACCAATCAGCTCATCTCATACACTATTACGAACTGTCACGTACATACGACCATCATATTTTCTAAATCAACACACAAATGGAAAAGGAAGGAAGGTACGGTTATAAATTGAAGGGAATTACTTTTGTGCCAGGAATAGTAAGTATTGCCTCGAATGACAAGGCGGCCCGGGGCGTGCACGAAAACCTCTCGAATATTTTTTTCTTTTATCCCCGCGGTTTCCTGTCTATTGGCATACACTTTAGCGGCGGATTCACACTGTCCGACGTTATTTTTCATTTAATCAGTAAAGTGTCCATGGGCAGTGTTGATCACTTAACATCAGGTGGCTCACTTGCTCGTTTGCCTCCTTTCTCATAAAAAAAAAAAAGTACCAATAAAGTTGTGAATTTATTTTCGAATTTATTTTCGCATTTTTTACGAAAACCTTTATTACATTCACTTATCTCAATTTGAAATATAATTTATGCGCACGAATGTAGGTCTACAGTTTTTTCCCAGTTGATACGAGGGCTTGAAAATTTATCTCATCGTTTTTTTAAATGAAATATTTTATCCTTCCCACCGTGGTGTACTCGTATGTAAAAGTATTTTATATTACGTAATATATTCATTGCGAATGAACGAGATAAGTTTTTTTTCAAACTTGAATGGTATGTACAAAATGCGAACTTATATTTTCAGCGTTTTAGAAAAAAAATGAGCAAATAAGATTATATGATGAGTTAGGACATGTTGGAGAACTACAGGACGACTGAGAGTTAAAAAACAAGCTTAAATTTATTTAGTGTAGTACAAAGATGAGAAGAAAGTGTATGGAAGGCGGATAATTAATTAGTTCAAAACCTAAAGACAAAACTGTACTTAAAACTTGAGCTTAGTAGTAGTAATAATAGTAATTTTAAGTAACTAAGAGGATAATGATGATGACTTTTGACCAGTCCAAATCTGCCGAGACTCGATTAAAACAATAATTGGAGTGTTTCATTGATTTGCTCATATTTTGCAACAGAACGACTATCGTTAAATCAATAAATTAATTTCTCGTCCATAATAAAATATAGTGTAAGCTACAAAATAAGTACAATAAATTCGGTATAGCAATAGAAGTCGTGTCGGCTACGTTCCGTTCCACTTACAGTGTCCATGCGAAACGACCGCCGGCCTCAAGCGAATTTGCTCTCGAGCGAATTGTAAAAATTTAAGAGGCCAAATATCTTCGTTACATGGCAGAGATGAAAAGGGAATGAGGGATAATTGTAGCTCAGTTGGACGTCTTTGATGCCATCAAATCCCGTTTTTTATTAACTTCCATTTGTTTTTTAATTAGATCAGGGATTGGGATATGCTGAGGCAGAATCGATTTTTGCGGAATATTTTGCTGTCATTATAATTCAATGAGCGTTAAGGAAGTAATTTTACCAGCGAATTGAGCTAAGGATTTTATTTTATTTTAGTATACACTGTTTTATATTAGAGTTTAATTGGTAAGGTTTGAGATTGATAGGGATATCAATAGTAAATAGTCTCTGGAAATATTTCTAGCTCACCTCCTATTTTTCGGGTCTTAATATTTCCCTAAACGTGAGTGCAGTAATGCACTTCTACTTCTCTATCGACCCCCAAAACATGTCAGTGACCCCAAAACATTGCGACATGAAAAAACAGATGGGTACACTAAATAGATTTTCCAATGAAAAGGTTAATCCCTTAGCATCGATTGAAAAATTGAATTTTATGAAAAGTACTGCTAAAAGCAACTAAAAATACTCGTCTACTTGTTAAAACAACTTGATTAAAACTTTTGCTTCTTAAAATGGCTGAGAGTTAGCAAAATCTCTGGCATTTTATGTTGTTGGTTGACGTCGTCCGCAAGGCTTGGGTTTATTTCTTCATATTTATTATGTTGCTGCCTCTTTGGTCTAGCTGCTAGACTCTAGCAGAATAAGTGTGCCGTGTGATCTAGAGTTTCTGGGTTTCTATCAGAAATATATATAGCAGTGTCTAGTTTGGAAATTTAAATAATAACGGAAAACTATTCTTTTATTATTTGCAAGAGCGATGGCTTCGAAGTTTAGCATGCGGTCGAGAGTTTTGGCGTATGCGCGTTCAAACTCTGAGCACAATTTGACTTTTCGAAGTTACTTGTCTATTCAAAATAATCGTAATAAGCAAAATATTAAATTGAAAACTGCACATCTAAAAGTTCTTAGAAATTTCATCGGCGTGTAGTCGGCCAATCCGTACTAGGATACGTGGTGGACTAAGGAATAGCATTCTCAATGTAAGGAAAAGCCGTGCCTTGAAATAGGACATCTATATGGGTTAGTGATGAATTTACACACAGCTAGGGAAGCTGTTGAGCATGACCTCTTTTGTAGGACTTTTTTCTTAATAACCCTCATACCCTTATATTTAAGTCCATTTCAATACGCAAGGTTTGCCAGCATTCGCGGAACATATTTCTCGTTTCTGATTCTAAGAAGTTCCTGGCGGAAAAACATGGTACGTATTTTAATAGTATGAAATATCATGTTGAGTTTTATGTACCCTGACTGCGAATTAATTCTTTCGTTATTTTCAATATTTATAACGTATTTTTCTATTCATATATGGATGCATATTTTTATTCATATTTTTTATCTATATAGAATTTACAAAAACGTTTTTCTGCAGTCGAGCTGCAGTGGAGTCACTTAAAAAGTGAAGGGCTATTATAATTTAATTTAATTTTTTCATTAAAAAAATGATATTTCGTGTTGCTGAGAGAGTTTCTTGCCGTTTCTTTTCCATAGCGATAACACGTTTCGAAGCGGCAATAGTTCAAAAATCTTTGACGGTAACGATTAAAAAAGCGCTTGTTAAAATCTGTTTAAATACAGATGATTTTGACTTTGAATACTAAATCATTTAAAAACTCCGTGCTGCTATCAACAATTTCTTTACCAAAAGACTCTATTAACACTTTATTATACCTACATACACTCTAAATACTCTTTTATCATTTAAATAGCATAAAAAACTTTTCCTTTGTAATCGTTATTATGTGTGTCCGAAGAATTTATTTAATTCCTCGGATAGTTAAAATAATTTGAACAGACTCCGGCCATTGTTGAAATTCATAGAATAGTATTTTAAGCGGTGTTTAGTCTAGACTGGTTTATATGGAGCACAAAGGAATTTGGAATGCTGTATTATTTATTAACCTATTGCCTTACATACTGTTTTTTATACAATCTCAAGATATTTTTCAAATATTTTTTATTTTTTGATGGTTCGCAGTACTGAAAATTTCTACTGAAACAATCTAGTTGCTACGAGCGCCGGGTATCGAATCCGAGACCTCTAGATCGCCCGGGATCCCTTTGTCTTGCGGAATTCATGTTTTAGTACATTAGTGCACTTTTGCCTATCCTTTAGGATAGGTATACCAGCGTAGATTAATCAACGGCGGTACTTCCAAAGAAGCTGTAAGGCTTCAAAGCTTGCCTTAAAATTGCGAATAATAGTATTGTTATTCGGAATTTAATAGCTTAAGTATTTAAGCTTTAAACATTTATTAAATTAAAGCAATTCGATATATTAATGTAAACATCCCGACACCATGATAAACGATTATAAAGTAGATATTACGCAATTAACGTTTACAAGTTTTGGGCTTCTATGGAAAAACCGCCACTGGTATGTGTACAACCGAAATATAATATTGCCACAACTTCTGACCCTTAATAAGTACCGAATAAAATTATTTGCAAATCCAGCTCAATTACGCAACTGGCGTTACTCCAGAAAAAGGCCCTTATAAAGTTATTGTAAGGGCGACTTCGTACAGATTCCACTTTCCCTAATAAAAAATAAGTAATATCTTACTCCGAAACGATTAACCCCATCGTTTATTTTTATGGGTCGCCGTACTGTTTACTTATACGGCGAAATAAGTTTTGCAAAAATCCCGTTTTTTATGTCCACCCCAAGTTTTATGGATGGTAAAGTTGGAAATTTAATAAAGTGAAGGCAGTTGAGAAGGGAATTGTTAGTAAAATCTAAGGGTCTTTAATATATCAGAATTGTTATCTTCTTAGTATGCCTATTGACGTCATGTTGGGATATAACAGTGGTATTAGGTTAAGAAGTCCAGAGTATCTAAATTGAATATTTATACGGAGGAATGCTAAAACACCATTTGAATAATTTTCTTACAGTTGAATAATAAATTGATATCTCTCATCAACTCACTTTCAAACGCTACAACAAATGCTGTGTTTTTCATGTTACACTTAAAACACTCAAGATAATAGGATAGAGGAAAACTTCAGAATTTATAAACCTTTCGGTTTCAAGCCTGGGTAATAGCGATCACAAAGCTATGGATTTGAAAACCACATGTGATCTATCATGGAAAACAGAATGCAATTTTACAACAGAATTAGCCATGATACAAACAGAGAAAATATTTCCTCTCTACTAGCCTACAAGATAATTTCACCAACGAACAATCGAGGCCTACAAAAAAATATACTGTCATCAAAAAGAAACGCACGATAAAAATCCGCGCTATTATCTTACGAATATCAAAGTTTAATAAGGCCCACTTTGGAGGGGTTGCTCAAAATATTACGCACTGAAACCATAACAGCTCCGTTAATAGATGTCATTGTAGCAACAACGGAGTTGTTCATTTAAATCTAAGCGGAATAAACGTTAAGACAAAGGCACGGAATTGCCGCTTAAAGACATTTCGGTAATAAGAAAGTAAATTTCGCATGCGATAAAAGTGTTACGAGACGTTTTCTAAATGTCTTGCGACGGCTGGGACATCATATCTTGATGTTTGTAATGATTAAGCCTTTGTAAATCTTTAACTCGTTTAATGTTAGTGGTTTACTAAATTATTGTAAAATTACAGCAATCGCTCTTTAACTCTCATCCACTACCTTCAGCTCGTTGCTCCACCGGCCCGCGCGTCACACACTACGCTCCCTGTACGTGGTCTCACAACACTCGCTCCTGAGTTCTCATTCACTACCTTCAGCTCGTCGCTCCACCGGCCCGCGCGTCACACACTACGCTCCCTGTACGTGGTCTCACAACACTCGGTCCTGAGCTCTCATCCACTACCTTCAGCTCGTCGCTCCACCGGCCCGCGCGTCACACACTACGCTCCCTGTACGTGGTCTCACAACACTCGCTCCTGAGCTCTCATCCACTACCTTCAGCTCGTCGCTCCACCGGCCCGCGCGTCACACACTACGCTCCCTGTACGTGGTCTCACAACACTCGCTCCTGAGCTCTCATCCACTACCTTCAGCTCGTCGCTCCACCGGCCCGCGCGTCACACACTACGCTCCCTGTACGTGGTCTCACAACACTCTACCTTCAGCTCGTCGCTCCTTGTATGTGATTTCAGAATCCGTATTGCTGAGATTTTATCTAACAAATCTTTGAGATCGTCCCCCATAAATTTTATACAATGAGTATTTGACTCAGCAAAATTTTCTTAATAAAGTCAGTATTGAAGGTTTTTTCATACTATAAGAAAAACTTGTGTCCTCAAGGGGCAAACTTTTCGATTTCGTTAGAACCTTCGACGAAGATAAGAAATTTTAACTTTCCGAAATTTATTATCAGTCCGTTAAATTTATTATGTGGAAGGAAGAGGGGCGGGAAATTGTGGATTGACCAATCTAATAAATTGTAAAGATTGGATCAAGATTTCAGATATGTTTTTTTAAGTCCTCTGACGAAAGTCCTCTTTATAGTCGAGATAATTTCTATTAACTTGCCTTTTATATAATTTCACACCCATAGACTGTACCGAGGATATCAAAACAAATGGACCCAAAAACATTTTTTTTAGTGTAGGGTATACTAGGATGACGCAAAAATTCACACAGAATCAAATATCACCCATAGACCCTGACAAACATTTGTAGACCAGGAATTGAAGTCGCAACCGTTCTAGGCTGACTTCTTATCCCTAACACCAAGTCAGTCGACGATTCCTAAAAAGAAATGTATACTTCCCCAGAGATTTTTCCAGAACTTTCTCAAGTTTAATTATACAAAAGTTAAAATGTTTTTCCTTGGAAATCTAGACTAACTTGGTTTATTAGCGAGTTCTAAATTTCACCGAATTAATGTTGTTAGGATCTTGTTATTAAAAATTTAATGTAACTAATTGGGTTTTTTAAGTGTCTAGACATAAATATGAGGTCCAACTCCGCCTAATTTTATTGAACAACATGCCTTGTAAGAGTGCCTCGACTATAAGGCAAGCAGTCGACAATCTCGGCGTTCGCTGGTTCAAACTCCGGGCACACAGTTATAACTTTTCAAAGGTATGTGTGTAATCATAATGAATTATCACGTTCTTTGACAGCACGATGGTCCGACGACTTGAGAAAGGTGGCGGATGGATGAGGGCTGCAGAAGACCGGGATGGTTGGCGCTTTCTTGGGGAGGCCTACGTTCAGCAGTGGACGGCGATAGGCTGAGTATATACGTTCTTTGACGGTGAAGGGAAGTCGTGAGGAAACCTGCACAACTAAAAGTTAACCTTAGGGATTTCTTGGGAGTAGTCTGCTAAATATCACTAGGCCAGCGAGGTCGACTAAGACCTAAATGCCTCCAGTTGTAAAGGAGGCCCGTGCCCTGCAGTTGGACGTATGTATGAGGCTTTTGGTAATGATGATTGTGAAGAAATATTTATGTCTATCGCTTACCATTTACTAATTACTACAGATAACAAAGCGAAAAACACTTTTCCAAAAAAAAAATGATCTTAAGACAACTTTGCAATTTTACAATACTATTTTTCTTACATATTAGGTTCGGGAGTGAAGAAAAAACAAAAGTAAATTAATTAACTAATAAGTAAACTTAGCTGGAAGTTAATTATTTTCGCATCGCATGGAAATAGTGATGCAACTGGAAGCGAGCTGGGGTTGTAGAAGGAAAAAAGGAGTTTCTTTTAAAAATAGTGCTCTAGTAGCGCGCATAATGTCTGCGTGATAAGAGCTTAGTGTATAACATTAATTTTTACGCTAACTTGGTCATACATTGATAGAATCGAGAATCGAGTATATATGTACATAAACGAATTCCTATATTCCTTAAAGGTAGGTAGAGGTGCATTTACGGTATCCCCTGCCTGTCGTAAGAGGCGACTCAAAGGGGCCCTTGGGGTCGCTGGGCGCGCTGCGGGGGCGGCGCGTCCTCACTGAAAGTGACCCCGAGCGGGGCGGCGGCACTGTGGCCCGTGTACGTCGCGGGCGCCCATTCACAACCAGGGCGCCCAAATCAAGATAGTGGGGGTGCAACTGCGCCCCCTTCAAATTCGTGAAGGCCGGGACGTTTACGTTCCGGAGGCGCACCG